>CM066040.1:224844183-225444183 GCA_033557465.1 Ichthyophis bannanicus | reverse complement strand
ACATCCCCAGTTCCCACGGAAGCCAGCCCTGCAAACCTTGCAGAATGAAGTTTGCGCGGGGCCCCCTGAAGCACGGGGCCCTATTCAAACAACATTCTTGCTCAATGGACGGGCCAGCCCTGTCCAAGATAATATCTCCCACACTTGTATAACATCGATGGGGGCAGATATAGCTTCATAGCTTGACTTCCTTGGTAGCTTTTCAGAAGGCTTTAAAAACATGGTTGTTTTCTGTAGACTGAGGGGAACATCAGGACATTGGGGAGGAGAGTTGTTCTTATGTACAGTTATTTCTACTGATCAATTTTTGTTATATTGTTGTGTACACTTTTTTGATTGACATCCTGTAAGAAGGGTGGTCTAAACCTTGGTAAATAAATAAATAAAATAAATAAATAAATAACCTTACATAAAGATCATTCACAGTCTACATTAAACTAGCCATACCATAACAACACCAACCTCACCTATGAAAAAGCAGCACTGCAAGTATTACTTCAGGACCTAGGACATCAATATACTTCTTACTGACCCCTCCCCCCCACCCACCCGAACAAGCAGAACTGGCCCATCGGTTCACTGGACCAGCACATTTAAAAACTCAAGCGCCTCCAGGCACACGAAACAGCAGCCACAGTAGCCATCAGCACCCTGATCGGTGTCGGGGAGGTGAGCAGGAAGGACAGCCCCTCTCCGATCATCTCCACAAGGCCAATCAGGGCCATCAGGATGCCAGACCAGCACATTTAAAAACTCAAGTGCCTCCAGGCGCGCTTGTGTCTGATGGGCCCGAACCTGAGGGCCCTTTGGCATGGCCCTTAGGCAGGGACAGGGACATGCAGTGGAGGATACACAAACCCTACTACACCAACATATACCAATAATCCAATACCACCAACAGTAATATGCCAAACAGCACTATCAACACCCAACATACAGGAGACCAGAAAGACTACTAAGAATCCTATTCTGCACCAACATCACCTAAACAAACAGCATATCACCCTGAGATTTGCTCTTGTCAACACCAGATCCAACAGAAACAAGTTCCATGTAATCAATGATTACATCGAACAAAATAATACAGACATAATGTGTGTCACAGAAACTTGGCTGGCAAACACAGACCAAGTTATCATTAACCAAACTGAATCCCATTCTTACATCACACACAATTGCATGAGACACACAAAAAGGGGCAGGGGCATCCTTATAATCTCAAAGAAACTGTTGGGCTTTAAAATGGTACTTTCACACTCCACAAAGGGTTGCAATATGATGATAATATCTAGTAGGTATGTCTCTATTTGCCTAGTATACAGAGCCCTGAACAGTCAAGACGAAAACCTCTCGCTCATCCTAGAGTAAATTTGCAAAAACTCAGGAAGCAAAAAGCTCCTTGTTCTGTTTGGTGACCTCAACATCCCATCTATCAAATAAAGATGTATAGGCATTCCAGAAGGCAATGGAGGACCTACAGTACATTCAAATAATGCATGGACCAACACATAGACAAGGAGCGACATTGGGCCTCATCTATATCTCTAATGCCCTCCTTAACCAAAACCCCAACCACCAATTCCAACCTTGATACCAATACCCTGGTCAGATCATCACATGCTAAACGTTACACTAATGTTCTCATCAAAGTTTGTTACAAATGAAAGGATACTTAAAGAATAGAGGAGATTCTCCCATTTCAATGATAACACATTCATGAAGGATGTACTTCCAAACCTACTATCTACCATAACAAATCTTGAGAGTGCAATAGACAATTGGAACTCTACACTAAAGGAAGCCTCAACCCTGCCAATCAACAACCTAAGTAATCACAGGAATCACTCCACATGACGGTTCTCAAAACAGATCAACGACATGAAAAAACACCTCCGTAGAATTGAAAGAAAATTGAGATGGACCAAGACACAGGAAGACGTTCACAAATACATGACAAAACTCCAAGAATACCAACATCAAATCAATACCAGTAAAAAGGAATACCATACAAACCTCATTCTGAAATCTCTAAATAAACCACAAGAACAATTTGACATTGCCCACTCCCTAACCAAGGATAACCAATGATGCAATGTGACATCACTTCACCTTCAAACCATGGCCGACTTCCTAGAAGAAAAATTGCAAAACAAAACCTCACACCTGCCATCTCAACCAGAATAAAATATCCCCAACCAAGATTCCCTTGAGCAATGGAGCTCCTGCCACATACTCAACAGTGAGCAACTACAAAGCATAGGGGCTCATTCCGTTCTGTATGTAGATCCCCTCTGTACATCCGGTCTGAGCTGGACATACAGAGGGATCGCAATTCTAGACCAGCGGATCAGAATCGCGAACAGTCCTGTACATGCAGGCCGGGACTGGGATTCATTCCAGCCTGCACGTACTGGACCTTCCCGGCTAACTCAGTCAAGGCTCTTCAATGGAGCCATAGTGCCCTGGCATCATGTTGCCATGGCACCGCTGCTCCATTGATGAGCCGTGATGCTGGCCGCCAGAAACAAAAGCTTATTCCCCACTGCCCGACCTCCCCATCTGGCCTCCTAAGGCCAGGGTCGGGCTGCAGGGAATGCCCTCTGGTCTCCCTACCCCATCCGTGCCCCGGCAGTACCAAACAAAAACATCCAGGGAAGTTATTCCATCTTGGGATATAGCCATATGTTTATGTTTATTTACTTTATATACCACCAAACAATGACATCATAGTGGTTTACAAAGGATAAAAAAAATAGAAAATGCCAATGACCAGAGGTAGAAAGGAAGCTACAATAATGGACAGGAAAGCAAACAGCAAATTCACACAACAAGACAAAGGAGGAGAGTTGCAAGAGAGAAAATGGGGAGAGTATGTTCACACAAAATGGGAGGGGAGGTTGAAGGCAGTGGGAAAGAGGTGGGTTTTCAGGTTTCTCTTAAAGTGGTGTGCTGTTGTTCAAGCCAGAGGGAAGTGGGTAGGGAGTTCCAGAGGGCGGGACCGATGAAAAAGGCGGCAGAGGAGTGGGTGGATTGAAGGTGGGTGTGCGAGGGAGAAAGGAGATTTAAGCGATTAATGTGCAACGACTGTAGATTGTGACTAGGGGTGTGAAAGTGAATAAGTTCAGCCAGATATTGAGGTGAATGGGTGTAGAGAACCTGGTGGACCAGTGAAAGGATTTTATAGTGAATGTGGAAGTTAACAGGGAGCCAGTGAAGGTGAATAAGAAGAGGCGTGACGTGGTCACAACACGAAGAGTGTGAGATAAGCCGTGCAGCAGTGTTCTGGATACATTGTAGGCAATGAAGTTGTGAAGAAGGAAGACCCACTAGGACAGAGTTACAGAAGTCAATGCAGAACATGGCGAGGGACAGAAGAAGAGTGGTGAGGGCCTGTGGGGTGAGAAAGGGTCGGATGGCGCAGACTTGGCGAAGAAAGAAGAAAGACGTTTTGGAAACATGAGAAATGTGATCCCGAAAGGAGAGTGCTGAATCATAGAGGACACCCAGATAACGGGAAGAAGATACTAGTGGGATGGGTGAGCCAGGAAGAGAAGGTGCCAACAGAGGAGAGGGGCTGCCGTAGATAAACCAAATAGCAAGAGTTTTTGTTAGATTCAAGTGTAGGCAGTGAGCAGTGAGCCAGTTGGCAACAGCAGAGAGACAAGAGTTGAGGGGGGAAAGATCGGGATGGAGTGGAGAGATGTGAAACAAAAGAACCAGATTGTCAGCATATAGCTGGCTATAATCTATTTAGAAGAGAGAGAGAGAGTAGAAAAGGAGGAAGAGTGACCCTGTATGTCAAAAGCAATATTAAAGCTGCTGAAATTCAGGGGACGTGGGGAAAAGAAGAAGCACTCTGAATTGTGTTGGAAAGAGGAGATGGCACTGTCATCCATACTGGTGTGGTCTACAGGCCTCCAACTCAGACCGAAGAAATGGATAGCGAAATTGATTGGTGATATTTCAAAGATTGCCATAAAGGGGGAAGTGATCATATTGGGTGACTTTAATCTACCTGATGTGGATTGGAGTATTCCTTCTGCAAATCTGGAAAGAAGTAGAAAAATTATAGATGCCTTCCAAGATGCATTACTTAAACAAATCATGATGGAACCGACTAGGGAGAGCTCCCTGCTGGATTTAGTGCTCACCAACGGAGATAGCGTGTCGAAATATTCAGGTGAGTGCCCATGTGAGCAGCAGCAATCATCACACAGTGTGGTTTGAGATAAAAGCCAAGGTGGAATCCAATCACAGCAAGCTCAAAGTCCTAGACTTCAAAAACGCTGATTTCAGTAAAATGGCCAATTACCTGAAGGAGGAGTTGGTAGGATGGGAGGGAATAAGGGACGTGGAATTGCAATTGGCTAAACTAAAGGAGGCAATAAAAGATGCAACTGATACATACGTAAGGAAAGTAAATAAAAACAAGAAGAAAAGGAAACCTATTTGGTTCTCCAAAGAAGTGGCTGCACAAATAAAGGCAAAAACCATAGTTTTCACAAAATTCAGATGTTTGCAAACAGAGAAACACATAAAGGAATACAGGATCAAACTAAAAGAGACAAAAACAGAAATAAGGATAGCAAAATCAAAGACAGAAGAAAAGATGGCTAAAGATGTGAAGTGTGGCGACAAAACTTTTTTCAGATATATTCAGGAGAGGAGGAAAATCAGAGGTGGAATTTCAGGACTCAAAAGTGCTGGGAATAGATTTGTGGAAAGTAACATTGAAAAAGCAAAAATGCCAAACAAATACGTCTGCTCTGTTTTCACTAGAGAAAATCCTGGAGAAGGACCACCTGTGATTGACAAATATACAAATGGGAATGGAGTAGATATCACACCATTCACAAAAGATAATGTGTCAGAACAGCTTGCAAAACTGAAAGTGGACAAGTCTATGGGACCAGAAGGGATACATCCTAGGATATTGAAAGTATTCAGAAAGGTTTTAGTAGGGCCTTTAAAGGATGTTTTTAATAGATCTTTTGAGACAGAAGAAGTTCCACAGGACTAGAGAAGGGCTGATGTGGTAGTTCTCCACAAAAGTAGCAACAGGGAAGAAGTGTCAAATTACAGGCCAGTAAGCCTTACCTCTGTGGTGGGAAAAGTAATGGAGGCGCTCCTGAAAAAGCAAATAGGGACTTACTCGAAATCAACAGGTTGCATGATCCAAGGAAACATGGGTTTTACCAAAGGATGATCTTGCCAAACAAATCCGATTGAGTTCTTTGACTGGGTGACCAGAGAACTAGATCAAGGGCATGCAATGGATGTGATCTACCTAGATTTCAGCAAAGCCTTTGATACTGTTCCTCATAGGAGGCTTATCAAACTCAACAGCTTGGGGATCGGTCCCAAGATGGTGAACTGGATCAGAAATTGGTTGACTGACAGACGACTGAAGATGACGGTAAACGGAACTCACTCAGATGAAAGGAAGGTGATTAGCGGTGTGCACCAGGGTTCAGTCCTGGGACCAGTACTGTTCAATATATTCATGAGTGATATTGCCAAAAGGGCTGAATGGAAAAGTCTTTCTTTTTGTAGATGACACCAAAATTTGCAAGAGAGTGGACTCCCCGGAGGGCGTGAAGAACAAGAGGATAGATCTACAAAAGCTGGAAGAATGGTCTAATGCTTGGCAGTTAAGATTTAATGGGAAGAAGTGCAGTATCATGCACTTGGGAATCAGAAATCCAAGGGAATTGTATGCAATAGGGGCGAGAGATTGGCGTGCACGGATCAGGAGAAGGACCTCAGAGTGATTGTTTCTGACGATCTCAAGGTGGTGAAACAGTGTGACAAGGCGGTGGCAAAAGCCTGAAGGATGCTGGGTTGCATACAGATTGGAATTACCAGCAGAAAGCAAGAGGTACTAATGCCACTGTACAAGTTGCTGGTGAGGGAGGACTCCCTTGGAATATTGTGTTCAGTTTTGGAGACCGTTTCTCGCAAAGGATATGAAAAGCCTGGAAGCAGTTCAGAGGAATGCGACCAAAATGATTTGGAGCCTGCATCAGAAGACTTATGAGAAGAGATTTGAAGACCTAAATATGTACACTCTGGAGGAGAGGAGGGACAGGGGAGATACGATTCAGACCTTTAAATACTTAAAGAGTATTAATGGACAAACAAACCTCTTCAAAACATGGGGAAGCTGTAAAACTAGAGGGCATAACATGAAGCTGCAAGGGGGTAAACTGAAAGGCAATGTCAGGAAATACTTTTTCACTGAAAGGGTGGTGGATGCTTGGAATGCCCTCCCGATGGAAGTGGTGGGGGCAAATACAGTGACAGAATTCAAAATGGCATGGGACAAACACAATGGATACCTTTATAGTGACAGGATAAAATCAAAATAAGCATAACTATCTCTAATATCTGAACAAATAGGTGTAAGCTACACTGAGCGGAGGATACACCCCTAAACAAAGGCATGGGGAGGGGTGACCTGCATGGAGCGGCATGTACACCTACTCTTGCCTCCTTGCTGGGCAAACTAGATGGACCATACCGGTCTTTATCTGCCATCATATACTATATTATTATGTAATCTGATTTCTTCTTCGTGGCCCCCTCTCTCTGGAACTGCCTAACCCCCCCCTCCCCCCCCAGCTTCGCCTGGGGCCTTCCTTCCCTAGGTTTGAAAAGCTCCTAAAAGCTCACCTATTTACTCAAGCCTTTGTAATAGAAGCAATCTGATACAGGCTCTACAAACAGCCCTTTGTCTCCTGACTGCAAGGGGCTGCCAACTAACAACTCTTCCTAACTCTTATGCTTTCCTGTGTCTCTCCTTTCCTGTCTTATTATGGAGTTCCTTTCTCACTCTGACTTTATTTGTGTTGTATTTTATTTTTTTATTGTAAACATCTCTGTCTATCTGGCTAAGGGCGGTCAATCAAATCCTAATAAACATTAAACGACATATGATGATCTTCCCCTGGTAAAACCATATTGCCTCAGATCATGCAATCCATTGGTTTCCAGAAAGTCCACTATTCTTTCTTTCAAGAGCTCCTCCATTACTTTTCCAACAACAAAGGTAAGGCTTACTAGCCTATAGCTTGTCACCTCTTCCCTATTACCACTTTTGTGAAGAGATATTACATCAGCCCTTCTCCAGTCCTGCGGAACCTCTCTCATTTCCAAGGATCTATTAACAATATCCTTTAAAGGCCCCACCAGAATGTCTCTGAGCTCTTTCACTATCCTGGGATGTATCCTATTTGGTCCCATGGCCTTGTCCACTTTGTTTTGCAAGCTGTTCAAACATCATCTTTTGTGAATGGTGTAGTATCTACTCCATTCCCATTTGTATATTTGTCACTCATGTAGTCCTTCTCCGAGATTTTCTTTCAAGAAAACAGAAGTATTTGTTTAGCATTTTTGATTTCTCAACGTCACTTTCTACCAATCCGTCCTCGGCACTTTTGAGTCTTGCAATTACACCTCTGATCTTCCTCTTCTCCCAAATATACCCGAGAAAAGTTTTGTGTCCATGCTTCACATCTTTAACCATCTTTTTTTCACATTTGCTTTTGCTATCCTTATTTCTTTTTGTCTCTTTTAGCTTTATCCTGGATTCTTTTCTGTGTTCCTCTTTTAGAGATCTTCTGAATTTTATGAAAGCTGTGTTTTTTGGCTATATTTGTACAGCCACTTTTTTGGAGAACCATATAGCTTTCCTTTTCCTCTTGTTTTATTTACTTTCCTTAGATATATATACACGTTGCACCTTTTATTGCCTCTTGGTTTAGCCCACTGCAATTCCACTTCCCTTACCTCCTGTCAACTTCTTCAGGTACTATCCCATTTTACTGATGACAGTGTTTTTGAAGTCCAAGACTATGAGTTTGCTGTGACTGGACTCTGTCTTGGCTTTTACCCTAGATCACACCTTATGATGATCACTGCTGCTCAAATGGGAACCCACCCAGATATTCAACACTACATCTCCATTGGTGAGTACTAAATCCAGCATTGAACTTTCCCTGGTCGGTTCTATCATCATTTGTCTGAGCAATGCTTCTTGGAGGGCATCCACAATCTTTTTACTTCTTTCCAGATTTGCAGAAGGAATACTCCAATCCACATCTGGTAGATTAAAAATCACCCAATATGATCACTTCTCCCTTCATAGCTACATTTGCAATATCAGGCTATCCTGCATCTATCTAGTTAGCAGTAATTATTAAAGTCTGCTATCCGGATAGCTATCTAGATAGAGCCAGTGGTCAGCAATGAATCGGCATATTCAGCATGGTCAGTATCGGGATACCTGAGCTAAATATTCAGATCATTTTAAGCCACCACCAATTTCTGAGGCTGAATATCCGACAAAGAATCTTTTATGCCTTGTTGTACCTGATATTCATATGTTTGATTGTGTATTGATGATGCTATTTTTCAAACATTTTTAGGATATATCATTTATTTTATTTTTCCTATGCTTTGTGAACAACTTTGGGTTAGACTATGTCTAGGAAAGCCGATATACAAATGCAACATAATAAAACATTACACTTTGCCTTTTATAATTTATTATTATAATTTATTTCTTTTTTATACTGTGCTCTTTAGAATCAGTGTGGTTTACATGTATACTAACAGATACTTTTTATTCCCTTGTCCCTGAAGGGCTCACAATCTAAGTGTATCTGAGGCAATGGAGGGTTAAGTGGCTTGCCCAAGGCCAGAAGGAGTGGACATGGGACTAGAGACCCCAGTCCCTCTGGCCTGAGGTTGCTTGTCCCCATGTGGGAATTGAACCTCTGGCCTTCTGGCCTGAGGTAACCTATCCCTTATAAGCCAGACATACTTGAAATTTGTTATAAATGTGAGAACTGAGGGTTGGGGAGAAAGGGAGGAAGTTACATGCCAACTAATCATCCCATGTTGCCATGGATTTATCATGGAGGAATAACACTTGTTCCCCTCGCCCCAGATTGGCTTGGGCTAGTATTTCTGAATTCTGTCTCCAAAAATCTCTCCCCTCCAAATTATATCCCTCTCTCTTTCACACCTTCTTCACATACGCACTGCCACATACTCTTATTCCATCCCCTACCTGAAATTATTCCCCTTCTTCTCTTCGGGTCCTACGCCACAAGCCTCTAACCTGCTTGTCTACTCAGCTGCTGCAGCTCCTTATTTCTTCTTGCTGGTGCAGGCCTACCCGGTGCTAGCTTTTTCCTTCTTGTGATGCAGGCTGGCAGTTCCTGGCTTTACAAAGAATTAGTTGGGGCCTGGAGCAACACTTCTGAAAGCTGTAGAGGAGGTGAAAGGCGTCTAGAGAAACGTTTTATAAGCAACTGTTGGACAGTAGAAATAGATTAAAAGCATTGCAGGTGGGCAAAATAGAAACTGTGTTGTTTTATACAAGGCAACGCTATTATGAGCACATCAGTAAAGCACAGTTACTTACCTGCAACAGGTGATCTCTGGGAACAGCAGGAATAAGTCTTCACATATGGATACGTCTTTACCGATGGAGTCTGCGTGGGAACGCTCCCCAGCGTCCAATTAGAATGCTTTTGGGAGCATCCCACCACGCCTGCGTGCTGCCTTCCCGCCTTTCCAAACTGCCTCTCCTCAGTTAAGTTTTAAAGCTGAAACAAAGAGAGAGAAAGAGGGGAAAGATAGAGATAGAGAGATACAACTCCTAGGGGAGGTGGGAGGTAAGTAACTGTGCTATCTCCAGGAACAAGCAGGAATGAGTCTTGACATATGGGGACTCCCAAGCTAAGATGCCTGGAGGAGTCCCAGCATGTTGCGAATCTGAGAAAGCCATGCTATTTGACAGAACCTCAGGCATCCTGGGGATGGAGGGTAGGAGTTGAACTAAAAAGATATGCTGTGGAACAGCTGGACCAAACAGGACGCCTAGATAGGAGTCCCTGTGCAGGTGATATCTAGTAGTAAATATTGAACTGCAATACACCAATATGGACCTAACCTGGTGGTATTGTAAAAGGTTTATGGAGGTTCATATGGATCTGCTAATATGAACCAGCAGAATATCCCCAAGGAGTACCTCAATGTAAAGCAGAGGTAAATAAACTGTGCAAAAGACAGGTTGAGGTCAGAACCTTTAGGGTGATAAGAAAAACTCCCAGTGGAAACTGGGGTAGTTCAATGAGGCAGGACATTTGCGGGAAACGCAGAAGTCCCTATTAGATAAGCCTGAAGCTCTTTTGACCTTAAAGAGACATAGTTCTTATAGGAGAAGAGGGCTTTGAAGATCCCTATATCCGATAACAAAGAAGGACAGAAGTATGAGGCATTGTAGCCTCCTAATTTCTGAAGATTCAGAATGTCCTTCTTAATTGAAGTTACTTAGGAAAAAAGATGGTACATGGAGGCTTCAGATGTACCTAAACTAAAGGCCCTGGTGGAAACCTTTTAACTACCACAGGGAAGTGGTTGTTTATGTATAATCCTGAACATGCTGGAGCAGCATTGAAAAGGATAGAGACTATCTGTCGGAGCCGGATAGGAAATATATCGATATCTTTTTTAATATAGATATAGATAGATATATAGTTATAGATAGATATAGATATAGCTATATATAGATATAGATATGAACCTAGGCAGATAGAAAAAAATATATATATATGGGTACAGACATGCAGATGTCTATATACATGTATGTATAAAAATATATACCCATATACCCACATAGGGATATGTAAAGAGAGAAAGATTCATCTAATAACAAGAAGGGAATACCTGCTTGAGGAGATGTTTAGAGAATCCATTCTCCTTTGTTGTGGGTGGGAGAGCTAAGGGAGTGCTCTCACTGACAAGGAGAAGTCTAGAGTGTTCTAAGAACTCTAGCCCTTGAAAAACCAGGAACGAAGGATGTTTTAATCCGCTGACAGTAAGCCTGGATCCTTTCATGACTCCAGCATGACAGCTGGAGAAGAAGATGCAATGAAATGAGATACCATATTTACCCTTCTGAGAGGGCAAAATGAGTATGATGCATTCTTACGCTCAATATGAACTAATCCATGAAGAATTGAGGATGGAAGGAAATACAAAACAAGGACTGGCTGTTACTGAAAGAAAACCATCCCTGGTGAAGGGGTCCACTGGGGATGTGAACCAACCCAGGGGATTGGATAATTCTTTAGGTCTTCACTTAATTAAAGGCCTGTGTCCCTTATTGAAGAAGGAGACTTTAATGGAAATGGTAAGAGTAGGGAAGAACCCAGTAAAGCCCTTCCTAACCATCTGGAATTATTTGCTCTCTAGCAAGGGCCCATAGTGCAGAGCTGCTCTGTAGAGATGCAGAGAGCATGTTGCAGGTTGGTTAGAAGAAAAAACTGGCTGTTTAAGAGCCAGTATGTTACCTGAACTACTCCACCAATGCCCAAGGATTGGGGAAGGCTAAGGATAGAAGGTATGCTGCAACAAGAAAGCCCGAGAAGGTTCTTAGTCTGTCTGGGGCTTAGTACTAAGGCCAGAAAGATTGATATTGGAGATCATGCCCTGGTTGCTTGGTTAGCAAGTTAGTGGTCTAACCACTAAGAGCCCCTGCATTCTAACTATTGTTAGAGCGGCAGAACCACATCTTAGGTCCCACGATTAGAAAAAGACCTACAGACATAAGTAGGAGTGGTAAAAACTCCATCATTGTCTGAGAAGCTGCCACGAAAACAAGAATGCAAGGTGGCGACAACTCTGAAAAGAAACTCAGGGGCTTAGGGATAAGCCCTCAGTTAAGTAGTATCACTCTTACAGACAACAATGTCTTAGTAAGAGGGGCAGAGTTGAAAAGACTTACGATGGAGTAAATCTCTGAAAAGAATAGTATGAGACATGCTGATACAGGAGAAACTGTCAAAGGTAAAGGTATAGATGACCTTATTGATAGTTGTTACTCCTCTATCTACTTAGAAGGAAGAGGAGTAACCTTACTACCTGTAAAGCATAATCATGCTAAGGAGCTCTATGAGCCAAAAGTCAGGATGTCTCTTTAATGTAAGTTTTGGATGGAACTGATGTAGATGCTGGTAAGAGAAGAAGCAAACTACAGGTTCTAAACCTCAAAGCAGGAAGAAGGATACAGAGAAGAGTTTATCAGCAACCCTGCGGCTGCTGGGTTTGCTGAAACGGTTGAGGTTGTGGTTTCTTTAGCCTGGTTTGATGTTTCCCTGTTTGGAAACAGCTGTATGATGGGTAGAGAAAGGATAAAACTTTTTCCCCTTGGGGGAATACTGTTTGGTAGAAGATTTCCTAGGAACTGGGTTAGAGGAAGGTGTAGACAATCCTTTGAAAGCAACAGTGCCAGTGGTTAACTGAGAAGCTTGGCGTAGAGTCTCCATGTTAAAGAGATTCTCCCCAGTACAAGGAGTATTTCCCAGGCTTTCTTGTACCCATTTATCCAAGTCGGAAGCTTGGAGCCAGGCTATGCGTCGTGCCCCTATGGCTATAGCAGAAGTTTTGCTAACAGACTCAAAACAGTGCAGGGTAGCATGAGTAAGAAGCCTAGAGATATTTTGAACATGACTAACCAGTAAAGAGTAGTCTGCTCTTTTGTGATCCTGAAGAAAAGGAGTCAAAAACAGCAAACTGTTTGTGAGCTCTTCAAGAGATAGTCCCATATAGAAAATATATGAGAGAATTCTTGTTGAAAACATGGATGCCTGGAAGCTTTTACGTCCAAAGGCATCTAAAGTTCTAGACTCACGACCTGGCGGATAAGAAGAGTGCCTTTTGGCACTTTTCACATGCCTCATTGCCGATTCCACAACAAGAGAATGATGTGGGAGTTGAGTCTTTTGAAAACCTGGAGAAGGGGGCACCCTGTACAGAGAGTCAGTGGCCCTTGAAGGTGGGGATACCTTTAAAGGAGTTTCCCACATTCTAAATAAAAGATCCTGTAAGGTTTGATGCAAAGGGAGCATGATAACCTCCTTTGGAGTCTCAGGGAGACACAGAAACTGTGAATTCCCTGGTGCAGGATCTTGATCAGGTATAGAAATGGCAAGTAACCTTGCCATATCAAGCAGGAATGCTTGAAAAGAAATTTCCCCAGGAGGGGATCCTCTATTATGAGGAGTGAAGGTCAGATCTGTTGAAGATCTAGCCTTAGCACTAATGGATTGATCCATTGGAGTACCAGACCCAAAAGGTGGAGCATCGGGTTGTCCTGAAAGGATAGTCAGCGGTACCACTCGAGGTCGGTACCGCGGCGAATCGGTGAAAAACTATCCATGCCAGGGATGGACTCCAAACTCGGTACCGAAGGAAGCGAGCTTGTGGAAGTAAGCATGGAAGGCACCGGTACCGATGCAAAGGTAGAAAATGGTACTGGCAGTGGTATCGCAGCCGGTACCGACACCGGAAGATCAGTCTGAGGCGACTCTAATGGTACCGAAGATACCGAGAGCAGCAGACTTTGATCTCCGGGACAATGTCTTCGGCACCACACGAGGTCAATACCGAGACGAGTCGGTACCCAATCGTCCAGGCTAGAGATTGATTCTAGACTCGGCATCGAAAGCAGCGAGTCAATCGAAACAGACCTGGAGGGTACCGACATGGATGCCAGAATCGGTGCCGGGATCGATACCGATGCTGGAAGATCGGTCTGTAGTGGCTCTAGCGGCACCAAAGATACTGAGAGCGCTAGACTGCGATCATCGGTGTGGAGTGTTTCATCCAACACTGCTGCCGATGCCGGGGTACCGACACCGCTCCCAGCGGATACCACCACCGAACATGGCTCAGGTATTTTTGAAGAGGTAAAAACCTCGGAAACAACCTGAAACCCCGTTAGTGCTTTGGAGGCCGAAGACTCCCGCCGGGGTTTTAAAGCCAAATTGTCCTCGAGGGCAAGGCTAGAGCCATCTCGATGTTGAACATGAGATCTACCACTCGAGGACTGGCTAGTCTTTACAGATTTTTGTTGGGTTACCTGATCCTGTGAAAAAGAAGTTGTAGCTGGTACCCTCAAGTCTGACGGGAACCGCGTATCGAGTTGAGCTCGATGCTGAAAACCTTTGGAAAAAGTGCTGCAGGAGGGACACTCCAGCGGATAGTGGTCAGGACCCAAACATGGAAGGCACCAGTCATGGGTGTCTAAGACTAACTTAGTACCGCCACAGTTGAAACATGTTTTAGGGATAGTGGCTGGCGTTTCCATGAGGGAAGTGGAGAGGCCTAGTAGGCCGAAAAAACTGTCAGGCACTAAACAGGAAAAAATTCCCTACCAAGGTAAATAATTTTTAAGAAAAAGAAAAAGAAAACACCGGCGGTACCGGTGCGTCGAGGGAAGGCAGACGCGACCACAAGAAAAAACAAAAATAAAGGAAGAATTTTCTGCGGTGACAGGAGTACATCCTGCCAGCTCCGCCGAAAAACGAAAACTGAGGAGAGGCAGTTGGGAAAGGCGGGAAGGCAGCACGCAGGCGTGGTGGGATGATCCCAAAAGCGTTCTAATTGGACGCTGGGGAGCGTTCCCACGCAGACTCCGTCGGTACCGACGTACCCATATGTAAAGACTCATTCCTGCTTGTTCCTGGAGATAGCTGGATCTCTTGGCTAGGATGCTTAAGAAAAAGTCTGCTAATAGTATAATCTATATGCTTCAGGAAAAACAGGGCACCCAGGTAAAAACATCACGAAGGATTACCGCAGACTACACTTAAGTATTTTCATGAACTAGAAGCTATTAAAGGATCATATACAAACATTCCTCAATAAAATCAGTGTTAAGAAAACACCAGATGTGACAAGAACATGTTTATCAGCACTGATTTCTACAAGTGAAGTACAAGAAGGCATCAGTTGCCTGGCTGCAGGTAAAAGTCCCAGACCTGATGGATATCACCATGATTTCTTTAAAATATTTAAAGTGGAGATGACCCTACTCTTGAGAGAAGGGTTTAATTTTCTCTCGACATCCCCCAACATCCATCCCCCACCATTGTTGTTATTCATAAGAACAAAAATGCGGTGACTTGGACATACTCCAGATAGCGAAAGAGGATAAACTGGAGGGGGCTACCATGGCTCTAACATGCAAATAAGTCATTTAATTGGCTGCCATGGCTATTTTTTATTGCAATATTGAGGGCTATGCTGTTACCTCAAGAATTTATCAACTATGTGTTGGTGTTGTAATCCAACCTGAAAACTAATATTCCATTTACCATAGAATTTCTCTCACTTTTCCCAGTTTTATGTGGTGCAAGGCAGTAGGGGTGTGCAGGCAAAAAACCAAGGGCCTGATATTCGAAAGGCATTTGCATGGTTTACAGACCTGTGAACCGCGTAAATGATGCTGAATGAGATATTCAAGAGCACTAAACATGGTTAGTACCGCTGAATATCCCCATGCACAGCTATTAAGGCACTCCCCATTGACGTCAGACACAAAACCAGCATTCTCCCTGGCGTTGCTTCTGTTCTTTGAAAGGCTTCCCTCTGCTACTTTTTTTTTTATCGGTTCATTCTATGAGCTGCTATATCTGATTAGGGGAGAATGCTGGTTTCCAGTGTCTGACGTCAATGAGGAGTGCCTTAATAGCTGCGCATGCACAGCATTTTTTTTCAGTCTTGATGCTGGGCTGTACCACTGTTTGCTTTGTGCTGCTGATATCTTTGTGGCTGGCTCTTCTTTTTCCTATATGCCTTTTGAAATATTCTTTTTGGGCATCATCAGTTTTCATCGCGCTTTTTTTTTGGATAGTGTTCTCAGGTTTTGGGTATTTGAGCCGTCGGGTACCTTGAAGAAGCCGAGAATGGAATAACACCCGGTGTTGGGGCCAGCAAGATTTATCTTTATTATTTCTTGATATACCGCCCGTGGCATCGGGGCATCAGAGTGGTGCACAATGACAATCAAATACAGCATAGTTACTGTAGGAAAGGAAAGGAACGCCATTCAGATGACAGGACAGATGGAGGTAGGAAAGAGCTGGAGAGGAGGAGACGGGAGAACATACTGAGTAGGGGAGGGACAGGGGGTAGAGACCTAGGGAAAGAGATAAATATTAGGAATGAGAAGGTGGGAGGGCAGAAGCTGACTGAAATAGGTGGGTTTTGAGGAGGGATCAGCACGTAGGGTAGTAGGTAGTGAGTTCCATAGTGCAGGGGCAAGAAAGAAGAAGGCGGAGTGACGTGTTTACTCCAGGTGCGCTTGGGAGACTGATGGGAGAGCCAGGCGGTACGTGTAGAGAGAGCGGAGAAGGCGATGAGGAGTGTGAAAGCAGAGGAGATCAGCTAAGTATTGCAGGTCGCTGGAGTGAATTGCTGCTCGGTGGGCCAGGGTGAGTAGTTTTTGCCTTTGGAAGGGAACTAAAGAGGAACTAAAGGAATTTATACAATGGCTAAACCAACAGAAGATGAATTTACAATTTGATTATGAGTTTCACTAGTATAAAATTCCTTTTTGGACATTTTCATTATGAAGTCAGGGTCCACAATGAAAAGTACCCTAGATGAGAAACCTGTGTCATGAAATAATTTGTTATTTTATACAAGCCTTCACTCTGTTCGGTTGAAACATAGCTTACCTATGAGTCAATTTCTGCAACTATGCCGAATATGTTTTGATAAAGTGGAATATACGGGCCAGGTAAAAAAATATGCTCAGCGTTAAGTGGATTGGGTATACCCTAAGTCGGTGATTAATATAGCCTACAAGAGAGGGTTGAAAGTGCACAGAGAACATTTGCTATTGCCTCGACAGCATTTGGAGGAAGATAAAATGGTTTGTGTTTTACCGTTTTCGGTAAAGGCCCCAAATGTAGCGGCTATTATACATAAGTATTGGAATATTTTACAGGGACATTCTTGTTTCAAGAACATCCGACAGTGGCTTATAAGCAAGGTCAGAACACTCCCAATTATGTTTGTCGGTCAATCACCTGGGATACTGAAGAAGAGTCAAATTTGGAGGAAAGAAGTCATGATGTCTGTGGGAAATGTGATTTGTGCCCATTAGTGATCAGGGGTAAGTCATGGAAACCTACAGAACAAGAAAAAGTAATTTGTTCACGATGGAGGACATCCTGTCATACATTTTTGTGGTATATGGCCATTCATGCCCTTGTAATAAACTATGTGGGACAGACACAATGCTCCTTTATTCAGCGCTTAAGAGAACATATCCTCTAAAATGTTGTCAGCCCTGATGTGGAACATTGTGTGTTATTTCACTATTCATTCACTGATCTTCGATGGCGAATTCTGGATCATGTTCCCTTAAGTTGGTGGGGTAATAACAGAGAAAGAAAATTGAATTACAAGGAACAGTACTGGCTTTTTTCTTTGAATATCATAATACTTGCTGGCTTAAATAGGCAGATAGTGTGGTTTACTGTGTAGGATTAGGAAACTAGGTTTGGAATTCCTGTTTACGGTAATCTGAGAGGATTTTTGTGAATGAATGATGATGTCACAATAGGGCATAATGGGTCTTTGATTCCATTGGATATTGAGGCACCAATGCATGAAGAGGGCTATATATAAAGCACAAATGCCAAAGCCATTGTCGGAAGGTCTGGGATGCTCATGAGGAAACAATGTGTGATCCTGTTGGTTTCAGTCGGAGAATGAAGGCATCCTTTGAAAACAGGTAAATGTGGTTAAGAAATGTGCAGAGAAAACTGTTAGACCCTGAAACAGAATAAGTTAAAACTGTTTGAAACGTGACGGTCATAGTCAATGAATTTACAGCTGCATGTGGATTATTTCTGAATGTAATGCAACTGAGACGCCAAGCAAGTGAGACACCAACTTGGGAAATTACACTACAGCTTTCTGATGTTTGATATTGATGTTTTTCCCCAACATAAGTAAGAGCCACATGTAATAGATAAAAAGACAAAACTCTCAAAAAATGCTATCCAAAAAACTTTGCTTTACTATATTTTGCATACAAAAGGTTTTTTTGACCGTTGATGTTGTTTCGAGCTTAACCAGATACTGTTATTTATACACTGATTAACTTGCCCTCTATTTCCATGGGTTATGTTGTGGCCCTGAGGTTACTGAAGTCTTTTCCTCTTGACAAAAACATGCAATTTTTGATGTTGAAATTTTGGTCTGGACTATATGATCTTTTTGCCACAATAAGGAGTTTGCTATTATTTTTGATTAATGAAAATGATATGAAACATGGGAATGTTATTGATATTTCCCATGTCATTTCAAACAAATGTACATCCCTACAAGGCAAGCATGTTTACTGTTGCCTCCACCATTTGCTATGGAATATTACTCTCTGTAATCTTGAGTTGAATGTAACCAGATCAAGTTTGTTGTAAAAACGCTAAGTTGGTTAAAGTTGATTGTAACCATTTTGACTACAAGCTAAAGCAAGATAGAAAAGGCATTACATAAATAAAAATAAACTAAGCTATAATATGGCAATTGAGCCCTTTATACAACCTACACAAGCTTCCTTTCAAGATTAAAAACGGACAGTTCAGAAACTGGTCATTTTATTTAGATGATGCCTTGTTCATTAGACAACTGATTTTTTTCTGACTTGCCTTTGATGCTTTTATTAAAGGAATTCAGTTGTGTTTCAACTAGAAAAAACAAAACAAAGATTTTCCCAGTAGGTGTCAAGGTCAATATTCCATGATGTTTGTGAGAATTCAAGATGACTGTCCCTGGATTTATGTACTGTATCTTGGTATTAATATTCCCTTTAAACGCTCTGATTTGTTTAAGTCTAACTATATCCCTGTTATAAACTAAGATCTGTAGGTATGAGTAATTTGGCTATATCCTAGGCAGAGTGTATACATTTGTTGAAAAGGAATGTGCTGCCAAGGCTCATGTTTGGCACTTACAGTATCTTGTAGGGCACTGAATTATATGATTTCCGTATTCAAAAGGTATCATAATGATCTTCATCTGCCATAAAAGAATACCCCCGGATGGTTTAGGAGAAGCTTTGTAGGTCAAAATCTGAGGGTGGTGTGAATCTGCTGGCTGTGAAGAGCTATTATTGGGCAGCCAAACTAGTGGGTATGAGAGACTGATTTCTAGAGAAACCTGGACCCAGTTCGAAAAGAGCTCTGAAAGATGGCTTTGTTTGGTAGCTATGCTGAGTTATTCACCTATGGTTCATAGGATATGGAGGAAGAGTCCAATTCTGGTACAGATAGTACAAATATGGAGGTTAGTAATTAGATATAGTGAGGTGATGGAAGCCACACAGTCCCTGATCACCCCGTTAGCCAAAAGCCCTAGGATTTTATATTTATTATTGTTTATTTATTATAGTTTCTTATATACCGCGCTATTCGGTATCAGCGCGGTTTACATCACAAAACAACGACCATAACAACAAGCTGTCTGGTTTTACATCGAACAGGAGTACAAACTTGGACAATAGGGTTAACTATACACATAAGCTATTTACACTGCACGGATAGGTAAAAATCAGATACTGAATGTAAGGGCCTTTCTAGAGTGGGTCATTTCTTGAGAGGGATATCTAGGTTCAATTGCTGGTTGGGTAGTATTGGAGGAAAAGGTGGGATTTGAGTGCCTTCCTGAACTGATATAGGTTGGCGATGGCCCTAATGTCAGGGGGTAGAGCATTCCAGCATTTGGGGACATAGAAACTGAATGCCCTGTTTGTGGTTGTCTTGTTGCACTTTGTCGATGCCTTTGGGGTTACTAGCAAGTTTATGGCTGTTGCTCTTCTGGATCTGTTGGGGGGTACAATGTGGATAAGATGTGTGAGTGAGGAGGATAAGATACCTTTGATTGCCTTGAATGCTAAGAGTAGGGTTTTGAAGGTGATCCTCCCATGGATAGGTAGCCAGTGAAGCTGTTTGAGAATTGGAGTCACGTGGTCGCTTCTGGATGCTCCGTAAAGGACCCTAGCTGCGACATTCATGGCCAACTGTAAGGGGGTTAGTGTGGATTGGGGGAGACCTTGTAAGATGGCATTTTCAAAGTCAAAGTGTGGCAGGATTAGCACTTGATATATGGTCCGGAAATCGTCTCGGTCCAACAGGGAGCGTAGGTGCTTGAGTGAACGGATTTTAAAATAAACGGCTTTGACTATGTTGCTTATGTGGTGTTTCATATCTAGACGTTGGTCCAACGTAACTCCAAGGTATTTTATTGCTTCTTTAGTTTGTAAGTCAGCTTCCTTGACACTGACGTGGGATGGGGGAGTAAAGTTGGGGTCTCTGGTGATGAAAAGCACCTCTGTTTTTTTATGTTGAATGCATAGGTTCTGTGATTGAAGCCACGTTGAAACCGCATTGAAGCAGTCTATAATCGGGGCCAGATCCATGTGAGCTGTGGAGAACGGCATGTATAAGAGAATGTCGTCTGCATATATCAAACAGTTCACCTTGAATGATCTTATGATGCTGCAGATGGGCTGCATGTATAATATTGAAAAGTAAGGAGGATAACGAGGAGCCTTGAGGTACCCCTTGCTTTTGATGGAAATGTTTTGACTCTTCTGATCCAGACTTCACATTATATATATTATATTGCACTTTTCCCCAAGATATGGGATGCTGGGAACAATGTTGGTTAAGGTACTGGAGGCAATTATGCTTGGGATGGACTGTGATTGAACTTAGTCAGCTGAAAGTGGAATATGAGATTCTGCAAGATTCATACCATCTATACTTACAGGTTAGGGATGCTATGTGGAAAATGACAATAAGAATGGGTGCCCAGATCCAAATACATCTTGGAAAATGTCTGAGCAATCCCATGATAATCGCACAAAGCAATAACAATGATTTACAGATTTCTAACAGAGACTACAATTAGGATTCGATGCAGACGTTTCATTTCATTTAATGAATGTATACCTACATACATATCAACATGCACTAATAGAATAGCTACAGGAGATTAAAATCATTATTGAAAAGTGCTTTAACATCATGGAATAAGATGCAAGCCATCAATCAGCTGGCAATTCCTATACTTTCATACAGTTTTGGGGTTGTGGACTGGCCTCTTAAAGATCTTGAAAAACTGGATGTGCAAATGTGAAAACTCCTCCATGCCCATGAAGTGATTTACAAGAATTAGTGTATGCCAAGACTGTATATCCCTAGAGCTGAAGGAGGGCTAGGATTCAGAGACCGATTACACATACAGAGCTAGTATCATAGCCCTCCTCGGATCCAAATACACAAACAGTGCTGAAATATGAGACTAAACGTCCAGAATCTGTCTCCATCTTCAAACATGGACAAGCATTCCGACAACTAGAAGGAATGAGTGAAAATCCACAATCATGCACAGGGAAGGCAGTATCAAAATTTGCAAAACAAGAGAAAAACAAACACTTCAAGGAATTAGATCAACAAACAAGGAAAAGCAAGCAACAGATGCACAAATGTGGTCTGAAATACAGAATTTTACTCCAGGAACTCTTTGTCAATCAAGAACTGACACATGAATGGTTAAGGAGGGGTGAAGTGAAACCAAAGGATGAGAGGTTGATAGTTGCAGCCCAGGACAGCTGCTTACGGATGAGATGGTTTCAGCAAGCATTGAAAAAAACTGGCAACACCGACATATGTCAATTCTGTAAGAAAGAACTGGAAATGGTAATTCAGCTCATAGCTAGCTGTGAAGTTCTGATGGTGGAAAATTTCTATATAGAAAGACAATGTAGCGCACCTCATCCATTGGAAATTTTGTAAACATTAGAACATCACTGTTGCCGAAAAGCACTGGGATCATGATCCTAAGATACTTACAGAGAATGAGAAAGTTATGATCACCTGGGATACTCCCATTCCAACCAATAAAAAGCTGGATGCAAGGAAGCCAGATATAGTGGTTAAGAAGAAAAGCACCGGAACGGCATTGAGAATAGAGGTGTCAGTTCCAAGCGACTACTCTGTGAATCGCGTGGAGAGGCAGAAGATCCTGAAATATCAGGAAATGCAGTCAGAGACCAAGAAAATGTGGCAGAAAGATATAAATATTCCCCATCGTGTTCAGTGCCACAAGCTTGATAAAGAAGACTTTCTAAGCACATTTTGACAAACTACCCATACATGTTACATCTTACAAACTCCAGAAGGAGGCTCTCTTTGGTACAATGAAAGTACTATGCCAAGCCTTCGCAGTAAATTTGCAAGACTGAGATCATACTCCCCATGCCCTGGCTTAGAAGTGAAGTTCATGGCTGTCATGATATGCACAAAACTAATCCATTTGGAGAAACTGCCCTGACTAGAATACTGAACTAAATGCTTCTCTGGAGGAGTCAGATTGGGGTGTGATCTAGAAATCAAATTTGATATTAGGGATGTGTACAGAGAAAAAAAAATATGGTTTCAGGATTTTTGGCCATTTTTTTGTAGTTTGTGTACATTTTGATTCATGGCTAACCTACTGCAGGAGCATATGCGGAAATATTTCTTTATGGAAAGAGTGGCAGATGCATGGAATAGTCTCCCAGTGGCAGTGGTAGAGATAAGGTACCAACGAAAAGCACTAATCCACGTGCCAAGACAAAAACCAACCAAAACCGTGGATTGCAATGGAAGAACTGTTTATTTAATGAAAATCAGCCAGGCCCGACACAGGCCGTGTTTCGCAACACCTTCCTCAGGGGCTTATTGGCTAAACGCACAAACATTAATGAAAATAAAAGAATATAATAAATACATTCATAATGTAAATAATATAAAAAAAGGATTAAGAAAATCATCAGTGCACATAAAATAATAATAATTGGAAATAAAAAGTGAATGTAAACAACAAGAATGGATTATGAATTACTTAAAAAAGTACATGTAAACAATAGTACAGAACTAGGAATAAAACACAATGAATTAAAACCATATACAATACAATATATATATCATTAATATATCATAAAAATCATATAGGCATTCATAATTACACATACATTTATAGCAATCTATAAATAATGATATGTAAAAAATTGAATAAAAAATGATACATCATAATTAAAACATAATATAGAAGACTATATGAAAAATTATGAAAAAAGGAGGTAAAAAGAGAAGCAAAAGAATAAAACACTAAGGGGCTTGTTTACAAAGCCGCGGTAGCGGTTTGCGATCGTAATCGGAGCCGCGGCCCCATTGATTTCAATGGGGCCGCGGCTGCGATCGCGATCGCGAACCACTACCGCGGCTTTGTAAACAAGCCCCTAACAGTGTTAGTGTTTTATTCTTTTGCTTCTCTTTTTACCTCCTTTTTTCTTTTATTCCTCTAATTGTTAGGTGCATTTTTATTATTTATTTTATATGTATATAATGCGTTTAGATATTTATTTATTTATTTAGATTTTTCATCCAATCTATCCTTAACCTGGCATAGTAATTCTTCTTTTTTGGAGCCCCTGCTATTTCGTTGTTACACTCCTGTAGTTTCTTTGAGTCTTCTATATTATGTTTTAATTATGATGTATCATTTTTTATTATTCAATTTTTCACATATCATTATTTATTTATAGATTGCTATAAATGTATGTGTAATTATGATTGCCTATATGATTTTTATGATATATTTATGATATATTTATTGTATTGTATATGGTTTTAATTCATTGTGTTTTATTCCTAGTTCCGTACTATTGTTTACATGTACTTTTTTAAGTAATTCATAATCCATTCTTGTTGTTTACATTCACTTTTTATTTCCAATTATTATTATTTTATGTGCACTGACGATTTTCTTAATCCTGTTTTTTATATTATTTACATTATGAATGTATTTATTATATTCTTTTATTTTCATTAATGTTTGTGCGTTTAGCCAATAAGCCCCTGAGGAAGGTGTTGCGAAACACGGCCTGTGTCGGGCCTGGCTGATTTTCATTAAATAAACAGTTCTTCCATTGCAATCCACGGTTTTGGTTGGTTTTTGGTGGTAGAGATAAGGACAGTATCTGAATTAAAAAAAACATGGGACAAACACAGAGGATCTCTAAAGGAAAAAGGGGGACTATTGTAGTTGGTTTGCAGCTTGTCGTGCTGTGAGGGCTTGCGTGCATCAGTGATGCTGAGAGTTAAACTATCGGTTTAGTAACTGAATTCAAAAAAGCATGGGACCAACACAGAGGATCTCTAAAGGTAAAAAGTGGACTGTTGTAGTTGTTGATATGGAAGGACAGACTAGATAGGCCATGTGGTCTTTTTCTGTCATCATGTTTCTATGTTTCTATGTTTAACTACTGGCAGGGTCTCCCAAGATGGACAGGTCTCAGCTGAGGTGCCAGACCAAGACAATTCACCCATCTGGGCAGCAGCAGAATGGGACAGTGTTGATGGCGGAGGATCACATTTTTGTGACAACAGCAGCAACACCAAACTTAAACTGCGTGGAAGAAAGGCCCAGCAATCTACTTCTGTATCTTGCCATAAAAACCCAATCGATAGTTACAACAAAACAAATTGTGCTATGGTGCTGGAAGATGAGACCCCCAGGTTGGAAGGCACTCAACTAGCTACTGGGGAAGAGCTGAAGACTATTCAGAGTAAAGCCAGCATTTATGATGTGGTTGGATCAAAGCCCTCGGGAAGTCTGACTGCTGATGTAGCTGCGCATGAAATGAGAGTCAGAAGCTGTAAAGATGTCTTACGCATTGGAACATGGAACGTATGAAGCATGAACCAAGGGAAGTTGGAGGTGGTCAAGAATGAAATGGAACGTGTACAACTTCATCTGTTGGGTGTCAGCGAACTGAAATGGACTGGCATCGGGCACTTTGCATCAGATGATCACATGGTCTACTATGCTGGAAATGAAAGACAAAGAAGAAATGGTGTTGCATTTATAATAAAGAAGAAACTTGCAAGAACTGTAACGAATTACAATGCAGTCAGTGAACGCTTAATCTCTATTCGTCTACGAGGATTGCCTATCAACACAACTGGAGTGGAGGAGTGGCCTAGTGGTTGGGGCAAGGTACTTCAGGCCGGAAGGTCAGGGGTTCAAATCCCACTAGAGGACAGCAACCTTGGGCAGGAAGGACTGGGGTTTCTCGTCCCACAGGTGCTCCTTGTGGTCTTGGGCAAGCCACTTAACCCTCCATAGCCCATGTTCCCTGTAAAATAGTTATCTCCAAGTTATAATGCCCTGTTCAATGTAATTTCAGTTTGTTCAATGTAAACCACACTGATGCAGAATAGCGCGGTATACAAGAGAATGTAAATAAATAAATAAATAAATAAACTATAATTCAAGTATATGCCCCAACAACAGGTGCAGAAGAGAATGAAATTGAAGAGTGCTATGAACAACGACAAGCTGAAATTGACAGAACATGCAAACAGGATATCCTGATAGTCATGGGTGACTGGAACGCAAAAGTTGGCAACAAAGAAGAAGGCAAAGTAGTTGGAAAATATGGACTTGGCAACAGAAATGAAGCTGGAGAAAGACTGATAGAATTCTGCAAGACCAATGATCTATTCATCTCAAACACCTTCTTCCAGCAACACAAGCGGCGACTGTACACATGGACTTCACCCATGGAATACTGTGTATACCATGGACTGCCCGAAGAACAAACCAGTCGGTATTAGCGGAGATCAAACCTAAGCTTTCTTTAGAAGCTCAGATGACAAGACTTCGACTTTCATACTTTGGACACATCATGCGAAGAGAGAGATCATTAGAGAAAGACATCATGCTTGGCAAGATAGAAGGTCAACACAAAAGAGGATGGCCTGCAATGAGATGGATTGATACAATAACAGCAGCTATGGGTACCAGTCTGTCAACAATGAGCCACCTGACTGAATACCGAAAACAATTTAGGATAGCTATCCAGAGGGTCGCCAGGAGTCGACTCCGACTCGGCGGCACTTAACAACAACAATAACATTTTAGTTGATATGGAAGGGCAGACTAGATGTGTCATGTGGTCTTTTTCTGCGGTCATGTTTCTATGTCACACATTTATGTTAATAAAACAATTTTAAATGCATATTAGAACTTTTACATGTGCATTGAATTACTTTATTCATATTAATTCATAGGTTAATGTGCTTTCAATCAATCAATTTTGCCTGCCCTAAATTTAATCAAAAATCAGCTGATGAAATGCTAATCCAGTGCTCACAACAGACCCCACCAATCTATCTCCAAATTAAGGCCCCCAGGAGCAACTGTGTGAAGATTATGAATCCATCGCTGTTCCAAAAGTTGTAATCTATATTCAAGATCCCCACTGCGCGAGTCAACAGGGACATAATCAACGACCCTCCACTTGAGATCTGAAAATGGATGTTTAAATTGAACACAATGGGAGACCATGGATGCAGACATGGTTTTAGTGTTTAAATGCAATTTTTGTTCACTCAAACATCGTTCAACAGGGTGGGTGGTTCTGCCTATATATTTTAAATTGCAGGGACATAGTATCAAATACACTACAAAAGAAGATAAACAAGTAGTGTGCCAACTGGCCAAATACTCCTTACCCATGGAATCATCTGTCCAACTAGATCCAGAAAGAGTCGTGTCACAATGTAAACACAGTGCATTGAAAATGCCTAGGTGTGTCATGAATGACTTTAATATGATCACTACATGCTGTCACATGTACCACTATGTTGTGGCCTCTCTTGTAAGCTTTCATGAGATCTTTCTGAAAGCAAGTGTGTAATAAAATGTGTTAATATTTACAAAGCAATGTCATCACTTGTGAAGCTCTGGCCGTATATGGAAAAGCCCCAACAATATTTTCTGATGGAGGTTGGCGTGAGTCAGCTGAAGAAGGATGGTATTTTTTGAGTAACCAATCACGATGGATATGTTCGGCTCTCTTACATGCTTTATTGTTCACTTGGTCAAGGTATCCATGTTCCTCAGACGTTGTATTAAATCCATTGCATGAACTGTAAATTTGTCTGGGGTTGGTATATTCTCCTAATACAGAGGAACTGGCCCAATGAAAGACCACATCTCAATGGGTCAGGATGATGGTTGTGAAACCTTAATATATTAGTGCACTGAACAGGTTTCTTGTAGAATGCCGTGTGTAATTGGTGTTGATGTTTGTATACCAATACAGGTAAAAATTCAATCTGAGTAAAATGATACTTAGCAGTAAATTGGATGTTAGGTTTAATCATGTTCATCCAATCCAGAAATGCCAACAAATTCTGTATGGTATCATTCCACAAGAAAAACATATCATCCAGAAACCTAACACATAAGGATATGTGAGAAAACCAGGCAAAGTGTATATAAAAGAAAATTCAAAATGTGCCATAGCAATTCCAAACATTTGGAGATAAAATTGGTTAGTGTTAACAAAGATCTACTTTGAATACAATATAGAGATAGAAGGCAGGAAATGAAAAAGAAGCAAGAATAAAATAAACCCCACAAAACACACACACAAAATATAAAATAAGAAAAAAGAAAAAATAGGACATGGAAAAAAAAAACTGACCCTTTTAGTGTTGTTTCTGACTGCCACATTGACTAGAAATTAACATAAACAATGGCAAGTACCCATTTGTTTCTTAGTGCCATCAAATTAGTGCTAACTCCTGGCAACCCTGCTGCCTCTGGGTTTTCTTGGCAATGTATCACCAGAAGTAGATTGCCAGGCCTTTTCTTCCAAAGCAATGGAGGGTAAAGTGACTTGCCCAAGGTCACAAGGAGTGCCACTTGGAAATGAGCCCTTAATCTTCAGGGTATCAGATAATTGCTCTTACCACTAGGCTACTCCTCCACTCTCATACTTATATATATAAAATGTAAATCAACTTTTTACATATGTGTCAATGGGGAATGATCTTCGTGTTTCCCACAGATATCCGAGTCAACATGTCACACACTAGTTGTTGAAATTCAGGGTCATCCAAAAGTACTGTACAAAAGCACTGCAAACTATCATGAAAAAATACACACGACATTATGCAATATGAAGGCACAAACCCTCCAAAAGAGGGGTAAGAAATAAAAATAGGGAAGGCATTCCTTTAATAAAAAAAAAAAAAATAGTTAAGCTCCTAGTTTAGAGAACATTTTTTATTGGTACTTAAGAAGCCTATAAAAATCACAAATCAGCACAAGACTGGAGAGAAACATTTCAGCACTCTAAACAGACTGCTGTAGCCATGCTCACACAGCAACAGGCCATCATGGTTGTGATTGTCAGTATCCAAATTAACAAAAACAAAAAATAGAATGAGAAATGTATTTGTTTAAAAAAAAAGGACCCTTTGCACAGTTCTCCATATGCTGATAGGGCTGTGATCTTTGGGCAATGATCTTTGGGCAATCTGCATATGTGATAGAATTGCTTGGAAGTGCAGAGACTGTGGGAGGCAGTTGAGATGGAGTTTAATCTTGTTCTTTTCAAAAGTGTTGCAGAGTTAAATTGCCTGCTTGCTTAGTTATTTGCAAGGAGTAGACATTCAGGCTGTTGAACAAGCCTCGATAAATCATTATAGTCACGCAACAAGATACACTATTGCCAGGATATTGAAAATGCCCCAGACAGCATGCTGAGACAATCATTTTTATAATATTGCTGTAATTGAGAAGCAAATATGTACACTTAAAAGTAAGCTTAAGCAATATAATGAGAAAAGGTATAAACACTGGATTATGAGACATGTATATGGTTGGCACTGATGTTTGTTGCTAATTTGACAGTCTTCAAAGGACTGTTTTTATTTGGACCCGGGTAATTGATGCGACACACCTTGTTGTACTAGGTTGTCATGCCCACATAATCTGTAAAATTAAATAGAAAAAATGTAAAACACTTAATTGGCTACTCAAGATACAGTTATAATGAGTCAATATTCAATATAATGTCTGAGGAATAATTTGAAATGTTTAATTTAGACATTTCTTCTTTTTTTTTAAATTATATTTATTGAATTTTTAACTGACAATACAATTATCAGAATAAAAGAACCGTGGAAATACAAAATAACATCAATAATTTACAGCACAAGAAACCCTGAGAGGAATACATTAGCCCACATCTCGGGTATCCAGACCACATTAGTAACAAAGAAAACCTAACCAGAGAGGCCCTCAAGAAGGCAAGTCTGGCTAACACATTCCCCCAGCCCTATACCCTCCCATACACCCGGTAAGAAAAGAAAAAGAAATTATCAAAAACTAAGAAAAAGAACCAATCATGCATCCTCCCTGCCTACAAGCCATTTCTCTAAATCTGAAGAGGACAAAAAGACAAATTTATCCTGCCCCAAAGAAATTAAACATTTGCATGGATAACGTAAAAAGAAGGTAGCGCCAAGGGCTAGCACCCTAGGCTTACAGACTAGAAAATATTTCCTGCGCATTTGTGTTATACGAGATACATCTGGAAAAATAGATACCCTGTCTCCACAGAACAGGGTTTCTTTTCTCCTAAAGTATGCTTTAAGAATAGCAACTTTATCATTTTCAGAGGATAAAGTAACTAACAAGGTAGCCCTAGTTGCAATAACATCTTGTATATCCTCCAAAAAGGCAGTCAAATTGAAAGGATTTTGTTCTTCCAAAATAGCCAATTCTGTATCAACATTAGGCAAAGCTACTTTAGTGGGAATATAGTAACATTTAGTAAATTCTAAAGTATCAGCATTAGGTAAAAGCAATATTTCCTTCAAAAATTTCCTAAAAAGAATTGAAGGAGAAAGCAACGATATACAAGGAAAATTAAGCAAACGAAGATTTTTACATCTTAACAAATTCTCTAAATTTTCTACCTTCTGATGTAAAGCTACACCATCTTTAATTACATTAGCATGAGATAGAGAAACCGATTTAACTTGAGTATCAACATTGGAAAGGCCAGAGATTAAATTATCGATTTGTGAATCTAAACCCCGAAACTTCACAATCACATCACTAGTAAAATGGCATAGCGATGGAACTGTCTCGGCCAAAATTCGCTCAGTCCGTTTTACAACCTGCCATATGTCAAGTAATGAGATTGGAGAAGCTTGAGAGGTACCATCAAGAGGAACGGACTCCTTCCAAGCAACGGCTTTAGGGAGGACGCCAACATCAGCAAGACTCGGACATGAGCAGGATACATCAGGGAGTTCCAAAAATCTCGGAGGAAGAGGAGAGGTACGCTCGACAGAGCTAAGGCTAGCCCCCTCAACGGAGGTAACAGGGAGAACAGTACTTGGTTCTGATGCCACTGGTGTTGAAATCACATGTTTATCCATAGGGCCCTCTGCGGCTCCGCTGTAGTGGGCTTCTTTTTTCTTTTCCCTCCAGGCATGTTGATTCACACACAAAACTTCCTCTCCTAATCGGCTCCTAAGGGGCTCACAAGGGGCAAGTTGCTCCCCTTTCGATACGCCCCTTAGGATACGCCCACAACAGACGCCGACGGCAGACGCCATACTATAGGGAACACCGCTTTTATCAGGGCCTTGGGTGACGTCAGGGTAGCTGCCCCACGCAAGCCGGCAGGCTTCAGAAACCAGCTGCACTCACCCCTCCGCGAGAGAAACAGGTAACAGGCAAAATCCCAGCTAAAGGCACTCTCCTGGAGCTTTTATCAGGGCCTTGGGTGACGTCAAGGTAGCTGCCCCACGCAAGCCGACAGGCTTCAGAAACCAGCTGCACTCACCCCTCCGCGAGAGAAACAGGTAACAGGCAAAATCCCAGCGAAAGGCACTCTCCTGGAGCTTTTATCAGGGCCTTGGGTGACGTCAAGGTAGCTGCCCCACGCAAGCCGGCAGGCTTCAAAAACCAGCTGCACTCACCCCTCCGCGGGAGAAACAGGTAACAGGCAAAATTTAATTTAGACATTTCAAAATATTCTATATGCAGCAATACCAAGCATATAGCTAGTGCTGTGGAATAGATCAGTATAAATTATGGGGGTCTATTATGTAACGCAAATAGCGAGGATGGACGTCCCCGGCAGAAGCCTCCCTGTATGAGGAGTTTGTATGGAGAGGCTTAGTCAGGGGTGTTCCGGAAGTGGAGCGAGGGCGGGGCATGGGCAGTCCTGAGGTCAGCCCTATAGTCTGGGGTCAGCAGACTGGATGGGGGACTTATTCCACCTCAGAGGTGGAATAAGTCCCCCTGGATATCGGGGGAGGGCAGGCCCATGCGCGGCGGAAAGGTGAGGGGGTGCAGGGTGTTCCCTGCAGCCAGACCCTGGCCAAGAAAGGCCAGATCGTGGGTCGGGCTTCGGGGAAAGGAGGAAGTGGTCGGCGGCTGCAGTACCTTAGCAGCAGGACGCCACGGCACCGTGGCTCCATTCAGCAGCCTGACTGAGTTAGCTGGGCAGCGGTCTGTACATGCAGGCCGATCAGAATCGGATCCTGGACTGCAGGGCAGGGCACGTCCAGCCCCCGTGGGATCAGAATCAGATCTGCCTCTGTGTGTTCCAATTCCAATCAGGCACACAGGGGCATGGATGCGCATATTAGAATATGACTCTCTCTCTATATATATAGAGCTATAATTTATAGCCCCAAGACAGCCCCGGTGTGAGCATACTCCAAAGCCCCCTCCTGAGCCAACATTCCCTCTAGTCTTCCCCCTCCCTGGAAACTCAAGGTGCTTCCGGTGGCTCACCGAAACAAGCCACCTATCTACCCCAACTTCCCATCCCACCCCTGGTTTTACCAGGGTCATTGGTGTTCAGTCCGAAGCTCAACTATAAAAGAGCACCAACTACTCCTAGTGATAATCTTGCAGTACCATGGTATTACCTCGAGTTGCTGGGGGGAGGGGGGAGGGGAGCCTAGACAGAATACGGGTTCAAGGGAGTTCTTAAAAAGATGCTCACATCTTGGCTGCCTCAAGGGGAGACTATAACTAAGTCCTTCGAGGGTTCGTTGGAGGGGAGGGGAGGTGATGTTTTGGGGAGGTTTAAGAGAGGAAATGGTGATGTGCTTCTGGAGTTTGGGGGGGATGATACAGATACTACCCAAATATGAAGTGGGCCCAAGATCAGGAGTGTGATCAGGGGGAGGGGGTTCGATCTATGGTGCTGAACCAGGTAGCCTTCCCCATGAGCTGTGAGAGCAGATATTTTAAGAGGTTATTCATATCTAAAAGTAGAGAGGTTCCCATGATTTTCCCCGCATTCAAATTCTTAACATTTCTGCTCACAGTGGGGATCACGAGCTGTCTGTGGGGGGAGGGGAGAATCTGTGTTGAAGGAGGGGTCATTGTTGACCTTCTTGGCACATCCACAGCATAATGTTCTTAGGTCAGGGGACACCTGTTTGGGGCATTTGGGTGACTGCTGATGATCAGAGGCAGGAGGGGCAGAGCTATTACTAGTTCTGTTCTCTGCTTGCACTTACCGTGGACACCCATGATCCCTGCATTGGCAGGCACCGCGGGACTTTCTGCATTACCTGCTGATGCAGGGACCGTGGGTCTCTGTGGTAAGTCAAATACTCTGCCGAATCTGCAGGAGTTAGACTAAAATACCCCCTACAGATATTGCAGCCCTTCTGCAGCTTCTTTGGCCCTTTTTGCAGCTAATCACACCATGGTTTAGTAGACCTGCCCCTATATGTCTTTATAAAATACTATGGCAAAAGTAGCAGAAATCATGCCTTGATTTAAGCCTCTGACATTCATGCGGGTGGAAATTTTAATATGTAAAGTATGCAGTATTTTATAGTGTATGTAAACAACAACTCTGTCCATACTCTGCCCATGAACATACTTACACATGAGATGTGTGAAATTATGAAAATTACCACAATGACAAGGTGGAGTGTAAAGTCCTTTTATGTGCTTAAAATCATCTTCATATATGAATTGTTCTTTATAAAAATACCCCTCAGAGAGTAATTTTATAAAGGGTCGGAAGGTTGGGAGGCCAATTAGACACCTATTTTAAGCCTATTAAAGACACATAAAGGCACATTTTACAAAGGACGTCCAAGTGCAAACTGGGACATCCAAGCCTGAACATCCATAAAAACAGCAAGCACAGCCAAGTTCTGGCATGATTTCCCAAACTTATTTAATACAGGGACATCTACGAGACAGGCTACAATGGTGCAAACTCAAAACAAGTTTCCAAAACAGACACAACATAGCACTATTATTGTGAAGAGTACCGCGAATAGTGTAGTGTCAGGTTTTAGTGCTGAAAAGAGCAATATTCCAAAGTCTATTTGTGCCTGGAGAAGGCGCAGATGTTCAAGAGTTCAAAGATCAATCAAGGATGTCTACAGTTGTGGTCAACATTATTTGCACCCTTGCAGTTCAACCCTTAATGTCCAATATCTCCTAAAAAAAAAGTGGCCAATGAAATGGCTTTGAGCTATATATGCACACATATTTGACACATGAAAGAATCAAATAAAACAAGATCAATTAAAAAAAGGAAATAGTAGGAAATAGTATAAAAACTGGGACATAGCCAGGACATGATTATTGGCACTCTTATAAACAATTCAAATCAGTTTGAGTAGAAGAACTACATTCCCATTACAGTAAAATTAGACACACCTCTGATCAACTGTCAGTACTTACATGACTTGAATCAACCAATGAATGAAGACTCTAATGTTCAAAATGGCCACATTCACTCCCTGTTCCATTTTCACAATGGTAAAAAAGACAAGAGAGCTGCCTGAGACTGTCAGAAAAGCCATCATCACCAAACATCAAACTTCAAAGGGGTACAAGGCCATCTCCAAAGACATGGATTCCTCTGCCTACAGTTTACAATGCTATTAAAAAGTTTTCTGTTCAAGGAACTGTCAAGAAACTCCCAGGATGTGGAGGGAAGAGGAAAATTAATCCAAGAGTATCAACATCCAAAGAGTTTAAGGCTGACCTGGAGCAATCTGGAGTGGTGGTTTCAAACCCCCCCCCCCCATATGCTGCCCAATAAACAAAGAAGACTTCATAGGCGAAGGCCAAGGAGGACCCACCTTCTTAAAGAGAGACATAAAAAATACACGCCTGATTTTTGTCCAAAACCGCCTTGACAAACCACAATCCTTCTGGGAAAATGTTCTATGGACAGATGAAACCAAACTTGAGCTCTTTGGCAATGCAGACCAGTGATACATTTACAGGCAAAGAAATCAAGCTTTTTAAGGGGAAAAAAACACACCCTTCCTACAGTTAAATATGATATAGGTTCCATAATGTTGTGGGGCTGTTTTGCTGCCTCAGTAACTGGAGGCCTCGAACAAAGTCAGAAGACTATTAAGGTAATTTGGAAAAAAATGTGCTACCTAGTGTCAGAAAGGTAGGTCTGGATCAAATGTCATGTGTCCTCCAGCAGGACAATGACTCAAAACATACATCCAAAAGTACAAAAGATTATTTATGTTTATGCAATTTCTTGATATACCATTCAGACTGAAGGGCATCAGAGTGGTTTGCAATCACTACAAGCAGGTACTGGATATAATCCCTCGTCTCCAAAGAGCTCAGCAGTGAGTCCTGCTCTCAATCTGATCGAGAACCTTTGGAAAGAGCTTCCATTGGTAAAAGGAATCCTGGAAATATTCATGAGCTGGAACAAATCACAGTTGAAGAATGGGAGAAACTACCAGCAGACAGATGTACAAAACTTATAGATGGCTACAAGAAATGCTTGGAGGCTATCATCACTGCCAAGAGTGCTATAATCCTGTCCAGGTCATACTTTGTTGTTGGTTTTTTTTCTCAGAAATTACTATGTCTTAGTTGCACAGACATCTTTTGTTGTTGTTGTTGTTGTTATATACCTTTGAACATGCTATGATGACAGAGTTGGAATATTACCAATTATTTCTCAAGATAATGTACACAACATACCTAAATTGCAAGGGTGCCAATAATGCTGACCACAATGATGTCTGTAGTTCAGCCCTGGACATGCTTCTATCACACTCCCTGCCTATTTAGACATCCTTGCAGTGGAGATGTTGAAAAAAATCGCTCCAGAGATATGTCTATGATTTGGACATCTATGTGCCCGTTCGCAGACATCCAAATTGCATCTTGATGATTTAAAATTACCCCCATAGACATCTAGGTGTCTTTATAAAATTTCCCCACAAATGTTATAAAAATCACAGAGAAAAAGCAGATTGGGAGCTAGGATAAATGTATTACTGTAAATAAGGACCATGCATAAAACTCCTCCTCTTTGCATTCCACCCAAAATCTGCTCTGAATATGTCAATACCCAAGGTGCACAAGAGTACACATGTTTTGTCAGTGCACATATTTGTATGTGTGAGTAATTTTATAAGCTGAATTAAGAACATAAGAGATGCCATACTGGGTCAGAACACGGATCCATCAAGTCTAGTATCCTGTTTCTAACAGTGGCCATTCAAGGTCTCAAGTATCTGTTGGGTTCCCAAAGAGATACAAATTCCATGCTCCTTGTCCCAGGGGTAAGCAGTGGATTTCCCCAGTCCTCTTTAATAATGGCTTATGGACTTTTCTTCCAGGAACTCATCCAAACCCCTTTTGAACCCAGCCTCATTAAAGCTTTTACTACATCCTCCCGTAATGAATTCCAGAGTTTGATTATGTGCTGAGTGAAAACATATTTTCTCCGATTACTCTTAAATGTGCCACATTGTAGATTCATTGCATGTCCCATAGTTTACCTTTTGAAGGAATAAACAACCGATCTATATTTACCAGTTCACTCCATTCATTATTTTATAGATCTCTATCATATGTGTCCTCAGCCGTCTCTCTTCCAAGTTGCAGAGCCCAAACCTTTTAAGCTTTTCTTCACAGGGGTATCCTTCCATCCCCCTTTACCATTTTGGTCGCTCTTCTATGAACCTTTTCCATTTCTGCTATATCCTTTTTAAGATATGGTGACCAGAATTGCACACAATTTTCAAGGTGTGATTGCATTATAATATCTTTGGTTTTAATTTATATTCCTTTCCTTATGATTCCTAGCATTCTAGTTGCTTTCTTGGCTGTGGCTGCACTCTGGGCACAGGATTTCAACATATTATCTACAATGACACCCAGATCCTTTTCCCGAATTATGATTCCTATGTGGAATTTTGCATTTTAAGCGCATATACTGGAACATATGTGTGAAAAGCCTTTATAAAGCTTAGCACCAGGTACATGTGTAGAAATGACATACACATATATGATGAGAGTTATCTGTTTGGCACAGATATATATATATTTTTACAGGGACAATATCTGTATCCATAAGTCATCACACAGAAACATGCACTGACAAAACGAGCTTGTTCTGGATAGAGAATGGGTATGTACTGAGTGGAACATGTAAGCAGGCGCATACGTTATATTTTATAGCATCAGTATGCACCTATTTCATCAAAAGAGAGGATCTGCTTCTCTTCCTGCTATAGATAATGCATAAACTTGGAGATGCTTGTGTTTTGGGACCTGTTGCATGGAGGAGAGCTCACTATTGGAGATATGATTGAGAGTTCATGGCCTGTCATTGATCCTCTTCATACCATGTTTACACTCTGTCCTTTTTTACCCTCCCCTTTGTACTTCTATGCTAAATATTTGATCCTCTTCTCTGCTTTTTCTCCACGTTTCTCTTCCCTTTGTGCTTCTCCACCTTCTACCTGCCTGCTCTCTCTCTCTCTCCCCCTACCTTCCTCTTTCTCAATGTGAAGTCTCTGTGTGTGTGTCCATCTGATTGTGTGTCTCTGTGACTGATATAGATGACCAATGTGTTCTTGTAGGTGGTAAGCAGGCCAGTGGTAAATATGAGTCGCTTGTGTGTACTCTTACTTAGAGGAGGGGGAAACAAAGGAAGTGGATGTACTCACTGCAGGGTCTACAGGATTCAGACGTATTGTTTGAGAATCAGTGCCTGCACAGGTGTAAGTTCAACAAGCAGACCATCCTCCACCTATGCCACCAACTACAGGCTCAACTACCACCCTAATGCTTGGAGGGGATTTGCCATGCCATTTCATCTGAAAGTCATCAAGGCCCTCACCTACCTCACCACTGGGATATTCCAGATGCCTCTGAAGGTCACTGTAGGCATAGGCCAGTCAGCCACCTCACCCAGTTTTAGCATTTTTTCTCAAGAGAATTCATCAATATATAGCTTTCCCTAAGCAGGAACAACAGGTACATGAAACTATGAAAAAAAAAACGAGTCAGCTCATAATTTATCAATTTTGGGGGCTATTCTTTGTGCACACACTGCAATTGGACCACTGCAGGGAATGAAAATAGTTTAAGAAACAGACAGGATTTTCACTTTCTCAACATTCAGGTGATCTACAATAAACTCTGATATCAATGATGTGTGCCCATGCTTCTTAGGCTCCTATCATGATGCCTGCATCACAGTGACAAAGCATACATGATCAGTTTGAGAGTGGTGAGATCACCAGAGAGTGGCCTCTACAGCCTTTGCTATATAGAACACTCTCTCACCTTTGCCCACCAAGCTATGCAAACACCAGGGCCCATCACTGCTAGACCTATCAGTCTCACATATACCACTAACTCATTCAATTTTGTCCCCTCTGCCTTATCTCACAAAAGTGATAGGGATATTCCCTCAAGACTTGGCTCAAGACCCTCACTGCAATTCCAGGATGAAGAACAGGATAGCTACAATATGAGCTATAGGCAGGCAGAGGCAGCCTGAGAAGATGCAGAGGAATGTGAGGCCATGTGTAGAGACTCACTGCAGGATTTAATTTGTGTAAATCAATATGAGCTAAAAATCAGGGCAGAAGTGTGGGGCCATGTGTGAAAAACACAATTGCTTAATGACGAGGCTGCCACAGACAGATGAGGGCAGTCATCCAAAGGATTATTGGCTTCTTAAACAGATGCTTCAGGTGCCTGGACAGCTCAGGTGGAGAGAGTTCCTCTACTTCCTTTCCAAGGCCTTTGAAATCTTTATGGCCTGCAGCATGCTCCATAACCTTGCCCTAAACGGCAGGCTGCCTTCAGCCTGAACACTTAGTGGGTTATTCTGAGACACGAATAGTGTGGATGGACATCCCGTTGGGACATTATCCCCGCTATTTGTGCCGGCAGCAGCCCTCAACTAACTTCCCCACAGGTTGTACGGGGAGGTTAGTTGGGGGGGGGGGGGGAAGAGGCGGCCCAGGGGCAGAGAGTGTGCATGCAGTGGGAGGTTGCCAGCCCTGGACATCAAGGGCCAGCAAAATGGCTGGGAAAGTTATTCCACCTCTGAGGAGGAATAACTCCCTTGGTTGTGTTTTTTTAAGCGGCCCGAGATGCGGAAGAGGTTGGGGGTGCAGAGTTAATTCCCTGCAGCCCGATCCTGGCCTTAGGAGGCCGGATTGGGGGTCAGGCTCCGGGGAATTAACTCCGTTTGCAGGTGGCCGGCATCGTGGCTTTTAAATGGAGCCTCGGTGCCATGGCAACATGACGCCATGGCACCGCGGCCCCATGCAAAAGCCCTGGCTGAGTTAGCCGGGCTGTGTCTGCAGGGGCGGCCATGGGCTTGCACAGGTAGTGAAGGGAGCTGCAGCTTTTGTATGCATGTGCTGCAACTAAGGGAAGTGAAAATGGATGCCACACTGGCAAAGTCTGGAACATAAAAAATGCCTTACTGTGTCAGTCCAAGGTCCATCAAGCCCTGTATTCTGTTTCCAACAGTGGCCAATCCAGGTCAACAGTACCTGTCAGGTTCCCAAAGAGGCACATAGGTTTCAGAGTGCTTGTCCCAGGGCAAGCAGTGGATGTCCCAGGTCCTCTTAAAATAGTAACATAGTAAATTACTTTGTCAATCAAAAAACCAACTCTGTGTATATAACTCGAAAGTGCAACAGTATCACCTAAACTGAATTGTTTGTATAGAAAGTATCAGCTTTTTTTTAAAGTTTAATTAGTGAACCCCACACAGAGTTGGTTTTTTGATTGACAAAGTTATTGCTCTGTGACAAGCTAGACCACTACTATATTTGTGTAACATAGTAAATGACGGCAGATAAAGACCAGTATGGTCCATCTAGTCTGCTCAGTAAGATGGCAGGGATAGGTGCACCTGTCACTCTGTGCAGACCACCCCTCCCCATGTATTTGTTTACGGGTGAACCCACCGCTCCATGTAGGACACCCCTATTTGTTGAGAAATTAGATGGTTCAGTTTATTTTGATTTTATCCTGTTGCTGTAAAGGGATCCACTGTGTCTGTCCCATGCCATTTTGAATTCTGTCACTGTGTTTGCCCCCACCACTTCCATCGGGAGTGCATTCCAAGCATCCACCATCCTTTCAGTGAAAAAGTATTTCCTGACATTGCCTTTCATTTACCACCATGCAGCTTCATGTTATGCCCTCTGGTTTTACAGCTTCTCCGTCTTTGGAAGAGGTTTGTTTGTTCATTATTTATCTTTAAGTATTTATAGGTCTGAATCATATCTCCCCTATCCCTCCTCTCCTCCAGAGTGTACATATTTAGGTCTTTAAGTCTCTCCTCATAAGGATTCTGACGCAGGCTCCAAATCATTTTGGTTGCCTTCTTCTGAACAGTTTCCAGTCTTTTTACATCCTTTGCAAGATATGGTCTCCAAAACTGAACACAGTATTCCAAGTGAGGCCTCACCAGTGACTTGTACAGTGGCATTAGAACCTCTTTCTTTCTGCTGGTAATTCCTCTTTGTATGCAGCCCAACATCCTCATGGCTTTTGCCACCACCTTTAATAATAGTTTATGAACCATTGCTCCAGGAACTTGTTCAAACCTTTTTTAAACCAAGCTACACTAAGATTTTACTACATCCTCCAGTAACCAATTTACAGCGTTTGATTATACGTTTCATAAAAAAATATTTTCTAATGGGTTGCATTGTAGCTTCATTACATGTCCTCTAGTCTTTCTACTTTTTGATGAGGTAAATAACTGATCTACATTTACACGTTCCACTCCATTATTAATTTATAGACTTCTATCATATCCCCTCTCAGCCATCTCTTTTCCAAGTTGAAGAGCCCCAAACTTTTAAGTCTCTCCTCATATGGGTATCCTTTCATTCCCTTTATCATTTTTGTTGCTTGTCTTTGAACCTCTTCTAATTCAGCTATATCCTTTTTAAGATATGGCGACCAGAACTGTACACAATCTTCAAGGTGCGGTCGAACCATGGAACCATACAGAGGCATTATAATATCCTTTGTTTTATTCACCATTTCTTTCCTTATGATTCCTAGCATTATATTTGCATTCCTGGCCGCCACTGCACACTGTGCAGAGCGTTTCAGTGTATTATTCACGATGACGCCTAAATCTTTTTCCTGGGTGGTGGTTTCTAAGGTGGTACCTTGCATCGTGTAACCATAGTTTGGATTGTTCTTTCCTAGGTGCATAACTTTGCACTTATCCACATTAAATTTCATCTGCCATTTGACGTCCAGTCTTTCAATTTTTGAGGGTCTTTTAATTTTTCACTATCCTTTTGCATTTTAATAACTTTGTTTCATCTGAAAATTTGATCATCTCACTCGTTATTCCTATTTCCAGGTCATTTATGAATATGTTAAAAAGCAGCGGGCCCAGCACAGATCCCTGGGGTACTCCACTATTCACCTTTCTCCTTTGGGAAAATTGGCCATTTAGCCCTAACCTCTGCTTTGTATCTTTTAACCAGCTCCTGATTGACAATACCATCCTGCTTTCAATCCCATGACTATTTAATTCACCAAGAGTCTCTCATGAGGAACCATTTCAAAAGCTTTCTGAAAATCCAGACACACTATAATCAACTAACCCACCTCTGTTTACCTGTTTATTCACCTTCCTTGGCTAAATGCATTTTGGCTTTCTCCTATTACACCATAACCATCTACATGTTCAGTAATTTTATTCTTTATAGTGGTTTCTGCCATTTTGCCTGGTACTGACGTCAGGCTCAGCAGTCTGAGGTTTCCCGGATCACCCCTACAATCCTTTAAAAAAAAATAATGGCTTTCCTTATGGTGGGAAGCTTATTTATTATCCTTTCTAACAGACGCTCCATCTTGCTGGTGAATGCTTACGGATCACCCCAAATGCATGACACATCTTGCTACAGCAGTTGTTTTGCACACCTAACAAAGAGATTTCTCTCTCTCCTTTGGAGGGCTTCTGCATTACATGATCTGCTGTCCATTTCATCCAAAGCCTTCTGCAGCACTAAGGGCATTACAACCAGTAAAGAACTGCAAGTTATGACCTTCTCCTCACTGGATGGGCCTTATTCTACATATTCTCCTCCTTTCTCAGCTTTTGCAGCTCATCTTCACACGGATGCTGTAATCTCAAGAACAGGGCCAGCCCGTCTATTAGACAAGCTAGGCAGCCACCTTGGGTGGTTAAGAACATGGATATGCCATACTGGGTCAGACCAAGGTCCATCAAGCCCAGTATCCTGTTTCCAATAGCGGCCAATCTAGATCAGAGGTACCTAGCAGTTTCCCCAAAATACACAGGTTCCACAATGCTTGCATTGGGGCAAGCAGTGGATATTCTGGGTCCAGTTTAATAATGGTTTATGGAACTTTCCTCCAGGATCTTGTCCAAACCTTTTTTAAAACCAGATTCACTAACAGCTTTTACTACATCCTCTGGTAGCAAATTCCAGAGTTTGATTACGCGTTGAGTGAAAAAATATTTTCTCTTATTAGTCTTAAATAGGTTACCCTGTAGCTTCATTGCATGTCCCCTAGTCTTTCTATATTTTGATGACGTAAACAATTTATCTATATTTATCCGTTCCACTCCATTCATTAAGTTATAGACCTCCATCATATCTCCCCTCAGCCGTCTCTTTTTCAAGTTGAAGAGCCCTAACCTTTTTAGCCTCTCTTCATAAGGGTATCCTTCCATTCCCTTTACCATTTTGGTGGCTTTTCTCTATATTTTTTCTAATAATGCTATTTCTTTTTTAAGATACGGCGACCAGAATTGCACACAATATTCAAGGTGCGGTTGTACCATGAAACAATAGAGGCATTATAATATCCTTTGTTTTATTTTCCATCCCTTTCCTTATGACACCTAGTATTCTATTTGCTGTCTTGGCTGCCACTGCACACTAGGCAGAGGTTTTGAACATGTTATCCATGATGACGCCCAAATCTTTTTCCTGGGTGGTGGTTCCTAATGTGGAACCTTGCAGCGTGAAACCATAGTTTGGGTTGTTCTTTCCTAGGTGTATAACTTTGCACTTGTCCACATTAAATTTTATCTGCCATTTGGATGCCTAGTCTTCCAATTTATCAAGATTCTCTTGCAATTTTCCACAATCCTCACGGGTTTTAACAACTTTGAATAGTTTTGTGTCATCTGCAAATTTGATAACGACTCATTCCCATTTCCAGGTCATTTATGAATATGTTAAAAAGCAGCAGACCCAGCACAGAACCCTGGGGTACTCTACTATTCACCTTTCTCCATTGGGAAAATTGTCCATTTAGTCCTACCCTCTGCTTTCTATCTTTTAACCAGTTCCTGATTCACAATAGTACACTGTCTCCTATCCCATGACTTTTTAATTTTGCCAAAAGTCTCTCATGAAGGACCTTGTCAAAGGCTTTCTGAAACTCCAGATACACTATATCAACTGACTCATCTTTGTCTACCTGTTTATTCACACCTTCAAAAAAAAACATAACAGATTACTTAGTCAAGACCATCCTTGGCTAAAGCCATGTTGGCTGTCTCCCATTAAGCCATGACTATCTATATACATGTTCAGTAATTTTGTTCTTTATGGTGGTTTCTACTATTTTTCCCAGTACTGACGTCAGGCTCACCAGTCTGTATTTTCCCGGATCACCCCTGGAACCCTTTTTAAAAATTGGTGTTACAATGGCCATCCTCCAATCTTCAGGTATTACAGATGATTTTAATGATAGGTCACAATTACTAATAGTAGGTCTACAATCTCATCTTTCAGTTCTTTCAACACCCTTGGATGTATACCATTCAAGCCAGGTGATTTGCTACTCTTCAGTTTATCAAATAGTTGTAATACATCTTCCCGGTGTATCGACATTTCTTTCAATTCTTCCGCAGCATCTCCTTTAAATACCATTTCAGTCATGGGTAACATTCCTACATCTTCCTCAGTAAAGACCAAAGCAAAAATTCATTCAATCTCTCTGTTATGGCCTTGTCCCCTCTTACTGCCCTTTTACCGCTCTATCATCTAATGGTCCAACTGACTCTGTCACAGGTTTTTTGCTACGAATATACTTGAGAAAGTCTTTATTATGCATTTTTGCTTCCACAGCAAGCTTCTTCTGAAATTCTCTCTTTGCCTGCCTTGCATCTAACTTGCCAGTGCTTGTGTTGGTTTCAGTTTTAGTCATTTGGCTCCTTTTTGACAACAGCAGCTGACCCATATGGGCAGCTTTGTGCCTGCGACAGGCCATGTGCAACAATACACATGACCTGCCACTTCTGATCCCTCTCCAACGAACTTGCTGTTGGAGGAGGGGGGTGGAAGTGAAAGGCAACAAAGCAGTGGCACTAAGCCACCACTTTCTAAATGTTGCTGCTGCCATCACAGTTTGGAGAGGGGGGCGGCTTGGTGTGAGATTTCTGCCTGGAGCATCAGAAACCCTTGGGCCAGCCCCACTCGACTTTCCTTATCATGGCACAGCATGCAATTGCCCTGGTTCCTTCTTCCTTTCAATGCTATTCTGACCATCCTCCATCTCCTCTAGGCTGGTCCTACTTCTCCTGCAGCTCTGAAAATAAAAATGGATACATAGTACCCTAGGCATGAACATGGATAGCACACCTATTGCATGGAAATGCATGGGGACCCCTGAGTGGAAGACCAGGACTTCAGCACAATAGCAGTCTAACACATGCACTAAGAAACTCTGTTTTACCTTGTAGTTTATGGCCTCATTTTAGGTTGTTACCATAAATCCTTAAGGCCTAGCCTTCCTTCAAGAATGGGACAGCAGCTCTTGACTAATACATCACCTTTGAAGTAATGTGCCAGAGAGATCTTAAAAAAGAACTGCCTCTTGCTACCATAAGACTGTAACCATGTAGGAGCCAGCTAAACCTTGGAGCCTCTGACTTATAAGACCCCCAAGCTGGCTCCAAGGGGTTAATTTTATAAAGTAATTTTTCATGCATACGTGGCCACCTAACATTTCATAACAAGCCATTTGCATGTGTAACAGCATAAAAGTACATATGTTGACATGATGGTACATAATGGTACATACTTTGCAGTAGACATGTACAGGAGTGGAGTTTGGGCAGAGTGTGGGAGGAGGAGATTTCAAGTGCGTGTAGCTTATAAAATATTTTATAAAGTGGGGCTCACTTTTATGCATGCAAGTAGGCACCTGAAAGGGTATTTTAGTCATTTACATATGTACATTTATTTTATTTGTATAAATGGCCTCTTAGAAAAATCATGCCAGGTGTAAACATACTGTATGCATGTTAGTGCCATAGTGTGTACATTCAATGTGGTTTTGCATAGAGGTGGAATGCCAGCAGAGCAATGATGCTCAGATTATAAAATACTATGAAGAGTGTTACTTGCACCAATCTCATAAGGAACATCAGATTGCTAATGCATAGCCCAATGCTCCGATGGAACCTTCTTAAAGGATCAAGTAAAATTTAACTGCCATGCAAATCCCATTCCTCCCAGAAAAATTCCCTTGGATCCCCAGTCAAGCCTTCCTTCGCCCAAAGCCATTTCTATTCCCCCCCCCCACCCACTGGTAGAATTCCTCCACACTCCTGATGATTCCCCCTCCCCCAAGAAGCTCTAATCATATGAAGCAGGAGAAACTCACAATTAATCAGTCTTGCCACGTTTGGGCTAGGGTTCAAAATGCAACCTGTCCACCACTAGTGGTGGTCTCATGGTATTATCCCTAGAGGTGAAGAGAGGGTAAGGAGTGGGAGATCCTCTGGGTGTTAAGGGTTTTGTCATGACTTCAGCAGCGGATGGGAGGGCCCAACTGGGGGTCTTGGAGGTCACTGTGAGAAATGAAGTCTTGCATTTCTAATGCACTGGCCCCATTAAGATGGCACCTTGGAACATTTTACTTGCCCAATGCAGCATTATTTTCCATGAATAACATTTTGTGAAGTTTATCACAAGCTGCGTTGTTGGATTGGCATATTGAGGTATTCTACATACTGTTGCATCTCATTCTGTATTACGAATTGACTTAATCTAATATGCATTATAGTAAAATGCATGGTTTTGCCAATGTGCTTTGAGTTGCAAATATTCTGCATTATTCCATTAACAAATTACTACTTCCCTAGTTTCTCAGAGTTTTTTTTTCCAAATATTGATTCTTGTCTTCCTGTGATCTCTTACATTTTATAAAGGTCACTCTTTTCTTCACCTTTTCTGCTACTTAACAAATTACTAACTAGCCCCGAAAATATTGTAAAACACATGGGAGATAATGTCATAACAGGTCACTTGAGTGCAAAGGCCTATTTTGCCTAGTTCCTCTAATCTTCACATTCAAAGAGGTAGACAAGCTCTTTGAAGTCACTGCCCTCCTCGGGTGTTAGTGTTCTTAATCAGCTTGCTTCGGAACCACAAAGCTGAGTGTTGTATAGAAGGTCTACATTGCCTTGCAAGTACTGCTATTCCTAGAGGGGGATATTTTGAAGGACAACCCTTTTTGTTAGGAAAATAAATAAATGTAACAAGAAAAAAAAGCTACTATGGTTTTCAAATGAAGTAGCAGAAAATGTGAAGAAAAGAAGGCGCCCCTCATAAAATACAAGAGATCACGGGAAGAGGAAGACAAGCATCAATATTTGGAAAAAACTCAGAAACTAGGGAAGTAGTCAGGAAAGCAAAAATACAAAAAGAATAATAAATAGCCAATGCAATAAAATGGGGGGACAAGACATTTTTCAGATAAGTTAGCGAAAGGAGGAATGCAAAATGGTATTGTCAGACTCAAGGGTGAGAGGGAGGAGTACGTAGACACTGATGAGGATAAAGCGTAATTGCTTACCAAATACTTTTGTTCTGTGTTTACAAATGAAGGGCTCAGAGCAGGATCTCAGAAAATGCCCACAAATAGGAAGAGAAGTGAAGAGGATCTTGAACGATTTTCAGAAAACCATGTTCATGAAGAACTAGCTAAACTAAAAACAGACAAACTGATGGGGCTGGATGGAATACATTTGAGAGTATTGAAGGAAATTAGGAAGTTCTAGTGACTCTACTGTATGATAATTTCAATGATTCTTTAGAGTCAGGAGTAGTTCCAAAGGACTGGAGATAGGTGCATGCAGTCCCTTTACACAAAAGCAGAAGGATTAGGTTGAGTACTACAAGCCGGTTAGTCTGACCTCTGTGGTGAGTAAATTAATGGAAACTCTACCAAAACAGAATAGTGAGGTTTCAGGAGTCCAGTGAATTGTAGAATCTGAGGCAGCATGATTTTACTAGAGGCACGTTTTGTCAGACAAATCTAATTTCTTTGACTGGGCGCCTAGAGAGTTGGATTGAGGGAAAGCCCTAGATGTGATGTACTATATATTTCAGTAAAGTCTTTCTGCACATGGGACTTATAAATTGAGTATCCTATGAATGGACCCTAAAGTGACTGACTAGGTTAGAAATTGGTTGAATGGGAGGTGACAAAAGGGTACAGATAAAGGGAGCTCATTTGAGGAGAAGGATCTTAAGAACATAACATAAGAACACAAGATATGCCATAATGGAGCAGACCAAGGTCCATCAAACCTAGTATCCTGTTTCCAACAGTGGCCAATCTAGGGCACAAGTACCTAGCAGTTTCCCTAAAAGACACAGGTTCTACAATGCTTGTATTGGGGCAAGCAATGGATATCCCAGGTCCCCTTTAATAATGGTTTAAGGACTTTTCCTCCAGGAACTTGTCCAAATCTTTTTTAAACCCGGCTACACTAACAGCTTTTACTACATCCTCTGGTAATGATTTCCAGAGTTTGATTACATGTTGAGTGAAAAAATATTTTCTCTTATTAGTCTTAAATAGGTTATCCTGTAGCTTCATTGCATGTCCCCTAGTCTTTCTATATTTTGATGGCGTAAACAATCAATCTACCAGTGGTGTGTCACAGGGAACTGTCCTTGGTCTGATTCTTTTTAACATTCTTGTTAGTGATATTACAGAAGGGCTGTCGGGTAAGGTTTGCCTTTTGTGGATGATACCAAAACCTGCTATACAGTAGACACCCATGAGGAGAGATCTAGCTAAGCCTGAAGAATGGTTGAGAATTGGGCAGCTGAGATTTAATGCTAAAAAATGCAGGGTCATGCATTCATGTTGCAAAGCTCCAAAGAATCCAGTATCTCGGCCACTGCCCTTTAAATTCTGATAATCAAGGACTCCAGCATAAGGCCCAGGCGCAGTAATATGATAAATAAACTCACTACTCCTGCTGAATACCAACGCTGCAATCAATCTACAGTCAGAAGAGCTCCATCACTCCCTGCATCCATGCTTTGGAACTCTACCTGAACATATGTGATCCAAGGACTTCCAAAAGATGCTAAAAATGATTTTATTTTCTGAGCACTATGGTCCCTCCCAATGCTCAGAACCAGCCTTTTTTATTCCCTTTACCCCTACTAAAATTGTATTTAAATATCCCATTGTGAACCACTTTGATTGAAGGAAAAGGTGGTATGTAAAACTGGATGGATGGATGGATACATAAATAAATAAATAAATGAGAGGTACAATATAGGCAGTGAAGGATTTCTGTCCATGAAAAAAGAGCAGGACCTGGGTGTGATTATCTGCCATAAGATCATCAGAAACAAACAGGTAGAAAAGGCAATGGCAAAATCCAGAAGGATGCTTGCATAGGAATGGCCAGCAGGAAGAAAGAGGTGATAGTGCCTCTGTATAAGTCTCTGGTAAGACCTCATGTAGAGTATTGTGTGCAATTCTGGAGACCACACCTTCATAAGGATATAAACAGGATGGAATCTGTGCAGAGGAGGGCTACCAAAATGCGCAGTAGGCTTTGTCATAAGACATATGGGAATAGACTTAAAGATCTCAATATGTATACTTTAGAGGAAAGGCAGGAGAGGGGACGTGTGATATGAGACGTGGCATAAATACACAGGAAGTGAGCCTCTTTCAATTGAAAGAAAGCTCTGCAATGAGGGGGTATAGGATGAGGGTAAAAGGGGATAAACCCGGGAGTAATATACAGAAATATTTCTTTATGGAAAGAATGGTAGATGCATGAATAGTCTCCCAGTGGAGGACAATATCAGAATTCAAGAAAGCATGGGACAAACACTGAAGATCTCTAACGGCAGAAAAGGGACTATAGTAGTTGATATGGAAGGTCAGACTGGATAGGCCATATGGTGTTTTTCTGCCATTGTGTTTCTGTGTTTTTAGTTTATAAAGGACACAGGCACCTATGTCTTTTATAAAATACTAGAGGGGAAACCAGCAAAAATCATGACTAGACTGAAGTTGCGGGCATTTAGCAGGCATAAACGTTAGCAAATAAAGTAGATGCTTACATGGGCATTTAATCAAATATGTGCATAAGTCACAGCTCCACCCATGCTGTGCTCAGACTCCTCCCATGAACACGCCCATTCTAAATTCTCATACAAATACGCGTCTAATTGCACCGCACTTTTTATGCACATATATTGGCATATACATAAACAATTCCTTTAAAAGGTCATTTCTTTAGCTTCCATTACATTGATATTGTAAATATGCAAAACATTTAAATCTCAACAGCATCTTCCACCGATTTAAATCCCAAGGACATAGGCTATAGTTGCTGAAACTCAACTGAGCCATGAGCTAAATACAAACATTAAATAATTTATGGATGTAAAATTTTATCTGCGATAGGTATTAAGCAATGCTTAGATTTGCAGTAGTGGATGTCCATAATAATGCATGTCTGTGCTTTTTACACATGAATTTTTTCTCTTGCACTAAGAGTGGAGTGGAGTGGAGGAGTAGCCTAGTGATTAGAGCAACTGCCTAGTACCCAGAAGATCAAGGGTTCAATTCCCACTGGCACTCCTTGTGACCTTGGGCAAGTCACTTTACCCTCCATTGCCTTGGAAGAAAAGGCTGGCAATCTACTTCCAGTGATACATTGCCAAGAAAACCCAGAGGTAGCTGGGTCACTATGAGTCAACACTGACTTGATGGCACTAAAAAAAAAAAAAGTAATAGTTATTTCTGCACTTTAGTGGGTTTAAATTCAAAATTTAGGATTCAATGAAAGAATTCTATATATCAGCTCATGAGCTGTGAATGCATGCAAAAAGAACTTCAGAAACACACTATCACGCACATTTTTACCACATCTTGGAGAGGTGTCATTAAGGTTTTTATGATAAAGCCCATGCGTGCTTTACTTACTGAGCTCATTTGTATATAAATGCCAGCATACAAAAGGTATGGGCGCTAAACACAAATCAATACACATTTGTTGCAGTTTAGGATCTTACCATCTTTGTATTTCATTACATTAGAGAATGAAACATAGTATATAATAGCAGATGAAGATTAATATAATCCATCTAGACTGCCCAGTATGAGCTAGAGTGGTTCTAACTCAGTTCCATGCAGGTCACACTCCTCTATGCCTGTGTTTAGGGTTGCACCTGTTGCTCTATGCAGGTCATCCCCCTCTATCTACTGAAGTATAAAAGATATTTAGGTTTGCTTTGATTTCATTTTCTTGCTATAAAGCAATCCACAGTATCTGTCCCTTGCCATTTTGAATTCCCTCACTGTATTTGCTCCCACCACCTCCATCGAGAGGAAGTTCCAAGCATCCACCATCCTTTCAGTTGATGTTGCTTTTAAGTTTACTGCCTTGTAGCTTCATTGTATGCCCTCTAGTTTTACAGCTTCCCCGTCTATGAAAAAGGTTTCTGTGCTTATTGATACCCTTTAAATATTTTAAAGTCTGTATCATATCTGTCCTGTCCCTCCTCTCCTCTCCTCTAGGGTATATATATTTAGGCTTTCATGTCTCTTCTCATAACGTCTTCTAGCGCAGGCTCCAAATCACTTTGGTCGCCTTCCTCTGAACTGTTTCAAGTCTTTTTATATCCTTTGTGAGACATGGTCTCCAAAACTGACCAAGGTCCCTCTCCTGGTCCATGCACACCAACCTCTCTCCCCGTATAGCATACAATTCATTTGGATTTCTGCATCCCAACTGCATGACTCTGCACTTCTTTGCAGTAAATCTTAACTGTCAAGCATTAGACCATTATTCCAGTTTTTTTAGATCTTTCCTCATGTTGTCCACTCTCTCAGAAGTTCCACTCTATAGCAAATTTCCATTATATCTGCAAAATTCCAGGCTTTTCCATTCAGTCCTTCTGCAATATCACTCACAAATACATTGAATAGTAATCTGTCCCAGGACCAATCCCTGAGGCACGCCACTATGTGCCTTCCTTTCTTCTGAGTGATTTGTATTTTCAAATATAAAACAGATGTGAAATTATATTAAAGCAGATGGATTTGGAAGCATCTTTCTATGTGCAATAGTTTAGATGAAGAACAACTAAAACTTGTGAGGTCATTACCCATTTTTTTGAGATCACAATCACTAGAGGATATCAAACAATGGAAGCCATCAAGAGCATATTTAGTAAAGGGCATGCAGGTAGTGCACATTTGTGCTGACAAATGCGTGTCAAGGCCAGCACTAATATTTGGGGGGATGTGCATCCATCCTCCTGCTGATAGCGTGATGCTAATGTGCAGCATCATGCTAACCAGCAGACAAGGACATTTAATGCCATCCATTGACGTGGCATTAAGTGCAACCATGCTAACGGCTGTTAGTGTGTGCCCATTATGTTGTATCAATACTTCCATTATCACCCAGTACCCTCCCAATCATGTGCAAAGTGGCTGGCATGAGATCTGTAGTTCTGAACTGTTATTCTGGTGCCCTTATAGCGTGAGAAACCCTGTTAGAAACACAGTTAGCATGATTTAATACACATGCCCCTCTGATTGCTTAATTTGCTTAATTTTAAAAAAGTCTTGACCAAGTATATAAACCCTCAGAAATCAATTTCAATAAATCCCACAATCACTTGATTTCCGATATCAATTGCTTCTTCAGGAACCAGTAAAAACTAACACACCCTAAATGTGTAAATGTAGAAATGTGTGCAATTTTTTGTTGGATCACTCACCATGAGAAGGAACCTTTCCTCTCTCGTAGTGAGCCCTCCATTTTAATCATTTGGAAAGGACCCAAACGGATCCTGCAACACAGGATCAACAGCACATTCGGCTGCCATTACCGTCACCACCAAGTATAAATATTCATCTCTTCTCAATCTTTTCCCTATTTAGGGTAATATGAATCATCATTATAAAGTACTTAGCTGATGTCTTGTATATATTCCCAATTTTGCCGTGAGCACGAGGAATTAGAAGTTGAGAAGGACCAACAAATTTATGTCCATCCTGCCTCCAGCTCGCAATACGCTCTTCGTACTGCTCCCAAGGCTGTTGGATCAATCAAACCAGCAAGGTTCTCGCTACACCGAATCAGTGTTTCAAGCCACTCAGCTTTCAAGCTCTTCCTCAGGCGAATGAACCTCACCCACTCCTGGTTCTGATTGTATATCAACTGAGAGTGACGTCAAAGAACCAATTATCTCTAAGTAACACCTGACGCACAACTACCACGATCACAATCTTAATCCCCACCAGTCGATGTTACAAGATCAGTTACATCAGCAAGAACTTGAAGAAATTGAAGAAGGAAATGACTGAGGAAAAATCTTTAAAAATAGCAAGAAGGAACTTTTAAGTTATAATCAACAATTTCGGGAACAGCTTAAAACGTTAAAAATACATAGGCTTTCGAGGGATATGGAGGATTATTTAAAGGACCAAGTGTACACTTGGAGACAACATAAGCAAGATACCATAATAGAGAACAAAAGGGTGACATTTGACAATTCTTCAGAAGATAGGAATTCTGATTCCTCTGAGAAGGCTTCTGGTTCGGGTAAGAGTGGAGATGGATCTAAGCAACAGAGGGGTTTTTACAGGGGCCACCCTCAATTTCGACGGCCCACCCGCCAGTATCAACAGGACGGTTGATGGGGTCCGTCCACACGATCGCAAACACATCAACAATTATCAACTTATCTGGACAAACATTAACACAAGAACAAGCAATATTGGAATTGGGATTAGGTTTTGTCCCATCTCCAAATATGATCCATTCAAAGTGCGGATTGCACTGCATCAGTTTTTTCAGAAGTTGCACATTATGTTATATTTTGAGACGGATGGGCAGTTTGCTGGTGGTGATGATTCAGTGTGTTAGAACCCCTCATATTGGAGACCTATTAGCTCAGATGCTACTCTAGTAACATTTCAGAATTTGGTGTTGCGGGACTTACAACGTCTTGAGTCTACAGTGGGTAGGCAGTTTTCAAATGTCCCCCGGCAACATTTTCAAGCTTTATGGTCCTTGCAAACTGACACACAGTTGGTCATCCGTAGAGCGGATAAAGGTGGAGTAACCGTGATTTTAGATATTATGAGATATCAACAGAAAATGATGGATCATTTATCGGATCCTAAATACTATCAGTTACTATCGGATGATCCAACTTTGCGGTTACAGCAGTATATTAAAGATGTGACTTCACATGCCCTAAACCATCTGTTGATAACGAAGAAAGAATATGAATTTTTGAACCTTAGCCATCCATTGGTTCCAGTTATGTTCATGGCACCTAAAGTACATAAGTCTTTAGTGGATCCTCCAGGGTACCCGATAGTGTACTGTAGACAATCGGTGCTTGAACCATTGTCAAAATTTTGTGATTGTTTTTTCCAACCATTAACACTAGCGATCAGGTCCTTCATTAAAGATTCTTTTTGTCTAATATCCCAGATATCCACATTAAGAATTCCACAGGGTTCCTTTTTGGTAACATTAGATGTAGTATCATTGTATACAAATATCCCTCAACAAGAAGCTTATGAGATTCGGGCAGGGTTACAGATTGATCTTCCCACTCGTTTGCCTAAAGACTTTGTGTTGAAACTGTTAAAAATAGTTCTGGATCAAAATTATTTTGTTTATGATTCTCGGTTTTATCAGCAGAGGTTTGGAATAGCGATGGGGGCCACAGCTGCACCTTCGGTGGCAGCATTATACAGTACATGGCTCACTTTGAAGAGAGTTTTCTTTATGGTTCTGTAAGGTTCCAGCAAGTTTTGTTGTGGAAAAGATTTTTAGATGACATCTTTTTTATTTGGACGGGTTCAGAACTCTCTTTAAAGGATTTCTTTGTGTGGATCAATTCTCTTAATAAGAATCTACAATTTACCCCTAAATATCATCATCAAGAGATTGAATATTTGGATCTTTTGCTTTTTATACAGGATTCTTCATCGCAGACCACACTGTACAGAAAATCGGTACAAAGAAACGTACTACTTCGTTACTCCAGTTACCATCCCCCAGCTCTGAAAAAGGGTCTACCATTTGGTCAGTTTCTTTGTATTAGGAGATTGTGTTCTTCAGTTTCTGAATATCGATGGCATGCAGAAGAACTGAGTCACCGTCTCAGAGATAGGGGTTATCCCATCTCTATTATTCATCGGGCTTTTAAGAGAGCCCTTTATAATCATCCAGGTTGGTGGCAGGGAGAGCAATCTCAGCCTTGAGGATCTACAGATAGGAAAATAGGAGTCCTGCCTTTTCTGCCTAATGCTACGAAGGTGGTAGCTATTTTGAAACAGCATTGGTCGATGCTATCCTTGCATCGGTGCTTTCAAAAGCCTTTGATTGCTTATCGACGTTCTCGGACTATAGAGGATTTGGTAGTGCACACCAGCCAGCATAATCAATTAGGACCTATGGCACAGAAGAGGGGTCATTTTGCCTGCGGCCAGTGTGACTTTTGTGATAACACCTTACAAGGAGATAAGTGGGAGGATCCAACTACTGGTCATCAGTATCTATTGCACTGTTCATCTACCTGCCAAACAGCTTATGTTGTATACTTATTGATATGTCCGTGTAATTTCAAATATGTAGGCAGAACAATTCGCCCGATAAGGAAGCGCCTGTTAGAGCACAGATCGCATATCAATTCAAGGCAGATGTCAGCTCCGATGGTCCCACATTGCCAGCAAGGGGGCCATCAATTTGGTGATCTGCGGTGGCGGATTTTGGATTGGGTTCCCCCTTCTGTGAGAGGAGGGGACTATACAGCTAAGCTACAGTTTAAGGAACAGCAGTGGATTTTCCGTTTGCAATCGGTGGCCCCTAAGGGTATGAATGCAGACATCGACTGGTGGGGATTAAGACTGTGATCATGGTAGTTGTGCGTCAGGTGTTACTTAGAGATAATTGGATCTTTGACGTCACTCTCAGTTGATATAAAACCAGAACCAGGAGTGGGTGAGGTTCATTCACCTGAGGAAGAGCTTGAAAGCTGAGCGGCTTGAAACACTGATTCAGTGTAGCGAGAACCTTGCTGGTTTGATTGATCCAACAGCCTTGGGAGCAGTACGAAGAGCGTATTGGGAGCAGGAGGCAGGATGGACATAAATTTGTTGGTCCTTCTCAACTTCGAATTCCTCGTGCTCACGGCAAAATTGGGAATATATACAAGACATCTGCTAAGTACTTTATAATGATGATTCATATTACCCTAAATAGGGAAAAGATTGAGAAGAGATGAATATTTATACTTGGTGTTGACGGTAATGGCAGCCGAATGTGCTGTTGATCCTGTGTTGCAGGATCCGTTTGGGTCCTTTCCAAACGATTAAAATGGAGGGCTCACTACGAGAGAGGAAAGGTTTCTTCTCATGGTGAGTGATCCAACAAAAAATTGCACACATTTATGCTCGAGGCCGCGGGCCGGGTCCCGCGGCCGTCAGTAACCTGGGCCCGGGCCCGGCCTCGGCCTCCAGCATACTGACGAAAGGGGGGGGGGAGGGTGGAGAGCGAGACGGCTGTGCGCGGTTTGAAATCGCTCCGTCACACTGTCGGAGCGATTTCATTGGCCGGCTGTCGGTGGGGGGGGCGGCGCTGTGTCCGCGAGGAGCCGCGTGGCCGTCTCCTTCTGGCCGCGGCTCCTCGGGAAGCGGTCGCGTTTGGTTGTCCGGTGAGTTGGGTTCGTTGGGGGGGGACTTCTCGCCACGGGTGTTGCGTTCGGCGGGGGGGGGGGGTGTTTCGGCCGGGTTAGGGGGGGCGTTCTTCACAAAATAAAAAAAAAAAAAAAAAAGGGGGATACGGAGGAGGGCAGCCTGATTCAATTCTTGCCTCTGCGGCATAGTGGGAGGGTGAAGCACTGTGCAGGGCAGCAGCATGGCTGGCTGCAGTAAAGCCAGGAGGACTTCGGGGGCACGGGCTGGGGGTAATCGGCGGGGGGCCCGCGGGGCGGGGGCAGCCCCGGGCGACGGTGCAGGTGGGGGGGAGGTGCGGGGGGGGGGTAGGAATGCAGGAAAGCGTGGGCAAGGGGCTGGGAAGCGTGGAGCTCTCCCTGCTCCTACAGCCGGCTTGAGTAGTCCTGGGGAGGTGGGGGGCCTCCCGGTGGGGGTTGCTGGGCCTGGAGCTGAGGAGCCCGAGGGGTTGTTGGGGGGGGGAGTGCCTGAGGGGAGGGTGTTAGATGTGAGCGTGCCTCAGGAAGGGGGGGGGGATAGGGTGGATTGGACGGGCGGGGGGGGGGCCAGGGTGGGTTCAGGCCCCGACTGGTGCTTATGGGCCCTTAACTATGAGTTGGGGTAGGGCGGGGCTGCATGGTGGAGGTTGGCCGACTTTGTCCCCGGGACATGGTCAGCCTATGGCATGGGGGGCGGGCTGGGGTGGGGAGCATTGGGGCGCCAGTCTTCCAGCTGTGGGGCAGCCCCCCTGGGGGGCTGCAAGCTGGGCAGCCGGGGGGTTAGGATCCTCGGGGGGGGCACAGGGAGGGGGTGTTGGGTGGGGGGTGGGGCCTTACGGGTGGGTGCCTCCGGGGACTGGCTTTCCTCCTTCCCCGTGTGTTGGCTCTCCTCTCCCGTTGCAGGTTTCGGGGTCTGCACAGGTTCCAGCGAGTGGGGCTGTTGTCGGAGCGCCTGAGATGTCGTCGACTGCGAGCCAGTCCGGCCCGACCCCGGTGGAGCAGTCGGAGTCCACTTCGGAGGTGCAGGTGGCAGCAGGTGAGTTGTCTGGGATCACTGCGGGGGGTGGTGGGGCGGTGGTGCTGCCGGGCGAGTGTGCGCCGCCGGCTCGTAAAGCCAAGGCGAAGCGGAAGCACCGGCGGCGTCGGCGGCGGAGCGCGTCGTCTTCCTCCTCATCGTCGGGGTCCTCCGCCACTTCCTCGGCTGACTCCACGGTCGTCCCGCGGATGGGTGCAGGGGCGGGTTCCTCGGTTGTCCGTTGCGCGGAATTGTGGGAGAGTGTTCCGCGCAAGTTGCGGCGGCGAATCGTGAAGCGGCGATATCTGGATATTTTCCGGCTGTTGGAGGGGAGGAAACGTTCAGGGGAGAGTCGCAAGAAACGCAAGGAGGATGAGAAAGCGGGGAGGGTACGGAAGTTGTCTCGGAACACTTTGAACTGGACAGGGGCCTTTTTGCGGTTGGCGAGCGTATGGGGCCATGAGGACCCGAGTTGTTACGGCGAGCTATTAGCTTATGCTGATGCTATCTTGTCGGCTTCCCAGGCGCACGAAGGGTGGGCCTGGCTTAATTATGATGAGGAGTTCCGCGATATGATGGAAGAGAACAAACAGTTGTCGTGGGGAATGAAGGATATCAACCTTTGGCTCACGCAGATGTCGGCGAAAAGGGGCGGAATGGGGGGGGGTGCGGGCTCGGGTAAGGCTGCGGGCACGGCAGCCCCGGCGGGCCTTCGGTCCTTTCGGCCAGCGGGCCCGGGGCCCGAGACGAGCAGAATGGGGGCGAGCGGTCCCGGCGGGGATTTGTGCTGGTGCTTCAATAAAACGTCCTGCCCCTTCCCGGACTGCAAGTTTCGGCACGCTTGTTCGCTTTGCGGCGCCGGTCACTCGGCCGTCAAGTGCAGCCGTAGAGCGGTGCCGGGGGCGTCGGCCGCCAGTAAGTGACGGGACGGTGGAGGGGCTAGCGCCTACCCCCATTAAGAGGCTGGCGCTGCAGCCGTGGTTGGAGCTCTATGCGGCGACCAGGCATGGCAAGGCGGGGATGCTGTTGTGGGCGGGGTTTTCCGAGGGCTTTCGTATCCCAGTGCGGGGGGTGGTGAGGGGGTTGGAGAGGGGGAATGCGGTCTCGGTGCTGCGGTTGGCGGAGGTGGCCAGGGAAAAGATTGCGGCGGAGTGTGCTCTGGGCAGAGTGGCTGGGCCGTTTGAACGGCCCCCCTTCTCGCCTTTTATTGTATCGCCGCTGGGGGTCATCCCGAAGAAGGAGCCGGGTCGTTACCGGCTGATCCATAATCTTTCTTGCCCCCTTGGGGCCTCGGTAAATGACCATATCCCGCGTGAGCTGTGCTCCGTGCGCTATGCGTCCTTCGACGAGGCATTGGAGCTGGTGCGCCAATGCGGAAAAGGGGCTCTGTTGGCGAAGGTTGACATTGAGTCAGCCTTTCGTCTCTTGCCGGTCCACCCGTCCGCCTTCCCCTTGCTGGGATTTCGTTTCGACGATCATTATTATTATGACAAATGCATGCCCATGGGTTGCGCGATTTCGTGCGCTTACTTCGAAGCCTTCAGCTCTTTCTTGCACTGGGTGCTGGTTCGGAGGTCGGGGCGGCGGACTATGGTGCATTATCTTGACGACTTCTTGTTTGTCGGGCCGGCCCAGTCCGCCGTGTGCGGATCCTTGCTGGGGCTTTTCCTGGGCCTGGCGGCGGATTTTGGCATCCCTTTGGCAGCGGGTAAGACGGTTGGGCCGGTGACTCGTATTTCCTTTTTAGGGATAGAGATAGACTCGATCGAGTTTGTGGTCCGTTTGCCTATGGATAAAGTAGAGCGGCTGCGGCTCTTGGTGGCGGAGGTGGGCTCCGCTGCGAAGGTGACGTTAACGGAGCTTCAAAGATTGGTTGGCCACTTGAATTTCGCGTGTAGGGTCATCGCTATGGGGAGGCCCTTTGCGCGGAGATTATCTTTGGCGATGGCTGGGGTCCGTTGTGGGCACCATCACATCCGCGTTAATGCGGGGATGCGAGCCGATCTGCGTGTGTGGGACGCGTTTCTGGCGAATTACAATGGCTGCTCGGTGTTACAGTCCGGGGAGCTGTCCAACCGGGATTTGGACTTGTTTTCGGATGCGGCTGGGGGTTCGGGTATGGGATTGTACTTCCAGGGCGCGTGGTGTGCGGCGCCGTGGCCAGCATCGTGGTCTGCATGTGGGTTGACGCGTAACGTGACGTTCCTGGAATTGTTTCCGATTGTGGTGGCCTTATGGGTTTGGCCGGAGAGGTTACGGGACAGGCGGGTAGTTTTCTGGTGTGATAACGCTGCGGTGGTGCAAGTCATTAATCGCCATTCTCCCAAGTGTCCGCGGGTGGCGGCGTTAATGCGGGTGTTTGTGCTGGCTTGTCTTCGTCTTAATGTCACGGCTCGGGCGCGTCATGTGCCGGGTGTTCAGAATGGGATTGCTGATGCTTTGTCTCGTTTCCAGTGGGAGCGGTTTCGGGAGTTGGCACCTGGAGCGGACGAGACCGCGGCCGTGGTGCCGGAGCACCTTTGGCGGCTTGGGATGCCGGAATGATCTCTTTGCTGCGGTCTTCCCTGGCTCCAGGTACGTGGAAGGCTTATCTGCGGGGCTATGCCCGGGTTCGTGATTTTCTGTGGGGGAAGGGCTGGAGGGGTGGCAGTGTTGGGGACCTTTTGGCAGGGTCTTTTATAGTGTGGGCAAAGGGTTGTGGTTGGTCCCGGGCGGCGGCACGAGCGGCTTTGGCTGGTTTCTCCTTCTTCAGCAGGGCGGCGGGCTGGGGCAGTCCGGGCACCTCGTATGTGGTGAGGCGGCTCTTGGCCGGTTGGGCACGAGAGCAGCCCCCCGCCCCGGATCGGCGTCGTCCCGTTTCGCATGACTTGCTGCTGCGTATTTGGGGTGTTCTACCCGAGGTCGCGACTACCTTGTTTGAGGCCGTCCTGTTCCGGGCGTTGTTCGTCACAGCGTTCTTTGGGGCCTTCCGGGTTAGTGAGCTGGTCCCTCAGGCGGGCGGACGGGGTGGGCGGGGGGGGTTGCGGGTGCATCATGTGGACCTGCAGGAGCAGCTTGTACGGATATTTCTGGCTCGCTCGAAAACCGACCCGCAGGGGCGTGGCCGGTGGGTGCTGTTGCGGGCCATCCCTGGTCTGGGATCTTTTCCGGTGCAGAATTTGAGGACGTACCAGCGTCAGCGTCTTGATGGGGCTGGCTGTTTCTTTTGCCATGCGGACGGTTCGGCTGTCACCCAGTTTCAATTCACGGCTGTCTTCCGCCTGGCCTTGCGGCGGCTGGGCGTGGACGAGCGCCGTTATGCATCTCACTCCTTCCGGATAGGTGCGGCGACCAGCGCTGCAGCTGCGGGCCTTGGGGGTGAGGTGATTCAACGCATCGGGCGTTGGAGCTCTAGAGCCTACACGGGTTATGTGCGCCCGGAACAGTTCTGAGCTGCGGGGGTGTCGGGGGGTGGGTGCGGGGGGGGTATTAATGCTGTTTTTCTTTTCCAGGTGTTCTGCGGAGCCTGCCGACATTGAGTGCTGCACGGGGCCCGCCGGGCGTATGGTGGCTGCTGGGGCATTCCTTCGTCTACTGGGCGGAACGTAGAGCCTCCACTCGTCCGCTGGGTCCGCACCTGGGCTTGGTGTCCTGCCATTTCCGGCTGGTGTGGCTCGGCCAGCGGGGCATGCGTTGGTGGCAGCTACTTCCAGTAGTCCGGGAGCACGCGGAGCGGCGGCAGCGGCCGTTGGGACTGCTGATACATCTTGGAGGGAATGATCTTTCCGGTTGGACGTGCCGGCAACTCATTCGCGCAGTACAACGAGATCTGCGTTCGCTGCAGGAGCAGTGGCCTGACTTGGCGATTGTGTGGTCGGACATCATCCCGCGGCCGGCCTGCTTGTCGCAGCGGCGGTGGTCGAGAGGGCTGGCCAAGGTCAACAGGCAGATCGGCCGTTGGTTGCAGCAGGCTGGCGGGTGGCAGGTCCAGCACCCTTGGGCGGACCCCCTGTGCGCTGGACTCTATCGTACCGACGGGGTACATTTGTCCCCGGTCGGACAGGACTTATTGCTTAATGATTGGCAGGAAGCTCTGGAAATGATTGGTCGCAGCTTTATGGGGGGGGCGGTGCGAGGATAGTGTATACCTCGCACCGGTGGCGGGGTACAGAGCCAGCGCTCGCAGGAGCGGCGCGGGCTTGACCTGGTTACGAGCAGTGGGGGCGAAGTGCTCCTCGGGGTGGGGCGAGACAGCCCGGTTGGGGGTCTCGACCCGGTAGCGGGGGGGTGGGAGCCGGCCTTTGCTACTAGGATGGCGAGGCAGGCGGCGGGGTTTGGGGGGGAGGAGGATGCTCCGCCTTGCTACTAAGATGGCGGGTGGGGGGGCATCCTCCGGCAAAGGGGTGCGGGGCTGGGTTATGTTCAATTGTTATTCAGGCCCTGGTTGGGTCGGTTTACAGGTTGTAAATAAAGCTGCGACCAAAATGTTTGTACCAAATACAGTTGTTTGTGAATTTGTTGGGGGAGGGGGGGGCGAAGTACTCGGGGGGGGTGTTAATGCTGGGGAAGGAGGCGAGGAGGGCTTCCGGGTTACCAGAGTTAATGCTCGAGGCCGCGGGCCGGGTCCCGCGGCCGTCAGTAACCTGGGCCCGGGCCCGGCCTCGGCCTCCAGCATACTGACGAAAGGGGGGGGGGAGGGTGGAGAGCGAGACGGCTGTGCGCGGTTTGAAATCGCTCCGTCACACTGTCGGAGCGATTTCATTGGCCGGCTGTCGGTGGGGGGGGGGGGTGGCGCTGTGTCCGCGAGGAGCCGCGTGGCCGTCTCCTTCTGGCCGCGGCTCCTCGGGAAGCGGTCGCTTTCCCGCCCGCCCGCCCCTTTGTTAGTGGTGGTTTCGGGGTTGTCGCAGCTGGTGGGGTTGGGGGTACAGAGCCAGCGCTCGCAGGAGCGGCGCGGGCTTGACCTGGTTACGAGCAGTGGGGGCGAAGTGCTCCTCGGGGTGGGGCGAGACAGCCCGGTTGGGGGTCTCGACCCGGTAGCGGGGGGGTGGGAGCCGGCCTTTGCTACTAGGATGGCGAGGCAGGCGGCGGGGTTTGGGGGGGAGGAGGATGCTCCGCCTTGCTACTAAGATGGCGGGTGGGGGGGCATCCTCCGGCAAAGGGGTGCGGGGCTGGGTTATGTTCAATTGTTATTCAGGCCCTGGTTGGGTCGGTTTACAGGTTGTAAATAAAGCTGCGACCAAAATGTTTGTACCAAATACAGTTGTTTGTGAATTTGTTGGGGGGGGGGGCGAAGTACTCGGGGGGGGGGTGTTAATGCTGGGGAAGGAGGCGAGGAGGGCTTCCGGGTTACCAGAGTTACTACATTTACAAATTTAGGGTGTGTTAGTTTTTACTGGTTCCTGAAGAAGCAATTGATCTTGGAAATCAAATGATTGTGGGATAATTTTTAAAAAAGGGCATAATTTGGGCAGAGCACGGGTGGAGTTGTGATGTATTTTGTAGACTACATGCATTCATGCATGCTTTTACACCTGTCTCAGCTTTTCTGTGCCATTGGGACTGGACCTGGGAGCCTCTTTTAGTATGTTGGTTAAGAAGCAAGTGATAACTGCGGGCTGTCCAACAGTACTTTCATTCATTTCCAAAAGCTCTTCAACTATCAACTGATTGTCAGTTTCCCCTTTTGTTTACTGCCTACACTCTTTGCATTCTCCTTGATCTTCATCACATTCTTTATCCAGGACATCTTCAGTAGATCTCTTGACTATTACATTTACGTCAAATAAAGAGGACTCGTCTTGTGATGTTCCTTTCCTGCCGCATAGTAATATAATTGCAGTTTGCTATGTCACTGTAGGCTAAGATCTTGAAGGGCCTCCGGTTTTGTTTCTTTGCTTGTTACTTCCTTGGGCAAAATAAACCTTGCTGTTTCTTCATTAAGCTAAACAATATCAAAGACAAATTAAAAGAGAAATATCATATATACTAACAAATATTGTGCTAACTAGATTCCCAGAGTGGGAAAAATTACAACTTTACTAGCTGCTCTTACTTTTCTGGATTTATTGCAAGTAATTTCTCAACATGCATATGATATCAGCTATGTGCTTGGATTTGGTTTTTCTCTTTTAAATAAACAGTGACATGTTTGCGAGTTTCTGAAATAAGAATAAATCCAGTGTATTAGTCGGACCCTTCTGAAACTGAATATTAAACTTTCTAGTTTGTATTCTCTCATTTGAGGGAATATCCAGTTGATATATTATAAAATATAAGAGAACAGGGGCCCCTGGTAGTTTCTCTGATAAAATTGGTACAAAAAGCTTTAACTCCCTGGGAACACCTAAGAGATCGGTTGAGAGCTGGAAGTGTACCATTCATCAGTTGTATGATGAACTAGCCCCTGATAAAACTCAGGCTTTATGTCAAGTTCAGTCCCCCCCCTTGGTTTACCTCCCATCACTGAGAAATAAAGGGTGGTGGCAGTCTCTCTGAAAGGCAGTAGTGTAAAATAAGGTCAGAAGCCAATAAACTTGGCCATTTGATCCACTTAAAAGCCTCCGAGACTGCTACTCGTAAGGCTAAGCTTTTTTTTTTCAGTTAAAGATTGACAGTGCTATTCGAGAAGCCAGTCAACTTTTTCTGTAGAAAGGAATTTGGTATTCCTGTCTAGTCATCTACTTGTCTCAACACACTCCTTAAAATGTGAAGCTTTTCTAGCTCTTTCAGGATAAAATCTATAATCTTCATCAAGCTCAATCTGTCCATTGTATGTATCAGTGAGCTGCTAAGATAAAATTTTTGTCCATCTCTGTGTGCTCATCCAAATTTAATCCCATCAATGAAGTAGAGGTATTAGCATTATTTATTTATTTATTTAACAAAATTTATATACCGTCTTTCTACAAATCAAGACGGTTTACATAAAACAATGTGGCAGTATGTTTCAACTGTTTACATGGAACCAAGTAACAAAGAAATATAGGGGAAAAAAAGCATTAGTTGGTAGGGTTCAAATCTCTAAGTCTTTACTGGAACCATATCCATCTGTTTTAATAAAATCTTCTGGGCAAGCCTTTAGCGATGTTCTTTCTGTTATAATTAACCTATCTTTTAGCAAAACCTCTTTCCCTGATCCATTCAAGCATGCTGTGGCATAGACCCTATTAAAGGATCCTGCTCTTGATGCCGTGTTAACAGCTAATAGCCAGTTTCAAAATACTTTATTTCCTTCCTTTGTAAATGAATTGAAAAAGCAGCTTTAACACAAATGAATGAGTTTCAGAATAAGAACAATCTTAATTTCACAAGAATGTAAGCACTGAGACCATGCTGGTCTCCACTGTAGCTGATCCGAGGAGAGACATGGATGCATATAAAGAATATTTATTGATTTTGTTACATCTTATAGCTGCATTTATGCACGAGATTCTGTTGATGAGACTAAGATCTCAGTATTAAAGGCAACGTGCTCCATTGTTTTGAGTCTTTTGTGATGCACATGGGCAAGAAAAAATTGGTTAATTTTAATTGTCTTCATGAAGTTTTCATAATTTATGGGAATTTTTTGGTTAGTTCCACATATTCAATTTAATTGGTTATTTTTAGTGTGGTCTACATTGAATTAACATGCACTAACTGGCATATTAAGGCACGTTAACTGTATTTGTGTGCATTCATTTCGTACATACAGTATTCGATTTTTTTTTTAATGAACACTAATGAACCGAATGCACACTAGTCTTTTCTCAGTGGAAAAACCCCAGATGTTATTTGGAAGGCAAATTCTTCCTCTATGAGGTGCTTGGAATGCAGAGTAACATGGAGGAAATTCTATCCAATGCTGCTCATCCATATTGGCACAAATGCCTCTGCTAGGCTTCCACCTGAGCATATCAAAAATGACTTTGTGACTCTGGGAGAGCTGAAGCAGTAAAGTTCAGAGGTGGTGTTCTCCTCAATCCTCCCTCTTGAGGTTCAGGCCAAGGTCGAGTCGCTCAGATCCTGGAGACGAATGCCTGGCTACATAGATTGTGTCAGAGAGTACTTTGGCTTCCTGGCACATGGACTGTAGAAGATACTCTAGTAGCAACTCTACAGGTACTAGAAGGGGGTTAAGACCCTTTTGTGAACACCAGATAGAGAACCTTTTCCACTTGAAGGCATAGGAACGTCTTGTGGAGGGTTTTCTGAAAGCCAGGAGGATATCCTTTACTTGTTGAGAAAGGTTAACATCCTGGAATTCTAGGCTTTCAGTAACCAGGCCCTGAGATGTAGGGACTGGGGACTGGGATGCAGTAAAGATCTGTCCTCCTGCGACAGGAGATCTGGAGCAGTCCCCAACTCCAGAGGAGTGGTTTGAGAGAGACGTAGAAGAAGAGGATACCACGTTTGCCATGGCAAACGTGGAGCTATGAGTATCATATGACCTCTGTCTCTCTGAAGTTTGAATAAAGTCTTGGGAATGAGGGGAATGGCTGGGAAGACATAGAAAGTCCTGTCCCCAGTGGAGTAGGAAAGCATCTCTTGCCTGACAGTTTTGAGCCAGAATTCTGGAACAGAATCGGGGAAGTTTGGCATTCTGTGGACTTGCAAAGAGGTCTATATCTGGTGTTCCCCAAATTCGAAACACTTGAGCAAGCTGGTATGACTGGAGGGACCACTCGTGTGGCAGCAGTATTCAACTGAGTTTGTCTGCTCACAAGTTTTGAATGCCCGGAAGGTATACCGCAAACAGGTAAATTTGTAACTCTCTGGCGAGGGCCCATATTTGCAAAGCTTCATTGCATAGCGACAGAGAGCCTGTTTCGCCTTGCTTGTTCACATAGAACATAGCTACCTGATTGTCGGTTTGGACCAGAACTGTTTTGTTGCTGAGATGGCTCTGAAAGACTTGAATAGCATTGAAAATGACTCTCAGCTCTAGAAGGTTTATGTGAAGGGAAACCTCCTGTGAGGTCCAAAGACCCTGAGTGGAGAGATTGTGCAAGTGGGCCCCCCAACCCATCTTGGACGCATCTGTCGTCAGAGTGGTCTGGCGTAGAGGCTGATGGAAAGAAGAGCCTACAAGGAGGTTTTCCAGGGATTGCCACCACTGAAGGGACAAATCAGACATGTGGTAGTTCTGATTTTGTCTGTTAGTCGACCCGAGGCTTGTGATCACTGAGAGGAAAGGGTCCACTGGGCTGCTCGCATGTGGAGGCGAGTATAGGGAACCACATGGACAGTGGATGCCATGTGTCCCATCAGTTGAAGCATCTCCCAAGCAGTAAGGAATACCTTAATAGATGCTTGAGATGCCAGTTGTATTATATGTAGACAGCGTGGCTGGGCAGGAAAGCCCTTGACTGCTGTGTGTCTAGACAAGCCCCTATGAATTCTAGAGATTGAGAGGGGGTGAGATGAGATTTTGGGAGGTTTATGACCAGCTCCATGTATTGAAGAATTCTCATTGCTCGAGAGAGAGCGAAGCTGGCCTCTGGAGCTGTCAATACTCGAATAAGCCAATCGTCTAAGTAAGGGAAGACGAATATTCCCAGAATCCTCATAAATGCTGCTATCACTGCCATGCATTTTGTGAAGACTCTTGGAGCAGAGGCTAGTCCAAAAGGGAAGAACTCTGTAATGGAAGTGTCTTCCTTGGACCAAGAATCGAAGGAACTTCCTGTGATCTGAGTGGATGAGAATATGCGTGTACGCATCTCTTAGATCTAGAGAACATAGCCAGTCCTGACTTTGGAGATATGGTAAAAGTGTTTCGAGGAGATCATTTTGAACTTTTCTTGGAACAAATATTTGTTTAATTCTCTGAGGTCTAATATAGGTCTGTGTCCCCCTGTCTTCTTTGGAATAAGAAAGTAGGAGGAGTAAAACCCTGTCCCCTGTTGGGGAATGAGTACTTCTTTGATTGCTCCTTGAGCTAGAAGTGATGTGACCTCCTGCCACAAGAGGTCAGTGGCAGGGCCCTGAGAATTGAATTGTTTTATTATTGTAGGTGGGGCAAGTTGAGAAAATGAAGCTTGTACCCCAGTTGTACAATGGACAGAGTCCAATTTTCTGATGTTATTTGTTGCCATCTTTTGGCAAAAAAGCATAGTCTTCCTGGAATGGTCAAGGGTTCTGGACCTTTTAGGGGCAGAATGACTAAGTTCTCTAGATAGAAGTCAAAGACCCTGAGGGGGCTGGGTCTGTTGAGCCAGTTGAGCTTTTTGAGTTTGCGGCTTTCTTTGCTGTCTGTTCTGTTGTTGCCCCTTCTGGGGAACATGGAGCGGACAATGAGTTTGATGGGTGTAAGAGATTGATAAGGCTTCTTTTTCTTACTGAAAAAAGGTTTTTTTGAATATTTTCTTCTTTGCTGGATTGGCTATAGACTTTGACTATCTGTTTAAAGTAGTATTGTCAGGTTCAAGCTGATTAGCCTTGTCTTGCCAGTCCTTGCCAAAGAGATTTTCTCCTATGCAAGGAATGTTTCCCAGCTTTTCTTGCACCCACTGTTCTAAGTCTGATGCTTGAAGCCAAGCAATACAATGTGCTCCTATGGATATAGCAGAGGTTCTGCTACTACATTCAAAGCAATCAAAGGTAGCACGGTTCATGAATTTTGAGACATTCTGGGCATGCTTGACCAGAATAAAGTAGTCTGATATTTTTTCCTCCAAAACACAAGGACTAAGGAGCTCTAAGGGGCTTGTTTACAAAGCCGCGGTAGTGGTTCGCGATCGCGATCGCAGCCGCGGCCCCATTGAAATCAATGGGGCCGAGGCTCCGATTACGATCGCAAACCGCTACCGCGGCTTTGTAAACAAGCCCCTAAGTCTTTTGTGACTTCTTCCAGGAACATTCCCATATAAAGAATGTAGGAACTGATCCTGGCTCCTAGCATGGAGGATTGAAAGCATCGACGGCCAAAGGTATCGAGAGTCCTGGATTCACAACCTGGAGGATTAGAAGAATGTGTTTTAGCACTCTTGATCCTTCACATGGTCGATTCCACTTCATTTGAATGGTGTGGTAACTGAGTTTTTTGAAAACCAGGACAACTTGGCACTCAGTACATAGTGTCAAGATGTTGGGAATGTGAAGATATTGTTAAAGGAGTTTCCCACATTCTCAACATTAGATCATGTAAGATCTTGTGAATGGGAAGCATAGCTGCTTCCTTGGGAGCCATAGGGTATTGTAGAATTATGAATTCTTCTGCCCTTGTTTCCTTTTCTGGAATCACAATGATTGCAAGACCCTTTGCTAAATCACGTATGAAATCCTGGAAGGACATATCCTCTGGAGGAGACATTCTGCATTGAGGAGAAGGAACCGAATCTTCTAATAGATTCGCTCTGGTACCGGTAGAATTGTCAGAGTCATCGGAATCGGAAGACTCAAGCACCGGGTGCTCCTGTAATGCATGGTATCGGTACCGCTCGAAGTCAGTACCGAAATGTCTCGGTTTCTGATCCCTGAAACTGGAGATCGGCATGGGGGAAAGCAGTCCTGTCAAAGCAGGTACTGTCGGTACCGATACATGTTGAACCGTCTGTTGCGGTCTTAGCGGTACCAAAGCCGCTAAGAGGGCCACTAGACTGCGTTCAATAGCGAGGATTCTGTAATCCATTGCTCCTGCCGATGCCTGGGTGCTGGTACCGGTGGAAGCGGCTACGACCCCAGAACATGGCACCAGTAGTTCCGCAGAGGTTGAGGCCTCTGGAACATCCTGGAGCCCTGTTAGTGTTTTGGAGCCAGAAGACTCCCACCGGGGCTGTTTTGACGGTGAAGTATCCTCGAGAGAAACGCCAGTGGCATCTCGATACTTTGAAGGAGATTTACCCTTCGAGGACCGGCTAGTCTTAGAAGACTTCAATTTGGTTGCCTGAGATGCATGGGAGGAAGATGAAGCCCTGGAATACGGTCGATGCAACTGACATTGTGTCGGCGGCAAAAAGGGTACCGGGTTTTGCAGCTCTATTCCGCCGGCCCCTTTTGGTCATCCTCGTGCAGGAGAGACAGTCCGTTGGACAATGTTCAGGACCCAAACATTTTAGACACCAATCATGGGTGTCGGTGACGGAAATGGTACCGCCACATTTTGAGCATTTTTTGAAACCACTAGCTGGTTTCTCCATGCTTGAAGAAAAATGGGCCTAGTGCCCAAAATGGCGCCTAGCACCAGAAGCAGGGAAATATCCCTGAAGAAATACAAGTTTGTTTTTTTTAAGGAACGAAGAAGAGAACCGGCGGTACCGGTAGGCGTCGAATGAAGGCAGACACAACCACAAAAAAGAAGAAATAAAAGGTAAATTTTCTGCGGTGACAGGGTACCACGTCCTGTTGGCTCCGCGGAAAACGAAGAACTGAAGTGAGAGAGGTACAGAGGTGGGAAGGCAGCACACATGCGCTGTGGGATGCTCCCAAAAGCTTTCCTATTGGACACTAGGGAGTGTTCCCGCGCGGGTTCCATCGGTACCGACGATACCCATATGTGAAGACTTACATTCCTGCTTGTTCCTGGAGATCATCTGCTCCTCCCTGGCCTCTCTCCCTCGCCTACTCCTAGACAACCATGTCTCTCTATCTTATAATTTTATGGAGTTCTTTGCCTGCTTTTAAAAATATTTTTAATTACAAATGGCTCTGTTATTCTTTTGAAGGGTGGTATATCACATTTTAATAAACATAAAAACATATACATAGTATGAGAAATAAAGTCCCAGATTTAGAGCTGTAATGGGGAGAGCTAACTTGGATATACTGGCAATCACAGGGACATGGTACATAGAAAACAGTGATTGGGATGTCCTTATACCAGGCTCTAATCTACTCAGGAAAGACAGGGTAGGAAGAAAAAGAGGAGGAAATGATGCCAGATGTAAAAAATAAAGCCACAGAACTGAAGGGCTTACAAAGGGAGGAGGAGGAGGCACAGCGGGTTAATATGAAAAGAGAGAATGGAAAAACTATTTATATTGGTGTGATATACAGACCTTTCTCGCAGGTAGAAGAAATAGATAGAGATTTAATTGATGAAATTCACAATATTGCTATGAAAGGGTAAATACTATTGTTTGAAGATTTCTATTTGCTAGATATTGATTGGGATATTCTGGCTGTGGTGTCATTTAAAAGTGTGGGGAGCTTGAATTCTCTACGAGGAGAATTGTTCTGGCAACTGGTAATGAAATTCACATGGGAAGGTGTGACCCTCTTTTACTAAAGTCCACAAATGATTCGCAATTAACGCGCCAAACAAAGGCATGTTAACTGCAAAGCCACTGTGTTAGCTCTTGGGAATATGACCAGTATATTCCTGACAGCTAACTCATGGCGGGCTACTCAAATATACATGCCATTAAGGCGGGTTCGCTTAATGACTCCCACAGAGGTGTTGTTAGGTCAGGCCATGTTAAGAGCCACACTACTGAGAATGCAGCAATTGCCCTGGCGCTGCAGTTATTTGCTTTCCATACCAGTTCTCCTCCCATTCCCTTCCCTATCCCACCATCACCGATTAACATGGTTTATGGTTTATGGTTTAGGCACTTGATATACCGCCATTTACTATGCGCATCAGAGCAGTTTACATAAATACCAAACAGGTACTTTTTATTCCCTTATCTCTGAAGGGCTCACAATCTAAGTGTACCAGAGGCAATGGAGGGTTAACTGGCTTGCCCAAGGCCTCAAGGAGTGGCCATAGGATTAGAGACCCCAGTCCCTCCGTCCTGAGGTTACTTGTCCCCATGCGGGAAATGAACCCCCGGCCCGAGGTAACCTGTCCCAACTACTGAGCTACTCCTCCTTTTAAGGTGAGGTGGTAGATATATTAGTTATGTTTTCTGTTAGACTGTCAGTTGCTGCACATTAACCCCCCCCCTCCAAACTAATTTGTTAATTAGCTAAAGGACTTTAGTAAAAGGAACCCTTAATGCTTACAAATGTGGAGAGTATTTATGATGTTTTAGTGGGTAATCGTCTGGAATGCAGTTCTAACTGGATGGTGAGCTTCAATGGATCATTCAGAAGCAAGGGTCCTAGACTTCAGGAAAACCAGCTTTGCAAAGATGGTGGACTACCTTAAGGATTTGTTAGTTGGAATGGAACATCTGGGTGAAGTAAAACAATGGACAAAACTGAAAGACATTTTAAGGACAACAAACCTTTTTGTTAGGAAAAAGATTTTAGAAGCAAATCACTTCCATGGCCAAGAGAGCCATTTTAGATTCATTCAAATTTGCACTTATTTGCACCAATCACATTCATATCACATGGACAGAGCTGCCAAATTACCTAGCTCCATGAGTGAGATTTTTGGGCAGTTCTTGTTTTAAATTTGCATTGCAATGCAATGTGGTATTTGTAGTCCCAGATTTTCCCCACTTTAATTAGTACTGCAGGTCCCATAATGCATCAGAATGAGATGGTCAGAAATCCAGGACCACCTTAGAATCTCACTGCTGGAACTGGAACTTGGCATTTCTGCATATCAGGGGACACTGGAGGCATGGTTTAAACAGAACAGAAAGATACACATGTATTTCCAATATCTTATAGAGGTTGCTCGTGTCCGACAGAAATTCTCCACATTCCCTCATTCTTTGACACGTTTAGGTTTTTAAGAAGTTTTGTTTTAGCCAGCCTTTTACCAGAGGGCTCTATAAGAAATCGGAAATACAAGTGTATCTTTCGGTCCTGTTCAAACCATGCTTCCAATGTGCCCTTGATATGCCCCCATGCAGAGATGCCAAGTTACCCAGTTCCAGGAGTGAGAGTCTAAGCCGGTCCTGGATTACATTTTTCCCTAAACATGTTACTTTGGTAGACAAGTGAATCATCTATAATTGCTAAAGAGCGGTGGGAGATTTAAATTTGCAAGATGGTCAGGATACCAATGCATGTGCCATCATTTGCATGTCTGCATTCTGCAATATTGCCACTTATATGTGGAAGTTGCAGGGGTTTCCTCGTCAATTTATTTTCTGTGTGCAGGTTTGTAAAATGACTCCTCATTACTCATCCCTCTGTATACCTGTGCTTTCTAGTTTGATTTAAAGCACATGTATACAGTGAGGGATGGAGGGATGTTAATTTTAGAATGGACTTCTAAAAACACTTTCTCTTTTAAAACTGACATAGAATTGCAGATGTTTTCACGTGGATGTCCCTGCAACCACATAAAACAGTCTTAAATAAAAGTAAGGACAAAAGAAGGCTGCTACGAATTTCAAAAGGCGGAGCTGAAAGGGTAAGGAAAAACTCGTTAGCTTCTCCAAATATTGTTGTTTTGTCTTCCTCTTTCTGCAGTCTCTTACAGTTTGTGAAGCCTAAGGGAAGCTGGTAAAGTAGTCAGGAAAGCAAAGATTCTAATAAAAGAACAGCAAACTGAGTGAAAAATGGGGACTTTTTTAAAGATATGTTAGTGACAGGAGGAAGTGCAAAGGTGGCATTGTGAGACTCAAGGATGAGGGGAAGGAATAAGTAGAGATGAATAAGAATACAGTAGACTTGTTTAACAAATATTTCTGTTCTATGTTCATAGATGAAGGGCTAGAAATGGGCCCTCAAAAGAAACACAAATGGGACTTGAAGTGAGAGAGAACTCAAGCTAGTTTCAGAAGAATGTATGTGAGGAGCTAGTTAAATTAAAAGTGGACTAAGTGATAGGCTGGATGGGATTTATCAAAAGGGTAGTGAAGAAAAGCATAGAGAAGTACTAGTGGCTCCTCTGTCTGGCCTTTTCAATGCTTCTTTAGTGTTGGGAGCAATCCTGCAAGACTCGAGATGGGCAAATATGGTTCCTGTTCACAAAAGAGTAAGGAAGAGGTCGGTAACTACTGACCTTTATGGCGAGTAAATTAATAGAAATGTTGCTAAAGCAGAGGATTTCACAGTTTCTGGACTCTAAGGGATTACAGGATCCAAGACTGCATAGTTTTTCAAAAGGTAGGACTGTGACAGTGCAACCCAAAAAAAGCACATATTGGGGAAAGCACTAGATATAGTATATTTAGATTTTAGCAAGGCCTTTGATCCTTGGGATGGACTTTAGACTGACTAACTGAGAACAATAGAGGGTAATAGTAAATGGAGTTCACTCTTAAAATAGGGGCATTACTAGTGTTGTACAGTATTATAGGAATCGGTCCTTGTTCCTGTCCATTTTAATATTTTTGTAAGTGATATTTATGGAAGCTCTATCAGGAAAGGTATGCCTCTGTGACTGATACCAAAGCCTGCACCAAGGTAGACACCTTGAAGGTGTAGCTAGCATGAGGAGGGATCTAGCAAAGCTTGAAGAATGGCCGAGAATTTGGCAGCTAAGATTTAAACTAAAAAATGCAGGGTCTTACATTTTCGCTACAAAAACCCAAGGGAGGGTTACAGTCAGGGCCGCTTTTATCTATCTGAAAGAGAGGCAGCTACCTTGGGCCCCTGCATAATAGGGTCCCAGCTGCTCTGCTGACCAGGAGCAGCTCCATAATTAGGCAATTGTCCAGCATTGTGGTAGGAAGCTAAAGATCGCTGAATGCTGAAGTAGACACAGCAGTGGGGAAGCAGAGTGAAAGGACACAAGGGGCCTTGTAATCCCCGCAACTAAACATACGAACATAAGATAAGCCATACTGGGTCAGAACAAGGTCCATCAAGCCAAGTATCCTGTTTCCAATAGTGGACAATCTAGGTCATAAGTACCTAGAATTTCCCCAAGATACAGGTTCCACAATACTTGTTTTGGGTCAAGCAATGATATCCCGGATCCCTTTTAATAATGGTTTATTGACCTTTCCTCCAGGAACTTGTCCAAACCTTTCTTAAACCCAGCTATACTAATAGCTTTTAGTACATCCTCTGGTAACAAATTCCAGAGTTTGATTACACGTCGAGTGACAAAATATTTTCTCTTAGTCTTAAAAATGTCACTCTGTAGCTTCATTGCATGTCCCCTAGTCTTTCTATATTCTGATGATGTAAACAATCAATCTATGTTTACCTGTCACACTCCATTCATTAATTTATAGACCGCTATCATATCTCCCCTCAGCCATCTCTTTTCCAGGTTGAAGAGCCCTAGCCTTTTTAGCCTCTCTTCATAGGAGTATCCTTCCATCCCCTTTACCATTTTGGAGGCTCTTTTCTATACCTTTTCTAATAACGCTATATCCTTTTTAAGATACGGTGACCAGAATTGCACACAATATTCAAGGTGCAGTTGCACCATGGAACGATACAGAGGTGTTATAATATCCTTTGTTTTATTTTCCATTCCTTTCCTTATGCTACCTAGCATTCTATTTGCTGTCTTGGCCGCCGCTGCACACTGGGCGGAGGGTTTTAACATGTTATCCAGGATGATGCCTAAATCTTTTTCTTGGGTGGTGGTTCCTAATGTGGAATTTGCATCGTGTAACCATAGTTTGGGTTGTTCTTTCCTAGGTGCATAACTTTGCACTTGTCCACATTAAATTTCATCTGCCATTTGGATGCCCAGTCTTCCAATTTATCAAGATCCTCTTGCAATTTTCCACAATCCTCATGGGTTTTAACAACTTTAAATAGTTTTGTGTCATCTGCAAATTTGATAACCTCACTTGTTATTCCCTTTTCCAGGTCATTTATGAATATGTCAAAAAGCAGCGGACCCAGCACAGATCCCTGGGGTACTCCACTCCACTATTTACCTTTCTTCATTGGGAAAATTGGCCATTTAGCCCTACCCTCTTGCTTTCTATCTTTTAACCAGTTCCTGATCCACAATAGTACACTGCCTCCTATCCCATGACTCTTTAGTTTTGCCAAAAGTCTCTTATGAGGGACCTTGTCAAAGGCTTTCTGAAAGTCCAGATATACTATAATCAACCGACTCACCTTTGTCTACCTGTTTATTCACACCTTCAAAGATAACAGATTAGTAAGACAAGATCTTCCTTGTCTAAAGCAATGTTGGGTGTCTTTCATTAAGCCATGACTATCTACATATTCAGTAATTTTGTTCTTTATGATGGTTTCTACCATTTTTCCCGGTACTGACGTCAAGCTCACCGGTCTGTAGTTTCCCGGATCAACCCTGGAACCCTTTTTAAAAATTGGAGTTACATTCACCATTCTCCAATCTTCAGGTATTACAGATGATTTTAATGAAGGGGTGGGAAAGACTGACATTTAGCATACACAGGGACTGAAAGACTGGTGCTGCGTCCAGCATGGCAGCCAGAAGAAGGACAGCAAAGAGAAATGCTTCATAGCGGTCGGACTCCAAAGAAGGGAGAGATGCTGCACTAGGGGCTAAGAGAGGAGAAACACTGGTGGGGAGGAGAGATGCTACAGAGGTGGCCCATCCTCAAAAAAGTTTGCCCAGGGCCCCATAAGGGATTTAAGTGACCCCGAGTACAGTATATGGGATGAAGTACTTCAGTGCACAAAAGAAGAGCAGGACCTGGCTGCAAATGTATCAGATGATCTTAAAGTGGCCAAACAGTTAGAAAAGGTAATGGCAAATGTTAGGATGCTTGGGTGCCTAGGGAGAGGAATTGGCAGCAGAATAAAAAGGAGGCAACATTTTATTTATTTAGCAGTGTTTTAGCAGTGCCTTTGTATACATTTGTGATCAGCACTACTGGCACCCTTGCAGTTCAATCCCTAATGTCCAGTATCTCCTGAAAGAAATGGTGGTCAGTGTAATGGCTTTGGACTATATATATATACACAAATTTGACACAGAAAAAAAAACACAAATAAAAACAAGATCAATTAAAATAGGAAATAGTATAAAAACTGGGACATTGCCTGGACACGATTGGCACCCTTAGTCACCTTGCTGGGCAGACTATTTATTTATTTGAAAAACGTTTATATACTGCCAATTCCCAAGATCAGTGGTGGTTTACATCGAACAATACCAAAGTACATAGAACAATATGCAACTATATACCAATACATAGAACATTAAGCAACTATATACAGATACAATATAAAGTTTAGAACTATTTACAACTTGCGACATACTTTTACATATATACATTTTGAAGCATCCGATTAAGGTTCAATTATGGGTAATAGTAGTTGTATGGGAATCAAATAGTAGGAGTGTATTCAGGTTGTGTTATTTATTATTTATTTATTTACATTCTCTTATATACCGCGCTATTCTGCATCAGTGCGGTTTACATTGAACAAACTGAAATTACATTGAACAGGGCATTATAACTTGGAGATAACTATTTTACAGGGAACATGGGCTATGGAGGGTTAAGTGGCTTGCCCAAGACCACAAGGAGGGACCTTGTTATGGAGGATGGGAGGCCATATCCAGGTCACAATCTATATTGAAGTAGTGTTGGGTGAACAAGTATGTTTTTAGTTCTCTTCAGAACTTTTGTAGTTCTTTTATCTCTCTTAATTGGTCTGTGAGGTTATTCCATAAGGTAGGTGCTACATATGAGAAGGCGCTGTTGCTTGTTATTTGTTTTTTCTTTCTTATTAAGTCAGACACTAGGATGGTATTAAGATTCCTTCTTCTTCTAATTCTGTTTTCAGGAGGGCTATGAATCAGTGTGGATAGATATGATGGGGCAAACTTATTAATTAACTTGAAGGTGGTCAATATGATTTTATATTGGATCCTGCTAGCAACGGGCAGCCAATGTAATGAGTATTTGGACCATACTGGTCTTTATCTGCCATCATATACTATGTTACTATGTTACCCATATTAACAATTCAAATTAGTTTGAATAGAGGACCAACATTCCAACTGCAGTAAAATTATACACACCTGTGATCAATTGTCAGTACTCACAAAATTTGAATTAACCAAAGAATTGCGGCTCTAATGTTTAAAATGGCCACATTCACTCCCTGTTCCATTTTCACAATGGTGAAGACAAGAGAATTGCCTGAGACCATCAGAAAAGCCATTATCATCAAACATCAAACTTCAAAGGGTACAAGGTCATCTCCAAAGATCTTGAGATTCCTGTATGTACAGTTCACAGTGTTATTAAGTTTCCTGCTCATGGAACTATCAAGAACCTCCCAAGACATGGTGGGAAGAGGAAAATTAATCCAAGAATTCTTAGTGCGAACTGTTGGAAAAACATCACATGCAATATCCAAAGAGCTTAAGGCTGCCCTGGAGCAATCGGGACTGGAGGTTTCAACTCACACCATACGCCACACACTAAACAAAAAAGGACGTTATGGGCAAAGGTCAAGTAGGGTCCCACTTGAACTTGGTATCCAGGGCTTAGTCTACAAGTGGTTTCGGTCTTTTCTCTCCTCCTGTTCTTTTGCAGTCCATTCAGGCTCCACTTCTTCTACCCCTTTTCCCCTTCACTGCGGTGTCCCACAGAGCTCTATTCTTGCGCCGCTCCTCTTCAACTTTTTTCTCGCTCCTCTTGCCCTACTCATACAGCAAACCGGTTTATCTGCCTATTTCTTCGCTGATGACATCCTTCTGATCCATCATACGTCTTCATCAGCCCCAGACCTCTCTCGTTTAAATAACTGTCTCACTTCCGTTGCTGACTGGTTCCACAGTAACTTCCTCATCGTTAATCCCTCTAAATCAGCAGCTATTTGGTTCACTTTTGGTGCCCCTTCCCCTACTTTGGCACGTCTATGTCCAAATCGTTAGTTCCCTTAGTTCCAACTCTTCGTTACCTTGGTGTTACCTTGGACTCTGTACTGTCTTTTCACCAGCACATCTCCGGAGTGGTGCATAGCTCCTTCTACCAACTCCGCAAGATCAGGGCCATTCACTCTCTACTTCCACTCATCTCCCTCATGACACTGGTTCTCTCTTTGGTGACTACCCGTCTCGATTACTGTAATTCCCTATTCGCAGGCCTCCCCCAGTATCAACTCCGCAGGGTGCAGCTGATCCAAAATACAGCTGCTCGTCTTCTCACTTTCTCTTCCCACCGAGACCATGTCACCCCCTATCTTCTCTCCCTTCACTGGCTCCCTATTAAGGCTCGTTACATCTATAAGCTTCTTACCATTATTCCCAAGGTTCTCCACACCAACACTCCCCAGTATCTAGCCAATCTCATCTTTCTTCAACCTACTCCCCGCCTGTTACGTTCCGCACATGGTAACCGTCTTTTCCTACCGTCCCCCACTCAGGCCCACCTTGAATCTACTCGTCACGCTGTCTTTTTCTTCGCAAGTCCTGCCCTATGGAATTCTCTTCCGCATCCTATCCGCACTGAATTATCTTTTTCCTGGTTCAAAGCTCTTCTCAAGACCTATCTCTTTTGTCAGGTTTTGATCTTCCTTTCCTTCCAGACTCCCCCAATCAGCCAGATACACTCCCCACCGGCGTCTCCCCAACAGTCTAGATACCCTAGCATCCACTCCACCCCCCCCCCATCCCTCCCCAATTCACCTATCCCCCTTCCCATGTTCCCCCACCACCCCGTTGTCACAAAGTCGTCCATCGATGCTATGTCGCCCGCTGTGTATCATGTTGTCCGTCGTTCCGTCCTGTTACCTGTCATCTGATATGTCGTTTACCACATGTTGTGTTATCCATTGTTCTTTATCATTCTTTTCTTTCTGTCTTCTCAATTACTTTCCTATCCATTTACTGGCGTTCCTTTCTACCTTTCTTTCAAGCAGTCCTAATTTTTATTGTACACTGCCTTAACACTCCGGTAATGGGCGGTATATCAAGTGTGTCAAATAAAGATAAAGATATAAAAAGACACGCATGATCTTTGCCCAAACCCACCTTGAGAAACCACAATCATTCTGGGAAAATGTTCTGTGGACAGATGAAACCAAATTTGAGCTCTTTCACAATGGAGACCAGAGATGCATTTACAGGTGAAGAACTGAAGCTTTTAAAGAAAAAAATAAACACCATTTCTACAGTTAAATAGGGTGGAGGTTCCATAATGCTATGGAGCTGTTTTGCCAACTGGGGAACTGGAGACGTGGAACGTATTAAAGGAATCATGAAGTCAGAGGAGTACCAAGGTATTCTAGAGTGAAATGTGCAACCTAGTGTCAGAAAGCTAGGTCTGACTCGAAGGTCATGAGTCCTCCAGCAGGACCATGACCCAAAACATACATCCAAAAGGTACAAAGAATGGTTAAAAAGGAAAGAAATGGACCATTTTATATTGGCCAGCAATAAGTCCTGATCTCAATCCAATCGAGAACCTTTGGAAACAGCTGAAATGTGCAATTGGTAAAAGGAATCCTAGAAACATTCAAGAGCTGGAACAAATTGCAGTTGAAGAGTGGGAGAAACTACCAGCAGACAGATGTACAAAAATTATAGATGGCCACAAGAAATGTTTATCTCTGCCAAGGGTTGTGCAAAACAAATAATTAGTGAAGGGTGCTATTAATCCCGTCCAGGTCATATCTTATTTTTTTCTCAGAAATTACTCTAAGGGGCTTGTTTTCTAAGCAGGGTAGCAGCTTTCGATCAATATCAGAGCTGTGGTCCCCATTGAATTCAATGGGACCCCGGCTCCGATATTGGTCGGAAGCCACTACCGCTGCTTAGTAGACAAGCCCCTAGGCTGCACAGACATCTTTTTTTTGTTGTATACCTTTGAACGTACTATTAAAATACTATGATGACATACAGCTGGAATATTTCCAATTATTTCTCAAGATATTGTACACAACATACCTAAAATGCAAAGGTGCCAGTAATGTTGACCACAACTGTAAGTCTCTAGTGAGACCTCATTTGGAGTACTGTATACAATTCTGGAGACTGCACCTTTAAAGGGATATAAACAAGATGGAGTTGGTACAGAGAGCAGCCACTAAAATGGTCAGTGGTCTTCATCATAACGTAGGGATAGACTTAAAGCTCTCAATATGTATACTTTGGAGGAAAGTTTGGATTATAGACACATTTAAATACCTCCATGGTAAAAATGCACAAGAGGTGGCCCTCTTCCAGTTGAAAGAAAGCTCTGGAATAAGGGGTCATAGGATTAAAGCAAAAACCAGGAGTAATTTTAGGAAATATTTCTTTACAGAAAGGGTGGTGGATGCTTGGAACAGCCTTCCAGTGGAGGTGGTAGAAACAAGAACGGTATCCAAATTCATGAAAACACAATAGAAAAAGGGATTGTTGAATTTAATAGCTCTTTTGGATGGGAAATTCTATAGTCACTATGGTCGCTACCATCATTTTCTGTATTTCTTTGTTTGTGTTTCAATATCATTTAATATTTATTTATTTTATTTATTTATTTAAACAGATTTTTATACCACTTTATCCTTCAATCAAAGTGGTTAAGGACACAATTGTGGGTTTACATAGAACAAAAGGGGAGGAGTGACAAGACATACATATATAGACATTGGTTACTTCAATCTTTCATACATGTTGGTGGAGCAAGGGCTCTTTAAATTACTATATTATATACTTCTGTGAATAAAAGAGTCTTAAGGGATTTGCGAAAATCCTTGATGTCATTTATAACTCTTAATTCATCCGGAAGGGAGTTCCAGAGGGCCGGCGATGAGAGTGAAATAGCTCTGTTGGAAGTAGCTTGTTTTGTTTTATGGTGTCCTGAAGGTAAATGGAGTTTGTTAATGCTATTAGATCATCTGGGCCTGTTAGTTGTGCCTTTGATCAATAAGTTGTGAAGGACATCTGCTGAGCATAAGTGCATAATCTTGAATATGTTTATAATTCTCTTGAACCTCACCCGTGCAGTTATCAGTAACCATTGCAATTGTTGGAGTATAAGAGTGATATGATCGAGCTTGGCTGTACCCGTGATGATACGTGCTGCGGTGTTCTGTACCAGTTGGAGTGGATGTATAGATTTTATAGGCAGATCCTGATATAAAGAGTTTCCGTAATCTAATATTAGGATAATGACCGCTTGGCATATGGTGCAGAAATGGCTTTGGCTAAGGATAGGTTTAAGTCTCCTGACGAATTTCAATCATTGGTATGCTTTGGCAGCAGTTTTGTTTATATGTGATTTCAGGTTTAGATTTTTATCCAAAATAATGCCCAGGTATTTTACCTCGTCTCTTAGAGATATTGTTCTATCCTGTAAACGGTTGGAGGTGGGTTGTAGTTGGGGTTACCGGAAATGAACATTTCCTCTGTTTTGTCAAAATTAACTTTCATGTTGTTCTTGGCGAGCCACTTAGTCATTTCTTCAAAGCACCAGGTCATAGGGGTTATTATATCAGGGTCGAGTGTATTTATTGGTGCATATACCATAATGTCATCAGCATATAGGTGATAATAAATTCCATGACTTTTGATAACATCAGATAATATATACACCCCCTCTTAGATGTTATGAAATAATTTGAGCCCATTATATAGACAATTTGCAGATCTACTGTTCATAGTGTGACAGATCCTTCTTTAAAAGTTAATAGCTGTATCACTGCAATTTCAAAATAAATAAGAGGTAATAGACTAAAGGGCTCTTTTACCAAAGGATGCCTGCTGTCAGCACAGATCTGGAACACACTAAAAGTATATGTTGGACCTGCATTGACAGCTAGTCCAGGGACATGATAGTGTCAAAATCTGACAGTGCTGACTAACTGTGCAGGTGCAGTAGGGTTGCAAATGAGAGGGTTAGAGGTGTAGATTGAGTGGGGTGAGCACCACACAGGCACCAATACTACCTGCATGGCGGGCTAGTAGTACAGTTGCACTCACTGCCACTTCCATAGGTGGTATCGAGTATTTCCACACTCTTGTAGTGCCTGGCAGGGCCACATACAACAATGTTTCCATGTTCCCAGCAGTTAACGCTCTGGTGTTGCTCTAAAACACCATGGATTCACATGCTATCAGGGCCGTAAGCTGCACAGGGTGCAAGAACAAAAGGAGGTATTGATATCATCACTGGGCTTTCAGGAAGCTCAAAAAGAGTAAGTTACTGAACGTTAGTGGTGTATGGAGGCACCAGATTCATTAGTTGCACGGTCGCATTTCTAGCTTGCTATGGTCCTGCATGCTATGGGTGCATTTGTATAACTCCTTTAGTTAAAGGGCTCCTAACTTCTAATGCCTCAAAAATGTATATTTTTTTAAATTCAGTTTAGTTGATTAGAGAGGAATAAGCTAGCATTTCATATCTGAATGGCCAATGAGGACCTTATTGCTAAATCTTTGGTCTATCATTAATGCACAGTTTCAGACTCTTTTCAGGCTTGCAGGGGACAGTGTGCTATGCGTGCCTTGCTAACAGAATGGGCCCCCCCCCCCTCTAACGGGTGAGTGCGTGATTAGATGGGGACTGGGCAGGCTAGGAAAAGAAGGTGGGCCTTAATGGCACATCACATTTAGCACTAACATTTTGTGTGCAAGCTAACCATGCCTGTTGCCTCAGTGAGTGGCATTAAGTGCACTCACAAGCCATTTAACACAGTGTGCTGCATTAGCAATGCACTGATGGCAGAGGGACAGATGCACCCCCTTCCCAAAATGTTAGTGTGGGCATCTGTGTTAATTATGCAGCTCAATCACGCGCTATTGGTGTGCTCTTTAGTAAACATGCCCCTAGGTTTCTACCTGAGGCATTTGAGAGAGAAGCGACTTGCCCAAGATCACAAGGAGAGGCGGTGGGATCCAATCCTGGTTTTTCTGGTTCGCAGCCTGCTGATCTAAGCAGTGGGCTACTCCCCCACTCATTGGTGTTACCATTTATTGACTACTGTAATTCTTTGTGGATATGCCTTTACAAACTGATCCAGCTGCAAGGATGGGTACTAATTGCATTATAAGAGCAAATTTCTCCTATATCTGTGTTGCACTGTTGCTCACAACACAAATTTAAGGTTGGCTAAGCTTTAAAGGCTTGCATAGATTAAAATATTTGCCCAGTAAAAATCAAACATTATACTGCAGTTCAATAATCATCTTGTACTTTATATCCTTCTGGTTAAGGCTTGCTGGTTGGTTAAGATTTGAATGCAAGATTTTCATATGTGGTGTCCTTTGGTATTGCTTTCCTAGGGGGGGGGGGGAACCTTTGTCTATAAGCTTAAACAGCTATTGAAGGCTCATCTGGTTTGGAAGGTAGTCCATGAAATAGTTAGGATTAGCTCTCCAATATTTTGGGGCCCTTTTACTAAAGTGTTTTGATTAAACCTTTTAGGCGCCAACGTTCCACATGTGGAACATATTTTTGCAATGATATAGCTTTATCAATTTTCAAGCAAATTAGATGAAACATTGTCAATGAGTTTATAGACATTGACCCTCTTGAGCAATAAAAATTTTTTTTCCAATTGGCGATATATCCCCTTCTACAGTATGCCAAAGTAGACCAAAGTTGGCACTTTATGATTTATGTAATATATCCCTCTACAATTTTGTTCTCACATGTCCGTCTGTCTTATTAGGGTGAGATTCATACTCTGGAATGTTTTATGAGTGTGTTGGTTAGGTTTTATGCATGTTGGTAACCTATTCATGTTTTTGTGATTACTTCTTTCCGTGTGTTCCACTTGTGGAACGTTGGGACTTCCGGGTGTCATTTTTTTCATTTTACAATTTCTGCCATATTTTTTGCAGGATTGTTATTCAACTAATTCTATATAGTTATAATGCCTAAATACCGCTACCTGACGCTTCAAGAAGCAGTAACAGGCATTGCGGAAGATTCCGATGTAGAAGAAGCCGACATTTTGATTTTGCCACCCAATGATGAAATGGCTGCTTCAGACATTGAAGAAATTGATGAAGAAAATTTGGAGTCTATTGAGCCTGGCAAAGTGTGTGGTGAATTAGATCTGGATATTCAAAAGGTTGCTAATGTGGAATCCGAGGGAAGTGATAAGCTGGTAGAAAGTGACAGTGACAGTGAGCTCTTATCTAATTATCAGTCAGCTCAATCAGCAAAAAAAGCATAAGTGGATAAAATCAACCCCAAAATGGATGAAGAGAGATGACATTTTGACTCCAATGCCAGAAGCATCTCCCGAAAAATTAGCCGATCTTCGCACTGATTTGATTGATAAATCTCCCTTTGACCTCTTTATGCAAATTTTTGGTGATGATTACGTTGATCATCTTACCAGTATGACCAATATTTATGCTCAGCAGAAATTGGCAAATATTGATACAAATGGGGACGAGTTGATTCATTTTTTTGGCATTTTGCTCCTCAGTGGATACCACCAGTTGCCCAAAGAAAGTCACTATTGGTCGACCGCCGAGGATTTGAGCAATAATATTGTCCCAAAGATAATGAGTCGCAAACGTTTCCGGGATTTGAAAACTTACTTCCACATTGTTGATAATCTCAATTTGTAACCTGGAAAAGTAGCAAAAATTGAGCCATTTTACGATCACCTCACAGCACAGTTTGTGAAAGTCGGTGGAGTGTTCAGTGAAAACTTGAGTATTGATGAATCAATGGTGCCTTATTACGGGCACCACAGTTGCAAGATGTTTATTTGAGGTAAGCCAATTCGATTCGGTTACAAAGTGTGGATGTTGTGCTGCCCTGCTGGGTATCCATTTTTGATGCAAATTTACACTGGTGCCAAGGAAAAAGATGGTCCTCAGTACAATGTTCCACTTGGCACTAGAGTTGTTCTTGATTTGATATCAGTTGTTGAAAATCCAAATCATCACAGCTTGTTTTTTGACAACTATTTCACTTCATATGATCTCATGATCGATCTGAAAGCAAAAGGCTTTCGTGATGTTGGAACTGTTCGTGAAAACCGTACCAGCAAGTGCACCTTGGTTTCTTCAAAGGAGCTTGCCAAAAAGCCTTGTGGTGAATATGATTACCGTGGTGATGGTAATGTGGTGTATGTCCGTTGGAATGACAACAGTGTGGTTACAGTCATGTCAAATTGGATGCAGCCAAAACCTCTTCAAAATGCCAATCGATATTCTGTCAAACAAAAGCAAAAAATCATTATCAAGCAGACAAAATTGATTGGAGCTTATAACCAAAGTATGGGTGGTGTTGACTTGTTAGATCATTTGCTAGGTAGCTACCGTCCTAAATTACGAAGCAAAAAATGGTGGTGGAATTTGTTTGCCAATGGTCTAAATATGGCCGGTGTTGCTGCCTGGCATTTGCAATGTCATCTTTTGGGCAAACAAGCCCTGAGTCACTTGGATTTCCGCCGCGAGGTTGCTTTAGTGGCTATGAAAGTTGGACTTGAGGGCTATCGTTCTCGAAAAGGTGGCCCAACAGCTTCGATTTCCTCTGCTATTACAGTTTCAGCTAACACCAGTCACTATTTGTCTTCTACAAGCCAAGGTCGTTGCATTGTCTGCTCGAAGAATACAAAAAAATGGTGCCAGTTTTGTGGCAAGTGCCTGCACGAGAAGTGTTTTCTGGATTTTCACTCTAGCTGAAATTTTCCCTTCAAGCTTTATTCTGTACAGTCATCTCCGTTTGTGTCTAATTACTTTTAAAAATTGCTTAATTGAAGTATTTGTTTGTTTCCAGTTTACGATATTCAATAAAAAAAGCAATTAAAAGTTTTGAAAAAATGATGCTTGGAGGGGCCAAAGTTCCACAAATGGAACATGCTTTTTCCTAGGAAGTACATATCCAAATTAGCTGAAAATTTATATTTGACATATTTACATGTAGTGTACTAAAGTTTTTATTTATTTATTTATTTGTAGTCTCTTTTATACCGCGCTATTCGACATCAGTGCGGTTTACAATGAACATAAGAGTAAAATACATAACAATTAAGTATTAGAAGCAATTGCTTCTATGAGCGGCCTCTCAAAGGTTAACAGGGGAATTAGTGTGTGGTAACTGTAAGTATGCCCCCGTATTTCCACACTGGTATGACAGTTACCATGTGCTAATTCCTGTGCCAACTGCACACTGCACAACAGGGCAATGATTGGATGGATTAGATGTAGAGAGTGGGCTTGGACTGCCACCATTGAGGTAGTGTTACTTGCAAATGTTGCTGCTGCATGTCAAGGGACTTTCAGGGTGGCAATTGCTGGAACATGCTGGGCGAAACACTGATAGCGCGTGACTTGCAAGTAGCGAGCATTTTTTTTTACTAGAAAGTGTGGTACGTGCAAAATCTTACCACATCTTAGTACAAGGGACCCTTTGTTATTTTTAATAACTATTTAAATTTTACAAATCTATAAATGTTAGAGAGTGAGGTGTTATAAAATATTACAATAGTGTTTATTCTTGGATACCTGGATAGGTTGGCTTGGAGATTTTACTGTATTTCTTCCTAACATTGTTTTTTTAATGTTTTCTTTTAAGTTTTGTTATAGAGCCTGTATTTGTTTTCATAGTTTTATTTTTATGTATTTATATTTATTTTTATTATAGGTATATGTATAGTCTATTTATATTTTGTTTATTTTGTACATTTTGCATTCTGTAAAGATACTTTATTATTATTGCTGAATTTCTTATTGCGTACTGTATATTGCTTTAAGCCTATTTTATTTATTTATTTATTTACATTCTCTTATATACCACGCTATTCTGCATCAGTGCGGTTTACATTGAACAAACTGAAATTACATTGAACAGGGTATTATAACTTGGAGATAACTATTTTACAGGGAACATGAGCTATGGAGGGTTAAGTGGCTTGCCCAAGACCACAAGGAGCACCTGTGGGACTAGAAACCCCAGTCCTTCCGGCCCAAGGTTGCTGTCCTCTAGTGGGATTTGAACCACCGACCTTCCGGCCTGAAGTACCTTGCCCCAACCACTAGTCTACTCCTCCACTCCATTTATGAATATGTTAAAAAGCAGCAGTCCCAGCACAGATCCCTGGGGCACTCCATTATTCATCTTTCTCCAATGAGAAAATGCACCTTTTTATGTGTATATTAAAGGTATATGGTATCATTGGCATGCTTGATGACTATATTATGTGTGTTTGTTGTAATCTGCCAAGATCGTGGGATTGTGCGGAATACAATTTTTTGAAACAAATAAAAAACGTAATCTACAGCAAATCCTGAACTGCTATACTAATCATTTATTGGCCCCTCAGTAATATCTTTTGGTGTCCTAAATTGCTCTAGGGAAAGCATAACCCTATAGCTATCATGGGGAATGAAAGGCTCTTTGCAGAAATTATGATATTAACAAGAACCTTAAGCATATTGTAAAATCATTTTGTTTCAATCTGCTCAATATTGAAAAGCACTTATGTGTTTGGAACCAGTGCAGAACACATTAGTGTTCTTTAAAAAGGAAATCAGGGCAGCTGAACGTATATTTTTGGATATAGATAATTATACATCCAGAATTATATAGCCAAAAATGGTGTGAGGTTTCAGGTATTCAGAGGGATAGTGGTAGTTACATAGATTTTATCTGTAAGCAGCAATATTCAACAAGTTATATGCATTGCATTATTTCATGTCTAGCTGCTCAAAAGTATAAGTAAAATACTTGCTTTGGATATTCTGCTCAGGTGTAAAAGGCACACATTTATTGTTTTGTTTCCTGCATCACTGATGGGATTTTTTGTTTTAGTATGATTTACTTTTTTTCATTTTGGGGGCAGTATCACCAATAATGTGCCCTACTACATACAGGGTCATGTTTACTAAACATGCTATTTGGGAGTGTGGAGTTCAGCGTGCAATTTGTGTTGCAGGCTAAAATTTGGCATGGGACCTAGCACCAAAAATCACATGCTATTCTAACAGCGCGTGTAGAGTGTGGGACAGGGGTAGAACGCTGGTATTGTTGGAGTGTCACGGCTCGTGTGGGCATTAGTGGCCCCTGCTAACTGTGCTTCATGCCCTTAGTGTAGGTGCACTTAACGCCACCTCAAAGCTATGTGTGCCCATGTGCTGGTTTATGTGGTTCCGTATCCTGGGCCCGCGCCGACTACAGGAGGATGGAAGTGCATCCCCCTGAAGTTAGTGCTGATCCTCCCACACTAGTAACTTAGTTCACATGTTTACTAAGCCCCAACAGTGCATACCATTCTTCGCTAGACGTATCTATTGATAAGTAGTGCATTTTGGGCCATATTTACCAAACCATGTCTCTATTAGCATGGGGGTTATTGTCTCTATTAGCATGGGGTTTATTGTGCACTATGCATGCCGTGATGTTAGCATGGGTACCGTGGAAAAATCCCATGCTAACCAAATAGCATGTGATGGGGCAGGGATTGGATGAGTTAGAGAGTGTCTCACCCAACATGCTAATGACTGGGGCAAGACGCACAAATTTTAGCAATGGCCTACGCAATAATTCTTGCCATCAATTCTTGGGATCAAATGTATCCAAATGTCTCTCATTTTAGTAAACATACTGTATCACATTACTGAGCAAGAGCGCACACCATTGTGCAAGTTATGTTTAGTAAACCTAAATCTTGCTATTCCATTCTTCCTTATTATACTGTATCAGAGAGGTTTACAGAATGAAAGAAACATAGGGAAAAAATAAAAATAAAAACCAAATTATAGCATACAATTTAACATAAAAATATGTTGGGGAAGCAGCCATCCTCAAGTTTCCCTGAACCCAAGTGCCTCTGTAGAGTGTCTAATCATTGCAATATGCCATTGAAGAGAAGCAGGTTTTAAGGACAATCTTTAACTTATTGAATATATTGGGGTAAGGAGTCCAGAGTGCTGGAGCCAAATATTTAAATGCCAATTGACGAGTTAACCCACATCATACTCTGGTAGTGGATATCACTAGGCGGTTTTGCGAGAGAAAAAGCAAGGTGTTAATAAGCTGGACAGATATGGCAAGCCCCAATAAATAAATAACCTTTGCAAAATGTTTTCTTTTTTTTTTATTACAGGGCATTAGGGGGCAACGTTTGTTCTCTGGGACTTGTGTTAGAGTTGTGAGTGGGCAGGGTAGGGGCGGAGAGTGGATCTGGTGTGCTCCAAGCAGTAAGCGCCTGGTTCACAGTGTATGCTAACTACAGTAGTGCGGGATCGCCTAATGTTACTTCAATAGGCAGAGTTAAGTGCACCAGCTCTAATGTGGCTTTTGATAAGAGACAAGGCTCCACGTTAACTGCTGGGGAAATGCTGTCCACATCCCTAACATTAACGGAGTGGTGATGCATCTAACGCCATAGTTGTAATAGGTACAAGAGTGCCCTTTAGTAAAAGGGCCCCAAAGTCAGAATTTTGAATTTTCTATGAAATGAGATGGGTAACCAATGATGTTCTATTAGAAGGGGGATAACCTTATTGAATTTATGACCGTTTTAACAGCTATATTTTGAACAGTTTGTAAAATGTTTCAAGGAGGTATGGGTAAGGCCTTTACACAAAGACTTGCAATAATCAATTCTGCTAAATCATGAGTAAATGAATTAAAGTAAGTAAAACATCCTTCTGCAAAATGAGACCCGATGGAACAAAAATTTGTCTTAAAGCCAGAAAATAGAATTTTGTTCATGATGCAATTTGTGCATCAAATGAAAATTGAGGATCAAACCTGCAGCCTAAAATCTTCAAAACTGAAACTAATGGTAGGAGCTTTCTTAATAGCAGGAGCATACAAGGGATTATCAGCATATCCCGATATTCACATAGCTTGGGTTTCAGCTAAATGTAATTTTAATTATCATCATTAATCGTGTGCACTATTGCACAATAATGCACAATATTAATGATATAAGAAAAAAAATCATAGTTTTGGTTACTGCCTGTTTCTGTTTAAAAACTGCATTTTCCCATGTGATTTCAAACAAAAATGTATATCTCTAGTATATTCAATGACACTAATTAGACAGCACACTGCATTATTTCAAAATATATGCTGTCCTTCCCACCAAATGCTGGTCTCAATATATAAATAAGAACATAAGACATGCCATACTGGCTCTGATCAAATGTCCATCAAGCCCAGCACCAGTTTCCAATGGTGGCCATTCCAGGTCACAAGTACCTGTCTGGTTCCCAAAGGTATATACATGCCATGCTGTTTGTCCCATGGGTAAGCAGTGGATTTTCCCAGTCGTCTTTAATAATCATTTATGGACTTTTCCTCCAGGAACCCATTTTGAACTTCATCTACACTAACAGCTTTTACTACATCCTCCAGTAATGAATTGCAGAGTTTTATTATGCGCCTGGTAAAAACAAGTTCTCCGATTCGTTTTAAATTTGCCACATTGTAGCTTCATTGCATGTCCTTTAGTCTTGCTACTTTTTTAAAATTAGATTTTAACAAAACACATGAAGAATGCATATAGGAAAAGCATAATCGGCTGAACTAAATAGGAAATATTGTAAAAGAAAAACAAAGCAAGATATACTCTAGCCCCCATCACGGAAAAGAAGCAGAAGAGAACGAATTCCCGAAATACAGTCAACGAAACAGGACAAGGGTCAAATTATACATATCCCCAAGTACCCATACTAACCTCCCCCCACCCCCATCTGTCCCGAAGAAAATTTTCCAAATGTGAAATGTCTGTGAAAACAAACTTATTTCCAGCAAGAGTAATAACAGACTTATATGGGAAACAAAGGTAGAATGTGGCACTGATAGCCAAGATTCTACACCGCAACTGCAAAAAGCCTTCCAATGCAAAGCTTGGCAACATCAGGAAAAATATATATCGGCTGGCCACAATAGGGAAGAGACTTTTCAGAAAAGTATGATTTTAAGACAGTAATTTTTTCAGTCTCTGATCCAAAAGTGACCAGTAACATCGTCCTCTCAAAAAGATTGTCCCGAAAGTACTCAAGAAAATCAGTCAAATCTAGGCTATCAGAGGAGGTGATGGAATCCATCCCCTCACCTTTGGCCACTAAACCCAACTCTCCTTAGAAACATAATACAGTTTAGAAATAACTAAAGCATCAATAATACTAAATAGCAAAATTTCTTTCAAATATTTTCTTAACTCAAGGGGTAACAGAAGTCGCATCACAGGGAAATTCAGGAATCTGATTCCTTGTGAATTGATTTTTAATTGCTCCAAGCTTGCCATGAATGGTCAAGCTATCTTTAATGACTCCCCCCCCCCCCCCCAACCGACAGCAGTGAGGGTTGAGAACCTTCAAGCTTCATTACACAAGACTCTAAAGAGGAAATTAATGAAGCCTGATATTTAAATTTGTTCACAGACTCCTCAGAGAATTTGCAAAGCTGGCCTATAGTCCCACTCAGAATCGATTCCACTCTTGTTGAAGGAAGGATGTTTGGGAGCTTTAAAAAAATCTCAGTGTCAGGACACAAAGGCACCACAGAACTTGAATATTGTACAAAGAAGGAAACCTTTTAAGTTTACTAAACATCAGCCTGGGGTCCTGAAGGAGGAGGTGTTAACCGAGGGTGGTCTTTTGAAAGGGAAAAGAGAATGGACCTCTGAACTGGTTAAAAGATAGAAAGCAGAGGGTAAGGCTAAATGGCCAATTTTCCCAATGGAGACCTCCACAGGTATCTAGAGCAGTCACTCCTATACCTCCACCTCAGAAAGGCTGAGGTGGAGGTATAGGACAACCGGAACTCAAAGAAGTCTCAGTATCAAAATGTATTACTCAAGGTTGTAGGAAGAAACAGAGCAACAGGTTTCACATGAAGGTCCATGGGCCCCTTAACCAGGGCTACTCCACTAGCTACTGGTGCCTTGTTCTTTGCCTTCTACTTACCCATAATTCAGAACTTCTCCCAGTGCTCCTTCATACTCCGAAGGTGCTCCAAAGGGGCAGGACAGGCCCCTTTAGCCTCGCCCCTTTGGCCACGCACCTATGGACATGCGCCTGCAGCATCATTTTGTGGGAAAGCTAGCTTTTAACCTCCAACGCTGATCAATGGGGGGGGGGGGGGAGCTTTCTCATAGCTGGTCTCCACTGGGTGCAATTGCTGGAAGGTGGTAAAATAGCACTGCACTCATGCTCTCTCCAAACATCTCTCCTGTCTTTCTACTTTTTGAAGGAGTAAACAACTGTACATTTACCTGTTCCATTTGTATGCCCCATCTCCCAATTTATCAAAGTCTTCTTGCAATTTCTCACAATCCACTTAAGTTTTTAACAACTTTGACTAATTTTGTGTCATCTGCAAATTTGATAAGAACATAAAAGCATAAGATATGCCATACTGAGTCAGACCAAGGTTCATCAAGCCCAGTATGCTGTTTCCAACAGTGACCAATCTAGGTCATAAGAACCTAGCAGTTATTCCAATTTCGAAGTCATTTATGAATATCTTAAAAAGCTGTGGACCCAGCACTTATCCCTGGGGTACTCCACCATTCACTTTTCTCCACTGGCAAAATTGGCCATTTAGCCCTACCCTCTGCTTTCTATCTTTTTACCAGTTCTTGATCCACAATAGTACACTGCCTCCTATCCCATCAGGGACCTTGCAAAGGCTTTCTGAAAATCCAGATTCTAGTGTATCAACCGGCTCAACTTTATCTACCTGTTCATTCACACCTTCAAAAAAAATATAACAGATTAGTGAGACAAGACTTTCCTTGGCTAAAGCCCTGTTGATACTTTCTGAAATACAATCAAGAATCAATTTAGTGGTTTGAAAAGCTTTTCTACTGACAATAACAGACAACTTGGTCATCAAACAGGAAAATCAAATAGTCATCATTAGTTGCATATGATTAAGGCAAACAATATCTAACAGAAATAGTTTTGTTGGAAAATGATCAAATTAATAGGAACATGATTTTATTTTTTCACAAATTTGTCCTGATATTAGACTGTTTTTTTAGGTTAGTTGCACAGTCATCTTAATAGAGAACTTTTAATGCAGGCTAAATTGATGAGAAGGCACACTTTAGAAAGGCCATGTATGTGAAATCTTGGACGTCCAAGTCAGAATATCTAAATTTCAGTGAGAGGGGTAGCAGAAAATGTGTGCACAAGTAAGTGATTTGTAAAATCAGTCATTCCCCATCCTGAAAGGTACTGTACACGTGTCCACGAAATAAAGGGGGAAATGGGGACATGCACAGTGATGGGTCCTGCACATACAAGATTTTGCTCAAATTTTAGAAACCTGAACATGTCAGATATGGATGTCTGCCATACTCGGAACATAGACGTGCCCAAGGCTCTGCGTCAGAACAAACCAATGTATCTCTCAGCACATACATGCACCGGGCTTCCATCTTGAAAATGGGGGCATGCAGAAGCTAAGATAAATGCCTTTTTACTTACTGCCATGTTTGTTTGAAGGAGGAAAAAGTATCAGAGGAGTAAGAGTTCATTACCCTCTTCTCCTACCAGTTGTTGTTTTGCTGAAATGAGCACTTTTCCGAGCCTATTTGTGCCCTGGAGTGGTTATAGTTATAGGTGTTTCTGATGCAGAATTGTGGTGTGCAGCACTGGGCTATAATCGGGTGCACACACGTATCTTTTCTGGCTCACCCGGGCAGCACACATCTGGCATGCCCCTTGTGCAGGGGTGGTCACCTCTGCCTGCTTGGAAAAATGTGTTTCTCTGGGTCAGCTAGAGCTCTCTGCCATTTTTCTGGAAGTGTGGACAAGATGCAGACTCTTGTGGCCTTATTCTGATCTGATCCAGTTTACTCATCTTTAGGGTGGCAGATACTAACAGATCCACTTTGGCTACGGCAGCTCTCACTGGTATTTCAGTTCATGGCCAGGAATCTTGTGGGTCCAGCTTCTCTGACTATTTGGGGATATATCCTCTTCATCCACCCAGGAGATAGCATCTAGAAAGCCACAATACCCTGGTGTGCACCCTTGCACATCACAGGAGCTAAGGGTGACTAGGAGCCCTAGTAATAGTTGGTGACAGAAGAAGGGCTAAGAGAAGACAGATCCCCTTTAATCCCTCCACCTCCCAGAACTACCTTAAAGGAAAGCAGAAGAGGTGCCTTAAACAGCAGGGTAAAGCCTGGATTAGTGACAAAGCGCAAAGCTTTTGGGAGGCTTCTAACCTGAAGACCTCCCCTTTCACTTACGCCATGCCATAGGTCTTCCACCACAACCGGACAGATTGCAGCTGCTCCCTTTCTGGGTCTGAATGGGAAGCACCTAGGGAGGACCAGAAGGGGAGCACCTGCAACATGCCTGGCTGTGGCAGAAGACCTATTACATGGCATAGGTGAACATGGAAGCATCCAGGTTAGAAGCCCCCCAAAGCCCTGTTGGCTTGCCACAGGAAACCCTAGCATGGTGTCTTGGGGAGAATTGCTGAGATCCCAGGAAAGGGTTATGAACTCATGGGGGCAAAATGTATTCTTAGGGTTGGAAAACCAGTGATTAAAAATGGCTTTAGGTAAACCGGTACATAATGTTGCTCTGCTAATGTAATATAGGGCATGTGCACCATAGAAGTGTGTTGTACTTCTACCTAAAATTCAGTTACCGATGTGTTGGAAAACTAGCTGAAGGAGGGAAACAAGACAAAGGAGATTTTCAAGGGAAGGAAATGCCTTTGAGTTATGACTAAGCTGCTGTAAACAAAAAGTTGCTAAATGCCTTTGGTGAAATGGGTTCTCTATAAGCAAGAGAGTGTTATAAGGAAATGCTTCTTGGTAAAATGTGTTCTAAAAATGTGAGAGGGTGTTGCATGGAAATGCTTCTTGGTAAAAGTTGGTACTTTATAAACAAGAAATACAGAAAACACTTAACTCCAAAGGTAAATAAAAGGTTGAACATAAAAGTTAGAGAAAGACAGCCAGTCTCCTGCTACATCAGCTACAGCATCAGAGCCAAAGCTACTCTGAGTCTGCTGGAAAACCTGTGCTGGCACAGCTTGCGTTAGGCTTAGATTAAGAAACCAGGAAAGACTGTTGGGTGCCATCTTTGAGGATGATGAGCTGGGTGTCTGAATAGACAATGCTGTTCAATATCCTGCTTACCTATGGTGCTTCTGCTGTTCCAGAAAGGCTTAAACAAGAGCTCTGAACACATTGGACTTTTCAAGCTAGTCAGTATGAAAGACTGATGGCCACTTAAGCTTTGGTAACCAGAAGCCAATGCCGTACCTAAGCCTGTGCTAGCGGTGCAGCCGCAGAGGGTGCAAAAAAAAAAAAATAGGGGCACATTTAGGGATGTGCACTGCTGGCCTTGGCTCCCAACCACAGCAGTCCTCGAATTAAAAAAAAAAGGGGGGGGGGGGGAATCTCCACACTTGCACGGCTGGTCTGGTCCCTCTCTCCTCTGACATGAGCATACGTCATAGAAGGCAGCGATCAGACCAGCTATGCAAGTGCAGAGTCGGAAAAACTCACTTTTTTTTTTAATTGGAAGTCCATTGCCGCCGCCACCAAGGGAACAGGAAAAGTGGCAGCAGGGCAAGGGCAGGCCGGGCAGGCAGTGTGGGGGAGGGGGTAGCATTAACTTGATGGCACTTAGCTTTAACTTTATATTGTTCACCGAATGAAACGACTGCACCAAAATGTATGTTGGGAGAGAGATTCAGGTTTTGATAATCTAAACAATCCAGTTTTGAAACGTACTGTAAATTTACTAAAATGTAGATTTTTATTGCATCCTTGTCCTAGATAGTATCACATTTTCCTTGATGCACTTGTTTAGTAGCTAAGAAATCAGACTCTTATTTAAAAAAAAAAAAGCAGTAGCATGTTACGTTAAAGGTTGGCGCGATAGTTTTCTTGCTTGATGCAGTGCTATGCAATCATTCTGCTCTCATTAGAAAGCTCTTATACAGAATTATTGGCATAGAGCTGATTTGCCATACCGTTCCAAGGTTTTCCAGTACCAATACTGTATGACACAAAAGATTCTTGGGTTGGCATGGTTTCTGAAATGCTGGTCACGGTGCTTAAATAAAATATGTATACTCTGTGCCCAAGCAAAATCACAGAAAGTTTCTTTTTTTCCTTTACTCCAAATCTCTTAGGTACGCCAGCTTCCAATGCATCAAGAGCTGGAGCTCTGTATCCTTCTGGCTTTCCACCTCTTAGAATAGCAGTAACAATGCAACCCTCAAACTTTTCTAAAGGCAAAAACACGATAAGACCACAATGGTGCAGAATATACATATAGGTGCCTGTTTACTAAAGTGCAATAACTGTTAGTGTGGGGTTTAGTGTGCAGTAAGCATGATGTGCTAGCAGTTAGCACAAGGTCATTTGCTAAAAATCCCATGATAACCGGTTAGCATGCAACGAGGTGGGGACTGGGTGGGTTAGGGGCAGACCGTGGACATTAACAGCACATCGTAGGTATCATAGAAATCTTGGGTGTGCTCTAACCGCGACGGTTGCTGTTAGCACAGGTGCACTTAAAGCCACCTTAATGGGTGGCAATGAGTGCACCCCCATGCCAGTTAGTGTGGTACCACACAGTTGTAATGCACGAATGGCAGAGGGACCGACACACAGGCCCCCTGAGGTTAGCGTGACCCTTTACACTAGATTTGCAGCCCAATCACATGCTAAATTAGCAACATTTTAATAAATATGCCCCATGGTGCAGTCAGTTATCTGCATCAAAGCAAACCAGACAGACAATAGCCATAATGCTTTTTCTGCTGAAATTGGTACTAGCTACAGGGGGGACATATTCGAAGCAATTAAGGTGGTTAGCAGACTTGCTAACCATATTAGTTACAGGGAGTGAGATATTCAGCAGCACCTATCAGGGCGTTCTGGGGGCGGAGCTCAAGATAACTGTTCAACAGTGATATTCAGCCACTGGCCATTTATCTTAAACCAGCTAAAGTTAGACTCTACTAAGGCCGGCCTAACTTTAGCTTGTTTAGCTAGCTGGGCAGTGGCTGAATATTACTGCTGCCCGGTTAGCTAAATCGCTAGTATGTTCCACAATCTGTTCCACTCTGTAAATAGTTTTGGGAATACCCTGCATTCAACTCATTATATGTACAAAGTTCCAAACTTGTTATATGTAAACCGCTCCTGATTGCTGGAGGGAACAGTATAAAAATGTAAGCAAATAAATAAATCAAAAAAATAATAGTGCACTCTGGTTGCTGACTGCTGGATATGACCCCTGGCATTAAATATCCAGTCTTAAATTAAAGTAGTGATGGCCAGCCACTGCAGCTGAATATTGGTCCCACCGTGACTAGAATGCTGAAGTCTGACTAAGGTCACCGGATATGGATACTGACACTTGATTTGGGACCGATGATTGAATATTAAGAACCGGCAATTATTTGCCTATATCTGATAGCCCTCCCTTGGTTTGCAGCTTGTCGTGCTGTGATGGCTTGTGTGCATCAGTGATGCTGAGAACTAAGCTATCGGAAGTTTAACTACTGGCAGGGTCTCCCAAGATGGACAAGTCTCAGCTGAGGTGCCAGACCAAGACAAACCACCCATCTGGGCAGCAGCAGAATGGGATAGTGTTGACGGCAGAGGGTCACATTTCTGTGACAACGGCAATGACACTAAACTTAAACTGTGCAGAGGAAAGGCCCGGCAATCTACTTCTGTATCTTGCCATGAAAACCCAATGGATAGTCACAACAAAACAAATTGTGCTATAGTGCCGGAAGATGAGACCCCCAGGTCGGAAGGCACTCAACTAGCTACTGAGGAAGAGCTGAAGACTTTTCAGAGTAAAGCTAGAATTTATGATGTGGTTGGATCAAAGCCCTGGGGCCGTCTGACTGCTGACGAAGCTGTGCATGAAATGAGAGTCAGAAGCTGTAAAGATGTCTTACACATTGGAACATGGAACGTACAAAGCATGAACCAAGGGAAGTTGGAGGTGGTCAAGAATGAAATGGAACGTGTACAACTTGATCTGTTAGGTGTCAGTGAACTGAAATGGACTGGCATCGGGTGCTTTGCATCAGATGATCACATTGACTTTCATTTCCAACATAGTAGACTAAGAAGAAATGTGTTGCATTTATAATAAAGAAGAAACTTGCAAGAACTGTAATGAAATACAATGCAGTCAGTGAACGCTTAATCTCTATTCGTCTGCGAGGAATGTCTCTCAACACAACTATAATTCAAGTATATGCCCCAACAACAGCTGCAGAAGAGAATGAAATTGAAGAGTTCTATGAACAAGTTCAAGCTGAAATTGACAGAATATGAAAACAGGATATCCTGATAGTCATGGGTGACTGGAACGCAAAAGTTGACAACAAAGAAGAAGGCAAAGTGGTTAGGAAAATATGGACTTGGCAACCGAAATGAAGCTGGAGAAAGACTGATAGAATTCTGCAAGACCAACGATCTATTCATCTCAAACACCTTCTTCCAACAAAACAAGCAGTGACTGTATACATGGACTTCACCCAATGAACTTTATAAAAATCAAATTGACTACATCTGTGAAAGTCAACGATGGAAAAGCTCTATAATATCAACAAAGACAAAACCTGGAGCTGACTGTGGTACAGATCATCAACTACTAGTATGCAAACTCAAGATAAAGTTGAAAAAGAGCAAACCACTCATGAATGCAACAAAATATGACATTGAGAATATACCACTGGAATTTAAAGACTACCTGCAAAATCGATTTGCTGCTTTAGATACAAATGACAGAGCTCCAGAAGAGTTATGGAATGACATCAAGAAGGTTGCGTTGGATGAAAGCGAGAAGTCTCTGCAAAACGTGAAAAAGCAAAAAACGGTCAAAATGGATGATGGAAAAAACTCTGAAAATTGCCCAGAAACACAGAGAACCTAAAGCCAGAGGATAAAGAAAGACAATCGCAGAACTCAGAGATTTCCAACGTGCAGCAAGACAGGACAAGGAAAAGTACTACAATGACGCATGCAAGGAAATAGAAGCAGAAACTATTAGAGGAAGAACAAGATCAGCTTTCCTAAAGCTACGAGAGTTAAAGAAAAAATTCCAGTCTCAAACTGGTATGTTACAAGATGATCAAGGTTCTGTGTTGAATGATGCTGATAAGATCAAGAAAAGGTGGAAAGAATATACAGAGTTTTTATATGATAAACATCAAGTGGACCAACAGCCATTTCAACCTGTACCTTATGATCCAGAACCATTGGTGATGAAAGAAGATGTTGAAGCATCATTGAAAGCCTTATCAAAGAACAAAGCACAAGGCACTGATGGCATTCCCATATAGGTATTACAGCAATCTGATGCAGCTGTTACCGTACTTACAAGGCTCTGCCAAGAAATTTAGAAGACAACATCAAGGCCAACTGACTGGAAAAGATCTGTGTTTATACCAATACTAAAGAAAATTTCCACAGTCAGTGGGATCACCTATGGCACAATCGCTCTGATCCCAGATGCCAGCAAGATTCTACTGAAGATTATTAAAAGAGACTACAACCATACCTGGAACAAGAACTACCTGAAGTGCAAGCAGGGCTCAGGAAAGGGCGAGGAATGAGAGACATCATTGCGGATGTGAGATGGATCCTTGAAAAGACTAAAGAATACCAAAAATATATTTATTTGTGCTTTATCAACTATAGCAAGGCTTTTGACTGTGTAAACCATGAGAAACTCTGGGCCACATTAAGAAGCATGGGTATACCAGAACACCTGATTGTTCTCCTGCACAATCTGTACATTGATCAAGAAGCAAAAGTTTGAACGGAACAAGGAGAAACAGAATGGTTTAAAATAAGCAAAGATGTAAGACAAGGCTGCATACTTTCCACTTACTTGTTTAATTTATATGCAGAACAAATCATCAGAGAAGCAGGATTGTATGAAGACAACAGAGGTGTGAAGATTGGTGGAAGACTCATCGACAACCTTCGCTATGCTAATGATACCACATTACTGGCTGAAAGTGAAGATGATCTGAAACATTTGCTTCTCACGATCAAAGAACATAGTCTCATAATGGGCCTGTACCTTAATGTAAAGAAGACAAAGATCATGACAACTGGCATAATCAATAGGTTCATTGTTGAAGGAGAAGAAATTGAAATCATGAACGACTTTAACCTACTTGGATCAACTATCAATCAAGAAGCAACAAGTAGTCAAGAAATCTGACGATGCATTGCACTTGGCAGAATGGCTATGAAAGACCTAGACAAGATTCTCAAGAGCAGAAATGTTCGCTCCATACAAAGATTCGACTTGTTCAAGCCATGGTATTTTCAATAACATCATATGGATGTGAAAGCTGGACAGTGAAAAAGATAGACAGGAAGAAAATTGATGCCTTTGAATTATGGTGCTGGAGGCGAATACTGTGACTGTATACCATGGACTGCCCGAAGAACCAACCAGTCGGTACTAGAGGAGATCAAACCTAAGCTTTCTTTAGAAGCTCAGATGACAAGACTTCAGCTTTCATACTTTGGACACATCATGAGAAGAGAGAGATCATTAGAGAAAGATATTATGCTTGGCAAGATAGAAGGTCAACGCAAAAGAGGAAGGCCAGCAATGAGATGAATCAATACAATAACAGCAACTATGGGTACCAGTCTGTCAACAATGAGCCTCCTGACTGAAGACCGAGCACAATTTAGGACAGCTATCCAGAGGTTCGACATGACTTGACTCCGACTCGACGGCACTTAACAACAACATATCTGATAGTCCCTCACACTCTTTAAAGTGCATTGGGTATTTTAGACTTTTCTGGATAGCAGCTATATTGAGTCTGGTATGCTAATGCAAATGCAATGTGTGCCTTCGAGTCAGTCCTGACTCCTGGCGACGCAGAAGCTCCTGGGTTTTCTTGGCAGTGTCACCGGATGTAGATTGCCAGGCCTTTCTTCCGAGGCAATGGAGGGTTAAGTGACTTGCCCAAGGCCACAAGGAGTGCTAGTGGGAATTGAACCCTGGTTGCTTAGTTACCAAGCCAGTGTTCTAACTATCTGGATAAAGTTAGGGCATCTTCCTTGAGGTCTTATACTTATCTATGGAGTTACCCAGATAGCAGACAGAAAATAGTCACTCTTTGTTTAACTGGGAACACCACCCATGCTCGGCAAAAGCACAGCAACAATGCTATGTAGATCATCTTTATTTTAAAAAAATCAAATCTGCTGAGCTACATAAAATTTGAAGATCATCATATATAAGTATCACAATAGATGCCTCATGTGAGGATGTGATGCCCAAAATCCTATACTTATTAAAAAGCTCCCAATTATTTTTGTTGGACTCTCAAAATTGAGGGTGCTATTAAGAAGTGTCCTCCAATCTGTCCTTTTTAATATATTTGAAGTGATCATGCATCTAAAGTCTGCTATAATATAACTAGTAAGTCAACGCGTTTTGAGTCACAATTTCTGTACAGGTTCTTCCTCAGGGCAAGCCAGTACTTACAGTTGGTGTTCAACATTATTGGCATCCCTGCATCTTAAGTATTTTATGTACAACATCTTATGAAATAATTGGAAATATTCCAACTATATGTCATAATAATATTGTAATAGTATATTCAAAAGTTATACAACAAAAAAATAAGTCTATACGGTTTGAGACAAAGTAATTTCCGAGAAAAAAAAATATGACCTGGACAGGATTAATGGCACCCGTCATTAATATTTGGTTGCACAACCCTTAGCAGTGATGACAGTCTCCAAACGTTTCTTGTAGCTGTCTATAAGTTTCATGCATCTGTTTGCTAGTAGTTTCTCTCACTCTTCAACTGTGCTTTGTTCCAGCTCATGAATGTTTGCAGGATTCCTTTTACCAATGGCAGATTTAAGCTATTTCCAAAGGTTCTCGATTGGATTGAGATCAGGAATCATTGCTGGCCAGTTTAAAACAGTCCATTTGTTCCTTTATAAACATTCTTTTGTACCTCTGGATGTATGTTTTGGGTTATTGTCCTGCTGAAGGACCCCTGACCTTCAACCCAGACCTAGCTTTCTGACACTAGGTAACACATTTCACTACAAGACACCTTGGTAGTCCTATGACTTTATGATTCCTTTAATATGTTCCAGGCCTTCGGTTCCTGAGGCAGCAAAACAGCCCCATAACATTATGGAACCTCTACCATATTTAACTGTAGGAAGAGTGATTTTTTTTCCTTATAAGTTTCATTTCTTCACCTGTAAATGTACTGCTGGTCTGCATTGCAAAACAGCTTAAGTTTGGTTTCATCTGTTCACAGAATATTTTCCTAGAGGGATTGTGGTTTCTCAAGGTGTGTTTGGGCAAAGATCAGGAGTGCTTTTTTATGTCTGGCTTTGAGCAGTGGGATCCTCCTTGGCCTTCGCCCATGAAGTCTTTCTTTGTTTAGTGTGTGGCATATGGTGCAGGTTGAAACCACCACTAAAGATTGCTCCAGGTCAGCATTAAACTCTTTGGATATTGTACATGGTATTTTTCCAGCAGTTCATACTAACCTGTGAAGATTTCTTAGATTAATTTTCTTCTTCCCAGGACATCCAGGGAGGTTCTTGACAGTTCCATCAACAGAACTTTGTGAGCTTGAAGCCCATAATTGATGAAGCGCATGAAGCAGAGCTTGCATAGCTTTGATTGGGCTTGAAACACAAGACTGTTTGCTGACATTGGATGGATCTTCAAATACATAGCTCACTAGGAGAGCCAAAGATTTCTATTTGCTCATGAGAGGAGTCTTATAATATCTTAAGCTAAGTGATGGCTTTATGTTAATCCACTTCATATTGTTTGTGTTTTGCACATTTGGGTGTTTTAAGCACCTTTGGGCAATGAGGGTCGCCTTATAAAAGACTAAAAGGAAAAGTTTGTTTTTCGACAGGTTTGATTCCTGCCACGACAAACATTCCAACAAAACATAAATATTTTTGTAGCTCTTTAGGTTGGGTCTTACCTGATTGAATAATCATGTCCTGGCAATGTCCCCGTTTTTATATCATTTCCTACTTTTTCTTTTTATAATTGGTCTTGTTTTATTTGATTCTTTTATGTGTCAAATGTGTGTGAATATATAGTCCAAAGCCATTTCTCAGGCCTTCTTTTTTTAGGAGATATTGGACATTAAGGGGTTGAACTGCAAGGGTGCCAACAAAGTTGATCACAACTGTATCTGAATCTTTGTATCTCCCGCTCTAACAATTCCAGCAGAATCCTTCTTCCTTCGGAGGATGTGGCAGAGATATATTGATGACATCTTTTTAATATGAACCGCCTCACTGCATTTCACACTTGACTCAATAAATCAAGATCAATGGTTAAGGTTTTTCTTGATGCTTAACATACAAGCTTTTTCTTTTTTGGATATTTTAATTACTCGATACATTGATGGGTTTCAAACATGGTTTTATACAAAACCCGTGGATCATTACAGTTTCTTACCTTTTCATAGTTGTCATCTGTTATTTGAAAATGAGTCTTCTAGCAAGTCAGGTTTTGCACCTCTGCAGGCTTTGCTCTGATTTTCACGACTTTAAGAAGCACATACGCTGTTATTGTGTGCTGTTGAATCAATGCTGACATCTGGTGACCCAGTGAATAGTTGCGGCTATCCTTGGGTTTTCTTGGCAAGATGCAATAGGAAGTAGATTGCCCGGCCTTTCTTCTGTAGAGTAAGCCTACAGCACCTAATATTCCAAGATGGTCTCCCATCCCAGTACTAATCAGGCCTGACAAGATGATAATTAGTGTTACCTAATGGAATTAGCCAAACAGCTGACATTCAGTATGGGGGTGGGAGGGGTGTCACCCCAGGCATACAATGTGAATTAGGAGCAAAGCTCCAGGCTTCTGACTCCCGGGGCCGAGTTTGCTGGGGGGAGGTGCTAGGGAATTGAAATAACAGTTCAAAACGTAGCCTATAGTGGTCTATGTAAATCTATGTGCAGGTGACTGAGACTGGAGGTAGATGAATATGTAAACAGGGCAGCAGGGGTTTATGCAAAAATACTATTACCTCAGTCATTTTTATCTAACTGCCTGAAACTGACAAAAAAACAGAGTCCTTCCCTGGTTTTAGACACCTCGGATGAACTCTCTGATCTCAAGGCCCAGTGAGAGGGAATGCACATGATTTTTCTATGTTTTTTTTTATAGTCTGTGCAGTCTCTGGTAAGAAGTATGTTTAGTAGTAGTCCCAACCATAGGGGATAATTTTGCCAACTAGTATTTTCTTATGCATAGCTGCAACAATGTTATTGTTACAAGGTACCTTGTACCTCATATATCTTGCATTAGAAAAATGTAGAGGTGTGTCTAGGATAACGTGTACCTGATTATTCTATTTAGCAAACTGCCGGAGATATGTAGGGCGGGCAGAGAATCATTGCTACTAAGATCTCTGTTCCCCAGCACTGTGGCAAACATTAATAAAGCTTTATTTCTGCAATATTGTCTGACTAATTACTGCAACATAAGGCAATTCCTTAAGGCCTTATTTCTGTGAGAGCCATCTTCATCCTTCCACAAAGTTCCCTGTTCAGACCAGTCTCTGAATAAAATGCAAGTTGACATTACTCTACAGGTAGAAAGGCCCAAAAACCAAAGGAATAATAAAATCTGCTAGCAACACATCATAAGCTAGTCTTAAACCTCTCTTTTATCTGCACTGGTAATGAATAGCTAGGTCTCTGTCCCCTTCTTCCTTACGGTTCTACCCTCTTGCTCCCATGTGACATAGTAAATCCTTCCCCAAGAACTTTCCTCCTCTGTCCTGTACATCTGCCATAGAACCATTTAGCTGCTGGATCTATTCTCACCACTTGTGACCAACAGGCGTGTGCAGGCCAAAAACGTTCATTTTGTTCACTTTCCCCTGTTTATGTAATTTGTGGTTTTGTTCAGGTCTTTATTTTTTTATATCAGAGGGTGATGCTCATATAGTTTGCATTACTGCTCAGTTTATGTTGCAGTGCAACAGTCAGGCATCGACAAAATTTTCTTAGAACTTAGGAACCAGCTCAAACCTTTAGGAGCCAGAGGCTGAGACCCCTCTCCCCACCCCCAAACTCCACCAAAGTTGAGAGGGGCTGGTGATCCCCTCAGAGGTCTACTGCAGCTCCTTTAGAGTCCGATTTACTAAGGCTGTTTTCCTATTCCATGTCTATGGGAAAAGAAATATTAGTACATCCTGCCCTTAATGCAGTGCCACAGGCAGAAGTGCACAGTCTCCAGCGCCGTTCGCCACACATTCTCCCACCTTTTCATCGCCCAGGCTCTCTCTCATTCCCTTACCCTATCATCTGTCCCCTCCTACCACTCAGCAGCCATAGCCTCCATGAATCCCTCCCTTTTGACCCATTACAGCTGCAGCTTCTATCGATCTGTCTTCTCTGTCCCCTCTCAGAAAAAGGCAATTTTAAAATTTTGAAAGGATCATACCAACGGGGCTGTAGAATCTTCTGTCTCTTCAGTTTGATTTGTCTATGTCACTTCTCCAGCTGCTACTGTTCAGAAAGTTGGAGAGATACGATAGCTAATATAACCAGTTGCTAAAAAAAATAAAAGGGAGCATGCCCAGTACATAATTGATTTTTGGCACCAATATCATTTTAATGAGTTTTAGCCTACCCCACCAGGAGAAGTGTAGAATGGACCACGCTAAGGTCTTCCCACGAATCACTTGCAACAACTCCTGAACATTCCTTTGAACCATCACTTCCACCGAGGAACAGTACCAAGCACCTAAGTATTTAATACAATCAGCCTCCCACTTAAAAGGGAAACCAGCCATCTCCGCAGAAGTAGTAACCTTATTAAGCGGGAAGGCCACAGACTTATTCCAGTTGATCTTATAGCCAGAGACTTTGGAGTATGACTCGATCAGGTCTAGAACTACGGGAATTTCGGACGGTTGAGCAAAAAGGAGCAGATCGTCTGCATAAGCCGACAGTTTCACCACTGACTCTCCTCCCGCTATACCCCCTAAACCGCTGTGTTGCTGAACCGCTATGAGCAGAGGCTCCATTGCCAGGTTGGAAAGCAAGGGGGAAAGGGGGCAGCCCTGTCTGGTGCCTCTATGCAGCGAGAAGGGGCGGGACAGGATACCATTCGCGGCAATACGCGCCGTCGCCTTGAAGTACAACACTTTCACCCTTTTAATAAACTCCTCTCCGAGTCCAAACCATTTCAGGATAAAAAACAAAAAAGGCCACTCCAGTCTGTCAAAGGCCTTCTCGGCATCGAGAGAAAGGGCTATATAGGGGGTGGGATCCACCGATGCCCTATCTAGCAAATTGCATAGCAAGCGAGCATTGTCCGAGGTGGACCTTCCGGGCACGAACCCGCACTGGTCCGGGTGCACCACCTCCCCTATAACAGACGACAGCCGCTTCGCTAAGACGCTCGCGTAGACTTTGTAGTCGGCGTTTAGGAGAGAAATGGGCCTATAGTTTCCCACATTACCAGGGTCCCTCCCGGGCTTCTCAAGAGCCGTTATGATGGCATCCGAAAACAGTCCGGTCTGCCCTTGACTCTCCCCTAACTCCTCAAAATATTCTAGTAGATGAGGTTGTAAGTCTTCCCCAAAGACTGCATAAAATTCGGAGGGGAGGCCGTCCGGCCCTGCAGCTTTCCCTGGGGGCATAGATTTTATTGCTGCACGTACCTTGTCTCCAGAAATGGGCTTCCCAAGACTCGCAGCTTGATGTTCCGCCAGGACGGGGTGATCCAACCTACCAACAAAAGTCCTGAAACCCTCTAGGTCTGCCTGAATCTCAGAAGAGTACAAGTCCCTATAGAATTTAGAAAATTCCTCAACAATACCTGCACTCTTGGTCTGTCTTACAGCATGACTATCTACAATGACAGCAATCCTAGATTTGCAACGCTTATCTCTGGCAGAGCTAGCGAGCAACTTTCCTGCCTTATTCTGTTCCACGTGATATCTGGCCGACTGCCTAAGCAATACCTGCTCCACTTCCGAGCTAAGAATTTCATTGTATTGGAATCGTAGTCTCTGTAATCTCAGAAGGAGGCCAGGAACTGGCTGCTTCACCCACAATCGCTCACCCGCCTTAATTTGGTTTTCCAGAGCCAGCAGTTGGGCTTTCCGCCGCTTAGACTCCTTTATCTTGAAACTAGTGATTGTGGCCCTCAGCGAGGCCTTAAAGGCCTCCCACCAAGCCCAACTCCCTCAATTTATTCTCTTGGAAGTAAGAGGCAATAGTCGCCCTGATCTCTTCTTGAAACGTGGGCTCTGCCAGCCAAGCCCTACTAAAAGACCAAGCTGGATGGGGCCTCTCATCATCTGGGACCTCCACAGTGATCGTGATGGCTGCGTGGTCTGAGACGGTTATACCTAAAATCTCTGCCGCGCAGCTATCCGAAACCAGGGTCTTAGATATTAAAAAGAAGTCAATACGCGACGAGGAGTTGTGGATGGGGGAAAAAAAAGAGTAATCTTTATCACCCGGGTGTGTCAACCTCCAAATATCCACTAGCCCACACGAATCCATCAGAGCCGAGAGCGCCTGACTCGCACAAGAGGGGCGCTCAACTCTCCCCGGATTCCGGTCTACCAGAGCATCTCTTACCAAATTGAAATCCCCGCCTAGAATAGTTAGTGGTTCACCCTCCCTCTGGATGCTCTCATTTAGGTTACAAAAAAAGACAAGGGTCATCTCTGTTGGGCCCGTAGATATTTATGAGCAAGAGCTGGACATTCCCTAACAGTAATAGTGACTTCGCCCACCTCCTGTCTTCATCATTACTAGCTTCAATGATCTTGCAGCTCAGCGAGACCTTGGCCAAAGTAGCCACTCCATTTCTCTTATGAGCTACTGGAGAGGAGCCCACCAACTTATAGACATTGCTCTCCAATTTAAAGGTCTCTTTCAGGGACAAATGCGTCTCTTGTAAAAAAATAATATCAGCATGCTGACGCTTACAGTAAGCCAATATCTTTTTCCTCTTTATCAGAGAGTTTATTCCTTTGACATTCAGAGACAATATCTTTAACATTTTAGCCATTCCCTCCACTGCAAAGTGTGATGACAGCGGTCTTTAGCCAGAGACAGTAAGATACCAAACAATCATGACCCCCGAGAGAACCTTTTCCCCAAAATCCCCAACAACAAAAGAAAACCGGGTGAGAAAGCAGAAGCACTATTACAGCATAACGCAGCCCGGTCATTGCACAAACAAGAAAGTATTAGTATCCCCCCCACCGGCCATCATTGCACCCCCTAACAGAACTGCCCTTCTGTTACACCAGGGCTAAAACAAAGATCCACCGCTATCTTAGCGCTGCGGGCTCCATGCATGAGACTCCGCACAGGAACGACTCACAGTCTATTTCAAGTCAGTTGCATCGCCAACGCTTCTTGATCCTCCACGAACTGTTGTAACACGGCTGGATCCTCAAATGATTTGGTGACATTGTTCAATGTAACTTTGAAGCGGGCGGGACTGAAGAGCCTGTAACGCGCTTGCAGCCGCTGCAGCCTCGGGCGCAAAGCGAGAAATTGCCTTCTTTTGTCCACAGTATGCTTGCAGAAGTCCGCATAAAAGGCCACTCTCTGACCCTCATGCAGAATCGGTTGATGCTTCCTTGCAGCCTCAAAGATTTGCATGACCTGTTGATGCCTCAATACACACATTATCATAGGCCTCGGCCTTGTATTTTGTTGAGCTACACTCGTCGGGATGCGATGTGCCCTCTCAATTTCCAGCGGATACTTGAGGTCAAGACTTAGTGCTTTAGGCAAGAAGCTCTCTAGGAAGCGAATTGGATCACCCCCTTCCACACCTTCTCTTAGGCCTAATATGCGCACGTTGTTTCGACGAGGCCTGTTCCCATGTCCTCAAGGCTTCGCTCCAGACAGTCTATCTTCCGGGCCGCACTGGTAAATCTTTTAAGCTGCTCCCCCTGTGCCGTTGCCGCAGCTTCCACTGTCTCCACTCTAACAGTCAGTGCCTGCATCTGCGTTCCCAACGCTTTCATGTCTGACTGCAACTCGGCAAGGGAATCGCCATTCGCCTCCACACGAGCCCTGACAGCTCTTATTTCCTTCAGCATCTCCGGAATACCTTCCGACGGGTCTTGCCCGGGCGCCATTTTGTGTGGCGAGAGGGGATCAGTTTTGGATCTTTTAGAGCCCGAAGCCGCCACGTTCGCGAAGTCCAATCACGTCTGCTTGCTTCCCGACATATTCTCCCCTTAGGCTGTTGCGGAGTCACCGAATTGGGGGTGCGAAATCGCCGATGGGAGGCTTAGTTGAGTGTCTTTGACCGGGAGAACCACTCTTACGCGACCATGCTGGCTTCCCGCTAGCTCCGCCCCCCCCCCCCCCCTGTGCTTATCTTGAATTCTTTTACTGCTTATGCCTCCAACTTTATTGGAAGGCTCTTTCAAAACACCTATCCACACTTTCTAAGAAGAAATATCTTCTTTTCTTATTCCCGAGTCTACCTTCTTGCAGATTCTAGCTTTATAACTTCCTTTCCACGTAGAAAAGCTTGCTGCTTGAACAAAGTCCAAATGACTGGGTGGAAGCAGTTGAACCCAAAAAGGAAAGTATACTTTCCACACTGATCATCCAACAGGCCGCCTGACCTCTGCAACAAGTTTGCACATAAGTTGCACCCCTTTTCTAAGGGAATGTGTGTGCAATCTTTGCCTTTGAAAATTAGCCACAGAAATTACATGCACACACGTCTCATCCTCTATTTCATATACACAAGTTTGCCAGGATAGGTTAAGTACATATTTTATGAAGTATGCTTATAAATGCAAACTCTGCCTTCAGATGCCTCTACTCAGGATGGTGAATTCATTCGCATATAATCCAAAGTAGTTTTATAAACATTGTTATTTTTGTGCATAAAGCACTGTTTCACCTGTGGAAATGCTTTTTAAAATTATTCTTTAAGTTGGAGGTAATTTTATAAAGTAATTCTTGTAAAATATTGACTGGTGAAAAAAATACGTGCTTTGGCATAAATGCACGTACTTTGCACACTAGGCACAGCTAGGGGGGTGATCTGGGAGGAGTGTTTGCAGAGATTTTGGGTGAGCACATATTTCCTGAACTATCTTAATCAATACTTACATGTGCATTAAGTACACACAGTCATTTACACCTTCTCACGAGGTGCCTCCATTCTAGGCTCATTCTGTGCCTCATATTCTAGTATTCCACAAAGACAGAGGCACCTATTTGACTTTAATAAATAGCACCTACATGGGTGCCTCTGTATGCCCTTATCTATGGTACTCTATTATAAAAATTACCCTTAAAATTTATACAAAAGGCTCAACATGGTTCATTAAATATACCTTCCAGTGTATACATCCTTTCTTTAGGATGGGTAGACCCCAGCTATGTTTTATAGTTTGTAAGATAAAAAGGAATAGATTAAACAATGCAAAAATAAAAATGGAGGCTTTGCAATTTGAATAGAAAGGTTTTACTCATTTACATTTATTAACAAGAAAATATTTACGTTGTTGAAGCTTTTAGGTAATTAAGATACCCGTAAACATACAAATTAACATAACCTTGTTCCTATCATTTAAAAAAACATGTTTTTGTCACTCTTTACCATGCTCAGACGTTTGAAACCCAGAAATCTGACATTTTCTGAATTTAATTATTAAGACAGGTATCAACTTCTTGGATAACCCATCCTAGAAAAAGGAAGAATACCTATGGAAACATACAGTTTAGTGGTTGGACTAGATAGCAAATGTGTACTGTATAGAGTCAATAGTCAGCACTAAGCAACAGGGCTGAACTAGAATGTCTGTCTCTACATCAGGGCAAGAGTTAGAAGAGCGTGGAGGGTGCAGTGATGGGTATAAACTCAGCTGTCAGAGATGGCATGTGGTGGCAGAAATTATTGCTGCCCAGCTGGCAAAAGGAAGGCGGGGCAATGATTCTCGCCGTTTCTACACAGGGCACTAAATTCTCTATCTACAACGCTGCTCTTTGTGCTGAAAAAGGAATTCAAGTGAAAAAGAAATGGAACAAAAAAAGGCAAAAGTAGGAAAGCAAGCAACTTCCCTTTGCACATATCAACAAGCTTTATTTAAAATGCTGATGTCCTATTTGAACCGATTCCTATATGTATGCTTAAAATCATACAAAAACATTACCCCTTTGAGCATGTGATTTGAATATGAAAATTCACTTCAGAAGTTCCTAAATGGACACAGGGTTAAAATATATGCACGCTATAGAAAAGTTTGATCGAAAAAACAGCCAAGAATATCAAGTAACGTTAAACAACAGAGAATACAGGATCTGTGCTGCTAGTTGAATTTTGGTGACAATTCAAATCCCCTCTCAAAAATACATTTGCACTTAAACTTTGCTTCTGAAATTCTGATGTGATGCCAGATCAAAGAGTCCCCAATAACCATTTTTTATTTGATAAAATCCCTAAAAATCAGTCTATTTCATCTCAGAAAATATCTATGGTTTCTCTGTTCTTCCCCTCTGAACCAAGGGCAATTACTGTGTGTAGCACTGCCACATGTTTTAGGCCTCAGAAAGTCAGTAACTGAAAACATATTTGCACAAGATTGTCCAAAGTCTAAGGCAAAATCCTTGGAAGGCCCTAAAAACAGTTTTAATCATCAAGGACAAGCAGCTTTACAAGATTAGTATATAGTCTGTATTTCATCGACTTGAATTAAAAACTAAAATATAGTGCCTTTCACAAAACACAACCAGAAAGCTGAGATTTTGAATAAGATCTGCCTTTCATTAGCAAACTGCTTTTATCTGCCTACATAAAAAGGAAGCCAATGAAATTCAGAATATTTGCAGAGAAGCATGAATAAGGCATGGTGCACATTGCAGGAATTTAGTATACATTTAATGCAGCGAATCAAAACCGAATTGCATTAGCAGCCTTCTCAGAGGCTCTTTGGAGTAAGGAAGTACTTTTGCATCAAAACTGGGAAAGTGATAGAAACTGATTCAGTTTGTAAAGACAAATAAATTATTCAGCTAATGCTCTGGCTCCATTTCTACAGAAAAATAAATAAATCAGTGTGTCTCTCTGGATTGCTTTGCAACCCCCCTAAATAAATCTACTGGAAACGTATTTAATTAAGGTACTTGTAAATCCTGGAAACATCATTTACTCTCCAAAGGCAAAAGAGGATGGTTTGCAACGGAAATAGCTTGTGGCAAACACTAGTGCAGATCAAAGTCCAAGAAGTTTACCCTAATAAGATTCAAAGTTGCAAGAAAAAAAAACACACATACTGGAAGCCATTCAAATGGGCTGAACAAGGGAGGATGTTTCTAAACATTTTAACTCCAAAACATACTTTCAGTGGAAGAGTATTATGCCTGGAAATCATGAAAACACAAGAAACAGGTGCTATGCAGCACTTCATTTGTGAGCACATTAATACTACCTAACCGGTTTGTACAAATATAGATGCCATATGGGATGTTTGGCTTCATTAAGGGAAGCAGAGACTGAGCTAAGCACAAAATCTCCATTTTCCAATAACAAAATGCAGGATTAGATATTTCATTTACTAAATCGCCTTATTTGCCTCATTTGGCAAAGAAGGGAAACAGGTTGACTACTGAATATAAATCATACAGGTGGGTGTATCCATAATAATTAGTTTGGAGGAATACATTGTATAACTAAATAGCACATTTACTGTTCACACTGTATGTTTAAATTTGGATCTATACAATCCTTGGGAATATTTCCATTCAATATCACAGACTCTCAAACTTATATACATAAAAGTTGGGTAAATACACAATATAGAAACTACCTGACATCTGTAAGTTAACAAGTGCTACAGAGAATAACAATCGATGCATCATATAATATAGAAGGGAACTGCTGATCTATGTTACCCAGATTAAAATGGTAGAAAACATTCTATGCACAGTGCCTTTGAGTTCAGATGAAAATATAGACACATTCAAAATCTGCCACACCCATTTTCAAGTTGTGCATTCAATTGCTATTTAAAATGGGAAACTTTTACACCGTTTCATTATAAGCTCTGCATTCTTTATAGCATCTACTAATCACCACATGCTATTCCTAGACTGTATACAATCTACATTTGATTCCTCCCCCCCCCCATCTATAATGGTGCTGGGGGCTATGGACTGGTACAGAGCTTCTATGGATGCCATAACATTTTAGATGACAGGAAATATTTACAGTTCATGCACATCCTCTGCAGGTTTTTTTTTTTTTCTGCTTCTCGGAGCTGGTACAAGCTGCTGGGTAATAAACGATCCATTTCTCAAGCTGCTCTTTCTAACAGGGCTAAGGAAAGACGCAAACTTTGTTTTCGCTAGGGCTAGAGTTGATCTGCTAGGGGAGGGGAGCGGGGGGCGCAAGGAAAATAACTCCTATCCTCCTAGAAAAAAAGTCACTGGAGACCGAGACTTCCCGAACTCAGCAGTACTTTGAAAGTGGTATCACCCACCCCAACACCGCATTTCCCCTCGCACTACTGAAGGTTATTTCTTTCAAACCCATTTCTGCATTAATGCAGGACGAAAGCATTAAGAAACATCCCGATTTGCATGTTTTAGAACTGCACGTCTTTTATTCTGTACGCACAACTAGCAATCGATCTCTCTCTCTCTCTATAATAGTGTTTGTTGATTCCGTTTTACTCTGGCCACTGACACCTAGAAGAGGATATGGTTGTTCCTACCTAAGCACTGCCGTGTCTCCTTGTCTGACCACTAGGTTTTCCACAGCTGGCCAAGGGAAGTCCAGACTTTGTCCAGCAGGAAGGCAGGAGGGCAACAAGCAGCAGAGACTTAGAATGACAGCAGCAAGCCACTGGTTCGAGCAACAAGCACCCTGCACCAGCATCATCATGTCCATTCCTGCTGGGGCTGCCCGTTCCGCTAGCAGCCGGGAGAGAGCGAGAATTTGCAGCAAGTCTTGCCTAAAACCTCCAGTTGACAGGGGTTGCTGAAAGAGTAAGCCCTGATCAAGAAGCGGAGGCAGTGTATTCTCGGGTGGCTTGCGCACCATCTAGTGAGGAAGCGTGCAGCAAAATGAGAGCAAGCCGAACGGCGGCAGACGGCCCCCGAGCTCTGATCCTGTTGCCATGCAGCCGTTTCCTTAGCAACCCGTCTGGTGATAGAGCACAAAATGCAGGGAGGTAGTGCAACCACTGAAAGACACACGCAATTTTCAATGCATCGACTTTACGGCCGTGCTATCTTTGAATTTCGGCTAAATGCGATCCGCTAGCTGACTTGCAAGATTTGACTTCGTTCACCTCCAAGTCATCGGGTGTCGTTTTATGCGTACGGTACAGTAAACGGGTCCGTCATTTCTGGAACACTGTGCAGCAATGCTTCCCTTAAACTGCTGACTTTTTTTTTTTTTTTTTTTTTACACCACTGCGACCGAAAGGATTTTTCTTTAAGCTATGTAAATATATGATTCGCGTCCTCGCTATTTTAGGAGGACTCTGCTACTTCGGCATCCCCACGAAGCCACCATAGTCTGAAATCGCCATATTTCTATTTTAGATGCAGCTGTTTTAATGCTTGAATTTGGGGATATTATTTTCTGCTGCCTTATACTTTAATACCAAGTGCTTTTGGACCATTCCAGGTAGAGAGACTTCCAGCCACCGATATATATATATATATATGTATTTGCAAAATAAATGCAGCCAGATCCATTGAATTATATATACTGCCTACTTCTGGTGCTATAAAAACGTGAGCTCCCTGTTTTACAAACAGAGAGAATGAATTTCAAAATCTGGATTTGTGAATTTATACAGAAGAGTAACAGAACTTCTTTATCTTACTAAAATTGTTGGTTTTGGCTCAGATTAGCCAGGCAGAATGGCTCAGAGACATTTTAGCTCTAAAAAAATCTGCTCTCTTTTTCTTGCTCTCCTGCATCCTCTTTTTAGCTCCAATGAATCACAGTACAGTGTGGAAGAGAAGCTTAAAGGAGCAGCCTAAAAAAACACAGGGAAGCCAGGGTTCAAATCCCACCCAGGCTTCTTGTGATCTTGGGCAAGTCACTTAACCTTCTGTTGTCTCAGGTACAGACTGTAAACCTTCTGGGGACAGAACAGAGCCTACTGTACCCGAATACAACCTGCCTTAGCCACTACTGAGAAAGACAGCTTTTATACAAGGGACTATCAAACCCTATTAATACATGCACACAGTACCATAACTGTTAAATTCCCACAAAGAGCAAAATATATTAGAACTTTAGGGACGGTCTAAGGAAATACTAGAGACCTTCCAGGCAAATTGTTCTCGGCCTTCAAATTCACAAAATCGAAAGTACTGTGAACCAAGTTCACTAGTGGCTGGAGTGGGAATGCTATTTTTATCTACATAAATTCCAGCTTTTGCTTAAAGCTGTCTTAGCATCATAGGGGTCCATTTAAGGAAATTTTAATCGCAATTAAAAAAAAATTTAAATTGATTCCCACCCCTACTTAAAACCACCACAGTAAGTGGGAACCACATTATCTATCATGAACTTAGTGCACAGTAAGTGTCTTTTTCCTACAGTAACTGTATGGCAAGATGCTAGGCACATTCCTCAAGATTTACAGCAGAGAGTTTACAGTTACTCTATGTTAATTTTTTTGCATTTAATGCATCGTAACTCTATATTTCTACTGCACTTTAGTAGAGATCCCCTCAGATCCCTTTTTTGCCATCTTTTCTAATATTTTCTTTGGATTGCCCTTTCTTGTAGAATTGGTCCTACTGCAATACACATTGTCACAGTAGAGAAACAGTTTCACTCAAGTAGACACCCATTAGCTCAGTAGACAGGTATCTAGAGGCACACTAATAATTTCAAGTAGGAATACATATTGACACACGCTCTTTGCGCTCTTCTGGAAGCATATGGCTCCTTGAGCAGGCTCTTTCCTTTAGATACCCATGGCTCAATACTCAAAGGCAATTATCTGGATAGTAATTATTGCTCTAGAGGTAATTAATTTTTATTTATTTATTTTGCTTATTGTTTTAGTATTTAGCTCATGCCTTCCCCATAGTTGTTTGAGGCAAGTTACGTTCAGGTACAGAAGGTATTCTGCATCGCTATCTGAAGCTGTTCAGTGTCACTATAGGGACTGCACCACTGAATATCATTCTAGACTATCTGGACAGTGCGGGGATGGCCCATCGGCAGTGTGTGGGCAGATTCAGAAGTGATGTGGAGAGTGGCAATGTTCAGACTGCTAGCCAGCAGCTCTTCCACTAGCTGGATAGCGCAGTTCATGGACGTACCAGGGGCCGTGAGAGTGGTGCAGCTGCACAGGGCAACGCACAGAAGGGGGTTCTGATATCACTGGGCTTCCAGGAAGCTCATAACAAGTGAGTTACTGAATGTGGCTGGGTGGAGGGGGCGAGGGGCGCCAGATTTGTTAGTTGAACAGGGTGCATTGCTAGCTTTGTATGGTCCTGGCATAGCTGCTTGTGGCTCTATCCAGATATTTAGCATCAGTGACAATCTGGATACCACTGACTATCTGGATTATATTTAAATTCTGTGGCTGCTGTTAAGATCTGATGGAACGATATTTAAATAATGAAGATGGCATTTATGCTAACAGGAGGGTAGGCATCCAAAGCTTACAAAAAAAAAAAAAGACACGTGGCTAATTTACTAACAGGCACATTAACATGCATTATTTCCTGCAGGAAGCATTGCATAGCATAAGCTCTGTGGTAAACAGTAGCATGTTAACAGCATTAGCACATGCTACAGTAGCCGTTAAGTGGTTGCTTCCTTAGGGGATGGTACACTATCTAGAAAAGGCATTCATGACAAGAAAAACAGACTTCAGGAACTGTAGATGAGGTAAGGAATGATAAGAAGGACTGGCATGTAGATGGTCAGGCATTCACATACACCGGGATGACTGGGTGGAGTCTCAGTGAAGGTATTCACAGGAGACAGGCAGTGAGACGCCGTGATGCGAGCATCTGTGAAATATGCCTGCAACACAAGCAGCAATCCAAAACGATTGACAGCAGGCATTCATTCACCTTATACCTCATTTTGGAAGACCATAATTAGCAGATCTCACTTCCATCATTAACAACCTTTCTGTTTTAGAAGTGATAGCTTCACAAGGCATCACCTGATCCTAGTTAACTAGCAGCATATTTAAAGCAAATCCAGTATACTGTAAGTAAGTTTGTTTTACCATCAATGCAAAATGAAATTATGAAATTTGTTGACAGAATGTGGTTAAGGCTAGCATTATAGCCAAGTTTAAATAAAATTTGCATAGATTTCAGGAGGACAGAGCCAAAAAGGGACCCACCTCTTACATGGAATGGACGTTTCTGTTCAGATCTATCAGATACTTCCAAGTGATGTGGACTGGCTGCTATCACCGATTGAATGCTTAGCTTGATAGATCATTAGCCTGCTCCAGCATTGCGCATCTTTCTAATCTCTTATAGCCTGTCAGCTCTTCTACAAAACATGAAATGCCTATGAAATTCCCAGCTTCATTTCCTCTAGAAAGCAAAAGAAAAGGAACACAATTTGCTGTTCATTTTGTTTGTCTGTGTGGGGGACTCTGTTGAAACAGCTATAGCAAAGTGTCCTTTACTGGGATAGTCAGGGATATGTGAGTGGATGGGCATAGTGTGCATCATGACTGATGGGGTATATATGTGAGATGTCCACGCATCGGTGAAGCAGAGATGTGATGTACATTTCTTTCTCCATGGGAAGGATTTAGCTGTTTTACTGTGAACATGCGAGTGCGAGATGTCAGAGGGTGAGTCTATGAGTGTGTGTTGGGGCAGGGTGTGCACATGTATGTGTTCAAGTGTCAGAAGGCTCTATACGTGTGTGTGTGTGTGTGTGTGTGTCCTGTCTGTCTGTCAAGGGCTTTGTTTCAGTGTATGCATGTGTCAGGGAGTCTGTGTGCACGTCATGCGTCAGGGATTGTATGTGTGCGTTGTCACAGGTAAGATATGCTATAAAAGGTATAACCGGGTAGGAACTCAGGCTATTGCAAAGCTCATATGCCTAGCTCCATAGTGTAGCCCCAATTCTTGTTCTCAAAAATCACAGACTCTGGACTGTTTTCAAAACCAAACACCAGTTTCACCTTAAATCATAACCAAGGACAGGATTACAAAATAATTCAGGACAGCATCAGTTCCATGCAGAGGGCAAGACAGTAAAAAACCCTTGAAGCTCGAAGGATCATAGTAATAGTTTGTTCTTTGTCAGCAACTGAGAAAAGCACTGGCCCATTAAATATGGTATAACCTCACAATTTCAATATCTTTACAGTTTTGCTGCACTCCTTTCCCATTCAAAGAGTGTCACAGGTAACACAGAAGAGTGTGTCTAATCCTCTGCTCACAGACTGGGCATGAGCACATTGCTGCAGCCCAGAGACAGCGGTCAATGGAAGAGGCACAGCTCCCTCCCCCACTCCTTCTCCGTTTATCTCCAGCACTTGTGCAAGCATATAGCAGACAAAACACACTTCACTAGTATGGGCAACAGCTAAAGCATTCAGTACCTTACCCAGGACATTCCCACCTCTCAGGGTTAACAGTGTAAGTGGCCTTTTCCTAGTCTCAACCACTTAATTTGCATTAGCTGGAGGCCTTTCCCCCTGTATCTCAAGGACAGGATAAACTTAATCACCAAGAGCTCTGTCTTCATGTCTAGACAGCCTAAACCAGTGATGGCTAACCTTTTTGAGCCCGAGTGCCCAAACTGCCGCACAAAACCAAAGAATTTCCTCAAAGTGCCAGCACGTCAATTAAACCTCAGCTCAGTTACACATGCAGAACATAGACCATCACCAAACAAGGAATCACAATTTAGAAACAGGAAGGCAATAATTAAACTGGGAACCCCAAAAGCCAAACTTGGAATGTACAACACTGTAGAAATAAAACTATAAATTAATTTCCTCTTGTACCAAACAAAGCACAGACGTTAATGATGCACATTTCCCAGAGGTTTCATATTCCAGTTAATAAATTCAAAATAAAGAGATATCTTTCTACCTTTTGTGCATTTTTTTTCAGTTGCAATTGCTCCAGCCACTTTCTTCTGGTTTCTTCATGTTTTCTGCTAACTCTCCATCGTCTGCTGTCCATTTGTTCTTTCTTCTCTCTTCTAGTCTTTTTTTCCATTCTCTCTCTCTACATCTGCTTTAACATACTAATCTTTCTCCTTTTGCTCTTTCCTCATTCCTATTTCATCCACACAAATTTTACCGCTCCATCCTCAATCCCCACTTACTCTCCCAATACCCGGCCAATTGTAGATTTTTCATTCCTCCCACACAAAATATTTTTCCCCTCTCCATTTTACTCTCCCAGCCCCATCCCATTCTAATCCTCCCCCAACATCAGCTCCCTTCTAGTTCCAGTCTCACCCAGCATCCATTCCTTTCTAGTCCCTGCATCAGCCCATTTCCAGTCCTAGCCCCCCATCAACCCATTTCCAGTCCTAGCTCCCCCATCCATTTTCAGTCTGAGTCCCTTCATCAGCTCATTTCCAATCCTAGCCCCCCATCAGCCCATTTCTAGTCATTTCCTAGCCCCATCATCAGCCCATGTCAAATCATAGCTCCCCTCCACTCAGTCCAATTCCAGTCCAAGCACCCCCCATGAGCCTACTTCCAGTTCTAGCCCCTCCATGAGTCCATTTCAATTCAAGCCCCCACCACAGCCCATTTCCAATCTTAGCTCCCCCCAACAGCCCATTTCCAGTCCTATCCTAGCTGCTCCATCAGCCCATTTTCAGTCCTAGCTCCCTTCCCTCACAGCCCATTTCCATTCCAAGCTCCCTCCCCATCAGCTATTTGCAGTTCAAGCCTCCCCTTCCACTCAGCCCATTTCCAGTCATAGCAACCCCCCAACCCATTACCAGTCCTAGCCCCCCATCAACCCACTTCCAGTCCTAAACCCCCATCACCCCATTTTCAGTTTAAGCCCCCCCTATAACCCATTACCAGTCCTAACCCCCCATCACCCCATTTCCAGACATCCCCCATCAGCCCAAAGCCCATTACCAGTCTTAACCCCCCCATAGCCCATTATCAGTCCTAACCCCCCCATAGCCCATTACCAGTCCTAACCCCCCATCAGCCCACTTCCAGTCTTAACCCCATCAGCCCATTTCCAGTCAGCCCCCCACAGCCCATTGCCAGTCCTAAACCCCCCCATCAGTCCACAGCCCATTACCAGTCCTAACCACATCAGCCCACCTCAAGTCCTAACCCCTCCCCATCAGTCCATTTCCTGTCCTAGCCCCCCCCTTAGCCCATTATCAGTCCTAACCCCCCCCCATAGCCCATTAGCAGTTCTAACCCCCCATCACCTCATTTCCAGACAGCCCCCATCAGCCCACAGCCCATTACCAGTCTTAACCCCCCCATAGCCCATTACTAGTCCTAACCCCCCCAACAGCCCACAGCCCATCCAGTCCTAACCCCTCCCCATCAGCCCATTTCCTGTCCTAGCCCCCCCCATAGCCCATTATCAGTCCTAACCCCCATCACCCCATTTCCAGACAGCCCCCATCAGCCCAAAGCCCATTAGCAGTCTTAACCCCCTCCTAGCCCATTACCAGTCCTAACCCCCCATCACCCCATTTCCAGTCCGCCCCCATCAGCCCACAGCCACTTAGCAGTTCTACCCCCCTTAGCCAATTATCAGTCCTACCCCCCCCCCTAGCCCATTAGCAGTCCTACACCCCCCCCCCAGCCCATTAGCAGTCCTACCCCCCCTAGCCCATTAGCCGTCCCAACCCCACCCCCCCTCGCCCATTAGAAGTCCTACCCCCCCCCCCCCACTGGCATATTTAACAAAAAAAAAAAAGCTGGCTTTGGCTGCTGCCGCGGCAGCAGCAGAATGCAATGTCCCGCGGGGCCCCCTCCGCCCGCTAAGCCCCTCTGCAAGGGCTTTCAGATTCGCGAGGGAGAGTGTCTCCCTCGCGTCTCTGTTAAGCCCGCAGGGGCTAATGGGAAATTTCCCATCAGTCCCTCGCGTCTAAAGGGGCTGATGGGAAATTTCCCATTAGCCCCTGCGGGCTTAACAGAGACGCGAGGGAGACGCTCTCCCTCGCGAATCTGAAAGCCCTTGCAGAGGGGCTTAGCGGGCGGAGGGGGCCCCGCGGGACACAGCACTCTGCCGCTGCCGCATCCGCGGCAGCAGCCAGAGCCAGCTTTTTCTTTTTTGAGGACCTACCCGCGTGCCAGCTGCAAGGCCTTCGCGTGCCACAGCTGGCACGCGTGCCATAGGTTCGCCATCGCTGGCCTAAACCAACCCTTTACCTCAATAGCCCAGCTGTGGGGTATTGCAATATTCAACCAAAAGCCTTAAATGCTGACTCACGGTTCAACCTTCCCCCAGCTTGTACATTAAAGGTTTAGAAAGTTTCTTCTTTCCCCAGGGCCTCTCCCTTTTTCTCCAGGCTGGTCCATATTTATCTGGCAAATCAGCTTGCTCTCTACAAGTAAAGGGCTCTGCTGAAGCTGCCCTTCCCCCACTCCTTAAAGGGGACTCTCCTAATCCTAGCAGAAAGTTTGTTTGTGTGCTTTACTTGCCCATCATTCGGGCCAGGGCAGAAAACCTGCGCTAGACGCACGCTGGATCGACTTTTTAGAATTTTAGTAGCGCCCTGACAATGCACAACTTTTAACCCATGATGCAGCAAAGATGGCAGCATTAAAGTTGGTGCTAGTTTGGCATGCTATACCAGAGAAACGGGCACTGCATGGCTAATTTGCATATCAGTCCCAACTAGGGTTGCCAACTGGCTCCAGATGCGCCCAACAGGCTTGATACAGTCCTGGGTTTACTTCATCGCATGCAGGGACACGTAGTTCTGATTTCCCCATTGCACTCCATAAGAAAAGCAAGACTACAAGTCCCTGCATGCAATGGGGTAAACACAGGACCAGATTAATCCTGTCGGGCGCATCTGGAGCAACAGTATTTTGCTGGCATCGCAGACGATCGCAGTATTGGGAAAAGCACCCAATGCTGTCAAAATACTGTTAGGGGCCAGTGCCCTGACAGAAAGAGAATCCCTGGTGGCTCAGCAGCCATGGTCCTCCCACCTGAAAGTATCTTGATGGCATCGGAGATGATCGTTTCATCAGGAAAAGCCCCCGATGCCATCAAAATGCTATCAGGGGCTGGTGCCCCGACAGAAAGTGACTACCTGGTGGTCTAGTGGCCCCTGAATGCCTCCTACCCCAAGTTAAAATGAAATAACCTGGTGGTCTAGCAGCCCCTAAATCCACCCCTCCCATCTGGTACCTTAAAATAAGCGGGAGCGCTGCCTATGCCACCTTGAAAATGGTGGCACCTGGCCCCACCTGGTGCATCCTGGGATGCACTGAGTAAGGTCAGACTGCCATATAAGGTAGACTTTTGTCACACTCCCAGAACAGATCTTTATGCAATACCTCAAATCTTATTCATATCCCTCTCCTTTCCCCCTCCCCTCTCCCTTTCTCGTGTGCCTTGTGGAACGCACACTCCACCTCCAATAAACTTGCTTTCACTCATGATCTCTTTAATGCTCACCATCTCCTTGCTCTAACTGAGACCTGGCTCCTCCCAGAAGACTCAATGTCAGTCGCTGCTCTCTGACATGGTGGCTATCAGTTCTCCCACACACCTCATCCTACTGGCCGTGGTGGTGGTGTTGGGCTTCTGCTCTCTCCTTCCTGCCATTTTCAACCCCACCTGCTGCCTCAGTCTCACTCTTTTCCCTCCTTTGAAGTCCACTCCATCTGTCTTTTTACTCCACTACTTCTCCAGTTAGCTGTTATTCATCAACCTCCTGACAGTGAGACCTTTCTCACTAACTTTAACTCATGGCTTTCCTTCTTTCTGGATTCCTTTTCCCCCCACTCTTATTGTTGGGGACTTTAACATTCATATTGATAACCCTTCTGACCCTTATACTTTAAAGCTCCTCTCCCTTAAATACTCATTCGATCTCACTGGTCAACATTGAAATCGTTACTGACTTTAAAAGGCCCTAATCTGTAGTATTTTGGTGAGCTGAACACGAATATAACATTAAAAAAATTGTATTGGCTCTCATTTTGAAGATATTGCACGTAGTTCATTTTTGCCTTTTCACCGTGTAAATGTATCCAGTAGGACATCAACAACATCCCAAATAAGCCTTGAATGATGTAATATTGCATCACATTGCATAATACCAGCATGCACACATCATCCAGAGTTGATTGCATCACTTTCTGATGCAATGCAATACTACTGCCAGACGGCTGCTGAAGCCATCTGACATCAGCAGTGTACTATACGCAGTCGGAAAGGAAAGTAATCTGGTATTCTGTTCCGATATTGAAAGCCTCATGAATGCCTTAAAAATTACTCATGACCCACAAGACTGGAGACTATTTATAGACTCTTCAAAACTGAGTCTGAAGGCTGTGCTTTTGAACAAAGGAAACCGTCTTCCATCTATTCCAGTAGCGCATGCTGTCCACATGAAAGAGACATACAATAACTTAAAGCATCTACTGACTTCCATTAACTATAACAAGTACAGCTGGCACCTCTGTGGTGACTTGAAGGTAGTTGCCCTTTTAATGGGACTGCAGCAGGGATATATAAAATACATGTATTTCTTATGTGAGTGGGATAGCCGAGCAAGGGATTGGCACTACTTGCTGAAGGAATGGAATCGCAGACGAAATGTAACAGTTGGAGAGAAGAATATCCAGCACCCAGTTCTGGTAGAGGCTCACAAAATTCTGCTACCACCCCTTCACATCAAACTAAGTTTGATGAAAAACTTTGTGAAAGCCATGGACCGTACTTCGCCAGCTTTCCGATACCTGCATGAAAAATTCCCTCGACTCAGCGAAGAAAAGATTAAAGAGGGAGTTTTTGTGGGTCCTCAGATTTGAGAGCGCTTCAAAGATGACCAGTTCAACAGGGTGCAGGGTGATGCGAAACAAGCATGGAATGCTTTTCGCCTAGTGTCAACAAACTTTCTCGGGAATGTTAGGGCAGAAAACTACAAGGAACTAGTAGAAGACATGCTGATGCAGTATCAGAAACTTGGCTGCAATATGTCTCTAAAGATCCATTTCCTTGATTCCCATCTCGATTTCTTTCCTGACAACTGTGGTATGGTTAGTAATGAACAGGGTGAACATTTTCACCAGGATATCGCAACGATGGAGCAAAGATACCAGGGAAAATGGTCCACTACAATGCTGGCTGACTACTGCTGGACACTCCCCAGAGAAGCTCCCAAACAGCTGTACAAGAGGCAGGCAAAAAAATCTAAGAAGTAGTCTATGACTTGTTTTTTTACAGATATTAATCAAAGGCCTATTATATTTACTACTGACATGCATTTCGTGATGTAAACATTAATTCTTGTAGATTACAAAAAAACTAGAGCCAACTTTGCAATTTCACTGTCATATTCGTGTTCAGCATATAAAAATTGATAAGAAATGACTATTTTTATTTCAGTAACATGACTTTTGTAAAAATTTGTTGACCGGTGATCTTCAGATTTGTTCTACCTCCCCCACTCACCAGCATGGCCACTGCCTCAAGCTTGTATTCTTCTCTAATTGCTTACCCTCAAACCTCTGTACCTCAGTTCTTCCCTTATCAGACTATCACCTGCTAAGATTCACTCTTCATCACCCACTGCCTCAACCTAACCCTGTCTCCTCCAATCTCTTTAGAAATCTTCATGCTATTGACCCCTTAGTCTCTCCTCCACTGTCTCATTACCTCTTGCCTCCACTATATCATCTGAATCTGTTGACAAGGAATTAGCTTACTTTAACACTGCACTCTCCTCTGCTCTGGATGCTCTTGCTCCACACATGCCACGTCTTGTGAGGCGTACTATACACCAGCCCTGGCTAGCTTCCACTATCCACTATCTACATTCCTGTGCCCATTAAGCTGAGCACACCTGGCTCAAATTCCGCACACTTGCGGACTTTCTGAACTTTAAATTCATGCTTGTCTCTTTCCAGTCATCCATAGCAGTTGCCAAACAAGACCATTATGTCCATCTGACTAACTCTCTTGCCTCCTGACTCTCGCTGTTTCTTTACAACTCTCAATTCTCTCCTCAAGGTGCCTCCACCTCTGACCCCTCCTTTCCTTTGCCCAAACTCTGGCTGACTGTTTCCACAACAAAATCCACAAGATCACACTCGAATTCCCCATGAGATCAGCTATTTCCACTCCTCCCCCTCGTCACTCCCAACTTCCCCCCTACCTCTGCAACCATTTCTTCCTTTTCTATGATCTCTCAGGAGGAAACCACACCACCTTCTTTTCTCCTCCAAACTCACTACCTGCTCCTCTGATCCTATCCCCACCCATCTCTTAAGCCCCATCTCCTCTACTGTAGTCCCTTTCATCTCATATTCTCAACCTATCGCTCTCCACTGCTACTGTCCCTGCAGCCTTCAAGCATGCTGTGGTTACACCTCTCCTCAAGAAACCTTCACTAGATCCTACCTGTCCTTCTAACTATTGACTCATCTCCCTCCTCCCCTTCATTTCTAAACTACTTGAATGTGTGGTTCACTGCCGTTGCCTCGACTTTCTCTCCTCTCAAGCCCTCCTGAATCTTTGACAATCTGACTTTCATCCTTTACATTCTACTGAAATGGCTACTGCCACAGTCTCCACTGACTTGTTCCCGGCAATCCTCATCCTTCTTGACCTTTCTGTTGCTTTTGACACTGTTGACCACAACCTTTCCCTCAATACCTTGTCCTCACTTGGTTTTAAGGGTTCTGTGCTATCCTGGTTCTCTTCTTATCTCTCCCATCGCTCCTTTAGGGCCTGATTCCAAAGGGGACACGTCCTGCCTGCCCGGAGGTCCAGGTTCTGGATGGGCTGGTATAGTCCCGATTCTGAGCCCACAGGAGCTAGATGTTCCAACGGGTCTAGAAGTGGGTCTAGACAGTTGGTCTGTGCCTGGATGGGCAGGCTGTACCCTGATTCTGTGCTGCCAAACATCCAATAGTTTCCCCATAACAGGCCAGCTCTTGCTCCTGCATGGAGCCACGATGCCATGGTGTCCTGTTGCCATGGTACAGCAAATCCATTAAGGAGCCACAATTCCCAGCCACCGCCACAAAGTTTATTCCCCACAGCCTGACCCCTGAGGTGGCCTTCCAAAGGCAGGGTCGGGCTGTGAGAAAGCTGCTGCACCCCCTCGCCCCACTGACCTGGCCCTTATTCCACCTCTGAGGTGGAATAAGTGCCCTGTCCATGTTGGTGACCCTAGACATACAGGGCCCGGTATGTCTGGGGCTGCATCCCTATCCACCTCCCGCCCTCGCTTCTCCCTCGGCCTGCCCCTCCCACCCCCATCCAGAGCTCTCTGTACATCTCCTATGTATATGCAGGGAGCTTTGGGCAGGGGATACGGTTCCAGCATTTGGTGGGGATGGACGTCTGACCTGGACGTACATCCCCGCTAAACATGGGTTGGAATGACCCCCTTAGTGTTTGTTCTGGTGGATCATCCTCTACTGCTATCCTACTCTCAGTTGGTGTACCTCAAGGATTTCTTTTGTCTCCATTTCTTTTCTCTCTCTATACCCAGTCCCTTGGTGCACTCATCTCTTCCCATGACTTTCAGTACCATCTTTATGCTGATGACTCCCAAATCTACCTCTCTACACCTGAAAAGTCTCCATCAATCCAGGACCAGATCTCTACCTGCCTTTCTGACAATGCTGCTTGGATATCTCACCGCCGCTTGAAACTGAACATGGCCAAAACCGAGCTTCTTATTTTTCACCCTAAACCATCCTCTTCCCTTCCTCCTTTCTCAGTCTCTGTGGATAAATCTCTACTCCTCCCTGTCTCCTCAGCTTGCAACCTTGGGGTCATCTTTGACTCCTCTCTCTCCTTCTCCACACACATCCAACTGATAGCTAAAACCTGCCGTTTCTTTCTTTATAACATCAACAAAATCTGTCCATTCTTTTCTGAACATACAACTAAGACACTTATCCATTCTTTAGTCACCTTCTGTCTAGACTATTGTAACCTTCTCCTTGCTGGTCTCCCTCTGAATTATCTGTCTGCCCTTCAATCTGTTCAGCACTCTGCTGTGCAGCTAATCTTCTGCCAGCCTCATCATTTGCATGTTGCCCCTCTTCTCAAGTCACTTAATTCCTCCCTCTCCATTTCCACATTCAATTCAAACTTCTCCTGCTGACCTATAAGTGCATTCACTCTGCAGCTCCTCAATACCTTTCCTCTCTTACCTCTCCCTACACCCCTCCTTGCGAACTCCACTCTTCTGGCAAATAGCTTCTATCTGTGCCCTTCTCTTTTATTGCTAACTGCAGACTTCGCTCCTTTCACCTTGCTGCTCCTTATGCCTGGAACAAACTACCTAAGTCTGTATGTCAGGTACCTTCTCTGGCCCTTTGCAAATCAAGGCTGAAATCTCACCTCTTTGCTGCCACTTTCGGATCTTGACTCACCTGGTCTTCTTTGTGTTTCCCTATCATTCCCCCTAGATGTATCCCATGTTTCCCTTCCACCCAGGGCCGGCCCGTCCATTGAGCGAGAATGTTTTTTGCACAGGGCCCCGCGTTTCAGGGGGCCCCGCGCAAAAAACATTCTTAACCTTAAAGTAAAATTAAAAGAAAAAAAAAATCTGTCTTCTCCGGCTGCCGGGGCCGCCGCGGCAGAATCGAGTGTGCCGTGGGGCCTCCCCTGCCTAGCAGAGCCTCCCCTCCCCTGTATCACCTCTCTCTCTCATTGTAGGTTCTGTCACATGCGCCGGCTTTCAGAGCGCGAGAGAGTTTCTCCCTCGCGGCTCTGTTAAGCCCGCGGGGGCTGATGGGAAGTTCCCATCAGCCCCCGCGGGCTTAACAGAGCCGCGAAAGGGAAACTAATCCTTTCGCGCTCTGAAAGCCGGCGCGTGTGGCTGAACCTACAACGAGAGAGAGAGGTGATACAGGGGAGGGGAGGGGAGGGGAGGCTCTGCTAGGCAGGGGGGGCCCCCGCGGCACACTCGATTCTGCCGCGGCGGCCCCGGCAGCCGGAGAAGACAGCGTTTTTGTTTTTAAATTTTCCTTGGGCTGGGGGGGCTGGGGGATTAGGAGTGGTGATGGGCTGGGTTTTTTTTAGGAGTGGTGATGGGCTATGGGGGGGTTAGAAGTGGTGATGGGTTAGAAGTGGTGATGGGCTATGGGGGGGGCTGGGGGGTTAGAAGTGGTGATGGGCTATGGGGGGGCTGGGGGGGTTAGAAGTGGTGATGGGCTATGGGGGGGGTTAGGAGTGGTGATGGGCTATGGGGGGGTTAGGAGTGGTGATGGGCTATGGGGGGGCTGGGGGGGTTAGGAGTGGTGATGGGCTGGGGGGTTAGGAGTGGTGATGGGCTATGGGGGGGCTGGGGGGGTTAGGAGTGGTGATGGGCTATGGGGGGGGGCTGGGGGGGTTAGAAGTGGTGATGGGCTGGGGGGGTTAAAAGTGGTGATGGGCTATGGGGGGCTGGGGGGGGTTAGAAGTGGTGATGGGCTATGGGGGGGGTTAGGAGTGGTGATGGGCTGGGGGGTTAGGAGTGGTGTTGGGCTTTGGGGGGCTGGGGGGGGTTAGAAGTGGTGATGGGCTATGGGGGGGGGTTAGGAGTGGTGATGGGCTGGGGGGGGTTAGGAGTGGTGATGGGCTATGGGGGGGCTGGGGGTTTAGAAGTGGTGATGGGCTGGGGGGGTTAGAAGTGGTGATGGGCTATGGGGGGCTGGGGGGGGGTTAGAAGTGGTGATGGGCTATGGGGGGGTTAGGAGTGGTGATGGGCTGGGGGGGGGTTAGGAGTGGTGATGGGCTATGGGGGAGCTAAGTCTGTATATGGGCTGATGGGATTAGGACTGAAAGTGGGTTGATGGGGGGGTTAGGACTGGTAATGGGCTATGGGGGGGCTTAAACTGAAAATTGGGTGATGGGGATTAGGACTGGAAATGGGCTGGTGGGATTAGGACTGGGAGTGGGCTGATGGGGAGGTTAGGACTGGTAATGGGGTCTGGGGGGGCTTAAACTGAAAATTGGGTGATGGGGATTAGGACTGGAAATGGGCTGGTGGGATTAGGACTGGGAGTGGGCTATGGGGGGCTAGGACTGGTAATGGGTTGGGGGGGTTGCTAGGACTGGAAATGGACTGGGGGGATTAAGACTGGAGGTGGGCTGATGGGGTTAGGACTGGTAATGGGCTGTGGGCTGCTGGGGGGGGGGTTAGGACTGGTAATGGGCTATGGGGGGGCTAGGACTGGAAATAGGCTGATGGGGGGGTTAACACTGGAGGTGGGCTGATGGGGTTAGTACTGGTAATGGGCTGTGGGGGGGCTAGGACAGGAAATGGGCTGATGGGGAGGGGTTAGGACTTGAGGTGGACTGATGGGGTTAGGACTGGTAATGGGCTGTGGGCTGTTGGGGGGGGGGTTAGAACTGATAATGGGCTATGGGGGGGTTAAGACTGGTAATGGGCTGTTGGCTGATGGGGGCTGTCTGGTAATGGGCTATGGGGGGGTTAGGACTGATAATGGGCTATGGGGGGGCTAGGACAGGAAATGGGCTGATGGGGAGGGGTTAGGACTTGAGGTGGGCTGATGGGGTTAGGACTGATAATGGGCTGTGGGCTGATGGGGGGGTTAGGATTGGCAGTGGGCTATGGGAGGCTGACTGGAAATGGGTTGATGGGGTTAGGACTGGAAGTGGGTTGATGGGGGGGCTAGGACTGGTATTGGGTTGGGGGGTTGCTAGGACTGGAAATGGGCTGATGTGGGGCTAGGACTGGAAATGGGCTGATGCAGGGACTTGAAGGGAATGGATGCTGGGTGAGGCTGGAACTAGAAGGGAGCTGATGTGGGGGGTGGATTAGAATGGGATGGGGCTGGGAGAGTAAAATGGAGAGGGGAAAAATATTTTGTGTGGGAGGGATAAAAAATCTACATTTAGCCGGGTATTGGGAGAGTAAGTGGGGATTGAGGATGGAGGGGTAAAATTTGAGTGGATGAAATAGGAATGAGGAAAGAGCAAAAGGAGAAAGATTAGTATGTTAAAGCAGATGTAGAGAGAGAGAATGGAAAAAAATCTAGAAGAGAGAAGAAAGGACAAATGGACAGCAGATGATGGAGAGTTAGCAGAAAACATGAAGAAACCAGAAGAAAGTGGCTGGAGCAATTGCAACTGAAAAAAAATGCACAAAAGGTAGAAAGATATCGTTTTATTTTGAATTTATTAACTGGAATATGAAAGCTCTGGGAAATGTGCATCATTAACGTCTGTGCTTTGTTACAAGAGGAAATTAATTTATAGTTTTATTTCTACAGTGTTGTTGTACATTCCAAGTTTGGCTTTTGGGGTTCCCAGTTTAATTATTGCCTTCCTGTTTCTAAATTGTGATTCCTTGTTTGGTGATGGTCTATGTTCTGCATGTGTAACTGAGCTGAGGTATTCTGTTTATGTAATTCCTATTTAACATTGCCACTTGTTCTCTTTCCCCAGTAGGTCATGTATTGTTGTTCTCTGAAATGTATTGGTTTAATATTTGCAGTGTTGCCTTTTGATAGGTAAGGTATGGTGCTTTGTGAGTCCCGGTAGTGCTGTTAGGATACGGCGGGTTTGCTATGGGTTCTAAATGGGCAGTGTTTGTAGTAGTTCCTAATGTGCCTGGCGGTTGGCACTGGTTATAGTAATGTAGAAATCTTTTAGTCTGTCTTTATCCATACACTCATTAAGAGACATGTTTACTAAAAGTTAGTGTATGTTAGCATTATGCAAATATTTATGCAAATAAAGCCACTTATGCAAATGAGGCCCCACACCGAGTCTCCGCACATGGCCCCGCACCCCCCTTGGGCCGCCCCTGCCTCCACCTATCCATGTACTCCCCCTCCCCTCTCTTTCACTTGCTACCCAATATCGCATTGTCTTCATTCTCTAATACAAGCCTTTTCCTTTCTCACTCCATTGCTTATTTCTTGCACTTATCTTCTTTTCAGACTTCTGTAACTGAATTAATTCTTTTACTTTGGTCTTTACTGAAAAAGATATACGGATGTTATCTGTGACTGAAATGGTATTTAAAGGTGATACATCAGTAGAAAGAAATATCGATAAACCGGGAAGATGCATTACAACTATTTGTTAAACTAGAGAGTAGCAAATCATCTGGACCAGATGGTATACATCAAGGGTGTTGAAAGGACAGCAGTCTTACTATTGGTAATCTGTGAACCATCATTAAAATCATCTGTAATACCTGAAAATTGGCAAATGGCCAATGTAACGCCAATTTTTAAAAAGGGTTCCAGGGGTGATAGGGGGGACTACAGACTGGTGAACCTGGCATCAGTACCAGGCAAAATGGTAGAAACCATTATAAAGAACAAAATTACTGAACATGTAGATAGTCATGGTTTAATGGGAGAAAGTGAACATGGCTTTAGTCAAGGAAGGTCTTGTCTTACTAATCTGTTATATTCTTTTGAAGGTGTGAATAAAGAGGTAGACAAAGGTGAGCCGGTTGATATAGTCTATCTGGATTTTCAGAAAGCCTTTGACAAGGTCCTTCATGAGAGACTCTTGGCGAAATTAAAAAGGCATGGGATAGGAGGCTGGGTCCGCTGCTTTTTTACATATTCATAAATGACCTGGAAATGGGAATAATGAGTAAGGTGATCAAATTTGCAGATGACACAGAATTATTAAAAGTTGTTAAAGCACAAGAGGATTGTGAAAAATTGCAAGAGGACCTTGATAAACTGGAAGACTGGACGTTCAAATGGTAGATGAAATTTAATGTGGACAAGTCCAAAGTTATGGGGTCTATTCTGTACTGCGAATAGCGGGGATAGACGTCCCGTTAGGATGTCCATCCCTGCTATTCGCCCCCCTTCTGTCCCTGGCAAAAGCCTCCCCATACGAACAAGGAGTTTGTACGGGGGAGGCTTACATGTGGGCTGGAGGGTTGTTGCGGAAGCGAATGAGGGTGGGCAGTGGGCTGTCCGCAATCCCTAATGTACAAGGCCAATTCTGAAGTTGGCACTGTATGTCCAGGACCTCGGATCTAGATGGGGGATGCAGGCCTGGGCAGTGGCAGAGAGGTGAGGGGTGCAGAGGGTTTCCCATAGCCCGACCCTGGCCATGAAAGGCCAGATCGGGGGTTGGGCTATAGGACAAGAAGATTGTCAGTGGCCGGGGATCACGGCTCTTGAATGGAAGGCCAGGCAGGGGTCTGTAAATGCAGGCCGATCTGAATTGGGTCCTGGCCTGCATGTACAAGCCCAGACCCGATTTTGATCCCGCAAGGCACGTCTTGCACCATGGGATCAGAATCGGGTCTGCCTCTGTGCGTCTCGATTCCGATTGGGCACGCAGGGGCCTGGAAGCACACATTAGAGTGTGTGCATCCACTGGCTGCCTGCGGTTAAAAAAATCATGAAGAGTTGAAAAATAAAACAAAACAAGAAAATGAACAAATTCCCCCACCAAAAAAATGAAAACAAAAACAAAAAAGCTCTTACACACCCCTACATTCTCCTGCTCTTTACTAAATTGACTTTTCAAAAGCTGTTCTTGTGTTTCAACCGCCATCTACTATATAACTTCAGGTCTCAGAGATCAGTTCTTTCTGAGGATCTTTGAGCAAACAAGCTGATATCTGACCACAAAAGTGAAGGTCCGTCTCAGTTTTACATTGGGATCAGTACACTGCAGTCCCTTTCTCTCCCACATCAATGCTGCAGAAGCAGCATGAATATTGAATCCTAAACTAATCCTAAGAGCAAGTACGGTGCAGCTTGGCAATAGTGATCAAAATGCAATCAAACCTGAAAGTTACTGGAGGGGGAAAATTAAAACCACCAAAATAACGTTTAACTTTAAAATGAAGGTTTATGACAAAATGAGAACGTTTAGTAAAAGGAAAAGAAAGGAAGACGTTATGAGGCATGCAGGAGGCGTAGGATTTGTTAAAATTGCCATCTTGGAAACCCAGAAACAGAAGAAAATGTTCAAAGCTTTGTACTGGGGAAGTTACTAAACTGCAGTAAAGGTTTGCATTTTATCACAGCTTAATTTGGGCACTTGTAGTAACTCAGTACTGCAGGTCAGTGACTCCTGCAATAAATGAATAATGTAACCTGTGATCAACCTCACAAGCTGCATTCTTCTTCTCCTTGAAAGCATTGGATTGAATCTTTTAAGAGACTTGGTACATTTGTAGAGGTTTTCTATCCTTTATTTGGCAGCTTAACCACTAGCAGTAGTACCTCAAGGCTACCACTAGAGGTCAACTGGCACCATTTTGAACCCAGCCTCATGGGGGGGGGGGGGTGGATTGCTCCTGCCTGATAATCCTATATCACTACTGATTTCAGAGGTACACTTAGGGGCATCTGTAGGTGTGGGGAAGGGAAGGGGACTCTTCTTTGAGGGCTTGGGGTTTATTTTATTTATTTGCATGTTTTTTATACTACAGAGAAATAAACAGTATACATATAACATTGGGTACAATCAACAAACTGATAATATAGATGAACAAGTTATAGCATTCGATTATCAAGCAGATTAGATGAAAGATAACTATTTACAGATGGGAAATATAACTGAGATATGGTAATCATAGGCTTCAGGTTTATGTTGTGTCAGTATTGATTCCATCTATCATCTTTCCAAAATACTCGGAAGACAGAAACATCTTGAGCTGTTTTCTAAATGTATGGATGTCACCTAGGTTTCTTAATTTAGTTGGGAGAGAGTTCCAAAGTATTGGTGAATAGAATGTAAATGTTCTGTTGGTTGCTGAGCGATTGTTTTTTCTAAATTCTGTTGGGATGGCTAGGGTATTTTGCATTGCTCCTCTACTTTGTCTGTTATAGGGCATGGGGCATCTTAGTGAGCTTAGACAGGTAGATGATAAATTCTGTACTTTCTTGAATGTTAAAATAATGGATTTAAATTTTATTGTGCTCTCAATTAGGAGCCAGTGTTACTTGTGGATCATGGATCATAGTACTGTGCGGAAGTGACTCTGTGTGAGTAGAGGTCTCAGTTGTCGAAGGATTTTTTAACTTGTTATAGATCACTCTGGTTGTTCTGTTGATGTGTGATGTTAAGCTTTGGCTTTGATCTAGGGTAATGTTTAGATATCTTACTTCCTTTTTTACTTCTAATGAGGCTTCGTTGACTTTAAATTCTGTTGGTGGATTGAAGTTTTTGTCTTTGGATACAAACAAGACTTCAGTCTTCTTGAAGTTTATCCTAAGGTTGTGAATCACAAGCCAGTTTGAGGTTTCATCAAAGCATGCCATTATTTGTTGGTTGTTAGGATTAGTTGCATTGTATTGCATCATCTGCATGCATATGATAATTTACTTTGTGCTTATGAAATATATTGCATATCAGTTGAAGGTAAATGTTAAATAATAAAGCAGAGCGGGCTGAGCCTTGTGGTATGCCTCAATTTTGACTGTATGATTATGATGATGCTTGTCCTATCCTAATCCGTTGGGTTTGGTCTGATAAGTATGATTTAAACCACAGAAGGGTGGATCCATCAATTCCGATTTGCTGGAGTCTAGCTAATAGGATATTGTGGCAAATTGAATCAAACGCAGATGATATATCCAGGAATATCTGAATGAAGGATTGTCTGGGCTTTTCAGTATCTTTTATGAGGTTATCCAGTAACAATATCAGTAGCGTTTCTACACCATGGCAAGGTTTAAATCCATGTTTGTGATGGTCAAGTGGCGCATGTAGATCTATGCAGGGCCGGCCCGTCCATTGAGCGAGAATGTTTTTTGCACAGGGCCCCGCGTTTTCAGGGGGCCCCGCGCAAAAATCATTCTTTTGAAAAGTAAAATTGGAAAAAAAAACCCACCTGTCTGCTGCCGCGGTCGGGGCCGCCGCGGCAGAATCGAGCGTGCCGCGGGGCCCCCCTGTGCACGGCAGAGCCTGCCCTCCCCTGTAGCAGCTCTCTCTTTGGAGCTGAAGTCAGACGCGCCGGCTTGCAGAGCGCGAGGGAGGAGTTTCTCCCTCGCTGCTCTGTTAAGCCCGCGGGGGCTGATGGGTGGGAGAAACTCTACCCTCGCGCTCTGCTCTGCAAGCCGGCGCGTCTGACTTCAGCTCCAAAGAGAGAGCTGCTACAGGGGAGGGCAGGCTCTGCCGTGCACAGGGGGGCCCCGCGGCACGCTCGATTCTGCCGCAGCGGCCCCGACCGCGGCAGCAGACAGGTTTTCTTTTTTTTAAATTTTGGCTTGGCTGGGGGGGGGTTGTTAGGACTGCTAATGGGCTGGGCTGGGCTGGGCTGGGGGGGGGGGTTGTTAGGACTGCTAATGGGCTGGGCTGGGCTGGGCTGGGCTGGGGGGGGTTGTTAGGACTGCTAATGGGCTGGGCTGGGCTGGGGGGGGGGGGGTTGTTAGGACTGCCAATGGGCTGGGCTGGGCTGGGCTGGGGGGGGGGGGTTGTTAGGACTGCTAATGGGCTGGGCTGGGCTGGGGGGGGGGTTTGTTAGGACTGCTAATGGGCTGGGCTGGGCTGGGCTGGGGGGGGTTGTTAGGACTGCTAATGGGCTGGGCTGGGCTGGGCTGGGGGGGGTTGTTAGGACTGCTAATGGGCTGGGCTGGGCTGGGCTGGGGGGGGTTGTTAGGACTGCTAATGGGCTGGGCTGGGCTGGGGGGGGTTGTTAGAACTGCTAATGGGCTGGGCTGGGGGGGGGGCTTGTTAGGACTGCTAATGGGCTGGGCTGGGGGGGGTTTGTTAGGACTGCTAATGGGCTGGGCTGGGGGTTGTTAGGACTGCTAATGGGCTGGGCTGGGCTGGGGGGGGGGTTGTTAGGACTGCTAATGGGCTGGGCTGGGGGGGTTGTTAGGACTGCTAATGGGCTGGGGGGGGGGGGTTGTTAGGACTGCTAATGGGCTGGGGGGGGTGGGTTGTTAGGACTGCTAATGGGCTGGGGGGGTGGGGGTGGGTTAGGACTGCTAATGGGCTGATGGGGAGGGGTTAGGACTGCTAATGGGCTGGGGGGGTGGGGGTGGGTTAGGACTGCTAATGGGCTGATGGGGAGGGGTTAGGACTTGAGGTGGGCTGATGTGGTTAGGACTGGTAATGGGCTGTGGGCTGATGGGGTGGGGGTTAGGACTGGCAATGGGCTGATGGGGTTAAGACTGGAAGTGGGCTGATGGGGGGGTTAGGGCTGGTAATGGGTTATAGGGGGGGCTTAAACTGAAAATGGGGTGATGGGGGGTTAGGACTGGAAGTGGGTTGATGGGGGGCTAGGACTGGTAATGGGTTGGGTGGTTGCTATGACTGGAAATGGGCTGAGTGGAAGGGGAGGCTTGAACTGCAAATAGCTGATGGGGAGGGAGCTTGGAATGGAAATGGGCTGTGAGGGAAGGGAGCTAGGACTGAAAATGGGCTGATGGAGCAGCTAGGATAGGACTGGAAATGGGCTGTTGGGGGGAGCTAAGATTGGAAATGGGCTGTGGTGGGGGCTTGAATTGAAATGGACTCATGGAGGGGCTAGAACTGAAAGTAGGCTCATGGGGGGGGGCTTGGACTGGAATTGGACTGAGTGGAGGGGAGCTATGATTTGACATGGGCTGATGATGGGGCTAGGAAATGACTAGAAATGGGCTGATGGGGGACTAGGATTGGAAATGAGCTGATGAAGGGACTCAGACTGAAAATGGATGGGGGAGCTAGGACTGGAAATGGCTTGATGATGGGCTAGGACTGGAAATGGGCTGATGCAGGGACTAGAAGGGAATGGATGCTGGGTGAGACTGGAACTAGAAGGGAGCTGATGTTGGGGGAGGATTAGAATGGGATGGGGCTGGGAGAGTAAAATGGAGAGGGGACAAATATTTTGTGTGGGAGGGATGAAAAATCTACAATTGGCCTGGTATTGGGAGAATAAGTGGGGATTGAGGATGGAGGGGTAAAATTTGTGTGGATGAAATAGGAATGAGGAAAGAGCAAAAGGAGAAAGATTAGTATGTTAAAGCAGATGTAGAGAGAGAGAATGGAAAAAAAAACTAGAAGAGAGAAGAAAGAACAAATGGACAGCAGACGATGGACAGTTAGCAGAAAACATGAAGAAACCAGAAGAAAGTGGCTGGAACAATTGCAACTGAAAAAAAATGCACAAAAGGTAGAAATATCTCTTTATTTTGAATTTATTAACTGGAATATGAAACCTCTAGGAAATGTGCATCATTAACGTCTGTGCTTTGTTTGGTACAAGAGGAAATTAATTTATAGTTTTATTTCTACAGTGTTGTTGTACTTCCAAGTTTGGCTTTTGGGGTTCCCAGTTTAATTATTGCCTTCCTGTTTCTAAATTGTGATTACTTGTTTGGTGATGGTCTATGTTCTGCATGTGTAACTGAGCTGAGGTATTCTGTTTATGTAATTCCTATTTGACATTGCCACTTGTTCTCTTTCCCCAGTATTCTCTGAAATGTATTGGTTTAATATTTGCAGTGTTGCCTTTTGATAGGTAGGGTATGGTGCTTTGTGAGTCCTGGTAATGCTGTCAGGATACGGTGGGTTTGCTATGGGTTCTAAATGGGCAGCGTTTGTAGTGGTTCCTAATGTGCCTGGCGGTTGGCACTGGATTATAGTAATGTAGAAATCTTTTAGTCTGTCTTTATCCATACACTCATTAAGAGACATGTTTACTAAAAGTTAGTGTATGGTAACATTATGCAAATATTTATGCAAATAAGGCCACTTATGCAAATGAGGCCCCGCACTGAGTCTCCGCACATGGCCCCGCACCCCCCTTGGGCCGCCCCTGGATCTATGTGATCCTGTAATTGTTTAAATACAATCTTTTCAATGATTTTTCCTATAAACGGTAGACTAGAAATTGGTCTAGAACAGTCCAAGCATGTTTTATCTAGAGAACCATGTTTTAAGATTGAGCAAATAGTTGTTCTTTTTAAGCATTTGGGCATGTAGCTCTGGGTTAAAGAAAAATTAACCATTTCAAGTATTGTGGGTGCAGTTTCTGCACGCATTAGCTTTATCCAGCTAACTGGACATGGGTCCAGTGGAGATGTTGTTGTTTTGATTGATGTAATGGCATGATCCAGTTGATCCAGGCTAATTTGGGTAAATGCTTCCCAAACTGTGTCGACATCAGTGTTGATGGTTTTTGGGAGTGTTTTATTATGGTCAGGTAGTTTTAGTTTGTCCATATAATGGTCAGCAAATATTTGTGGGTTGATATAAGCATTGGTATTTTCTGAGTTGGGTGGTTGGATAAGAGTTTTAACAATATCAAAAAGTTCCCACAGTCAACTTATAGCTTTCATTATTAATTTTTTGTGATAATCCTTCTTGTAGTTATTGATACTTTATCTGTATGTGTGAAGGATGGCCATATATATGTTCCTGTTCTTTGTTGATTTAATCATTCTCCATTTACGTTCATTTTCTTAAGCTTCTTTTTATGTTTCTCAGCTCTTGATTGTATCAAATCTTTGATTTGACTTGTAGTGTCTTGTGGCTTCTAGTGCAATTAGACCTAGAAGCTTTGCTTATAACTGTGTTCCAGCTGTCTATAATTGCATCGATGTCCATTGGTTCAAAGATGATTTTAGGCAAGATATAATTTAGGAATTCAACCTTTATGAATTGTTTGAAGCAGAACTCTCTATTCTGCCTAATTTTGTCTTTGATAATGTTTGGGAGATGTGTTATAAATTTAATTAGGAAATGGTCTGACCAGGGAAGAGATATTTGTGGATTTGTGATTGCATAGAATTATTGTGGATGTCATTTGGTACAAATATCATATCCAGTGTGTTTCCCTTATTGTGTGTGGGAGTGTTTATTATTAGCCGATAATCCATATCGTACATTGCATTAAGGAATGATTGGGCATGTCCAGACTGTATGGATATAAGGTTGATGTCATGTCTCCCAGTAGTGTTACAGTGCCTTGTGAAAGTATTCATCCCCTTGTTTTTTGTCCTGTTTTGTCGCATTACAACCTGGAATGAAAATGGAGGTTTATGTGGATGTTAGGTAATGGACCTAACAATATAGTCCAAATTGGTGAAGTGGAATGACAATAAAATACCTTGTATATATAAAAAAACAAGTAAAAGCTGAAACGTTGTGAGTGTATATGTATTCATCCCTTTTGCTATGAAACTCCTAAATAAGATCTGGTCCAACCAATTAAAAGTCACATAATTAGTTGATTAGGGTCACCTGTATGCAATCAGTGTCACATGATCATTCACATGATGCCTGTATAAATATACCTGTTCTGAAAGGCCCCTGACTCTGCAACACCACTAAGCAAGCAACATGAAGACCAAGGAGCACTCCAAACAGGTCAGAGACAAAGTTGTGGAGAAGTATAGAATATCCCATGGAGCACTATTAAATCCATTATTAGAAAACAGAAAGAATATGATACCACTACAAACCTGACAAGAAAATGCCACCCACCAAAACTCACAGACTGGGTAAGGAGGGCATTAATCAGAGATGCCACAAAGACACCAAGGATAACACTGAAGGAGCTACAAAGATCCACAGTGGAGTTGGGAGTATCTGTCCATAGGACCACTTTAAGCCATACACGCCACAGAGTGGGGCTTTCTGGAAGAGTGGCCAGAAAAAAGCCATTGCTTAAAGAAAGAAATAAGATAACACGTTTGGAGTTTGCACAACAGCATCTGGTGAATCCCACATACACATGGAAGAAGGTTCTCTGGTCAGATGAGACAAAAATTGAACTTTTTGGCCATCATGGGAAATACCATTTGTGGCACAAACCCAGCATTTCCCATCACCCCGAGAACACCATTCCCACAGTGAATCATGGTGGTGGCAGCATCATGCTGTGGTGATGTTTTTCATTGGCAGGGACAGGAAAACTGGTCAGGACTGAAGGAACAATGGATTGCACTAAATACAGGGCAATTCTGCAGTGTTTTAATTTTAAAGCTTCCCGGGGACAGCTGCTCTTCAGCACGGGGGAGGATCTTACCACCCTTCCATGCATGCTGGTGAGGATGGCCAGCTGGATCACTGCTCCTGCGGCGTTTTAAATTGGAGCGGGACTTCATGGGGAGGAAGAGGAATAGGGTCCAGGGGTTGATTGTGAGGTGAGAGGCCTTGATTGGTTTTCTCTCAATCTTCCTTAATAATTATGTATGGACTTTTTCTCCACAAATTTGTCCAAAACCTTTTAGAACCCATTTACACTACCTGAATTTACATATACCCTAGTCATTGTACCTTTTGAAAGAGTGAACAATTGATTCACATTTACCCGTTACATTCTGTTTAGTACTTTATAGAACTCTATCGTATCTGCGCCCAGCCATCTCTTCACCAAGCTGAAGAGTCCTAGCATCTTTAGCCTTCCCTCATAGGAGAACAGTTCCATCCCCTTTATAATTTTGGTTTTCCTTCTCTGTTCCTATTCTAATGCCACTGTATTTTTTTTTGAGATGTGGAGACCAGAACTGCACACAATGCTCAAGGTGCACTCGCACCAAGGAGCAATACAGAGGTACTATGATAGTCTTTGTTTTATTTTCTGTTCCTTTCCTAATGATGCCTAGCATTTTGTTTGCTCTTTTGGCCGCTGCCTCACACTGAACAGAAGATTTCAATGTATTGTTTATGATGACACCTAGATCCTTTTCCTGGGTGGTGAATCTTAATGTGGATTGTGTATCTATAGTTTGGGTTATTCTTCCCTGTGGCCAGCATTCTGTCCCACAAATAATGGGTTTGGATGAATGGCCTGGATGTCCAACCTGCGTTCAGCACCCATAGCTGATTCTGTCGCCAGAGCTCTCCACATGTACACTGCATTTATCTGGGGAGCGCTGGATGGGGATGGGAGGGGGTGGTGCTGTGGTGGAGTAGGGGAGGTGTGGTGGAGGGGCCAGCTGCTGGGACGTACACAGGCAATTCCAGTCATATCTCTGTACATTCCCTGGCTCTGAGTTAGCTTCCTGGCTTATTCCACCCCGATAGTGGAAAAAGTGCCGGGCACGTCTCTGTCTGCAGACTACAGCCTCCCAGTCCCATCATGCTGCTGCAGTACAGCACTCGCCACTCAATCCAGGCCATGGGGATCACCACTGAGGGTTGGACAGTGGTGTGCCGGGACCACTCTCACTCCCGGCATTCTGCAACTCTGGCTAGATGTGCTGGTGCCATGGCGATGGGATGCTACTGCACTGGCACACCACCTGGAGCGTTGTGTGGGCTGGATGGGCAGCATCTCGGACACAGCATTGGGTGCACACTGGGCCATCTAACTGCCCGATTCTGCATTCGCAGGTACATACAGATCCCGTGGTTGCGGATTCTGGTCCAACTTGGCCCTTTCCAACCTGTGGGTGTTCAGACGACCCAGGTGTGCACACTATGGAATCAGACTCTATGTGTTTGCACTTGCCAACATTAAATTTCATCTGCCATTTCAATGCCCAGTCTCCTAGTCTCACAAGGTCCTCCTGCAGTTTCTCATAATCCACATGTGATTTAAGAACTTTGAATAATTTAGTGTCATCTGCAAATGTAAACATCTTGCTTGTTGTTCCTAATTCTAGATCATATATAAATATGTTAAAAAGCACCAGCCCCAGTACAAATCCCTGGAGTATTCCACTATTCACCTTCCTCCACTGAGAAAAATGAACATTTATCCCCACTCTCTGTTTTTTCTCTCTCAACCGGTTTTCAGTCCACAATAGGACATTGCCTTCTATGCAATGACTTTTTAATATCCTCAGAAATCTCTAATGTGGAACTATGGCAAAAGCTTTCTTAAAGTCTAACTATGCTATATCAACATGTTTATTCATGCCTTCAAAGAAATGGAGCAAATTGGCGAGGCAAGACTTCCCATGACTAAATCCATGTTGACTTTGTCCCTTTAAACCATGTTTATCCATGTGTTCAGTAATTTTGTTCTTTATAATGGCGTCTACCATTTTGTCTGGCATCAACATTAGGCTCATTTGTCTGTATTTTTCCAGATCATCCTGAAGTCCTTTTTAAAAATTGACTTTATGTTGGCCATCCTCCAATCTTCTGGTACCATAGATAAATTTAGTTAAACACATTTTAAGAGAGCGCCAAGGAGCATCAGACGGTATGTAAGTGGCTCTTAGCTCTTGCATTATTTTTACAAGAATAACGCAGCTTTTGAAGTTCCATGCAAGCTGTGTTATTTGATTTACATAATAATGAGGGGCTTTGCATGTATTTGCATGCTTTGCTGCTCATTATTTGCAAACTCATATTGTGGCAAATGAATCTGTATTAGAGTGGAGGAGTAGCTTAGTGGTTAGAGCATTGGCTTGGTAACCAAGAGATCAGTGTTTGATTCCCACTGGCACTCCTTGTGATCTTGGGGAAGTTGCTTAACCCTCTACTACCTTCGAAGAAAGGCCTGGCAATCTGTTTCTGGTCACGCTGCTAAAAAACCCCAGGAGCTGCTGGGTCACCAGGAGTCAGCATTGATTTGAAGGCATGCATTGCATTTACATGGAAGGCCTGATTGGAGGTTGGACTGCAGGGAAAGAAGGGTTTGGCAGGCAACCGGTGATCATGGCTTCTGCATGGAGCCATAGTGGTATGGCAACAGGATGCCATGCCACTGCCACTCCATGCAGGAGCTTGCTTGAGTTAGCTGGGTAGAGTGCTGGATGTCCAGGAGCCCAGAATCAGGGCCTGGCCTGTGTATCTAGGCTGGTTGCACCCAATTCTGATCATGCAGAGACTTCTAGCCCCTGCAGGATCAAATCAGGTGCAGCTCCTGGCCATCCTGATTCTGAATGCCTGGACAGGCCAGGCACATACAGCATGGAATTGTCAATGCACATTTGTAACTACCCTGTTAGATGAATAAATAGTGATTTACAGGTGTAAATCAGTTAATTGAAATGTTCAGTCCCTCGGTATGGCTAAAAATGCATGTACTGTAGAATAACACACATTCCTTTATCCACATTCTAAAGAGAAATTCCTAAGGATATGCTCATTGGAATACATACAGAGGCTGTGGAGTTTTGACCATTTTGCATGCAAGTTGGCAGGTGAACTTGAGCTTCCAGTATGGCTGAAAAAAATGACGATACCCAAATAGGAAATTCAGCAGCCTAACATCAGCAAATACCAAGACGTGCTGGAAAAACTAAAGTCACATATGCCTCATTCTCTCCCCAGCTCTGAAGCAGCCTGTACAAATTTTCAGTGGCATTGTATAGACAGTGCTTCTGAAAAATCATTGATAGGGCACTTATACATATAGAGCCCAATTCCATTCTGGACATCCCGGCCCTCTGTGTGCCCGGTTGGAACTGGATGGACAGAGTTAGATGGGATTCTGATTCTGCGAGGTACATCTAGCCCCGCGGGATCAGAATCGCGTCCAGGCCTATACATGCAGGCCAGGACCCTGATCCTGGTCAGCCTTCATGTACAAGCCTAGCCTAGCCAAGCCTAGCCTAGCCCAAGGATCCTGAATGGAGTCATGGCGCCATGGTGTCCAGTTGCCATGGTACTGCGGCTCCATTCAGGAGCCGCGATCCCCTGCCGGAGACCACTTTTTACATTCCCCATAGCCCGACCCCCGATCTGTAGGGACCAACCTAATTCACGATTTCACAGCCATGACATTTTCCGTGAAATTGGCCATCTTCCGTGAAAAATGTGCACTTTTATGAAATTCCCGTGGAGGGGTGAGAGAGCCGGTTCGGGAGCTGCTGACCTGTGTGTGGCAGCCCTTCTGACGTCATCTCTGGGCCCCAATAAAAAGAACTGCACAGGGTGCTTCAGTCTCTTCTAGCACCAATTGATTTGCTCTTCAGGCAGTCGACAGTATACCCAGTATTCTTTGCCACCAAAATAATTTGAAGGCATCAATTTTATTCCTGTCTTTCTTCTTCACTGTCCAACTTTCGTATCTGTATGATAAAAAGAACTGTGCAGGGTGCTTCAATTTGGGAGCATTTACTTACAGCCTGATTCCCGTGGAGGGTGAGAGAGCCGGTTTGGGAGCTGCCCACCTGTGTGGGGCAGCCCTTCTGACGTCATCTCTGGGCCCCAATAAAAAGAACTGCACAGGGTGCTTCAGTCTCTTCTAGCACCAATTGATTTGCTCTTCAGGCAGTCGACAGTATACCCAGTATTCTTTGCCACCACCATAATTTGAAGGCATCAATTTTATTCCTGTCTTTCTTCTTCACTGTCCAACTTTCGTATCTGTATGATAAAAAGAACTGTGCAGGGTGCTTCAATTTGGGAGCATTTACTCTGAATTAAAAATTGAATTATGTCAAAGTGCATCAATCATGTCGATAATGAAGAAAGTTGAACATGTCTCTTGTGAAGAACGAGCTAAGCAGTATCCAAAGGGAACTTTAAATGCCTATTCTGGAAAATTATTTTGTTCGTACTGTAACGTTATTGTTGATCACACCAGGAAAGGAAGTATTGACAGGCACTTGGAATCGTCAGTTCATGTTTACAAAAGAAAAGCAGCAGAAGAAGCACTGGATAGAAAGTCAAAAAAGCAGGTGATGGTTACGGGAATGTTTTCATGTAGCACGGAAGTGAGGGACGCACACAATATAGCTGCATTTGAATTGGTTGAAGCATTTACTGAAGCTAACATTCCGTTGGAAAAACTAGATCATCCCACCTTGCGCTCCTACCTACAAAACCACATCCCGAACCTCGGGCCGTTGCCTGCTTCACAACACCTGCGAACAGACTTCCAACAGAGTTTTTTCCAACCACAAACAACAATTGAAGGAACTTTTGTCAGCTGCGCCATCCGTTGCGATTGTTACTGACAAAGCCAGCGATTCTCAGGACAGGTTTTGTTTGCATATTTTGTTTGTTACTGAAGTTAAAGCATCTGCAGCTCGACCGACTGCTTATTTAGCTGACGTCATTTATCTTGAAAAGGTAAATGCAGTTAGTTAGCCAAGCTGTACTTGCCTGTGTGGCTAACATGGGAATTTCTTACAATAACGTTAGTGCTTTCATAACCGATAATGCATCATACATGTCCAAAGCGTTTGAGAAAATAGCAGCAGTGCTACCGAACACTGTTCACTGTACATGCAACGTGCACAATGTTAGCCTGGTTGGCGAGACCTGGCGAAAAAACTTCAAACACATCGATCATCTGGTGGCATTGTTCAAGTCCATTTTTAGTTACTGCTCTGCTAGGAAGCACAGATACAAGTTCTTGACTGTGGAAACTGAAACAGACAGACGCTCTCTCACGAAAGGCAAACGCAACAGACACACAATCCACGAGCACAACCCGCAGACAAACATGAAAACAAACCACAAGGAGCCTAACACACCAAACACCACCTCCATAGAGCTCATAAACACCAGATCAGTAAGAAACAAAATAAACACAATCAGAGACCACATAGAGGACCAACAACCTGACATCCTCTGCATCACAGAAACTTGGCTTACCCCCACCAACAATGTCCTCCTCAATCAGCTAGTACCCCCCACATACTCAGCCTTTAACAGTCCACGCACACAGAGGAGAGGAGGCGGGGTTCTGATCATTGCAAAGAACACCCTAAAACTGAAGACACTCACCTCACAAGACAGACCAATGCAACACAATTGCTGTAGGAAATAAGCAAATAGCCCTGTGCCTCATCTACAGAGCCCCCCATGCTCCAACAGAGGAACTAGCATCCATGCTAGAGACAGTATGTGCAATCAACACAAACCACAAACCACTAATTCTACTGGGCGACTTCAACCTCAGCTCTACAACCAGCAAGGACAAGGATACCTTCCTGCAAGCAATGGACTCCCTACACTACACGCAAATAATCAACACCCCAACGCACAGACATGGATCATCGCCGGACCTCATATTCGCCCCCAACCACATAATCAACAAAGGTGGCATCTCATCACCCACAGTCACCCCAGTGCCCTGGTCGGACCACTACAGAATCAAAATAGAAATCACAGACCAAAGGGAGAGACACGACAAGACACAAAACACACCACACGGACAAAGAAGATTCAAAGCCTTCGACAAGGACCAATTCATACAAGACACACTTCCCTACCTCGACTCTGAAACGCACGATCTGAACAAATAAGTAAGCGAATGGAACAATATCATCAACGCAGCAGCCAAAGCCAACAAACCCAAAACAGGGACAACAATTAACACCAAAAGACAACACACCCCATGGTACTCCAAAGACATATGCAATGCAAAAAGAAACCTGAGGAAGATAGAACGCCGCTGGAGATGCTCTAAATCTCCCTCCACCCAGGCCTTATACCTAACCAAACAAAGGAACTACAATGAGCTCATCAACCAAACAAAAAGAGAACACCACAGAAACACCATTCAGAAGGCTTACAACAAACCCAGAGAGCTATTTGAAATAGTAAAGAATCTAACCAACGAACCAGATCATGAAAAAGACATACAGATTGACCCACAAACGTTTGCTAATCACCTCCAAAATAGGCTGGATGTCTCACCACAACAAACAACGGAAGGAACCACCATCCCAACCATCCCAACCATAACATGGGAAGATTTCAGCACTCCATCCACGAGGCAGCTCTCAGACATCATCACCGCTCTCAACACAAGTACTGCACCAACAGACCCATGCCCGGTCACCTGGATCAAGGCAACAAAGGAAAGCTTCCTCAGCCTCATACACAACATGGTAAGCAACTCTCTGGTGCAAGGAACCATGCCAGACCAGCTGAAACTAGCCACAAAAAGGCCGACCCCAAAGAAAACCACACTAGACAAAAGCAATCCATCAGCCTACAGACCAATCTCCAACATACCACTACTGGCGAAAATCATAGAAAAGGCTGTGCAACAACAGCTCCAGGACCATATCGACGCATATGCCCCACTGGACATACATCAGCATGGCTTCCGCCCAAATCACGGAGTCGAAACACTACTGTTATACCTATTCAATGACATAGTCCAAACCATAGACAACCACAAGCAAGGAACACTAATGATCTTCCTAGACATCTCAGCTGCTTTCGACACGGTGGACCACAAAATCCTCCTAACCAGACTTCAGAACATTGGAATAACCGGCACCATCTTAAAATGGTTCAACTCATACCTAACAGACAGACAGTTCCAGGTCAAGATCGGATCCAACATCTCACGACCCGCAAAGATCAAGCAAGGGGTGCCACAAGGATCCGCGCTATCCTCACTGCTATTCAACCTCTACATCCAACCAATCTGCAACATCATGAAAGCACACAAAATAAACTACACAACCTACGCAGACACATCATGATATACACCCCAATCAGCCTCGACAGCCCCGACTATACCAAAATAACAGACTGTCTCAACAGCATGTCCAAATGGCTCCTGCACAACAACCTAGTCATAAACTATAACAATTCAAAAACAAAAGTTCCCAATAGCGCCAGTATTCCAAAAAATATCAATAGTCAAAAGAATACCGCTAATCCCCAACTGCAATCACCATCAAATTTTTGTCAGGTATAAACCGCAAGGCGAAGAGGAAACACCTCTACACCTCACGCAGTACATGCCCCTTTTTTTATTTTATTTTCTATTAAACATTGTCCATGATTTCACTCAAAACTTCAAAACTTGAAACAAATCCACACTTATCTGCTCAGGCATGACGTGCACGTTTCGAAGCGACAAGCTTCTGCTTCAAGTGTCCCCAATGAGAAGGTAGTGTGTCCAGCCTTTCAAACTTCCCAAAAAACGCCGAAACTATCACCCGCCATAGTTTCGGCGTTTTTTGGGAAGTTTGAAAGGCTGGACCCTGTAACCGCTTTTAGTGCCCCAGCCGAAGCGTGTAGGGCTTAAGCGACCTGTTATCCTTCTTTGAACAGCTGTCTGACCTTTTCCTGAGGCAAAGCCTTTTGGGAAATGTAGTTTCCTTCACTGTCCAATGAAGAGTAGTGTGAACTCAAAGTGGTTTTAAGCAAACAGGATTTATTTCCCCTCCGGGCGGATTTCAGCATGGAACAAAGGTAACACGAACCATATACTTCTGGCAAAGGACAAAATAAAAAGTCTCCAACAGAAATAGCTTAACTTCAGCAGTAGTAAACATTTGCTTCCCAGCAATTAGAATAAATAGTTCTGTTTCCCACAGCTTTGTACTTTTTCTCTTAACACTTTTGCAGTTCTCTGCACTGCTTAAACTCAACGCAGGGAAAATATCTCATTCGATATTGTAATCGTACAGTCCATCAATTCTTCAGATATGTTGCCTAGCCCTGGCTCTGTTTCCATTAACTCCTCATGGAAGACAGGTAGAAATGTTTGCACCGTTGTTTCTGGGGCCACGCCCTTCCTCTCTGTCTTAGGCTTTATATCATACTCTTGGCACATATATTGCTGTAAACAATCATCCTCATTATAGGTATTAAAACCACAGTCCCAACCCTTTGGGTAAGTAAAATCACACTGATTATCAACAGCCTTATTTGAAACCCATTCTCTGGGCTTACCTCTTCGTCTGCCTGCAAACGGCTTTCTCTGGGCTTTGGAAACAGCTGCTGGTTCAAAACCTGATTTGTGAGCTGTGGGTTGCAACTGCCTTCCTGGCTTTTTCCTCTCCTTGTAATTCCCAGAATACTGCAAACAGCCTGGCCTGCTTTTGCTGTATTCTTCTCTTGAAAAACACTTTATAAATGGTTCTCCTTGAAGCAGAAGCTTGTCGCTTCGAAACGTGTGCGTCGTGCCTGAGCAGATAAGTGTGGATTTGTTTCAAGTTTTGAAGTTTTGAGTGAAATCATGGACAATGTTCAATAGAAAATAAAATTAAAAAAAGGGGCATGTACTGCGTGAGGTGTAGAGGTGTTTCCTCTTCGCCTTGCGGTTTATACCTGACAAAAATTTGATGGTGATTGCAGTTGGGGATTAGCGGTATTCTTTTGACTATTGGTAAACTATAACAAGACAGAAGCACTCATCATCACACGAAACACCAACTTCAGCCCCCCCACCCTTCATCAACATCAACAACACAGCAATACCACTGAAAAATGAAGTGAAATACCTCGGAATAACACTCGACAGAGAACTGAACCTACAATCACACATCAGAAAAACCACCAAGAACGCATACCACAAGATAAGAATAATCAGACGCCTCAAGCCACTACTCACACAAGACCACTTCCGCACAGTCTGCCAAACACTAATAACTCCCATCCTCGACTTCTGCAACCCGATCTACAACGGCATGCCAAAACAATCACTCAGACCACTACAGATGGTGCAAAACACAGCAGCCAGAACAACCACCGGTTCAGCAAAGCAAGACCACATCACCCCCATCCTGAAGGACCTCCACTGGCTCACAATCAGCTACCGCATCAAATACAAAATGATACTAAACATATTCAGAATCAAACACAAGAGCTCCACCCTCAGCCTCCAATCCCTCATACTTCCTGACGCCAGCACTAGACCTAGAAGAAAGACCACAGCAGACACACTCAACATTCAGAGCAACTACACAAAAGCATGCAAATCCACCACACAAAGAGCCCTATCAATGGCGGCTCCAGCAATATGGAACACACTCCCAGATGAGCTACGGTCAACTGAAGATCCAAAGGACTTCCGAAAACACTAAAGACATTGCTCTTCACTGAGCACTAAGGCCCAAGCAGATAGCCAGTCTCTACAGACCAGGACCAAGCCCATAATGGAACATCAGACTCGGTCTCAAGATCAACCACAATACGCTGCAGAGACAGCAAAACCCATGTATATAACTGTAAAAATTGAATGTTGTAAATAGCTCATGTATACATGGATATGTATATAACTGTAAAAACCCATGTATATATATATATATTGTGAGACTAAGCCGGTCTTAGGCGGTTGCCTAGACCTGGGTATAGCCTGAAGTTGTGGAATAAAGACTCTGTAGTCGTGTCCAGAGTGAAAATTAAGGTTAGGTTTTATTCCTTTTCCCTTGAGGATGTCTTCAAATAAGGACAACATAAATTGAACGGTTGCTTCACCGGTGTAAAGGATTCTTACAAACTATAATTATGCTTCTTCTTCAGCAAAGAGAGTCCATCACATTCCATATGTGCAAAAACACAATTCCTTTCCTGCTCCCTTTTAACACAGAGATTCTATGTCATCTGCTACACACAAAGCACATTCCATGGGCTCGGGGATGTTTTCTGGGATAGAGCTTTCCCACTGCATAAGGTCGGGACCTGGTCCTGTATATGGGCACTGAGTACTTGTGAAACTGCTCTCAGAGCTTTGCCCTCGGGAGACCTCAGCTTCTGATAGTTGGAGCTGCTTTAGGGTGTCAAAGCTAGCAGGAGCTATGCTGGGGATTTCCTCCCACGTCCTATGCCAATAGGGATTCTCTAGCTTGCTGTAAGCCCGGCTTCTCCTATAAGGACCCACTTCTTTCCCTTTACAAAAGACAGGGTACTTATCTCTCTTTGGGGAGAAGATGGTTTCCAGCCCTTCCTCTTCCAGCCAAGGTTTTCTCTCTGACTGGCTTCCTGCTTTTCTCTGTGAGCATCGGTTACTGTGTCTGGCTGAGCAGCACTCACTTCCTGTCTTAAGTGAACTTCCCTGTACGTGACCTTTGCTCTCTGTTGGCTTGGCTGCTTGCCTTGGTACGAGGACCCCTCTGGCTGGGAAGACTTTGCCACTGTCCTTCCTAGCTCTCTCGAGTTTTTTCAGCCTGCCTTTCTTCTGTCCTGATTCTCCAAGGCAATGTGTCTTTCTGAAACTGCTCTGGAGTTCTTGTCCCACCTTCTCTCTGAGACTGACTTCTCAATCTCCTGGACTGCTTTTCCTCGAGCTCAAACTCCAACTCTGGCTGCAGCCCTGAATGCTGAACTCCAGCCTTTTCCTCCAGATGCTTGAACTCCCTGAGCCTGAGCCCTCGCATGAGCTCCCTATGCTTGAGCTTCCCAGGCCTGAGTTCCTCAGGCCTGCCCTCTCTCTGTGTGATTTCCCACCTGGTTTTATCCCTCTGCTCATCAGACGTAGAACATGATTCTGGCTCCAGGTGAGCCTGATTGGGACCCTGAATTCTTACTGCGTCACTAAGGCCATGAAGAAAGTTTGTTTCTCCTTTCCCTGCCCTTCTGCATTGTGTATGCTGCAACTGTACGTGTGGCTGTAAGGTAAGCTCTTCTTTTATTTTACTCTTTAATATCTCAGGGTCTGTGCTATCTAACTCATGACAAGTAAGCTCTTCCTTTGCATTACTCTTTAATATTTCTGGCTTAGTGCTGTCTACCTCATGACAATATGCATATATAGATATATGTGTAACTGTAAAAACCCATATTGTAAATAGCTCACGCTAATCAGCCCACCCACACTCATACACCCAATGTATATAAACACACCAACACAAACACCAATGACACTGATTGTTTGCTGTGTACACCGCCTTGATTAAAGGATAAGGCGGGATAGAAATACCCTTTAAATAAAAATAAAATTCCGCTGCCTCCTATCCCAGTAGTTACCAAGATGGAACAGCTGGTTTAAAACTGTTATGCACCATGCCAAATTCATCCAGTTCTACAAAGATTTCATTGCTGAAGAATTGCAACTGAGAGATGCAACAAATGCACTGACTGAATTGTACGAGCTTCTTGATGATCCTGCTGTCGTCGCAGAAGATGTGAACTTCATCACTGCTAATGCAGTGAAGCTTGTAGACTTGCTCACATGGTTTGAGTCCACCGATGTTCACATCAATCTGGCGTACAGCAAAGTGATAGAAGTTTTGGCTTGGGCAGAATACAAAGCAAGTATTGCCATTATCGCCAAGTACAAAAAGGCCTTTGAAGATACCGCTGACAAGCTTAGTCAATACTACAAACCTACAGGTCATCAACGATTCTCCCAGCCAGGGCTGAACTTCTTGAAGTCGGTCAGAGTGTTTGACTTTATGCAGGTTTTGCTTTTGTAATGTGATGAGTTGATACAGAACATACCTGGAATGGATAACCATCATCTCTTGGCTGAATTTGTAGCTTACAAAGCAGTGGCTGTAGATGTTCCCGCAGAAACATCTGTCACATCATTGTGGTTTGCAAGCACTGGTAGATTCCTGCTGTTGAGCCGGTTGGTGCTACGATACTTATTGGTGCCCACAAACAGTGTTGAAGCTGAAAGGAGTGTGAACCAATACATGACTGTCTGTGCACCGCAGTGCCAGAGACTGTTGATGAGCAATTTGACAAATCAAGTGATTATTGCAAAGAACTCAAAACTGTGAATGCCTGAGTATTTGTTGTTTAGTTGCGTCTTCTTCAATAAAGTTCTTTTTGGATATTCCTTGTGTTGGCTGTGGTTTTTGTCCTCTGTTCTGACAGTTGACAGCAATTACTTGAAATAGACACTATAACTGCTAGTTAAGGTTCACATAAAATGTTGAAATAAAGGCCCGTGAATTTTCCGTGAAATATATTGAATTTTCAAAGACCTCCCGAGAAATAGCGCATTTTTTCCCGTGAAAAAGGTTGGTCCCTACCAAACTGGCCTCCCAAGGTCAGGGTCAGGCTATGGGGAATCTCCTCCACCCCTTCCTACCTCCTCCACTACCCGGGCCTGCCATCCCCTGCCAACTAGGGGAACATATTCCACCTCAGAAGTGGAATAAGTTTCCCATTCAGTCTGCCGGCCCCGGACATACAGGGCCGACATTGGAATCAGCCCTATACATCCGGGGCTGCGGACCGCCCACTGCCCTCCATAACTCTGCCCCTGCACCTCCCCTTTCCTGCCTTGTCTAACCTCCCCGCACAACGTATGGGGAAGTTAGTCGGGGTCGGCAGAGGGGCCGAATAGTGGGGATGGATGTCCCATTGGGACGTCCATCCCTGCTATTTGTGGCTCGGAATGACTGTGATAAGGGGTCATTCCAATCCCGTCCAGCCCCTGCTATTCACCTATACCTGATGCCATCAAACAAGCTCCCCGCACGTACAGCCGAGATGTGTGGGGAGCTTAGTATAGGGATGGGATGGGGGTGGGCCGAGGGAAGAGTGAGGGTGGGCCGAAGCATGACCCCCAACTCAGATGTACAGGGCCTATTCTGGTGCTGGCTCTGTACGTCCAGGCATGGCTAGTTAAACTGGGTACATTCCACCTCAGAGGTGGAATAAGACCCCCCAAGGATTGTGGACATTGCCGGAGGACCCCACAGGGGCCGTGGGTGTACAGGCTGTGGACAGCCCATCCAGGGGTCGTGTGTCAGGGATTTAGGCTGTGCATGGTTCTGTGGGGGATCGGGGCAGCTGAATAGCATCCCAGTGCTCTATGCAGGCACTCCGCCTTGGTTGGATGGGGTGAAAGCAGGGTGTACAGCGGCTCGGAATTTTGGCACGGCCTGCCTGTCCAAGCCAGTTGCACCCAATTCTGATCCTGTGGGGATGTATAGCCTCCACAGGGTCAGAATCAGGTTCAGGTCTAGCCCATCCAAATTTTGGATGTCTGGATGGGCTGGTCAGGCCCCGATGGGAATTGGCCTCATAGCAATTTATTTATTTATTTATAGAGTTTTATATACCACCTTTTCCTTCAATCAAAGTGGTTACAAAAAAAGGGTGGGTAGAGGGGACATTTAAGGGGGGGGGGGGAAGGAAAACAATACAGAACAATAAACAATGCTGTAAGGTAACAGAGTGTTGGGATTATTGGTTGATGGAGCCATTGTGTTCAGCATAGTGTTCCACATAGTGTTCTTGAGCATCTTCCTGAAATCCTTAAGGTCCTTTGTCAAGCACATTGGTTTGGGGAGGGCATTCCAAAGTGTAGGTGAAGCGAGAGAAGGAGCTCTTTTGGAAGTGGATTGGTTGGCACGTTGGAAGCTGGGTGGAGTGATGATCTTGTTCGTCATGTTGCTTCATCTGGGTCTTGAGCTAGAGTCCTTGGTTATAATGAGCTGTACTGCAGAGGCTGAGAGGTTCTGAAAGATTTTAAAGATGTTTAAGGTTGCTTTATATCTTATCTGTGAGTGGATGGGTAGCCAATGCAGCTGCTGAAGTATTGATGTGATGTGCTCGCTTCTTGCAGTGTTTGTAATGATCCGGGCTGCCGTGTTTTGTACCAGCTGTAGGGGGTGGAGATATTGCTTGGACAATCCTTGATAGAGCGAGTTGGTGTAGTTCAGTATAGGCGTGATTATAGCCTGGCATACCGTGCGGAAATGGATATTGTCCAGAACGGGTTTGAGTCTTCTGATGAGCTTGAGGCAGTGGTGCGCTTTGCTGGCAGTTTTTTGATGTGCGACTGGAGGGTCAATTTTTTATCTAGGGTGTCACCCAGGTACTTTACTTCATCTTTCACTGCTATGTTCTTACCTAGGATGCTAATCGTATGAGGAGTCCTGAAGGTGGAGTTTCTGGAGACGAACATAGCTTCTGTCTTGTCACAGTTCACAGAGAGACAGTTGCTAGTAAGCCATGCAAGCATATCCTTGAGACAGTTGGTAATGGGTGCAAGGTTAGGAGTGTGTATGTCAATGGGGGTGTAGACCATAATGTCATCTGCATATATATAGTAGAGCATTTTGTGATGCCAGATGATGCTGCAAATTGGCTGTATGTATAAGTTGAAAAGTATGGAGGACAGCGTCGAGCCTTGAGGGATGCCTTGCGATACGTTAAATTTGGCAGAATTGATTTCGCCACACCTGAACTGTTGGGATCGGTTGCTTAGATAGGATGTGAACCATTTTAGAGTATTGCAACTCAATCCGATTTCCTGAAGCCATTGTAGCATAATGGTGTGGGATATAGAGTTAAAAGCCACTGAGATGTCCATGAATATTAGAAGGAATCCTTTTTTTTGTGTTGTCAATGCCAGTGATAAGTTTATCAAATAAAGATGTAAGGAGCATCTCGACATTGTGCTGTGGCCTGATCCCCTGTGTTTGAGTGTCCAGAGGGGCGTATATGTCGATGTGTTTTTGGAGTTGTCTCTAAACGGCTTTTTCAAGGACTTTGGCCATGAAAGGGAGGCTAGAGATAGGATGGTAGGATTTTTGGTCAGATGTGTCCAGGGTACACTTCTTGAGGACTGGTCGTATGCTGGCCTGTTTTAGGGCTTCAGGCATATATCCGTGCTGTAGCGATAGCTGTATGATTTGTTGGAGGCTCGTGTTGATTTTGTCCCTAGTGGCTTAGATCCATGCTGTTGGACATAGGTCAGTGGAGGAGGATGTGGTGTTTAGTGATCCTATGATTTGCTTGACCTGTGAAGGTGTCAGAATCGCAAAGTCTTTCCAGGTCTCCTTATGAGTAGGAATTGTTGGGTTAGTAGGGATAAGTGGTTGGTTTAATGTGTAGTTGTCATTTTTTACTGATCAGCAACAATGACAATTGTTGAAGGTTGATGGCTTGGGTGTCTGACTGCGAGGTGTCCTTGGTGAGCTTTCGGACGAGGTTGAAGAGTTCCCTGAGTCTGTTTGCTGATTTCATTATGGTGTTGGTGTAGTATTGTTGTTTGGACTCATTTATTATGCTGTTGTATTCCTGTTGCTTGGTTCTGTATTGTTGCAGATTGTCCTGGGTTTTATTGCATCTCCATTTTCTTTCTAGTCTTTTTAGAACCCTTTTTGCTTCCCTGATGTTGCCACTTTATGGAAAGTGCTTTTGAATATTGGACCACTTGTTTCTATGAAGTAATGTTCTGCACTGTGTAGCATGCCTTAGTTTGAAATATTAATGCACAGTAACTGCAAGGCCTGTGCAATAACTGTTCAGGGTGTGGCCACCATCTCATCATGCAGTTACAGCACAGGACATACCTCTACCATACAGTGAGTGCATTGCTGATAGCATGAAAGTGATACATTTTTTTGCATTATCGGGGTTGGCTATATCACACGCCAATAACCTTAAAAGACACAAAGTGCTCCATCCCCAGACAGAGAGCGCTCAGTCCCCACACCCCAATATCCTCTGGCCCTTACTAAGGGGTCCTTGGTGGCTAATGGGGGGGGGGGGATAGAAGCTATCCTTGGATGCTCCAATTCCATCTTCCTTCATGGTCTAAATTATTCCTCAGAGGTAGTTTGTGGTACTACTGCTAGGGGTTAAGCTGGCAAATAAGGAAGAAAAATCCTTATTTGGCAGTTTGACCTCTAGCTGTAGTTCCACAAGATTACTGTTAGGAGTCACAACTGCCAATTTAAACGCAGACCAGCAAAGTATCAGGGGCATTCGGGGATCTCTCCTGCCCCACCAGTATCCCATTAGGGAATCCTCTAGTAAGATTCAGTGGGTTGATGCTGATTGGGAAGAAGATCATAGTGGGTTGTGATTGGAGGAACATTCTTCAAATGGGTTAGTTTTGTGCATACTGTGACAATAATGAACTTCCCTCCTAAGCCAGGGTATGTGGAGTATGATCTTAGTCTGACTTTGCACAGATATCTTTGGCATAGTTGAGTTTATCACATGATAAACATGTATCGTACTGTAGACTGGTAAACTTGGAGAACCCTGCCAAAGCTTTACATTCACAGATATTGAATCTCCGCGCCCCCCCCCCCCCCTTACTGAAATAGTCCAAGATACTTAAGGATGGTGTTGAATATCCCAGAAAAGAGTATTCCTTCTTTTAGTACGATTCTCTGCTCCCCTTATGAGAAGATCCAAAGAAGTGAGTGGGGATGATAAAAGAAGTCCCCTTAATGTTTTAGCAGACAGTTTAGATCATCTGCTTTTAATAAAAGTCCATGGAAGAAGAAGAAGCTAAGAGGGCTACCTTACAGGTTATCTTTGAGTTTCCCAGTGACTGAGGCAATATCCTTCATCTGTATTTTAAGAAGAGGGCTGCTTTATTTCTGGACCAGAAAATATAGGTTTTCCTGAATTGGTATGTGTAGCTCAGGATCATGGGAAAAAGATTTTGGCCATGTGCTAGGAAGTATTGACCTTAGGTGTTACTTTTGTAGTTTGCTTTCCTTGCAATTGCCTTGCAGATATATCCTCGACAGCGCACTGAATATAGATCAACAGAAGTAAGTTTATGTCTTGAGAATCAAATCACTTCAATTCACCCTACACAATCGTATTTCGTCTAAGTAGACTTCTTCAGGGGTGTTAATTGAAGGAAGAACCTCAGACTCTAGCTTCCACTCCAAAATTCTCATTTGAACAAACAGCTTCAAAAATTACATTCTGTATAGAACACCCACCTTGGTGTGATGTCAAAGATTTTTTCACCTAGCTTCTTCATTCCCTCTGGTGCACTGCAAGTGTGTATGCTGCTCTTGTTTAGAATTACTTCCAGATATATTCTCCATTCCTCCATTATGTTACCTGTGATCATTTTGCTATATTGGATTGAATTTGTAACTGCTTTGGAAATATTGCTGTTGCAATATGAATTTTAGTGTTTTTGATTTATTGAAATTTCATAATAAATATAATAAAAGTATTTTTTTTCAGTCAGAGCATGGTTAATCTGTGGAGTTAGTTGTGGTCAAAGACAATAACATAGCTGGGTTATACAAAGGTTTGGATAGGTTTCTGAAGGACAGGTCCATTAACAAATTAGTCAGGTAGGGGACATGAATAGTGAGTGAATCTCCTCCTCAGGAACTGTTGAATACTTCTTCCAAGAAGTTCGGTTTGGCCACCATTGGATACAGGATGCTCAGTTCAGTGGACCATTGACCTGACCAATTTTGGAATTTATGTTCTTGTATTCTTGGTTTGCAGCTTGTCATGCTGTGAGGGCTTGTGTGCATCAGTGATGCTGAGAGCTAAACTATCGGTAGTTTAACTACTGGCAGGGTCTCCCAAGATGGACAGGTCTCAGCTGAGATGCCAGACCAAGACAAACCACCCATCTGGGCAGCAGCAGAATGGGATAGTGTTGACGGCGGAGGATCACATTTCTGTGACAACGGCAACAACACCAAACTTAAACTGTGCGGAAGAAAGGCCCGGCAATCTACTTCTGTATCTTGCCATGAAAACCCAATGGATAGTTACAACAAAACAAATTGTGCTGTAGTGCTGGAAGATGAGACCCCCAGGTTGGAAGACACTCAACTAGCTACTGGGGAAGAGCTGAAGACTTTTCAGAGTAAAGCCAGCATTTATGTTGTGGTTGGATCAAAGCCCTCGGGACGTCTGACTGCTGATGTAGCTGCGCATGAAATGAGAGTCAGAAGCTGTAAAGATGTCTTACACATTGGAACATGGAACGTACGAAGCATGAACCAAGGGAAGTTGGAGGTGGTCAAGAATGAAATGGAACGTGTACAACATGATCTGTTGGGTGTCAGCGAACTGAAATGGACTGGCATGGGGCACTTTGCATCAGATGATCACATGGTCTACTATGCTGGAAATGAAAGACAAAGAAGAAATGGTGTTGCATTTATAATAAAGAAGAAACTTGCAAGAACTGTAATGAAATACAATGCAGTCAGCGAATGCTTAATCTCTATTCGTCTACGAGGAATGCTTATCAACACAACTATAATTCAAGTATATGCCCCAACAATGGCTGCAGAAGAGAATGAAATTGAAGAATTCTATGAACAAGTACAAGCTGAAATTGACAGAACATGCAAACAGGATATCCTGATAGTCATGGGTGATTGGAACGCAAAGGTTGGCAACAAAGAAGAAGACAAAGTAGTTGGAAAATATGGACTTGGCAACAGAAATGAAGCTGGAGAAAGACTGATAGAATTCTACAAGACCAACGATCTATTCATCTCGAACACCTTCTTCCAGCAACACAAGTGGCGACTGTACACATGGACTTCACCCAATGGATTGTATAAAAATCAAATTGACTACATCTGTGGAAGTCAACGATGGAAAAGCTCTATGACATCAACAAAGACAAAACCTGGAGCTGACTGTGGTACAGATCATCAACTACTAGTATGCAAACTCAAGCTAAAGCTGAAAAAGAGCAAACCACTCATGAATGCAGCAAAATATGACCTTGAGAATATACCACTGGAATTTAAAGACTGCCTGCAAAATCGATTTGCTGCTTTAGATACAAATGATAGAGTTCCAGAAGAGTTATGGAATGACATCAAGAAGGTTGTGTTGGAAGAAAGTGAGAAGTCTCTACAAAAGTTAAAAAAGAAAAAACGGCCAAAATGGATGACGGAAGAAACTCTGAAAATTGCCCAGAAACGCAGAGAAGCTAAAGCCAGAGGAGAAAGAAAGACAATCACAGAACTCAACAGAGATTTCCAACGTGCAGCAAGACAGGACAAGGAAAAGTACTACAATGACGCATGCAAGGAAATAGAAGCAGAAACTATTAGAGGAAGAACAAGATCAGCTTTCCTAAAGCTACGAGAGTTAAAGAAAAAGTTCCAGCCTCAAATTGGAATGTTACAAGATGCTCAAGGTTCTATGTTGAATGATGCTGAGAAGATCAAGAAAAGATGGAAGGAATATACAGAGTTTTTATATGATAAAGATCAAGTGGACCAACAGCCGTTTCAACCTGTACCTTATGATCTGGAACCATTGGTGATGAAAGAAGAAGTTGAAGCAGCATTGAAAGCCTTATCAAAGAACAAATCACCAGGCATTGATTGCATTCCCATAGAAGTATTACAGCAATCTGATGCAGCTGTTACCATACTTACAAGGCTCTGCCAAGAAATATGGAAGACAGCATCATGGCCAACTGACTGGAAAAGATCTGTGTTTATACCAGTACTAAAGAAAGATGATCCAACTGACTGTGGAAATTATCGCACAATCGCTCTGATCCCACATGCCAGCAAAATTCTACTGAAGATTATTCAAAAGAGACTACAATCATACCTGGAACAAGAACTACCTGAAGTACAAGCAGGGTTCAGAAAAGGGCGAGGAACGAGAGACATCATTGCGGATGTGAGATGGATCCTTGAAAAGACTAAAGAATACCAAAAGGATATCTATTTGTGCTTTATCGACTATAGCAAAGCTTTTGACTGTGTAAACCATGAGAAACTCTGGGCCACACTAAGAAGCATGGGTATACCAGAACACCTGATCGTTCTCTTGCACAATCTGTACATTGATCAAGAAGCAACAGTTCGAACGGAACAAGGAGAAACAGAATGGTTTAAAATAAGCAAAGGTGTAAGACAAGGCTGCATACTTTCCCCCTACCTGTTTAATTTATATGCAGAACAAATCATCAGAGAAGCAGGATTGTATGAAGACAACAGAGGTGTGAAGATTGGTGGAAGACTCATCAACAACCTTCGCTATGCTGATGATACCACATTACTGGCGGAAAGTGAAGATGATCTGAAACATTTGCTTCTCACAATCAAAGAACATAGTCTCAAAATGGGCCTGCACCTTAATGTAAAGAAGACAAAGATCATGACAACTGGCATAATCAACAGGTTCATCGTCGAAGGAGAAGAAATTGAAATCGTGAATAACTTTAACCTACTTGGATCAACTATCAATAAAGAAGCAACAAGCAGTCAAGAAATCAGACGACGCATTGCTCTTGGCAGAATGGCTATGAAAGACCTAGATAAGATTCTCAAGAGCAGAGATGTCTCTCTCCATACAAAGATTCGACTTGTTCAAGCCATGGTATTTTCAATAACATCATATGGATTTGAAAGCTGGACAGTGAAAAAGATAGACAGGAAGAAAATTGATGCCTTTGAATTATGGTGCTGGCGGCGAATACTGTGTATACCATGGACTGCCCGAAGAACAAACCAGTCTGTACTAGAGGAGATGAAACCTAAGCTTTCTTTAGAAGCTCAGATGATAAGACTTCGACTTTCATACTTTGGACACATCATGCGGAGAGAGAGATCATTAGAGAAAGACATCATGCTTGGCAAGATAGAAGGTCAACGCAAAAGAGGAAGGCCAGCAATGAGATGGATCAATACAATAACAGCAGCTACGGGTACCAGTCTGTCAACAATGAGCCGCCTGACTGAAGATCGAACACAATTTAGGATAGCTATCCAGAGGGTCGCCATGAGTCGGCTCCGACTCGACGGCACTTAACAACAACATTCCAATATAGTCAACACCAAGTGGAAACGTTTATTTCAGCTTTAACAAATAGGCAGAATATAGCTCTCAGTCTACTGAGTCATTAATGAGTGGCATTTTTGTGATATTTTGAAACTTAAGAGGATGGTGGTATTGAATTTGATGAAAGTAAGTGTGGATCTTTCTACTACTATAGGCAAGATATCACTCATGTAATCAATGTGAACTGGGAAGTATGACAAATATTTAGCAACCCAATGAATGATGATAGCCTAACTGAAGAGCAACTAAGGCATTTTTTTTTTCATTCTTTCATTATAAGCAACTGAAATAAATATATCACTTTTTGACAAGTAGGTCGGCGGAACTCTTTACAAGGAGTAGTTTCAATACTATAATGCTAGCATATCATGCAGCAGGCCACATGTCAAAATAACAAGGTGCAATTACGCAAAGAACTGAAAAGAAGCAGATGAATGGTAAACACTACAAAATGCTAAGTGACAACCACTTGCTTACGCTTACATTTAGATCATATTCATCAATTGATTTACTAGGTAGAGAGGAGTCAAATCACTCCATATTAATCAGAATCTAGCTCTGAACCATAATTTCTGCTGTCCACATCTCTAATTTGAACACTGCAAATGCAAAGAGCTTACTACTCGGTGAATTAGTCAGAACAAACCTTCCAAATGGTTTAAAATTACGAACTGCAGTCTATGAACCATAAACTATGGGGGCCATATTCAATAGAGGCAGCCAGCGCTGTTAAAGAGGCTGGCAGTTGCCAATTTAAATAGTGCTTGGGTATTCAATGCCGGAGCCATATCCAGCCACTGGTATTGAATATCTAGGTTGCCCAGTTAGTTTTAGCTAATTGGTCAGCAGCAATATTCATCCACAGGCCAAATAGCTAAACTGGCTAAAGTTAGGATAGCCTTTTTTTTCTGCCTAACTTTAGCTGGTTTCGATTAGCTGATTAGTAGCTGAATGTTGTCATCCATCGGCTAACCTATGCTGCCACCCCTACTCTGTCCCTGGATGCCTCAATGCTATGTGATTAGTGTTGGGGTGTTTAAAACGAATAGAAGGAGAGATTCAAAGGCACTAATGGCTCTAGTGCCTCTGAATATCTTGCTGAGCACGGTTTAGCCAGTCATCAAAACTGCTAACCAGATAAACTACATTGAATATGCCCCCCTAGGATCCTTGAAACATGAATCATGGCTGGTAAACCAGTGGGATTGTAAAAAGTCAAAAAGATCACAGATTGCAATAAAGAGGGTTGCAAATCACAAAAATGTGTTTGACTTGTATGTAAGGTATAAGGTTTTTAAACATTTTCATTTTGCAATTTTCTGAGCCTAAAGATCTCATGTACTAACGTGCAACATTATTTTTCCAAAGGTGCTTTGTGCATTAAATAGCACAGAAATGCTAGCAGATAAGCAAAAGATACAAAAATGCTGGCATTTTGCAGCAAACTTCCATGCAGTGATTTTTTTGAAATTTATGTGAAATTCTCATTAATATGCGGCTGTGATGTAACCTCATGCAAAGCAGCTTATTAACAATTTTTTTTCAAATGAGCATGTGAAAAAGGCTTTGCAGACCTATTTTTGCAAAAATATAACTACAACTCGATAGCTGTAGTTATTTCAAAGAATACCCTGAAAGGTCTAACTTTGCATCACAGTGGCTTATAGTGAAAGGTTCCACAGGTCTGAACTAGAAACTTCCCAAACCCCTCTGGGGGCCTTTGAACTCTAGTTTCTAGTAGCCCCTTAATCACAGGCCTCTTATCCCTGACTTGGTGCATAAATGAATAAAGACAGAGTTGCCCTGGACCCCTTCCCTAGTGCACCTCAAAGCTCTGGTGGTCTAGTGGAGGAGTAGCCTAGTGGTTAGAGCACTGGCCTCAGAGCCAAGAGACCAGGATTCAGTTCCTGTGGCATGACCATGCAATATTGGTTGCCTCAGAAGAATCCAAGTTATCAGTGCCCCTGTTTAATGTATATTGCCAAGTTTAAGTTACAGTGTAAGCCACTTTGACTAAAATGATAAAGCAGTATAGAACACCTTTTAAATAAATAGTGTGCCACACCTCCTTCCAGCCCAAACCCAAGGCTAAAATTCTTCAATAAAAAACCCTCCAAACTCATCCCCACAGAAGCTCTGTCCCTTAAATTTAAAACTGTGACGGCTGGTCATGCTCATGCCTCCCTTAAAACAGTTTTGCCTGACCCCCTAGCAATAGTCTCATGGTACTACTGCTAGGGATCAGGCTATGTGATCAGGGCACATATAAACGTCTGTGTTAATTTGAATGCATATTTGTATTTTATAAAGTATATGTGTACCCGCTAATACCACCCTAACCCAGTTCCTGGGAATGCCTTTACTCAGTGCATACATGCTGTATGCATACAAGTTCACCTACATATCAGTAGGGCAGTTCTTTGAAAGCCTATTTTTGCTTGTAAAACAATGTTTTATTCACAGAAGTCTTTTAAATTTGCCCTTTCTCTTAAATAAACATTTTAGCCTTACTAACCAACTCAAAAATGTCAAACACATTGAAATATTTCTTCAAAGATCAGAAAGCCACTTAACTTTATACAATATTGAAAAATTGTCCCTTTAGAATAAATTATTTTTTTTCGGAAAGTTGGATTTTTTTCATCAGTTCAAAAACACCACTGATGTAACTAAAACTACAAATATCCTTGGTATCAAAGGACTAGAACATTGCAATGAAATGCCCATTTTTATAATTGTTTCAGAAATGGTGCAGGGATATATAGAAAAGAAAGTATAACTTTTGGTCAAGGGAAATTAGTAAAGTCTATATTAGAAACAAAAGAAAACATTAGTCATAAATAAATGATACACAGGGAAAGAAAAAGCATGATTTCTATCAAGGGAAGTCATTGATTCGCCACTCTATTGGCATTCCTTGAGGGTGTTGACAAGAATGCATATAGGACAGATCTAGTTCTTTTTATTATGGGAAAAGAATATAAACATTTTCATGGATCAAAAACGAGTGGAAAGATGAAAAAAAGGGAAGAGCTAATTAGTCATTTTTCGTAGTGAAGGGAGGTAAATAGTGATATTCCACAAAAATCAGTGCTGGGGTCATTGCTATTCATGGGGGTGATATTTAAACAGAGCACCTTAGAGTTTGTACCTTTGGATAAGCTAGTGGCTTTTCAGAAGAAAACTCCCCAGGGAGGGCTCCTTGGAAAAGGAGAAGAAAAAGCTGTAGTAGACAACCTGATTCAATGTGTGATCAAAACCTGTTGTAAACAAGAAAGGTGGTTGTGGTAACACATGGAACGAAAGGCTATTCTGTAGTGATGGGCTACATCTTTCTGCGGCAGTAAAAGGGATTCTAAGTAAGAAAGTCAGATGATACACCGTCAGATGTTTAAACTAGAAGATGGGGTGATGGATAAAAGCAGATGGGCTTGGGATGTCACCCCCACCAAGATAAAAACTGTATTTGCAGAGGAGAAAATAACACAAATAAATCTTCTTTATTCACACCTCAGCAATATAGTAGAAGAAAAGACTAGATATGATTATAAGCAACTGAAATGTAAGAGATGTGGGTAAAAGAGGAAGCACTGTGGGCCATCTTGGAAAAAGGAGATATCACTTTCATATACACTGGTGTGGGAGCACTAGGGAGCCCTCAGAAAAAATCTGAGGGGGAGGTCTCAGGAGGTTGGAGGAAGGGTCAAGGTTTAGGCAGTGGAATGCCAAGGGCAGGATGGTGGATGCAGCCTGCCCCGGGTGCCGGCCAGGAGGGGGGTAGATGCATGCCGGGCCCACAGTTGCAGCATGGCAAACCTAACATTAAGCTGGCTTGCCGCAGTGCTTCGCACTCTAGGGCTGGTTGCTCTTCTATCCCGGCCAAAGTCTTGTGAATTGCAAAAGTTTGCTGTTCTGCCTCTGCGGGACAGGCCGGGAGTGGAGGGGTGCATCATGGCACAGTAATGCACGGGGGAGGGGGTGCATCATGGTGCAGAACACTGTGCAAGGGAGAACTCCAGCAATGTGGAAAGGGGGCACCTGTCCCGGGTGCCAAGGGGGATGGGAATGGTACTGAGTTCAGTCTTATGGAGGGGTTGATTGGGAGTGGGGTGATCAATGGGGAAGTTGTGTTTGGTTGGTATTCATCAATGAGGGGTGGGTTTGGGTCTTTGGAGCGAAGGGGGTGCTGAAAGCATCACTACTTTTTTAGAAGGGCAACACTACTGAACTGCTCTTGAGGTGACAAGTGCAGCTGCGCTATCAGCAGTCAAAATTAATGCAGCAAATCTCACGCACTAGCTTTCACCGATCAACATTCCCAGTCTCCACCACGCTCCCACTTCTATCCCACTGTATCGCGCTAAAATGGGCTTTTACTATGCTGGCTGATTTACCATGCAGTATTGGTTGCTTCAGGCCTTTAACGCATGTTAAAGACTGCAGTAATCACTACTATGGTTTAATTTGATGTTTAATTTAATCCGCATTTGATTAACCACCCAGGCCAAGGCATCAGCGCGGTGTGCAATGAGCAAATAATTGCTACTAACAGAGAGAACGCCAAAGTCATGATAGGATAGAGAAGGGGACAGAGCACACAGGAAAGATAGAAGACATAGATATGCGGTCAATGAGAGAAAGGAAGGGAGATGTAATGTGAACCTAGGTAGGGAGGAGATCAAAGGCAATGCCGAAGAGATGGGTCTTCAGCATCGCCTTGAATCGGGGAAAGGACTGCTCAGGGCTGGACTGAGGAAGAAGAATAAAGAATGCTGTGTAAGTGCCATCTTTCACCAAAAAAAGTTACATAGGTCCCAAGGAGAATGCTTCCTTTCTCCTAATTTTAGTAGGTTCCTATTTATGTGTCTAAAAAATGTGAGGACTGTGGGGGTCATTCTGTCCCGTGAATAGCGGGCATGGTAGTCCCGTTGGGACGTCCATCCCCACTATTCGTCCCCTTGCCAAATCCAGCAATATCCTCCCCATATGAACAGCAGATTTGTATGGAGAGGCCTAGACAGGGGTGGAAGGGGGAATTCTGGAGGCGGATTGAGGGTGGACATGGGCAGGCCGTGACCCCGGACATACAAGGCCGATTCAGAGGTCGGCCCTATACGTCCGGGGCTTCGAATCTAGACAGGGGACTTATTACACCTCAAAGGTGGAATAAGTCCTCCTGGATGAAGGGGCATTGTGGCGCAGGACCCGAGGATGCAGGTGAGGGGATGCAGGTGGTTCCCCACTGCCCGACCCAGGCCTTGGAAGGCCAGATCGGGGGTCAGGCTATAAGGGGATTGCGGCTCCTGAATGGAGCCATGGTGCCATGACAACAGGATGCCATGGCACTTTGGCTCCATTCAGGAGCCTGGCTGAGGTAGCCAGGTATGTGGCTGGGCGTGCAGGCCAATCAGAATCGGGACCCGGCCTGCACATCCAGGCCGTTGACCTGATTCTGATCCCGTGGGCACGTCTAGCACCCGCGGGATCAGAATCAGGTCTACTTCTGTACACCCCACTTCTGATCGGCCACACAGGGGCTGCACAGCCTGTATGGAATTGGCACAATCTATGAGAAGAGGTCAAGTTGGAAGGACAAAGTTAGATATTCAGAGCTGATTGCTAGTGTTAGGCGCCTAAGTTAGGACTTTAAAGTTGGGTGAGTGAATTGAAAGCCTAAAGTTTGTCATTCAGCTTCTTTTGAACATTAGTTTCCTCGTCCATGGAAACCTAGAATGTTATACAGTAGAAGTGTATGAAATAGTCAAGTCACATATCAAAGGTGACCTTCTTTTCTAAGTCATGCTAGCATGGTGCCGAGACATCCTGCAGTTCCTAATGTACATGAAATCACAGAAGACATCAAAGTGTTTGAAGAAGGAATTTAATTTTTCTCTTATAACTCCTAAACTCCTAAACCATGCTATGAAACAAACTTGCTTTGTTAATTGTTGTTCACTGTGAACCGCATCTGAACTTTGGAAGATGCGGTATATAAATGTATGTATAAATAAAATAAATAAATAAATGAGTTCTGTCCTCTGTACCATCTTCCCCTTCCTTCACTCCTCAGGTAATAAATGAGGGGATAAGAGAAATGAAGCAAAGGATACCTTAAGCTTACAGACATCCAAAAATTTGCTCAACCTCTATCTATTCCTCCCTTTCACCTCTGAATCTTACCATTCCACTGCTGCACTTTCCTGTCACGTATGCAAAGAAAGGTCTTGTTCCCATTTTTTACTGTGCTATTTTTTCATCCATTTGTGCTCCCCTGCGTCTAGCATGAACCTGCGTTACCAGGGTAGGACTTTGTAAACATGATTCTGAGAAAACAAAATTGTACCTATATGGACAAACATGGAAACAATAGCTAGGCTTTAAGCTTTTTCCTACAAAAAAAAATCTGAAAATGTGCAATGTAGAAGGCCTGGCATCTTGCAATTTTTTAGTCCAAATTTTTCTTTATTAATTTTAAGCACACAAAAGAAAGAATATTATAAATATCGGCATACAAGAAACACAACAGAGGCAAATGCATTGAGGTAATGTAAAACACGGTTACATCTTGGTAAGTAACATAGTTAATCATAAGAACTAATTGACACAGAAGCTCTAACATGAAGACAAATAACTTCCTACTGGATCCCAACGGTGATGAGAAAGCAAGTTACATTTCTTTCTGTCAGCCACTGAAAATTCTAATTGTTGTCTAAGTAAAACAGAATTCAACCAAAAACGAACATTTTAAAAACTATTGTATTTCCACCAATTTAAGACTGCTTTAAGCGCTATTCAAGCGAAATATCAGAGAACATCTCTTGAAGTGAAGCGTGAGAAACAGGTAGTACAACAGTCTTGAATATGGCACTTTCATAGGACACCGTGTAGTCTTAACAGCCCCTGCCCTTCTGAGTGCAAATGGTGTGTTGAAGCATAATGAAACTAAATCTGACTTGCATTTATTCTGAACCATGAAGGGTCTTTAAACAAAGCACACTGCCGAATAGACAATCAGTGAAGAGCTTGTAAACTTAGAAAGATGTGGTCAAATCATTTATATTGTAGTCAAAACCAGTGCAATTGCATTTTAGGGGTAATTGTATAAGGAGGAACATACTTTTAGTCACCAAGTATGCGCCTAATTTAAGGTTAGCATATTTGTTTCAGGCAAATCTGGGACATTTATCCAAAATGAGGAGGAGGGGGAGGAAGGGACACCTTAGTTCCGGTTTGAGCAAGAAGGCATGGAGGAGGAGTGTGATTACCCTGCCCCCCATCCATCCCATGATAGCGACAATATCTCTTCCAAGCAGACAAAATGACAGCAAAATAGAAACAGTAATGCATTTCCCCCATACTGCACAAAATATAAAGATAATGGATCAAAATTCTAAAACTGACATATTCAAATTTCTAAGTTCAAAATCAAATATTTTTACACCACCTCTGTTCCCATGGCTGGAATCAGAGATAAGAGGCCACCAAAAGGTGAGAGTTGGGGACACAGCTCTAAAAGGGGGTCAGTTCCCATAAATCAGAGACATCTAGTAACAGCCTAACTGAGGGTTATTTTAGCCATGACCACATATGTTCATTAATAACCTCTTATAAAATACCAGCCCACATAAAAGTACATGCATTGAATGATGGCATGTACTTTGCCATTGGGGGTATTCATGGACGGAGTTTGGCCTGCATATGAGCGGAATGCACAAGTATACAAATAGATAGAAACATAGAAACATGATGGCAGAAAAAGACCACATGGCCTATCTAGTCTTCCCTTCCATATCAACAACAACAGTCCCATTTTTTCCTTCAGAGATCTTCTGCATGGTCCCATGCTTTTTTGAATTCAGATACTGTCCTCGACTTTACTACCTCCACTGGGAGACTATTCCATGCATCTACCACGCTTTCCGTAAAGAAATATTTCTGCATATTACTCCTGAGTCTATCCCCTTTCACCCTCATCTTATGTCTCCTCATAGCAGGGCTTGCTTTCAATAGAAAGAGGCTCTCCTCTTGTGCATTTATGCCACAAAGGTATTTAAACGTCTCTATCATATCTCCTCTATCCTGCCTTTCCTCCAAAGTATACATGTTAAGATCTTTAAGTCTGTCCTCATATTCTTTCTAGCGAAGACCACTAACCATCTTAGTAGCCACCCTCTGCACCGATTCCATCTTTTTTATATCCTTGTAAAAGTTTGATCTCAAGAATTGCACACAATATTCCAAATGAGGTCACACCAAAGACCTATACAGAGGCACTATCACCTCCTTTTTTTTGCTGGCCATTCCTCTCCCTATGCACCCAAGCATCCTTCTGGCTTTCACCATCACCTTTTCTACCTGTTTAGCCACTTTAGGACCATCAGAAACAATCACACCCAGGTCCTGTTCTTCTTCGCCCCCTACACTGAACCACTTCTTCACCTGCTACACTGAAACACTCCCTTGGATATTTGCAGCCCAAGTGCATGACCTTGCATTTTTTAGCATTAAATCTCAGCTGCCAAATTCTAAACCATTCTTCACGCTTAGCTAGATCCCTCTTCATGTTATCTACTCCTTCCTGGGTGTCTACTTTTTTGCAGATTTTGGTATCATCTGCAAAAAGGCAAACCTTATCCAACAACCCTTCCACAATATCACTAACAAAGATGTTAAAAAGAATCAGACCAAGGACAGATCCCTGAGGCACATCACTGGTAACCTCCTTCTCCTCAGAGTGAGCTCCATTTACCTGTACACTTTGTCATGTCCTACTCAACTAATTTCTAACCCAGTCAGTCATTTTATGGTCCATCCCTAGGGTGTTCAACTTATTAATAATTCACCTGTGTGGAATGGTGTCAAAAGGCTTTACTGAAATCTAAGTACACCATATCTAGGGCTCTCCCTTGGTATAACTCCCTGGCCACTCAGTCAAAGAAATCAATCAGATTTGTCTGACAAGACCTGCTTCTGGTAAACCCATGCTGCTTCAGATCCCGCAATCCATTGTACTACAGAAACCTCATTATTTTTTCTTTTAGTAGCTTTTCCAATAATTTACTTACTACAGAGGTAATGAGTAAATTTTTCAAGCTAAAGTTGAAAAAGAGCAAGCCACTCATAAATGCGGCAAAATATGAGCTTGAGAATATACACCAGAATTAAAGACTGCCTGCAAAATCAATGTGCTGCTTTAGATACAAATGACAGAGCTCCAGAAGAGTTATGGGATGACACCAGAAGGTTGTGTTGGAAGAAAGTGAGAAGTCTCTTCAAAAGGTGAAGAAGCAAAAACAGCCAAAATGGATGACTGAAGAAACTCTGTAAATTGCCCAGAAACGTAGAGAAGCTAAAGCCAGAGGAGAAAGAAAGGCAATCACAGAACTCAACAGAGATTTCCAACATGCAGCAAGACAGGACAAGGAGAAGTACTACAATGACGCATGGAAGGAAATATAAGCAGATACTATCAGAGGAAGAACAACATCAGCTTTCCTAAGGCTATGAGAGTTAAAGAAATTCCAGCCTCGAATTAGAATGTTACAAGATGTTCAAGGATCCATGTTGAATGATGCTGGGAAGACCAAGAAAAAGTGGAAAAATATAGAGTCATTATATCATAAAGATCAAGTGAACCAACAGCCATTTCAACCTGTACCTTATGATCAGGAACCATTGGTGATGAAAGAAGAAGTTGAAGCAGCATTGAAAGCCTTATCAAAGAATAAAGCACAGATCATTGATGGTATGCCCATGAAGTATTAGAGCAAACAGATGAATACTTACAAGGCTCTGCCAGGAAATTTGGAAGATAACATCATGGCAAATTGACTGGAAAAGATCTGTGTATATAGCAATACTGAAGAAAGGTGATCCGAATGACTGTGGAAATTATCGCACAATCGTTCTGATTCCACATGCTAGCAAGATTCTATGTAGGATCATTCAGCAGAGACTGCAACTATACCTGGAATAAGAACTGCCTGAAGTGCAAGCAGGGTTCAAGAAAGGGTGAGGAATGAGAGACATCATCGTGGATGTGAGATGGATCCTTGAAAAGACAAAAGAATACCAAAAGGATACCTATATGTTTTATCGACTACAGCAAGGCTTTTGACTGTGTGAACCATGAGAAACTCTGGGCCACATTAAGAAGCATTGGTATACCAGAACACCAGATGGTTCTCTTGCACAGTCTTTACATTGATCAAGAAGCAACAGTTCGTATGGATCAAGGAGAAATGGAATGGTTTAAAACCAGCAAAGTTTGTCGACAAGGCTGCATACTTCCATCTACCTATTTAATTTATATGCACAACAAATCATCAGAGAAGCAGGATTGTATGAAGACAGTCGAGGTGTGAAGATTGGTAGAAGACTCATCAACAACCTTCTCTATGCTTATGATACCACATTAATTGCTGAAAGTGAAGACGATCTGAAACATTTGCTTCTCAAGATCAGGGAATGTGAAGGTACATTCCATTCTGGTGTCTTGGCCTCTGTTCGTCTAGTCAGAACTGGACGCACAGAGATAGACCCGATTCTGATCCCTCGGGGGACATCTAGCCCCCATGGGATCAGAGTTGCATCTTGGCCTGTATGTGCAGGCTGGGACCCGATTCTCATCAGCCTGCATGTATAGGCTCCTGCCCGGCTAACTCAGTCAGGCTCCTGAATGGAGCCGCGATGCCATGGCAACCAGTTGCCATGGCACTGCTGCTCCATTCAGGAGCCATGATCCATGGCCGGCAATCACTTTCGCCTTTCCCCACAGGCCGACCCTCAATCTGGCCTCCCATGGCTAGGGTCGGGCTGCAGGGAATCTCCTGCACCCCCTCATCTTTTTGCTCCCGGCTGGGCCTCCCATCCCCTGGCACCTAGGGGAACTAATTCCACCTCGGAGGTGGAACAAGTCCCCTGTTCAGTCTTCTGGCCCCTGATGTACAGGTCTGACTTCAGAATCGGCCATGTACATCCCGGGGCCGTGGACTGCCCACTGCCAGCCCTAACTCCTCCTCTGCACTGCCATCTCCTGCCCCCATCTAAGCCCCTCCATACAAATTCCTTGTTCGTTCGGGGAGGTTTAGTCGGGGATGGTAACTAACTATCAATAAATACACAACAAGTTGTTAAGAAATCAGATGATGTATTGCTCTTGGCAGAATGGCTATGAAGGACCTAGACAAAATTTTCAAGAACAGAGATGCCTCTCGCCATACAAAGATTCAATTTGTTCAAGCCATGGTATTTTCAATAATGGCATATGGATGTGAAAAAGATAGGTAGGAAGAAAATTGATGCCTTTGAATTATGGTGCTGGTGAGGAATACTGTGTATCCCATAGACTGCCCATAGAGCAAACCAGGCCGTACTAGGGGAGATCAAACCTAAGCTTTCCTTAGAAGCTCAGATGATAAGACTTTGACTTTCATACTTTGGACACACCATCGAAGAGAGAGATCATTAGAGAAAGATATCATGCTAGGCAAGGTAGAAGGTCAACACAAAAGAGGAAAGTTGGCAATGAGATGGAATGATACAATAGCAGCAGCTAAGGCTGTCATTCTGTCAACAATGAGCTGCCTGACTGAAGACTGAACACAGTTTAGGTCAACTATCCAGAGGATCACCATGAGTCAACACCGACTTGACGGCACTTAGCAACAACAACAGTTTTCAACCTCATCTTTACTTCCACTTCTTTGTAAAGGGACCACATGTGCCTTTCTCTAGTTCTCTGGGACCACTCCTGACTTCAAAGAAGCATTAAAAAGGTCAGTCAGTGGAGCCACTAGAACATCCTCAAGTTCTTTCAGTATTCTTGGATGAATCCCATCTGGTCCTATTGCTTTGTCTATTTTTAGTTTAGCTAGTTTCTCACCAACACAGTCTCCCGAAAATTGTCCAAGATCTCTGTCACTTCTATTCCTGTTTGTGAGTGTTTTCTGAGGTCCTGCTCCTGGCCCTTCATCTGTGAATACAGAACAGAAATATTTGTTAAGCAATTCTGCTTTATCCTCATCATCTTCTACATATTCCTCCCCTTTACCCTTGAATCTGATAATACCACTTTTGTCCTTCCTCCTCTCACTACCTCTCATATCTAAAAAATGTCTTATCCCCTCATTTTATTGCATTGGCTATTTCTTCTTCTTTTTGTATTTTAGCTGCCCTGACTAGCTTGCTAGCTTCTATAAGTTTTTCCAAATATAGATTCCTAGATTATAAAATACTATAGTTTACACATGTTCTTATTTATTTAGCTGCATTTATATCCTGCTTTTCACTGGGTCAAAGCAGTCAATTGGGGGATACATTTAACACAAGGGGATATGAGACACATACACTAATACTTACAGGGAACATGGGCAATAGAGGGTTAAGTGGCTTGCCCAAGACCACAAGGAATGCCTATAGGACTAGAAATCCCAGTCCCTCCAGCCTGGGATTGCTGCTCTCAGGTGGGACTTGAACCTCCTGCTCTCTAGCCTGAAGTACCTTGCCCTTACCACTAGACCACTCCTCCAGGGTGGTCTAGTGGTTACAAATATCTAGGTCTAGGTGCAGGCTTATATGGTTTATAGGTTATTTGAATTTGATATACCGCCTTTTGGCATGCCATCAAAATGGCTTACATAGTAAAAACTTTAAAAATGTGGAAAAGAAGAAAAGAACTATAACATATTGACAGGAAAGTGGAGTTAAGGGAAAGGAGCAAGGAACATTGGCACGAGAGGTCAATCCCAGGTGTCTCCACCTATATCAAAGGCATTTTGAGAAGGACTTTAAGTTTCTTGAAATTGTCCTCTAGGAGGACAAGGGCTGGGAGGAAATTCTACAAAGAGGGAGCAATAAAGTAAAAGGCTGAATGTCTCATACACTCATAACAAGCCTTGGAAGAGGGAGGAATGACTAGTTTATTACCCGGTAAAGAGTGTAAGCAGTAGGGAGTGGGTGGGCATATGGAATCACCAGGTCAGACAAGTATGTTGGAAAGTTACTTTGCAGAGACTTATGTGTTAAAGAGAGGATTTTATGTTGTATCTGAACCGAGACAGGAAGCCAGTGATGCAGAATCATTATGGGGGTGATATGTTCAAACTCCTTTGCATGGGAAAGGATACAAATTGCAGTGTTTTGGATGAAATGTAGTTTCTTTAGCTCATAACCATGGATGCCAGGATAAGCAATGTTGCAGCAGTCTAATCGAGCAATGACCGTATTAAGGAAAATTGAGGTTTGACCAGGAGGGTCAAAGAAGGGGCAGTGGGCATAGGGGCAATGCAGGACCCCCCAACCTGTCTGACTTGGGCAGAGAAAGAGAAGTGAGAGTCTATGAGGATGCCAGGTAACAGGGGAGTTATCCAAGAGCGGGAGAAGGTGGAAATAGGCCCCCTACCAGTTATTCAGGTCACTGTAGTTTTGCTGGTATTGAATCAGAGAACATTGGAGTGGAGCCAGGTGGAAATTTCATGTAACCTAGAGTTAATGTGTATAAGGTTAGGATGATAGGGATCTGTGTATCCAATAGCAGCTCCAGGGTGGGTCTAACTGTCCACATCTTAAGGCACAATTTCTGCAGCATGAAGGCACATTTTACAAAGGATGTCCAAGTGCAATCAGGGATGTACAAGCCAGAACATCTGAACCCCCCCATAAAAAAAAACCCAGGTACTTCCACATTCAGGTACGGTTTAAAAAATTTGGATATGTTGAATATGGGTTTCTGTAGGGACCTCTACATAGATGCCCCTGGAATAGCATTCCAAAACAGGGACATCTACTAGTCAAATAGTTAGAATAGTGGTTCAGAAACAGCATTCAAATCCCACTGTTCCTCCTTGTGGTCTTGAAGAAGTCACTTAACTCTCCATCTTCTTTACACCCTCTAGATGTTTTATGGCCACAACAATCACTTTCCCAATGACTATTCATGCCCAGAGCAGGTCTAAAATTGGATGAGGTTACAGACATCCCTAATGTTTCTGAAATCAAGTGGAGACATCTAAGTTCATTGTACTGCCTCAGAAATACCTCAAACATGTCCCTGCCTACTTGGACATTCCCGCACTGGAGACGTCTTAAAAAGCCATTTGTAAAATTTTTCCTAGGATGACTCCATGATTTGGACGTGTACACTCACATTTTCGGACATCCAAATCGCATCTAAGGCTTTTTAAATGATCCTCTTAGGCAACTATTTTATCAATTAATTAAATGGCCCCAATTTTCACAGAGTATATAGATATCAAAAATAACGTTAGCTCTGCAATCTATCCGGAAAGACTGGTTTGTTCAAATACAGACCAGACAATTATTGTTGATATGCCTGTCAAATCAATAGAAACAAGAATCCTTGGAAGCTAACGTGGTCTCAGTATATAGGGAGGGGAACAGAAACTTCTGATCCCAACCCGGACTTCACATCAACGACCACACTGTCATAGCCACCAATTTAACAGAGGTATTTCTAAAAATTGCATTCCAATCAAGGTAATCAAAAAAGTTGCTTAGCTTGTCGTGATCGGGCTTTAAACTTCGACCCGTAGTCAATGGCGTTTCTGTTCCCCTCCCTATATACTGAGACCACGTTAGCTTCCAAGGATTCTTGTTTCTATTGATTTGACAGGCATATCAACAATAATTGTCTGGTCTGTATTTGAACAAACCAGTCTTTCCGGATAAACTATTTTATCAAAACAAATAGGCGCCTACTAGTTTTATAAAATAGGTTTAACTTCGGTACCTTAAAAAGCATGTTAACAAGTCTCAGCCCTATAAAATTACCATCCATGTACTAACTGAAATGCATTAACTGTGGTTTGAAGTTGTCTCAAGTATATAGTATTATAATATGCAAACACTAGGATAATGAAAGCCTGTGTCACTGTATGGAAATCAACAAAGGAAAGCATTAGTTTTAAAGCCACTACCGCCGATTAGTAAACATTCGCCATAGAGAGGCTGATATTCAAAAGAATTTATGCTCCCAATTTTGCTCATGTGTTAGGTGTCACCATGGAAAATTTACTATGGTTGAGTGCATAAATTTATACATAACATTTCTCTAAGATCTTAGGACCCAATATTCAAAGGCATTTGCATGGTTTGCAGTCCTGCACCCTATGTCAATGCCATGTGTAAATGCCGCTAAGTGGGATATTCAGCAGCACTAACATAGTTAATGCTGCTGAATATCCACAGATGCCACTGCTTCCTGTTCCAATACTAACCTGTGGAAGAGTAGCCTAATGGTTAGAGCACTGGCTTGGGAACCAAGAGACCAGGATTTGATTCCCACTAGCACTCCTTGGGCAAGTCACTTAATTCTCCATTGCCTTAGAAGGATCCAAGTTATCAATGTCTCTGTTTAATGTATATTACCAAGTTTAAGTTACAGCGTAAACCACTTTGACTTAAAAAATGATAAAGTAGTATAAAAACCTGTTAAATAAATAAATAAAATGAGGATGTTCCAGGTGGCCCCTGGCCATAACTGGGCAGCAGTGATATTGAACTGCTGCCCAGTTATGGCTACACCGCGAAAGTTAGGTGCAGCAAAGGCTAACCTGACTTGCTCCGTGGAAGATAACTGGGCAGCCACTGAATATTGCCACTGCCCAGTTAACTTCCTGCAAATCTGGTTAAGCTAGATATTAAATGCCAGGGCCAGGTATAACCCCGAAATTGAATATCTGAGTTTAAAATCAGGCGGCAGCAGCTAGCCATGTTAGATCCGCTAGCTGCTGCCACTGAATATCAGGCCCTTAAATTTAAGAGCATAAAAAGTGGGTGTCAAAAGAGGTGGATATAGGGCAGGAAAAACAGTTAAGACTTCAGGATTGATTTTCAACACTAGGCTTATAAATGAGGCTCATAAATCTAGACAAATGAATGGCAGGCTTAAATTTATAAGCCTAATTTTTAAGCTCCTAAATAAAGATGAATTTTCAACTGAAACTTACGGGTTGATATTAATTCATGGTACTTAGCAGTTTCTGACCACCGTGGATAAATCGGAAACTAGATATTCAATGCCAGAACCTGGATATCCTCTGGAAATGACTGTCATAGCTATCTAGATAGCAGTAATATTCAGCTACTATCCAGATAATGAAGCCCCATAAGGTTAGGACAGCTTTCAAGTGGCCTAACTTTATATAGGCAATTATCTGCTTAGCAGACTGAAAGCTACCACCAACTGGATAAGCAATGTGCCTGCCCTCACTCAGCCCATAGTCTACCCTGGCACTGTCTGGACAGTACCATGGCAGTCAGAAGGTACATTCAGTGGCATTGCCTGGTTAGTGTCTTTGAATATCCCTCTCTGCAGATTTTATCCAGTTAACCTACTGGGCTCTTCGGTTTGGCTGGAAACAAGGCAAAATCTTTGGAGCATAACTAAGTAGTCTAGGGAATCTTTTACTAAATCCCTTTAAGGTTGTGTACTTAATGGTATGTGCAAAGCTTCCATGGTAACTGTCGGGGACATGACCGACATGTTCCTGGCAGTTAACACATGGATGTATACGCTAATGTGAGATGCAATTAATGCAGGTGCATTTAACGATGCCCATGGAGGTTAAATGCGCCCATGCTAATTGCCATATTGACTTTGAGCTCGTGCGTTAATGATGCCCACACTAATCACAACACATGGTCAGAGCTCGCACTCTTCCCTTAACCCGCCCAGTCCCTGCTCAATTGCATAATGAATGGTCAACTAATATGCATCTTAGCGACTGCTCATTATGATGCCCTTATGTTAGGTGTCACCATGGACAATGAGCATGTGCTAAAACTTGCATTAGCCACCTTGCAGGCTTTAGTAAAAGGGTCCCTACATTTAGGAACTCAGCTGGGCCCATATTTTATAGAATTTTGATTTTCCTATTTTTCTTGTATGAGACCTCATTGACAACTTTGTGTCCAGCATAACTCCAAGGTAACACCAGGATTATACCATCCCCTACTACCATATTGTTGGTTGACTCTGTCCCTCCAGACTGGTCAGTAATAGAGATTATTTTAGCTAACATGATTGTTTTATGAAAGTTAATCATACACAGCACTATAGCAAGTAGAGAGAGTCTCAAATGGTCAGCAGCTGCTTGAAAAGAGATGAAAGCCATTGCGCTATCAGTGTAAATCCAGAAACCATCTTACATAGTTTGTCCCAAAAAGGAGAAATATGAAGACTAAACAGAACCGAGGACAATGAGGAGCCCCGTGGAACCCCATACTTAAGCGGCAGTCATTCGTAAATATTGCTATCCAATAGGACACACCGCAAATGATCACTCAGGTAAGACAAGTAATGCAGCCTACACCATATTTCACCATTCTGTTAAGCTGAGTCAAGTGGTGGACAGTACTGAATGCAGCATAAATATTTAAAAAAATAAGAAAAACATTTTAAATAACAAGCCCTTCATAAACTCTATCAAGTACAGATATCAGTAGAGACTCCAGATTATCACCAGTATAGAATTCATAATGATCAGAATCCAAGATATTGTGCTAATCTATAGAGTGATCAAGCTGTAGTAATATCACTTGCTTGATAAGTTTAGCTAAAAAAGGCAAGCTAGAGATAGGACATAAAAACACAAGAAATGCCATACTAAGTCAGACCAAAGAGACATTAAACCTCATATCCTATTTCAAACAATGGCCAATTCAAGTCAGTAGTAACTTACTAGATCCCAAAGTATTTCATATCATTTCATTTATATTTCATTCTGTACAGAAATGCTCTGAATGGATTCTAACATAAAGCGTAGTTACTCACCTGTAACAGGTGGTCTCCGGGAACAGCAGGAATTTAGTCTTTACATATGGGTATCGTCAGTACTGACAGAGCCTGCGCGGGAACACTCCCCAGCGTCCAATAGGAATGCTTTTGGGAGCATCCTTCAGCACATGCGCGCTGCCTTCCCGCCTTTCCAACTGTCCCTCTTCAGTTAAGTTTGTAGCTGAGTGAAAGAATAGAGGGAGAGAGGAAAGAGACAGAGAAATAGAGAGACAACTCCTATGGGAGGTGGGTGGGTTGTGAAGGCTAAATTCCTACTGTTCCCGGAGATCACCTGTTACAGGTGAGTAACTACGCTATCTCCAGGAACAAGCAGGAATGTAGTCTTCACATATGGGGACTCCCTAGCTGAAGATGCCGGGGAGATGGCCCCAGTAAGCTGCCATCTATAGTGAGGTGGGTCATGCTTCCTCCCATAGATCTCTGGCATCCTACCAGGGCTGGTGGGTAGGAGTTGAATTAAGTCTGAAAGAGATATTGAAGAACAGCCTGGCCAAAGAAGGCATCCTGACGGGAGGCTTTATCTAGGCAGTAGTGGGCAGTGAAAGTGTGCACCAAAGCCTAGGTGGCTGCTCGACAGATGTCATCGATAGACACAGAGTGAAGGTTAGCCATAGAGGCTGCCATGGCTCTCACATTATGTGCTGTGACATGGCCTTGAAGAGGAAGACTCTTACTATCATAAGTAAAAGATATGCATTGTGCAATCCATTTAGATAGAGTTCTTTTGGAGACTGGAAGTCCCAAATGACTAGAATCAAAAGCAACAAAAAGTTGAGAAGACTTTCTATGATGTTGTGTTCTTTGTAGGTAAAAAGCCAAGGCTCTTTTACAGTCCAAAGTATGAAGGTTCCTTTCTGCATTAGAGGCATGAGGCCTCGGAAAGAATACAGGAAGGTAAATCAATTGATTTAAATGAAAAGGCGAAACCACCTTTGGCATAAAATGTGGATGAGTTCTGAGAACAACCTTATCATGGTGAAACTTTGTATAAGGGGGATCAGCCACTAAAGCTTGCAATTCACTAATGCAAAGTGCGGAGGTGATTGCAATTAGGAAGATGACCTTCCAGGATAAAATCTTTAGGGTTGTAGTGGCTAACGGTTCAAAGGGTGGTCTCATGAGCTGTCAGAGAACTAGATTTATATCCCATGCCACTGGTGGTGGCCTGATGGGAGGCTTTGTTAATAGAAGACCTCTCATAAATCTTGCTATGAGTGGATGAGAGGAAATTGGCTGTCCATTTAGAGGCTTATAGGAAGCTGCAATTGCACTAAGATGGACCCTTACTGAATTTGTCTTTAGACCAGAATTTGATAAATGAATTAGGTACTCTAGTACCGATTCCAAAGGTATCACAAGGGGGTTTAAGCCCTTTTGAGAACACCATATAGTAAAACGTTTCCACTTGAAGGCATAAGAATGTCTTGTGAAAGGTTTTCTGGAAGCCTGAAGGACATCCTTTACCTGTTGGGAAAGGTTAAGATCCTGCAGGTCTAGGTTTTCAGCAACCAGGCCCTGAGATGCAGGGACTGGGGATTCGGGTGCCATAGCATCCCGTTCTCTTGAGAGAGAAGGTCTGGAGCACACCCTAACTCCAGAGTTGCAGCTTGAGAGAGACATAGAAGCAGGGGATACCACGTTTGTCGTGGCCACCATGGCACTATGAGGATCATACGACCTCTGTCTCTCTGAAGCTTGAAGAGTGTTTGGGGGATGAGGGGAATGGGTGGGAAGGCATAGAGGAAGTCCTGACCCCAGTGAAGGAGGAAGGTGTCCCTTGCCTGGCAATTGTGAGCCGGAATTCTGGAACAGAACCAGGGAAGTTTGGCATTCAGTGGACTTGCAAAGAGGTCTACGTCTGGGGTTCCCCAGATGTGAAATATCTTTATCACCTGGTCTAGGTGGAGAGACCATTCATGAGGCAGCCATACTCATCTGAGTTTGTCTGCCCAAAGGTTTTGAATGCCTGGAAGATATACCACAAGAAGGTGAATTTGATGCTCTCTGGTGAGGGCCAATAGTCATAAAGCTTTGTTGCATAACAATAGAGAGCCTGTTCCGCCCTGCTTGTTCACGTAGAACGTGGCTACTTGATTGTCCATTTGGACTAGGACTGTCTTGTAGCTGAGCTGGGCATGGAATACTCGAAGAGCTAGATAGATTGCTCTGAGTTCTAGTAGGTTTATGTGAAGACAAGCCTCCTGTGGAGTCCAGGTACCCTGGGTGGAGAGATGGTGCAGGTGTGCTCCCCATCCCGCCTGTGATACATCTGTTGTTAGGGTGGCCTGGAATGGGGGTTGTTGGAAAGGAGACTCCACTAAAAGATTCTCTGGTGATTGCCACCATTGTAGGGACAAGATCAGTTGTTGTGAGTTTCATATCTTGTCTGACAGACATCCTGTGGCCTGTGTCCACTGTGTGGATAGTGTCCACTGGGCTGCTCACATGTGGAGGTGAGCATAGGGAACTACATGAACTGTGGATGCCATATGTCCCAGTAATTGCAGCAGTTCTCGAGCAGTTAGGGAGGACTTTCCTGCTGCTTGAGAAGCTAGTTACGTTATGCAAAGACAGCGGGGCTGTGGGAGGAAAGCCCTTGACTGTCTGGTATCTAAACAAGCTCCAATGAACTCCAGGGTCTGAGAAGGAACAAGTTGGGATTTTGGGAAGTTTATGACCAATCCCAAGTATTGGAGAATTCGGATTGTGCGAGACAGTGCAGAGCTGGCTTCTGGAATTGTGGGGCTCGAATGAGCCAGTCGTCCAAGTAAGGGAAGACGAATATCCCTAGGGTTCGCAGGAATGCAGCTACTACTACCATGCATTTCGTGAATACTCTTGGTGCTGAAGCCAGACCAAAAGGAAGAACCCTGTATTGGAGGTGTTTTCCCTTGAAAAGGAATCATAAGAATTTCCTGTGATCTGGATGGATGAGAATATGAGTATATGCATCCTTTAGATCTAGAGAGCAAAGCCAATCCTGATTTTGAAGGTATGGCAGAAGAGTTCCCAGAGAAATCATTTTGAACTTTTCTTGGAACAGATATTTGTTCAATTCTCTGAGGTCTAAAATGGGTCTGTGTCCTCCTGTTTTCTTTGGAATAAGAAAATAGGGGGAGTAGAACCCTGCACCCTGTTGGGGAATGGGCACTTCCTTTATTGCTTCCTGAGCAAGGAGTGTTAAGACCTCTTGATCCAGTAGATTGTCTGGAGAGGTTTGGGAATTGAACTGTCTTACGATTGTAGGAGGGGGCATGCTGTGAAAAGGAAGCTTGTACCCCTCCCCTACAATGGACAGAGTCCAATTTTCTGCTGTTATTTGGTGCCATCTGTTGACAAAATGATACAACCTGCCTGGAATGTTTAGGGGTTCTGGACCCTTCAGAGGCAGGAAAGCTAAGCTCTCTAGGAAGGAGTCAAAGCCCTTGAGGGGGCTGAGCCTGTGGAGTTGGTTGAGCTCTTGGGACTTTTGGCTTCTTTTGTTGTCTGGATTGTTGCTGTTGTCCCTTTTGGGCAACTTGACCCTGAGCTTGCCCTTGCTGGCTGTAGGATGGATAAAACTTCCTATTTTATAGGGTTTCTTTTTGGCTGGAGTGGCTGTAGATTTTGACAATCTGTCTAAAGTGAGATTGTCAGTATCTATCTCATTAGCCCTTTCCTGCCAATTCTTGCCAAAGAGGTTTTCTCCTGTGCAAGGGATGTTTCCTAATTTGTCCTGGACCCAAGTCTCCAAGTCTGATGCCTGAAGACAGGCAATGCAACGTGCACCAATGGCAATAGCAGAAGTTCTGATGATGCATTCAAAGCAGTGAAAGGCTGCACGATTTACAAACTTGGAAACGTCTTGAGCATGCTTGACAAGAGTAAGGAAGTCTTGTCATTTGTCATCAGGGAGAAGGGGGCTCATAATCTCCAAGTCTCCTGTGACGTCTTTGAGGAACATTCCCATATATAAAATATATGAGCTGATCCTAGCTGAAAGCATGGAAGCCTGAAATGTTCGACGCCCAAAGGCATCAAGAGTCCTACATTCATGACCTGGAGGATTGGATGCATGTCTTTTTGCACTTTTCATCCTACGCATGGCTGATTCCACTACCATTGAATGGTGTGGCAGCTGAGTCTTTTGAAAAGCAGGACAATGTGGAACTCGATACTTGGTATCGAGTCTCTTAGAATGAGGAGATGTGGTCAGAGGTGTTTCCCACATTCTGAGCATCAAATCATGAAGAATTTCATGAATGGGCAGGGTAGCTGCCTCTTTGGGAGCCTTAGGGTATTGGAGTATTTCCAATTCCTTTGCTCTAGGTTCTTTTTCAGGAGGAGACATTCTGCATTGAGGAGAAGAGGAGTCTTCCAGAAGAAGTACTCTGGTACTGACCGAGTTATCTGAGTCATCGGAATCGGAAGATTCGAAGCATCTCTGATCCCAATGTTCATGCAAAGCACCGTATCGGCATTGATCGAAGTCTGCACCGATTTGGTCCGGTACCGATCTGTCAATGCCTGAAAAAGTCGGCATGGGCAGAATTCCCACCGGGGCCGGTACCGTCGGTGCTGGTACCGGTATCAGTACCGGTGCCCGTTGAACCGTCAGTAGCGGTGTCAACGGTACTGCAGCTGTAAGGAGAGCTGCAAGACTGCATTCGATAGCGAGGAATCTCTGGTCTATCGACACTGCCGATTCCTGGGTGTCGGTACCAGTAGAAGCGGCTGGAACCCCTGAGCATGGCACCAGTAGTTCTGCTGAGGTCGAGGCCTCGAGAACATCCTGGAGCCCCGTTAGTGCTTTGGAGGCCGAAGCCTCCCGCTGGGGCTGTTTTGCCGGTATAGTTTCCTCAAGGGCAATGCCAATGGCTTCTCGATGCTTGGAAGGAGATCTACCCTTTGAGGACCGGCTCTTATGTTTAGTTACCTGAGATCCATGGGAGGAAGACGAGGCTATGGAAAACGTTGACGCAATGGACATCGTGTCTGAAGAAAAGAGGGTAGAGAGCTTTGCAGCCCGGTTCTGTCTTCCTTTTTTAGTCATCCCCATACAAGAGGAACACTCTGAAGGAGAATGGTCAGGGCCTAAACATTTGAGACACCAGTCATGGGTGTCGGTGACGGAAATGGTACCGCCACAATTAGTACATTTTTTAAAACCACTAGCTGGTTTTTCCATTTTTTAGGAAAATGGGGCCTAATGCCCAAAATGGCGCCTAGCACCAAAAAGAAAAAGTTTCTGAAGAGAAACTAGTAATTTTTTTTTTTTTAAAGAAGAAGAAAAGAGAACCGGCGGTACCGGTAGGCGTCGAGCGAAGGCAGGCACGACCACAAGAAATACAAATTTAAAGAAGAAATTTTCTGCGGTGACAGGGTATGTGACCTGTCGGCTCCGCGGAAAACAAAGAACTGAAGAGGGACAGTTGGAAAGGCGGGAAGGCAGCGCGCATGTGCTGAGGGATGCTCCCAAAAGCGTTCCTATTGGACGCTGGGGAGCATTCCCGCGCAGGCTCCGTCGGTACCGACGATACCCATATGTGAAGACTACATCCTGGAGATCACATAAATTCAGAAAAACTAATGAAAAACAATCATCTGACCTCAGTTAAAGAAGACTAGTAAACCCCCAAATCACTTAGTTTCTTCTTACTTACACCAGGGAAAAGCAGTGGATTTTGCAATTCTACCGACCTAATAATGGTTCATTGACTTTTCCTCTGGGAACTTTATAAACTCAGCAATGTTAAGTGCTTTCACCACATCTTTCAGCAATAAATTCCATTGCTTAATTGTACTTTGGATGAAAACATATTTCCTTCAATTAGCTTTAAAAGTTATTGCGGTGTCCCCTAGTCTTAGTAGTGTTTGAAAGGGTAAACAATTGTTCCCTATGTATGGTTTAGGCACTTGATATAATGCCCTTTATTGTGTGTATCAGAGCAGTTTACAGATATATTGGTTTTATTCCCTGAAGGGCTCACAATCTAAGTGCACCTGAGGCAATGGAGGATTAAGTGGCTTGCCCAAGGCCACACGGAGTGGCCATGGAACGAAAGACCCCAGTCCCTATGTCACTTGACCCTACATGGGAATTGAACACCTGACCCTCCTGCCTGTGGTAACTTGTCCCAACCACAGAGCCACTCCTATCCCTTTTGTAAGTTTATAGACCTTAAACATATTTCCTCTCAGCTGTCTTTTCTACAAACTGAAAAGCACTAACCTCTTTAGTCTTTCTCCATAGGTGAGCTATTCCATCTCAGCATTCATTTTTGTTGTCCTTCTTTGTTAGTTTTCTACAACTGCCTTGATCTAGCATGCAACCAGAATACCCAGCAGAAACAACTCTGGCTCCTAGGTGACTTTAACCTCCCATCACTCCCTACCAAACTCTCCGTAGCATTCCTGGATGCAATGACTGTGCTGGACTATCACCAACTCATTCACACCCCTACCAACACCAGAGGTAACATCCTAGACCTTATCTTTGCCCCTCCACCCTTCCAGGCACTAAGCAACCAGACCCCACCACTCATTCTACCGGTTCCCTTGTCTGACCACAATACCATACTCTTCGACATCCCATATAACACAGAAGAACAACATTCCCCTGTTTTGAACTTCCCCATATACCGCCGCTTCAGATACTTCAACAAAGAGACGTTCCTAAATGACACTCTGCATGACCTGAACTCTGACACCAATGATCTGGATGAGCTAATAGAAATTTGGAACAACAACCTCTCCAGAGCTGCACTCCTACCACCTTCCACAAAATCTACCTACAAGAACCACGCAGCCGTATGATTTACCGCTGACCTGCTCAAATCATTAATTTACCTTAGGAAACTAGAACGCCACTGGAGTTGATCAAGACTCATCAACGACCAAACTGCATTCCTGGATAACTTGCATCAACATCGAATAGCAGGCAACAATAAAAGAAAGGAATGCCACATCAGCACCCTCATGCGCTCTCTCAACAAACCTCGAGAGCTCTTCAACCTCATTAAATCCCTCACAAAGGATGCATCCTCACACAAACCAACAAGTACTCCTAGTCCAGAGGCCTCTGCCATATACTTCCAAAGCAAAACAACCTCAACTATGTCCATCTCAGACTGGTCTGACTTCGAAAACTTGCCCAGACACATCCCTCCCCCTGGTGGCACACCCATACCCACGAGAGAAGGATTTTATCCATACTCCCCCGAGCAAATTGAGAATATCATCTGCGGAATCAACACGACCACCTCCCCAACTGATCCATGCCCAGCTTTCTGGATCAAGCAGGTACAATCCGACCTTAGCCCTGTCATAGCCAAAATTGCTAACCTCTCACTGTCTGAAGGCTTTCTACCTCTGCCCCTCAAAACCGCCTCCAACAGGCCACTCATAAAGAACAACAAGCTAAATCAATCAGAGACCAGTTCCTACAGACCCATGTCCAGCCTCCCCTTCTTGGCCAAAATACTAGAAAAGATTATCCACCAACAAATCCAAGACTGCATTGACTCCTATGCAAATCTGGACCCACAGCAACATGGGTTCCACCAACAACACAGTGTGGAAACTCTACTGGCGACTGTCTTGGACAGGCTCCACACAGGCCTAAACAAGAAAAAACAAAGATTCATCCTGATATTCATGGATATCACATCTGCTTTTGATACAGTCAACCACAATATCCTACTCACCTGCCTGCACCAAAAAGGTATAAGGAACCAAGCCCTCAGCTGGTTCATGTCATACCTGTCTGATCACCAGCAACAAGTCCACATAGGAACCCAATCATCCAGACCATTCCAGCAGATGCAAGGCATCCCACAAGGCTCATCCCTCTCCTCCCTATTCTTCAATATTTATATTCAGCCCATCTGCACCATTATACAATCATTCAACATCTACTACCACATCTATGCCGACAGCATCCTACTCTAAGCATCTTTCTCCATAGACAGCCCTGACTATTCTCCCATTGCAGAATTCTTCAATACAGTCTCGGACTGGCTCACTACCCACAATCTGATGGTAAACAGCAAAACGTCAGAGGTCTTATAACTAAAGACCAAGCTTTCACCCCACCAACTTCACTCAGGCTGAAAGATATCAAACTCATGGTTAAGCAAGAATTACGTTATCTTGGGATCATCTTGGACCAACATCTAAATTGGGAAGCTGACATACAAAACGTCATCAAGGCAGTCTACCACAAACTAAGAACCCTCCAACATCTATACCCTCTCCTCAAGTCCTTGGACTTTCGCACAGTATGCCAAGTCCTTATCTTTCCTCACTTGGACTATGCCAACATAATATACCATGGCCTACCAAAAAGTGCTCTCCAGCCATTACAACTGGCCATGAATACAGCCGCCTGAACACTCCTGCATGCCTCAAGATTTGAACACATCACGCCTCTCTTGATCCAGCTGCATTGGCTCCCCATAGCAAGCCGACTGGTATACAAAGCCCTACTTCTCACCTTTAAGTCTCTGCACGGAATGTCCGCTACCTCCCTCACAAATCTCATACAGCATACCCCTGAAAAGAGAGCCAGAAAGTCATACATGGTGAACTTGCTCGTCACCCCCTCAGCAATAAGACATGCACCCAGTCAACTACAAATCGTGCCTTTTCCCTCTATGCACCAACCCGCTGCAATGCTCTACCTCTACCAATCCGTGCCATCACAGACCTGACATCCTTTAGGAAGGCCTTATAGACATACTTATTTCAACTAGCTTATGGCTAGCCACCCTGAACGAAGCCTATTCCAAGATCACTTCTAGTTCCCCTGCCTGCATACTCCAAGTTTTTATCCATGTATTAAAATTTAATGTAGCTGCCTGTTATTACTTGTTACTTACTGTTACTTGTTTCAAGTTTAATGCGAACTGTTCTATACTTGTTTATAGTTCAATGTAAACCGTTCTATACAAACTGTTCTATGTAAACCGTTGTATTGTTTTCGTTATATGTAAACCGCACTGATTTCAAAGAGCGCAGTATATAAAAGCAAATAAATAAATACATTTTAGAAGCATTCCCCATTCTAAACAGTGGCATTTATACACCTAGATTGGAATAGACGTGTAAATGTGATTTTAGAAAGCTGCTATTTACATTTAGTGATCCACACCACATCCAGATGTAAAGGGGCACGGTAAAGACTTGGAGAGAGAATGGTTCAGGTGGGCCTACCAAAATGTGCAGTCCAAATTTTACAAAACAATTCTAGAAGTCAGCCTTTACAGCTTGAAGGAGCAGGTATAAAAGTTGCCATCAGCACCCCCAGTTGACCCCCCTCCCCCAACATCCAATCTTCCCCTGCTTTCATGACATCCAATTCCTTCAATCCTCCAATCTTGCTCCAAGCTGCCCCCTCCCCCAGCATTCAGATCCCTCCACCATATGGCCCAACAGCAGACCCGTCCACCCCTACCCCCCAATTCCATTCCCAGCTCTTATAGGGGATCCTGGTGTCTAGTGGGAGCAAAAGTCATCCCGTCTCTCCTGCTCATGGTGGACCTGGGTGGTGTTTTTCCAACAGTTCACACTAATCTTCAAAGACTTCTTGGATTAATTTTCCTCTTCCCACCACATCCTGGAAGGTTTTTGATAGTTCTATGAGCAGACAGCACCCCTAACCCCTAGCAGTAATCTCATGGTACTACTGCTAGTGGTCAGGCTGACAAATAAGGGCAAAATACCCTTACAGTGAGAGTACTGATAGGGTTCAGAGACATCCTTTTAGAACCTGCTCCCTCTAGTCACAAGGGACCTGTGGTGGGATTGGGGTGGGTGGGTACAGCTCTATTGTAGGATCTTGATGCTGGGTAGGCCAGCTGGAAGAACAATTTAATGTCAGGAGGTTCAGTGAGGAACAAATTGTGGGGAGTGAATAGGGATGGGGGAACTTGGGGATCAGGGTGTGGGTGGACATCAGAAGCACCGATTTTAAAGTGCTGCTCCTACACACATATAGTATTGTATAAAGCTGCATGTTGTTTTCCCCCACATGCATCTTTTTAAAAATCTCTGCTTCTGCTGGATGTGGGGAGACAATCAACATTAAGTCCTTATACATACAGTCGTGGTCAACATCATTGGTACCCTTGCAGTTCAACCCCTTAATGTCCAATATCTCCTAAAAAAAGTGGCCAGTGCAATGGTTTTGGACTATATATGCATACATATTTGACGTATAAAAGACAAATAAATCAAGATCAATTAAAAAAGGAAATAATAGGAAGTACTATAAAAACTGGGACATTGCCAGGACATGATTATTCAACTTCAAAAAACCCCCACCAGTGGAAAAAATTAAACTCAACCAAAACAGCATCCACCGAAACAAACCAAATCCCACAATAAAACTTTTTACACTTGTCGGAGCCAACCGAGGGAGGGCTGGGATTGCACACCAACCCCCTCCAGACGGTAACCTCCTTTTTATTATTTATTTCACCCCAAAGAGTAAATATATTGCTCAGTCACTTATCTTATCCATTCCCATAGAAAATCATGTTCATGCCCAAAAAGGGTAGTCGCCATATATGAAGCTGCACGACGTGCACGTTTCGGATAAACTCCTGTATCAAGTGCAAGACACTTCTCTTTCTGGCAACAAAAACGCCGTCCTCACGGCTTGGGATCAACTTTACAAATGGCTAAAAGATGGCACCTGATTCTTAAAGAAGGAGTGAACCAATCAGAGGAGAACACCCCACTGACAGAGGTATCTCCTCAACTATTGGTTAAAAGTTTAAAGAACGGGGACTGACGTCACCAGCACTTCAAAGGATCGTATTCCACTCAATTTCACGATTTAACCCATAAGGTTGGACAGATTTTAATGTAAATATCCACCGCTGCTCCAGACGTTGCAAACGCAACTCCCGATCACCCCCCCGTGGATCATGGGGGACGTGATCAATAACAGTCCATTCAAGCATGTCAAAGCTGTGTAACGTGGAAATACAATGCTCCACAATCGGGGCTGATAATACCCGATTTCGAATCCGTGAAGCATGTTCTGCCAAGCGATGTTTCATTGTCCGTATTGTGCGCCCCACATACAGAAGCCGACAGGGACAAATCAAAAAATACACTACATAAGATGTAGAACAGGTAGTCTTCCAACAACGAATGAATTCCCTATGAGTAGCAGGATGTCGCCAAAGTTCTCCCGAAAGGGTCTTTTCGCAGTAGATACAGTTATTACAGGGATGGTGTCCTCCATCATAACCCGATGGTATCGGTCTATCCAAAGGTAGTGCAGTCCGTACCAGTTTGTTACTTAAATTGGAACCTCGTGAGAACGCTACCCGTAAAGGCTTGTCAAAGCATGTATGCAAACTTAACATAGACCAATGGGTCCGCAAGATCCGTACTATAGCAGAACTGTTTGTGGTAAATGGTAACACCCCCACCACAGCATCAGTAGATAAGGACTCGTTAGCTGAATAATGAGGGTCCAGCAGCCATTCTCGATGGACATAAAGTGCCCTCCTGTAAGAACGGGTAATCACCTGAGACGGATACCCCCGATCCGCAAGGCGTTTTCGTAACTCAGAAGCATGTGTTTTAAAATCGCAAGTTGAATGGCATAATCGACGGAGGCGCAAAAATTGCCCAAATGGTAAACCATTTTTTAAGGGGCCGGGATGGCAACTATGGTAGTGTAGTAGACTATTGCGCTGAACAGGCTTACGATACATCGAAGATACCAATCGGTCCCCTTGTATACATATCCACATATCAAGAAATTCTATTCTATCAGTGGCAATATGTGCGGTAAACTTGATGTTAGGTTTTAATTGATTTAACCAAGCCACAAATTCATGAAGCATAGGCAAATCCGAAGTCCATACAAAAAAGACATCATCAAGGAATCTTTTCCAGAACAACACATGTTGATACAGCCGAGACGTTTTTATTAACTGTTCTTCCATTTCCCCCATATACAAAGTGGCTACAGATGGTGCTAGAGTAGCCCCCATGGCTATGCCACTTATCTGTTGGTAAAATTGCCCATCAACCAAAAAATAGTTCCTAGTTAAGACCAGGTGAGCCAACGCTAATAGAAAAGATTTTGGAAGTCGTGCTGGAATAAACCGAAAAGCTTTCCCCAACAGTAGTAAAGCCTCATGCTGGTCAATATTTGTATACAGCGATACAACATCTAATGTCACTAAAAAAGCTCCTAGTGGCAATCTAAGATCAAAAACGGATTGCAAAAAATGTGTAGAATCCCTCAAAAAAGACGGAACTGCAGCAGCCTCTTGTTTAAGAAAAAGATCACAAAAAATAGAAAGAGGCTCAAGAACGGAATTTCGACAAGAAACAATCGGTCTTCCCGGGGGTGAAAGCAAAGACTTATGGATTTTTGGCACCATGTACAACGTAGGAACCTGCGGACGTAACACCATCAGAAATTTTTTCACCTTTAAAGTGATCCAACCCTGTTGATATGCCTCGTCTACCAAAGAACGAATAGAAATTTTTAATTCAACCAGAGGATCAGTATCCAGCAATCTATATACCGAGGTATCCTGGATATGAGCTTGTAATTGTTGCACATAATTCGCCGAATCCATCAACACCAACGCACCCCCCTTTATCTGCTTTTCGAACTACCAAATTAGAATCGGCAGACAACTCACTAAGAGCACGCCAATGGTTTTTATCCAAATTAGAGTGATGTTTTAAAGGAGTCCGCTCCAGAATCTCAACATCTCGTAAAACAAGAGCTTGAAAGGTGGAAATAGTCAAATCCATCCCGGCCTCCGGAGGTAACCAACTTTTAACCAATAGTTGAGGAGATACCTCTGTCAGTGGGGTGTTCTCCTCTGATTGGTTCACTCCTTCTTTAAGAATCAGGTGCCATCTTTTAGCCATTTGTAAAGTTGATCCCAAGCCATGAGGACGGTGTTTTTGTTGCCAGAAAGAGAAGTGTCTTGCACTTGATACAGGAGTTTATCCGAAACGTGCACGTCGTGCAGCTTCATATATGGCGACTACCCTTTTTGGGCATGAACATGATTTTCTATGGGAATGGATAAGATAAGTGACTGAGCAATATATTTACTCTTTGGGGTGAAATAAATAATAAAAAGGAGGTTACCGTCTGGAGGGGGTTGGTGTGCAATCCCAGCCCTCCCTCGGTTGGCTCCGACAAGTGTAAAAATTTTTATTGTGGGATTTGGTTTGTTTCGGTGGATGCTGTTTTGGTTGAGGACATGATTATTGGCACCCTTATAACAATTCAAATCAGTTTGAACAGAAGAATCAACCAATGAATGATGGCTCTAATGTTTAAAATGGCCACATTCACTCCTTGTTCCATTTTCACATTGGTGAAGACAAGAGAGCTGCCTGAGACCATCAGAAAAGCCATTATCACTAAACATCAAACTTCAAAGGGGTACAAGGCCGTCTCCAAAGACTTTTGGATTCCTGTGTCTACAGTTTGCAATGTTATTAAGAAGCTGTCTGCTCATAGAACTATCAAGAACCTTCCAGGATGTGGTGGGAAGAGGAAAATTAATCCAAGAAGTCTTTGAAGATTAGTGTGAACTGTTGGAAAAACACCACGTACAACACCAAAGAGCTTAAGGTTACCCTGGAGCAATCTGGAGTGGTGGTTTCAACCCACACAATATGCTGCGTACTAAAGAAGGACTTAATGGGTGAAGGACAAATAGGACCCCACTGCTGAAAGGCAAATATAAAAAGGTATGCATGATCTTTGCCCAAACCCACCTTGAGGAGCCACAATCCTTCTGGGAAAATGCTCTATGGGCAGATGAAACCAAACTTGAGCTCTTTGGCAATGCAGATTAGTGATATTTGCAGGTGAAGAAATAAAGCTTATAAGGAAAAGAACACCCTTCCTACAGTTAAATATGGTGGAGATTCCATAACATTGTGGGAATGTTTTGCTACTTCAGGAGCTGGAGGCCTGGGACATATTAAAGGAATCATAAAGTCAGAGGACTACCAAGGCATTTTGGAGCTAAATGTGCTACCTAGTGTCAGAAAGCTAGGTCTGGGCCGAAGCTCATGGGTCCTCCAACAGGACAATAACCCAAAACATACATCCAAAAGTACAAAAGAATGGTTAAAAAGGAAAAAAATGGACTGATTTAAAATGATCAGCAATGAGTCCTGATCTCAATTCAATCGAGAAACTTTGGAAAGAGCTTAAATCTGCCTTTGGAACAAATCACAGTTGAAGAGTGGGAGAAACTACCAGCAGATAGATGTACGAAACTTATAGATGGCTACAAGAAACATTTAGAGGCTATCATCACTGCCAAGGACTGTGCAACCAAATATTAGTGAAGGGTGCCATTAATCCTGTCCAAGTTGTATTTTGTTTTTTTTTCTCAGAAATTACTAGATATAAGTTGCACAGACATCTTATTTTTGTTGTATACCTTTGAACATACTATTCAAATATTATGTTGACATACTGTTGGAATATTTCCATTTATTTCTCAAGATATTGTACACAACGTAACCAAAATGCAAGGGTGACAATAATATTGACCACAGCTGTAGTTTACAAGAGACTCAATGTTTGGCACAGCCTTTGTAAAATATAGCAGGGATTTTCCTTGTCTCAACCTAGATGCCTTAATTCCATTTTCCACTACTATTTAAAATTTACCTTCATATTTTTTCTAATAAGGTCGCCAGAACTTCACAAGTACACAAGGTAAAGTTGCATCATGGTAGTCTTGGTTTTATCCTCCATTTCCATTTCTTTCCTAAAAAATATAGTAGCATTGCATTTGCTTGCTTGACACATGGAGGAAGATAATTTAGATTGTTCTTATTCAGAGAAGATTTTTATAATACTAGACTAATGCTTACTTTAACTCAAGTAGGAGAGCATTTTGGAAAAGGGATGGCATTACAATAATAGTTAACACCTCAACCAACAGGTCAACATTAGCCTTCATAACTGCAACTACGCAGGGGTCTAAAGAAAAAGTGGTTTTGTTCATATTTTTAAAATGATACCCATCTACAGAGGTTCTATTTTAAAGCTCTCCTCAATAGACATACCAGTCTATTTTTGAAAACATTTTGCCCGACATAAAAAAATAGACATTGAGGACTTTAATGCTAGCTTGAAATAGACATACCATGTTATTTCCTCTAGAATTTCACTTTCTCAGTTTAATGACGAATGCCTGAATCCTTAATGTGACTGTTCCATTAACATGAAATTTGCATTTTGCAGATCAAATCCTCATTAATATAAAGAAAATCATGGAAAATTACAATTTTGCCCACTCATTTCAGTATACAGAGGTTTTTGGCAAGATCAAGTTAATCACTGTTTTCACTGGTTTTACTGCGTGCTTTTTACAGTGAGTCCATATTGAATATGGAAACAATGAATTGCCATTTAATGAATTAACATAGCTTTTGACAGTGAGGCTATGGGCTGACAATGCCATCTCATATGATGTCTTATATAAGCAATTGTACTCCTAAGGCTCTATATTCAAAAGAATTGTGTATTTCGTGGCAGGACTAAACATCCAAATCCTTTGTTTTCAGAATTGGCAGTGTTTATGGATATATAACAGTCAGTGTGCTTTGTAAATACCGGCCACTATGGCTGAACGTAATCTGGATATTTAGTGTCGGCATATGGATAGTTACGGGTTCTGCAGTGAGTGCTGGTCGCTCTCCGTATAATGGTAATATTCAGTGCTACTATTTGGATAGCGATCCAGCAAGCCATTAAGGACAGCTTTTTACTGCCCTGTGCCATCCTGAAAAGGGTAATTTCTTACTCGGCCCTGACTCTGCACTTGAACTGCCCACTGGACCGGCCTAAGGGTTTATGCCACCCCAGGCAGGAGTCACGGTCATGCTGCCCCTCCCCCCATGCTGAGCTGCTCCTCCCCCAGGCTGAGCCACCTTCCGTGCCGGATTGCTCCCCTGCTGGGAGCCACGCCACTGCCCCCCCCCTCCTTGGCACTGCTTCTGATGCCGTCTTCTGGGGGGCTGACGGCAGCAGTAGCAGTTTAAAAGCGGCGGCTTTGTGCCAGTGCTTTGGTGCCCGCAGCAGGTCATGTGCTGCTTCTGACCCCCACTCTGACAGGAAGTTGCATCAGAGGAGGGTCAGAAGTGGCAGGCCATATGTACCAAAGCACATGATCTGCCGCAGGCACAAAAGGGGCGGCACAAAGCCGTCATGCCAGCCGCCATGGTCTGCCGCCCCAGGTGACCACCTAGCCCCCCTGGTGGACGGGCCGGTCCTGACTGCCCCAGCACTATCTGCATAGGACCGAGGGGGGTCAGACAGAATATTCAACAGCACTATCTGGATAGTGGCATAGAATATTCCTCTTGGCAGCACTTAGCCATCATAAGAACATAAGATATGCCATACTGGGTTAGACCATCAAGCCCAGTATCCTGTTTCCAACAGTGGCCAATCTAGGTCATGCGTACCTAGCAGTTTCCCCAAAAGACACAGGTTCCACAATGCTTGTATTTGGTCAAGCATTGATTTCCTGGGTCCCTTCTTAATAATGGTTTATGGACCTTTCCTCCAGATGCTGCAATTGCAATGAGTGCCATTGAATATTGACCCCCTATGTGTTTAGTGATTAAAGGCCCAATATTGAATTAGGCAGGTTATGTGCTGCTACAGTGCATATCCCTACCCACCAACCCTTAACCCCAGATATTCAATGCCGTGGTGACGGCATTGAATATTCGGGGTCGCCATACATTCCCCGGAGCCGCCAAAGCTAACTGGGTAGAAGCGATATTACAGCACTACGCGGTTAACTTCCATGGGTAAAACTAGGCCAGTTAGCAACAGTCTCCACCTCTGCTCCACCCCAGAATGCCCACAACATGCCTTGATGCTAACTGCATAGCAGTGGGGCAAGTACTGTGGTTAGTGCCGTTTAATATCCCAATTTAAGGCATTTATATGGTTTACTGGGCTGTAAACTGTATAAATGCCTTTCAAATATTGGGCCCTATATGCATAAAGGTTATGCAGAGAGGAGAAGGAGGAACCTCAGGCATGCTGAGGACTGGACCAGAAGTTATCTGGAGAGCAGCAATCCTTAGCTGCTCTCTATAGTAAATGTGTAAGTTGGCAGTGGAGGAGTGGCCTAGTGGTTGGGGCAAAGTACTTCAGGCCAGAAGGTCAGGGGTTCAAATCCCACTAAAGAACAGCAACCTTGGGCCAGAAGGACTGAGGTTTCTAGTCCCACAGGTGCTCCTTGTGGTCTTGGGCAAGCCACTTAACCACCCATAGCCCATGTTCCCTGTAAAATAGTTATCTCCAAGTTAAAATGCCTTGTTCAATGTAATTTCAGTTTGTTCAATGTAAACCACACTGATGCAGAATAGCATGGTATATAAGAAAATGTAAATAAATAAGTTAGACCTGCAAAAAAACTGATTTAACTTATGCATTGAAGAAGCAACTTTCATCACAAAAATGGCACATTCAGTGGCTCTTGTTAGATGTACAAGCATTGCTGAAAATATTAAGTAAAGTGCCGTTGCTATCACTTTATTTTATTTGGACCCCATGGCTACTGAATACCAGCCTTAGCATTTTATCATTATAATTGGCCAGATTTTGCTGTATGCGTATTAGCCATTGTGGAGAACATCAGTGAAAGCTGTCTAGGATTGATTGATTTGAGTGATAGAATAACCGAGGCCGGCTATTTCACTGAATGAATATTTTGAATCACATATCATATATAAATTTGGATGAATGGGTAAAATGAATCAATTACTATTGTGTATGTGCTAGAGTCATTGAGCAATAAGTAATGTATGCTATAGTATTAGATTTATTTTTTGTTAGATTTAAAAATTGTTAGCAAAAAAAGTGTGTCCCTGTCTTCAAGTCCATACCATTTTTAAAGTAGCAAGGAGGTTTTGATCATTTGGCCACAGCATCCCCTGCTTGGATGGCTGTAATGGGGCATGTTTGCTAAACAGCACTGCACAGTAGCGCGAGGTTCAGCACATACCATGTGTGCTATGATAAAATTTACCATGTGTCAAAAATGTGGCCATGCTATAAATCCCATGCTACCTGAATTGCACAAGTAGTTGCAGAGACTGGGTGTTTCAGGGGACGAGCCTGCACATTGTGGTGTCACCAGTGATGTTGCTCTTAATGTAGGTTCACTTACTACCACCATCACCTCAATGGGTGACTTTAGGTTCACCTACTCTATTGCAAACAGAATGGTGCGCAGGGTGGTTCAAAATCAGTGCTAGCTATATAGGACATGCTGGGTATGTCTCCATCTTTAGCACTTGTCAAGCACCAAGCCTATGCACATTTTTGGGAAGGGACGTGTGGTAGGCACCTGCATTTTAGTAAACATGCCCCTAACTTCATTACCATGTTAAAGTGCATTAATAAAGTTAGAGGCATGTATAGTAAAGTATGCTAATACTTTAGCATGGGTTTTACTTTGTGCTGTTAACATGCACTCATGCTAATAGTTTCTATGTGGTAAAAGCACTGCCAAGGTAAAAAACCTGCACTACATGCTTAGCTTGGGATGCGGCAGGATTTGGGAAGGTTCGTGGTGAAGAGTGTGCATGGTGGCTGATGACAGCTAAGGCTCAGGATCACCAACATGCTGTCATGACTGCCAACAAGTTCATTAAATTAAGTTGTGCTAACCAGCAATCCGGTAGCATGACCCTGCCCACTAGAAGTGCAGGGTAACAATGCCTCAAGATCCCCCTGCCCTTCTAAAGCCAGTCCCCCACCTCAAAGGATCCTTGTGATCGGATCTCCCTTCCCACTGAAGCCTCTATGGATCTGAACCTCCTCCTGCACAACGCCCCCCCCCCCCCCGATCCAATCCCCCTCTTCAGAATCATTTAAACTATGGACAATAACCCTCTTTAAGAGAATCCCCCCCCCCCACCAGACCCAGTCCCTCCGAACATGTCCCTGTCAAGAATAGATCCCAACCCTCCATGCCTATATTACTGCTGGAGCATGGAGGATCCTAAACCCCTTCACTTCCTAAGCATGAAGCCCACTGGCCCTTTGTGGGAATGTCTTTATGGGGGAATAAGACATTTTTCAGATATGTTAGTGAGACGAGGCAGGGCAAAAGTGGTATTGTCAGACTCAAAGGTGAAGGGGAGGAATATGGGAGGAGTGGTCTAGTGGTTAGGACAAGGTACTTCAGGCCGGAGGGCTGGGGGTTCAAGGCCCACCTGGGGACAGCAATCTCAGGCCAGAGGGACTGGGATTTCTAGTCCTATTGGCACTCCTTGTGGTCTTGGGCAAGCCACTTAACCCTCCATTGCCCATGTTCCCTGTAAGTATTAGCATATGTGTCTCATATCCCCTCGTGTTAAATGTATCCCCCAATTGACCGCATTGACCGGGTGAAAAGCGGGATATAAATACAGCTAAATAAATAATAATAAATAAATGTAGAAGCTGATAAGGATAAAGCAGAATTGCTTAACAAATATTTCTGTTCTGTGTTCACAGATGAAGAGCCAGGAGCAGGACCTCAGAAAACACCCACAAACAGGAACAGAAGCGAGGGACATCTTGAACAATTTTCAGAAGACTGTGTTTATGAGAAACTAGATAAACTTAAAGTAGACAAAGCAATGGGACCGGATGGGATACACCCTAGTATACTGAGGGAACTTGAGGATGTTCTAATAGCTCCACTGAATGACCTTTTCAGTGCCTCATTGGAGTCAGGAGTGGTGCCAAAGGACTGGAGAGAAGCAGACTGTGGTTGAAAACTACAGGCTAGTTAGTTTAACTTCGGTGGTGAGTAAATTATTGGAAACACTGCTGAAAGAGAAAAATGTAAGGTTTCTGGAGTCCAGCGGATTACAGGATCCGAGGCAGCATGGATTCACTAGAGGCAGATCTTGTCAGACAAATCTGATTAATTTCTTTGACTGGGTGACCAGGGAGTTGGACCAAGGGAGAACCCTAGATGTGATGTATTTAGATTTCAGTAAAGCCTTTGACACTGTTTCTCACAGGTGACTTATAAACAAGCTGAGCACCCTAGGGATGGACCCCGAAGTTACTGCTTGGGTTAGAAATTGGTTGGGTGGGAGGCGACAAAGGGTACAAGTAAACAGAGCTCACTCTGAGGAGAAGGAGATTACCAGTGGTGTGCCCCAGGAATCTGTCCTTGGTCCGATTCTTTTTAACATCTTTGCTAGTGATATAGCGGAAGGGCTGTCGAGTAAGGTTTACCTCTTTACGGATGATACCAAAATCTGCAATAGAGCAGACACCCAGGAAGGTGTAGATAGCAGGAGGAGGGATCTACCTAAGCTTGAAGAATGATCTAGAATTTGGCAGCTAAGATTTAATGTTAAACAATGCAAGGTCATGCATTTGGGCTGCAGCAATCCAAGGGAGCAATATACTGTAGAATAGGGGGTGAAGTACTTTTGTCAACTAAAGAAGAGCGGGACCTAGGCGTGGTTGTGTCTGATGATCTTAAAGTAGCTAAACAGTTAGAAAAGGCAACAGAAAAAGCTAGAAGGATGCTTGGGTGCATAGGGAGAGGCATGGCCAGCAGAAGAAAGGAGGTGATGGTGCCTCTGTATAAGTCTTTGGTGTGACCTCATTTGGAGCATTGTGTGCAATTCTGGAGACCGCACCTTCAAAAGGATATAAACAGGCTGGAGTCAGTTCACAGGGTGGCTACTAAAACGGTTAGTGATCTTCATTATAAAGCATATGAGGATAGACTTAAGGATCTTAATATGTACACCTTAGAGGAAAGGCGGGATAGAGGTGATATGATTGAGATGTTTAAATACCTCCATGGCATAAATGCATAGGAGGAGACCTTCTTTCGATTGAAAGCAAACTCTGCTATGAGGGGACATGGGATGAGGCTGAAAGGGGATAGACTCAGGAGTGATATGCAGAAATATTTCTTAACGGAAAGAGTGGTGGATCCGTGGAATAGTCTCCCAGTGGACGTGGTAGAGATAAGGACAATATCTGAATTCAAAGAAGCATGGGACAACACAGAGGATTTCTAAAGGAAAAAAGGGGACTGTTGTAGTGGTTGATATGGAAGGACAGACTAGATAGTCTATGTGGTCTTTTTCTGTCATCATGTTTTTATGTTTCTATGTCTCTTGAGGGGGGAGGTGCCATCTGCAGTTTAAATGGATTTGAAGGTGGGAACAGATCAAAAGAGGGATTTATGTTGGGATCAGATCCATGAAGGTTTCATTTGGGGGTAGATCTTGGGGATTTGGGGGGGGTGGTGGTATTGATCAAAGGTTGTGTTTTGTTATTGGGTAGGAATGAGCACTGCAATTAAGTTACAATAAGTGCAGACCTTACTGCACTTTAGTAGTCAGGCCCCTTAACATGTATTTGCATAAAAATGGGACTTGTGGTAAGTAATATGTCTTAATACATGTTAGTACATGGTAATGTGGCAGTTCCTAAATCTAGCCCTAAAATTTTAAGGTGTGCTAACAAAACCAAATGCATGTTAATGACTGTACATCTCTAATGGGGAAAATACATGGAGTGGACACAGTTACAAGCCTACCATCAACAAGAATGGGAAGGCAGGATATTCCTACGACAACTGTACTAGTTTTTGGTAGTTGTTTATGAAAACTAGTGTTAAGACATGGGTGTGCATCTAGCTGCTGGACAATGTATGGATACTGCAAGGTCCAAAGAGGAAGACAATGCCTGAAATAGCTTGCCCGTTCAGTTGTTGGATACCAGCATTTTAATAGCATTTCAACATTCCTGGGACAGATAAGATGGGTAATTTTATAAAGCATTTCTGACATGTAAAGCTGTACAAACAAAAAATGGCTATTATAAAACTAAACAAGTATATCTGCACATCATGGGGGTTATTCTGAGACACAAATAGCAGGGATGGACGTCACAATGGGACGTCCATCCCCGCTATTCATGCCGGTGGCAGCCCCCGACTAACTTCACTGCTGATTGTGCAAGGAAGTTAGTTGGGGGCAGGGAAGAGGCAGCCCAGCAAAAGAGAGCGGGCGGGCAGTGGGCGGTCGCTGACCCTGGGCATATAGGGCCAATTCTAATGTCAACCCTGTATGTCTAGGGCCGGTGAAATGGTCGGGGAAGTTATTCCACCTCCGAGGTGGAATAACTTCCCTGGACGTTTCTGTTTTTCAACCTCGAGGCACAGGAGGGGCTATGGGGGCCAGGGTTAGAAGGCCAGATCGGGGGTCAGGCTGCAGGGAATAAACCTTTTTCTGTGACAGCCGGCATTGCAGCTTTTAAATGGAACCGCGGTGTCATGGCAACATGATGCCATGGCACCGCGGCTCCATTTAAAAGCCTTACTGAGCTATCCGGGCAGTGCAGGTACGTGCAGGCTGGGAATGATTCGCAGTCCTGGCCTGCACGTAAAGGCCTCTGTGTGATTCTGATCCCGCGGAGCTAGGTGTGCCCCGCCGGATCAGAATCGTGATCCCCTTTGGATGTCCGGCTCATACAGAATCGGGCCCCATGTATACTGTACATCCTGATAAAAAGCACTCATACTTATGTAGTCTACTTGTAAGCTTCCACAGGCACAGTACTTTGGCAGAGTGGAGGCAGAGGTGGAATGTATTGAATCAGGGATAGCCTGCCTTAATTATCTTCAGGGAAAAGAACCGCAGTGTGACCTTCTCCAAAAGCCCATAAGGGTGAAGAACATCATTCTCTATGGGAAAGGAATCCTAAGCAAAGGCCTAGAGGGAAAAGAGGTGGAAAATCTGTGCCAGGAGTTAGAAAACCCTCACTAGAAAGTAGGGCAAAGGGGCAGACCCAGGGACCGGGTAGTTTCTTGGGAGCCCTGGGAGAAGGGCGAGGCTGACATGCCTCCCTGAGAATACAATTAGTATTTCATGCAGCCCCAGAAAACCATACTGGCCGATCCTAGAATCATCCTCTCCATGAGCTAGATACACTGCAGAAATGACCCGAGTCTGTGGAACTGGAAGTAGCTGAATCACCTGGCTGGTCACCTGAAGGAATGGAGTATCAGGAGGCCAAAGGTACGTATGACCTAGATTGGCCACTGTTGGAAACAGGATACTGGGCTTGATGGACCTTGGTCTGACTCAGTATGGCATATCTTATGTTCTTATGTTCTTAAGTCTGTAAGTTGATTTTTTCGACCTTTTGCAGTTATAAACTGGGTTGTAGGGGATGTCTAGAGGAGGTTAAGGTTGCAAGACTGGCTCCAGATGCATCCAACAAGTTTGATTCAGCCCTGAGTTTACCTCATTGCATACAAGGATATGAAGTTCTGATTTCTCTGCTGCAAGACTACAAGTGCCTGCTTGCAATGGATGGGCCCAATGCTGGATTAAGCATGTCTGGGCCATCTGGAGCCAATTGGCAATCCTAGGCATAGTTGCCAAGCTACTCAGTTCTAGGAGTGAGATTTTAAGCCATACCTGGAGTTATGGTAATCTATTTCTGATGCATTTTGGAATCTGCAGCGCTGAGTTCAATGGGTAAAATCAGGGACTACAAATACCATACTGCACTGCAATGTAAATGTAAAACCAGAACTGGTATAAAATCTCACTCCTGGAACTGGGTAGCTCTGCATATTATTTGCTTCAAGCTATCAAGCTGTACTTGACATATGGAGTTAAAAGGATTATAAGGACTTTTAAAGTTGATTGAATATTTTCTGGATAACCAAGCCATAAAGACCCAGCTGGGGATTTTTCTGTTGGTTTCAAGCTAAAGGACAGTGACTGCTGGTCCAGATGGGACTGTAAAATTCTGGGGCAGTACATTTTATGGATCAGAGCAGTCCTGCAAGTAGGAATTCATGGGGCTATTGCTTTTCCGACGCAAACCATTTGTTTTATCTTGAGAGAAAGAAATATGCACAAGAGCTTAAAGTGTTATGTGCTTTATCAGGAGTGCAGCACCAAGAGATCTTGGGTTGTCACAGCACCAGAACACAACATACCCTAAAAAGCTCATGCATAGACCCCTGCACATGACAGCATGTGTATATTTTATAAAACACACTTCTTTGAAGCCGCTTTTGGATGCTGATGCTCTCTTGTCCTCTACTTATTTGTTTCTTACCATGCTCTAGTCCCCAGTTTCACTACGGGGTCATTCTGCACAATGATTAGCAGGGATTTGTGTCCGGTTTGGATGTGCGCCCCCGATTCTGTCCCCAGAGCTCCCCACATGTACAGAAGAGATGTGCAGGGAGCTCTGGATGGGGATGAGAGGGGGAGGGCTGCAAGAGGAGCGTGGGCAGAGCGGAGGTGGGCCCATATCCCTAGATGTACAGGGCCTATTCTGTTCGTACATCTGGGGGGGGGGGGCAAGGATGGGCGGGGAACTTATTCCACCTCGGAGGTGGAATAAGGCCCCCCGCTGGAGGTGATCGGCACAGGCAGGCCCTGAAAGTAAGGTGAGCGGCATAAGAGAGTCCCCCGCAGCCCGGCCCCAGCCATGGAAGGCCCCTCCTGGGGTCAGGTGGCAGGGGAATTAAGTTTAAACATGGTGCTGGGCAGCGGGGCTCCTGCATAGTGTCCTGGTGCCATGGCGATGGGATGCCGCGGCACCTGGGCTCCATGCAGGAGCATTGACTGGGTTAGGCGGGGTGGTTGCCAGATATGCAGCATATCTGAACTGGAGCATGTCCAGCCCATCCATTTGCCCCGATTCTGCTCCTGTGGGACATATAGCTCCCATGAATGCAGAGTTGGGTGCAAATCTGGCCCGTCCAGATGGGTCCCGCTTGGAATTGGCCTCTATGTGTATTGTGTTGATTAGATTGCAAGCTCTGATGAGCAGGGACTGTGTCTTACATCTATATGTACAGCACTACATATGCATTGTAGTGCTATACAAATGATTAGTACTAGTAGTACATGGACACCCTATTTGGAATAGGTGTAAATCTGTGGAAGAGAATTTGTGCACTGTGGAGGGGCTGTCATATCAGACTATTTTATAAAAACCCGTGAAGGCGCATTTTACAAAGGACATCCAAGTGCAATCTGGGACACCCACAGCAGAACTTCTAAAACAAAAAAGCAGTCACATTCAAGTTCAGGCATGATTTCACAAATGTGGACATGTCCAATATGGGCCACCATGGGGACGTCTACATAGATGTCTCCTGAGTAGTATTCCAGGCCAGTGATGTCTAGGGATAGCTTAATGGTTAGAGTAGTGGGCTTGGCTCAGGAAAGCCAGTGTTCAATCCCACTGCTGCTATCATTGTGATTGTGAAGGGTTCTAGGGATACTGGAGTGTTATCTTCTCTACACCCTTCAGATGTTTTACAGCCAAAGCAAGCGCTTTCCTGATGTGTATTCATACCTGGAACATGTCTAAACTTGGATGGGGTCACAAACATCACCAATGTTGCTGAAATTGAGCGGGGATATCTAAGTCCATTGCACCGCCCCAGACATCGCTCCGCCATGCCCTTATTTATTTGGCCATCCCCACACTGGAAATGACTTTAAAAGCCATTTTTAAAATGCCTCTGGGGACATCTACATGATTTGTATGTCCACATGCACATTTTCGGACGTCCAGATCATAGGCATCAGAAAGGGGTGGGCCACATGGACCCTAGCCCAACCAAATATCGCGGCATGGCAGGCAGGAGGCTGCCCGCAGGGATTCCATCCTCCACGGGGATCCCATCCCCCACGGGCAGAAGAAGAAAAACTCCTTCCTGTCTGCCCATGAGAGCTCGGATCTCACAGGCAGACAGGCAGAGTCTTTGTTGTGATTGCAGCTTCTCTTTTTCTGTCAGCGGGAGCTAGGATCCCCATGGGCATCCTCCTGCCTGCCAGCTACGATCATCGCAAAGACCCTTTCTGTCTGCCCCCTAGGATCACAGCCAGTAAGCAGCAGTCTGCCTGTGGGCAACCCATCCCCTGTGGGCAGAAGAAAAGCCACAATTGCAGCAAAGACCCTTCATGTCTGCGAACAGGAAGGGTCTCTGCTTGTGAGGCAGGGCTTGGACAGAGTTAGGGCAGAGCTTTGGACTGCTCTTAAGCCCCCCCCCCCCCCCAAAGAAAAAGCCCTTCTGCCATCCCTGGTCCAAATCATGTCTAATTCTTAAAAAAACAAAAAACATTGGCACCTACATTGCCTTTATAAAATACAACTAAACTCACTCCTAGAAAACACTCCAATAAAGTTCATGAAGGACCATACAAGAAATTTTAAGAGAGCGGATTCATATAACTTCAAGCTGCCACAGATTTTATGGTCCAGGTTCATCAAGTATCTTGTCAAAATACATTACATATCTCAGCTCATTCAGTTCAATTTTTTGGTATATCAAAAAAGCAGAAGCAGAACCTTATTCATTGCTTTCTACTAACCTCCTGCACGCTACATACTTCAAAGAAAGTCTCTTCTGCATCAAAGAGCTTCATATCCACATGGTTCCCTTTTCTTTACAACAAAAGGAGCTCTTTCTTTGCGTCCTTTATAAAATAGGCATAACTTATGTGCCCTTTAGACATTTTATATTAGTGCCCTCTCTTGAAATCAACCCCCATTAAGTACATGCCTGTAAGTGCACCTTCTTGAAGGTGTAACATTGCAATAAAGCTATACTGAAGATAGTTCTGAGAGCCTATGGGCATGAATGCGCCTTTATAAAACAGGCTCCCAGAATTATCCCCATTAATGCACCAATAGGCATAAAAAGACATTTTCTTGAAATATTTATAGGTGTCCAGCTATAAAACTGCCCTCATAGAGTACAGTTGTAGGACTAAGGTTGAGGGATTGAGTAAGATATCTGGGGAGTTGGTGTTGGTTAAACTATGGGAATGTGTATACTTATTCACCAGTAGTGCTAGAGAATCATATAGGAACACGTACTGGGTGTGCTTACTACTCATCTGCTACTACTTACTACTCATCATTTGTGTTGTGCCACACGCCTTATGCAGCGCTGTACAGAGACATGTAAGGGACAGACCCTGTTCCTAAAGGCTTATAGCCTAGTCAAGACAGACAATGCAACAAGTGAGGAATGGGATATATCGGGGGAATATACATGAGAAAGATTTGCATGCACTGCCTCCATTATAAGCAAATCTTTCTCATGCATATTCATTATGGCTATCCTGAAAACCTGACTGGCTAGATGTATCCTGAGGACAGGTTTAAGGGGAAGATAAGAAGCTCAGTTTTGGCCATGTTCAGTTTCTGATGGTGGCAGAACATTCAAACATTAAACAAAAAAGGTGCCCAAATAAGTACTCTAAACACAAATTTGTAATTTTTCTTGTTTCGTCCACAAGCATCCCACTCAAAATGACCACTGTCTCTCATCATCTGATATGTTACTGCTTCACGATAAAGAAAAGGGACAAAAATTAGATATGCACAAAAAATAGAGATGTCTAGATGACTTGTCGGTCTTGATATAGATGGTTTAGGTTGAAACGTGTGAAATTGTTTTGTTTTTGTACTTCTGGAGTATTCTTTGTTTCCCCGGGGAAATTATGTAGGATTTTGCATTGTTGAACAGTGAGGATATCACTTGAGGAAGCTAGCGAGAAAGGATTCCGTGACTTTGCTCTCTACTTTCTTGGGTATTTTTGGATGAAGCTAGATTATTTTATCTCGGTCTATGGGTTTTGTTCCTTGTATCTGAATATCAATAAGATTTTTCTGGATTTTCAATGTCTATATTTTGTTGTAGTGAACATTCATAGGCTCAGTGAAGGATTAAACTACCATGACAAGAACAAAGATCAGTTATTATGTACTACAAATTTTAATAATAAAGTTTTCTTATGGCTATATAATACTGTACTGTAGTTCAACATAGCCCAGTGACTTTTAAACTGTTTAGATTTACATATTGCTTGAGGACATGTATAGTTTTAGAGTCTCGCATTCAAGCACTGTCAAATGATATATTTGAAAAAATACAAAAATAATATTAATAAAATATTTACACATCTTCTCGTATCACTTTCTCACTTAGGATCACATTAGCGAATCAATTTTAATGTGCATCCTGCAGAAGCCGGCAGCAGGATACCAAGGACTCTCATTTAATCTTTTTGCTTTTTACTTGGAGGTCATTTTAGAAATGTTGAGTGCCATCAACATGGGTAACTATTGTGAAGATGCATTTTAGAGAGAACATGGCGAATGGAATTGCGATGTTCAGGTCACTTATAATTCTGCTGGTACTGTAGAAACAGCACTGCTAAAAACTAACGCACATCCACGGACTGCAGGAGGAGTGATTTCAGAAAGACGCATGCAGAAAAAAATCAAAGCGAAAACCTCGGCAAGCTACACATGTAAGTGCTGGCTTTTCACAAGGAGAAATATCTCTAAAGATATCCATTCACTTGAAACAATGTAGGAAATATCCTTTTATCACAGTCTCAGACTGGCCACAAGCCGGAGACCTTTGGGTTAGAAGGCAGCTATCTTATTTTTATTTATTTAACAGGTTTTAGATACCGCTTTATCATTTCAATCAAAGCAGTTTACATTGTAACTTAAACTTGGTGATGTACATTAAACAGGGACATTGGAGGGTTAAGTGACTTGCCCAAGGTCGCAAGGAGTGCTAGTGGGAATCTTGTAGGTACAGCTATTATAGCTCCATGGAGGTTGGCTTTAGTCAGCCTGCCCTTAACTATATTATAGTGCTGATGATCTTCGTTCCTGTTTTTCTGATTGGCCCTAAGTATGGCTGTAGAGTAACTGCCTAAATTGGTGGTGCACCTGCAAATTTGCTGTTGCTAGGTGATTCAAAATTAAATGATTTATGTAGGATAAGCTTCCAAGCAAGTGGAGGAGTAGCCTAGTGATTAGTGTACTGGCTGAGGCGCCATACAACAAGGGTTCAATTCTGCCTTGGGCAAGTCACTTAACCCTCCATTGCCTCAGAAGAATCCAAGTTATCAACGTCCCTGTTTAATGTACCGTACAATGTAAACTGCTTTAATTAAATAATAAAGCAGTATTAAAAAACCCTAATAAATAAATATCCTGTACACAAAAGTATGTGAACCTAAACATTCATGTAATTGTGAGACAATTAGCATGGGAGGGGGATGGGTAGCAAACAAGACAGAATGCTGAGCTTAATGCACTAGTCTCCACCCATTTTCCTCTCCTGCCCAGCACAATAATGTTACTCAGATTTTAGTTTCTCAATTTCATAACAGAACAAGTCAGCTTGAACCCAAACTCCCTATCCCAACCGCTTTCCCAACAAAGCTGCCTAGAACCTCCAGAAATCCATCTCACCACCAATACCTCATACCCCTCTATAGGAATAAGGAGAGGTGCTTAGCTCCTGTTGTCTTGAAGAACACGCTCAAAATCATGCTGGCTGACCATATGTCCATTAAAGTGTGAAAACAAAACAGCTGGCATAATTTTAATAGCCATTAGACAGCAAGAGATAAGCAACTCTTCTCTTGCTAGGGGGAAGAGAGTAGAGGAAATAGACGGTTCGGGCCCTGGAGAGGTTGAGGAGATCTGGATGACCTTGTTGAAGGCAACTCAAGTTTGAATTGTAAACTTCAGGGAGCTGGGTGGCTGAGAAGGGATTGGGCATGGTTAAATTTGGATTTAATTACTCACTTTTCCTAACCCCAGCTCAAGGTAAATTACATTTCAGTTACAGCAGCTAGGTCCCTGTTCAAGAGAGCTTACAACCTAATTTTGTCCCTGAGGCAAAGGAGGGTAAAGGGACTTGTCCAAGGTTACAAGGATTGCCAGCAGGATTTTTACCTAGGCTTCCCTGATTCTCAGAAATGCTGCTCTAACCCCTAAAATTGTTCCAAAAAGTATAGGGCCTGATATTCAAAGAATTTATGTCCTAACTCTGAGAGTTATGTTCTTCAACTGGCCTAAATCTATACTCAGAATTCCACTAAACTACTACATTTAGGAGCATAGAAAGTGCATGGCAGCAGGGGCAGAGTTAGAGTGGAGAAAGAAAGCTAGAAGCTTAACAAGATTTTTAACAGTAGACTCATAAATCTAGGCAAACGAATGGCAGGCCTAAACATAAAAGCAGTCATCAAGCAAATGTTGGAGAATGGGCCCTCCCTGTTTGTAGGCGCCCCTCTCATTCACAGGACCCCAAAGGCAGCATAGTCAGTGGTCTTGTTCCTCCTTTCTGCTCCCTGCAAGCTGCTTGCAAGAGAAGTGAGCAGTGCTTTACTCAAAAGATTGGAAGCAGAAAGTCTTTCGTCTATTCACTCAAGTGCCACCCACTTCTCTTGCAAGCGACCTGAAGGAGCAGAAGGGAGGGACAGGATTGCTTTTACCTATGAGCAGCAGTGCAGCTGGGGCCCCATTTTGCAGGGCCCTTGGAAGCTGACCCTTTTTCCCCATAGGTAAAAGCAGCCCTGCTTATAAGAACAGTCTTTAAGATCCTAAATTAAGATGAATTTTCAGCTGAAAACTTTGCCTTCTAAGTCTGGCTGAAAATACAGAACTAATTTAAGATCCTAACTTAGGAACTTAAATTTAAGAGCTCATCTTTCTTTGAATATCAGGAGTACAGTGTATATAAACTCTTTCAGGCAAAAATCATTTAACATAATAAATGATGGCAGATAAAGACCAACATGGTCCATCTAGTCTGCCCATTGAGGAGGGTAGAGTTGACTTGCTGCTCCATGCAGGTTTCCCTCCTCTATCTTTTGAAGTATAACAGTTAAAAAGGCGAGGCTCGCACCTAAGGGCCTTGCCAGAGGGCCCTTCGGTGTGGCCCTTAGGCACAGGTCACGGATGAGGACAATAGCAACAACATAAACTCTATAACTAAGCACACAGCCAGAACCATTAACCGCAACTCATCTCACCTGTGCCCTGGTCAGACCAGCACCTGATAACATTCACATTACCTCATCAATACAGAGTGACAAGGAGAACAGAATACGAACCCACCAGGAGAAACTTTGTATCAATAGACATATAAGACTTCACCTGCAAAATTACACCACAACTGACACAACAAAATCCCTCTGACGCCATAGATACCCTTATAAAAACCTGGAATTCGACAATGGCAGATGCCATACAAACTCCAACAACAACCCAATCTTCCAAACGCAACAGAATTTATTTATTTATTTATTTATTTAATTTTCTTATATACCGCGCTATTTGTCATCAGTGCGGTTTACATTGAAACAATACAACAATTGGTCAGATATAACAGACCTATTACAAGTAACAGGAAAATTAACATGGAAGTAAACAGGGAAATCATTTATATTTCTAGAAAATACATGTTGGAGATATATAAAATCTATACAGTTAGTTAAGGTAGGTAAGAGGTTAAAAGGATGGGGGAGGGGAAGGGGTGTTTAGGTGTTTGAAGTGTGCGATGAAAAGGTGGTGTTTAAGGGCTTTTTTGAATTGTTTGATGTCTTTAATTGCTCTGATATTGGGAGGGAGTTTGTTCCAACATCTAGGAGCATAATTCGAAAAAGCCCTATTGATGGATGATTGATTAGCTTTTAAGGAAACTTTTGGTATAAGTAGTGTGTCAACAGCTGGAGATCTCCTGGACCTGTTATTTGTTGTGTGTATGATGAGATCAGAGATGGAATCTGGAGAAATATTATTGAAGGCCCTAAAGGTGATAAGGATGGCCTTATATTGGATTCTACAGTTTATTGGTAACCAATTAAGCTTCTCTAGAATGGGGGAAATATGCTCACACTTTGATGATCCGCAGAGGACACGAGCAGCTGCGTTCATGGCTAATTGTAGAGGATTAATAGTTATATTTGGTAAGCCATGGAGTATTATGTTAGCATAATCAAAGTGCGGCGTGACTAGAGCTTGAAAGATGGTGCGGAAGTCATCAGACTTCATCATAGGTCTCAGATGACGAAGGGTTTTTATCTTTGCACCATGGTTTTCATCAGAACTGAAGCAACTGAAAAGTGAAAGTGGAGACGTAACCCAGACAAGCAAACACAGGCGCACTACATGCAAGAGCTAAGTAAATACTGTATCATCACGAACAAGGCCAAAAATGAATACTACTCAAACCTCATTAAAAAATCAAACAACAAACCTTGAGAGCTATTTTATATAACTAACTCCCTCACAAAGAACCCTTACACAAAACTTATAGATAAAGCATTCAGCCCACATCTCATGGCACTTCACCTACAAGCCAAGAACAAAAATGCAAATGATAATGAATTAGACATACGATATACAGGTTGGCCCAAAAAAGTGAGAACATTTCGTAAATTAAAAGCTTAAATAGTTTACTTATTTACCTTTTTAGCTATATAACATCTTTATTTCGACAATTTCCGGTCGCCATCTTTTTTTAAAAATTTGTCAATTGTTTACATCTGTCTTTTTGAATTTTTAAATAACTTATATGCTACGAGATGTTCCCACTTTTTTTGGGCCACCCTGTATAGACATTCAGCCTAAAAGCATTGACCAATGGACCTCTTTCAATCCCATCAGCACCGACCAACTGGATAATATTATATCCACTCTGAATACCACCACCTCCCCTCTAGATCCTTGTCGATTGTCTTGGGTCAAATCAGCAAGAAAATTACTCATACCCTTCATACCATGGTCAATGACTCCCTATAACATGGAAACCTACCACTTGATCTCAAACAATACGCCATATGACCCATACTGAAGAAAGCAACCCTAGATCCAACAAACCCAACTTCTTACAGACCTATATCCAGTATTCCTTTCATAGGCAAGATCATAAAAAAAACAGTTTGATCGCAGCTTCAGGAACATCTGGACAAACACACACCACTAGACCCGCAGCAGCACGGGTTCAGACCTAACCATGGAATTGAAACCCTCTTCACCTACCTCATCAGCACCTTAATCAAAGGCACAGAAAAATTATCACAAGGATTCATACTACTATTCATAGATATCTCTGCAGTGTTTGATTCAGTCTCACACCAGCTACTCCTAAACTAGCTACAGCAGATCGGAATTCAACGTACCACCTTAAAATGTTCAAGTCCTACCTTTCCAACCACATACAACAAATTTAAAATAGAATCAATCACATCCCTCCCTTTCTTCCTCAGACAAGGCATACCACAAGGATCAGCGCTTTCTTCTATCCTCTTCAACATCTACTTACAACCAATATATGATGTGATCAAGAGCTTTGGCATACGGTGCCTAGTTTATGCAGATGACATCATGCTTTTTACTCCATTCACCAAGAATGCCCCTGATTACACAAAACTCAACAACTGCTTCATAGCAATGTCTAAATGGCTGAAGGCCACACAACTTCAACATAAACCATAACAAAACTGAGCTACTACACATCACAAGAGACTAGAACATCACACCACCAACAACAATCACACTGGACAGCATCCAAATTAACGTCAAAACTGAAATTAAATATCTTGGCATAACACTGGACCAACAGCTTACTCTTCTTCCACACATAAACTATACAACATCTGCAATATACTACAAGCTTTGAATAATAAAGAATCTACACCCACTCCTCTCACCAACTGACCTCCGGTCCATATGTCAAGATGTAATAACACCACAGTTCAACTACGGCAACTCAATATATCACAGCATTCCAAAGAACTCACTGCAGCTAGCACAAAATACTGCTGCAAGGATTATCCTGGGACAAGCTTGTCAATCCCAAATCATGCCACTCCTCAAGCAACTTCACTGGCTGCCCATATCACAAAGAATCAAATATAAGGTCTTTATCAACACACACAAAATCATTCACAACACCTCAGCTCTCAACCTGCATGCCTTAATCTCAACCCGTAGCTGTGATGAACCCATAAGACAGAACATGTCTAACATGCTAAACATACCAACAGAAAGAACAAAATGTAGCCAAAGGATCAATAACAGAGTCTTTTCGCTATATGCCCCTGCATTATGGAACTCACTTCTGCCACAAATAAGAGACATTCAACTCATGCAAGGCTTCAGAAAATGCTTGAAAACTCTCTTATTCACAGAATACTATGGCCCAGTAACAAACGACAATTAACTTGCACAGTATCTCCATGCACATAACACACACCTTTAGTACTAAGCAATTTACATTATGAGAAGTTGTTTATAGCATCTGTTATAATGTATTCAATATGTTCAATGTAATGTGCACTACTGTTTGATATGTTTCCTGTTACCACACTGAGTTACTTGTGTACCGTCTTGACTTGTAGTGTTGGAAGAAAGCGAGAAGTCTCTACAAAAGGTGAAAAAGCAAAAACGGCCAAAATGGATGACAGAAGCAACTCTGAAAATTGCCCAGAAATGCAGAGAAGCTAAAGCCAGAGGAGAAAGAAAGACATTTGCAGAACTCAACAGAGATTTCCAACATGCAGCAGGAGAGGACAAGGAAAAGTACTACAATGACACATGCAAGGAAATAGAAGCAGAAACTATTAGAGGAAGAACAAGATTGGCTTTCCTAAAGCTATGAGAGTTAAAGAAAAAATTCCAGCCTCAAATTGGAATGTTACAAGATGCTCGAGGTTCTATGTTGAATGATGCTGAGAAGATCAAGAAAAGGTGGAAAGAAGATGCAGAGTTTTTATATGATAAAGATCAAGTGGACCAACAGCCATTTCAACCTGTACCTTATGATCCTGAACCATTGGTGATGAAAGAAGAAGTCAAAACAGCATTGAAAGCCTTATCAAAGAACAAAACACCAGACATTGATGGCATTCCCATAGACGTATTACAGCAATCTGATGCAGCTGTTACCATGCTTACAAGGCTTTGCCAAGAAATTTGGAAGACAACAACATGGCCAACTGACTGGAAAAGATCTATGTTTATACCAATACCAAAGAAAGGTGATCTAACTGACTGTGGAAATTAGCGCAAAATTGCTCTGATCCCACATGCAAGCAAGATTCTACTGAAGATTATTCAACAGAGACACAACCATACCTGGAACAAGAACCACCTGAAGTGCAAGCAGGGTTCAGGAAAGGGCAAAGAATGAGAGACATCATCGCGGATGTGAGATGGATCCTTAAAAAGACTAAAGAATACCAAAAGGATATCTATTTGCACTTTATCGACTACAGCAAGGTTTTTGACTGTGTAAACCATGAGAAACTCTGGACCATATTAAGAAACACCTAATCTTTCCCTTGCACAATCTGAACATTGATCAAGAAGCAACAGTTTGCACGGAACAAGGAGAAACAGAATGGTTTAAAATAAGTAAAGGTGTATGACAAGGCTGCATACTTTCCCCCTACCAGTTTAATTTATATGCAGAACAAATCATCAGAGAAGCAGGATTATATGAAGTCAACAGAGGTGTGAAGATTGGTGGAAGACTCATCAACAACCTTCGCTATGCTGAAGATACCACATTACTGGCTGATAGTGAAGATAATCCGAAACATTTGCTTCTCACGATCAAGAAACATAGTCTTAAAATGGGCCTGCACCTTAATGTAAAGAAGACAAAGATCATGACAACTGGAAAAATCAATAAGTTCATCGTTAAAGGAGAAGAAATTCAAATTGTGGACAACTTTAACCTACTTGGATCAACTATCAATAAAGAAGCAAAGAGCAGTCAAGGAATCCGATGACACATTGCTCTTGGCAGAATGTCTATGAAAGACCTAGACAAGATTCTCAAGAGAAGAGATGTCTCTCGCCATACAAAGATTCGACTTGTTCAAGTCATGGTATTTTCAATAACATCATATGGATGCGAAAGCTGGACAGTGAAAAAGATAGACAGAAAGAAAATTGATGCCTTTGAATTATGGTGTTGATGGCGAATACTGCATATACCATGGACTGCCAGAAGAACAAACCAGTCAGTACTAGAGGAGATCAAACCTAAGCTTTCTTTAGAAGCTCAGATGTCAAGACTTTGACTTTCATACTTTGAACATATCATGTGAAAAGAAAGATCATTAGAGAAAGACATCCTGACATCATAGCAAGAGAGAAGGTGAATGCAAAAGAGGGAGGCCAGCAATGAGATGGATCGATACAATAGCAGCAGCTACAGGTACCAGTTTGTCAACAATGAGCCACCTGATTGAAAACCAAACACAATTTAGGACAACTATCCAGAGGGTTGCCATGAGTCAACACCGACTCGACGGCACTTAACAACAACAACAACAAATACTGTAGAAAATGGGACAAACATAAATAGAGAACTGTAATAAACTGGTATCAGTTATTACACCTAAAGTATTAAAGGCTTAAAAATGCAAATAAAATATCCCATTTGTTTTCAAAGTCACCTGTCTGCCACAGGCATCTCTTAACCTGCCAGCCTTTGTCTATAAATGTCTCCCAGCCCTCCTAACTACCTGCCTCTCACTTTTGCAGTAGTCTCTGCCCCTGGGGCTTAAGCAAAATAAATCTATCCTTTGATAGGAACTCTCAGGAAGCAAAATATTTACAGGGTCGATTAGGATGTTAAAGAAAGAAAGGAAAACTTAAGGTGAGTTTGAGACTCTTTCCTTCTACTGGCTGCAACTTGCATAAGGAAACATAGGGGAATGGAAGAAATTGAATTTAAATTAGTAGCTAAAGCTATAACATTTCTACATTTTCTCTTTTCAGGAGGAATTTCAACTTACTTCCTAATCCTTAAATTCTTGAAAAGAGAAGAGATTCTGGATAAATTTCCAAACCCTGGGTTCTGTCAGAGATACATTATAGACAGTCAAATGAACCGAAATAAATAAATACATATTAACAAAAAACAAAAAAGCAGTGCCTGGTGCACTCATGTATTTTTTTCAGTTGGTATATTTGAAAGAAGTTTTGAAACACTGCAGTTTCCTCTGAATTTGTGTGAGGAAACAGGAAAATCACAATACTTGCTAGAGTCAGCTCCAGAGTCATGATGGCTCTTTGAGAAACTATTTACCCTGTAACAGGGAAGTTACTGGCTTAAGACCAGTTTCTAACTGTGAGGAAAAAAAGCCAGATGGGTTTTTTATTTGCCTGAGATTTGCACAGCAGTCACAGCTTCCTCTTTAATTAACAAAATTGCCCTGAAATGAAATTTTATAAAAAGAAAAAGAAACAAAAATGTATTAAAACAAAACAAACTGCAAATGACATGGGAAACAAAATGACATAAATTTTGTTTTGCCTGTACAACCCTATCCCTCCTGTAAAGGGGGTGACCAAAATGAACACTTTTAAATCCCTATTTATGCATGGGAGCAGGTGTAAATTTGGACATAGACAATTGTGGGCTTGCACATGCATACCCTCTATGAAATGAAGACTACACATGTAGATTTTTGTCCCACTTAGGACACTCCCCTGACATGCCCTGGTTAACTTTGAATGCAGTGCAGTCATCCATGTGTAAATTTTACTTTTTCTAAAATGGCCACTTACATGTGGCCGCAATTTACACATGCATATGATTGCTTAGACAGTTGTCATATCCTCATGACCATATACATAGTTCTCAGACTACCTTGCCCCTAGATAAGATCCAATTGTTCCTTGTTCTTTGTAGGCTATACTGTAATACTGTTTACTGTTCAACTGTTCTTTGTAGATTGTAATAATAATGTTTACCGTTCAACTGTTCTATGTAAAATGTTTGTTACAATGTAAACCGCTCTGATTGAAGGACAAAGTGGTATAGAAAAATGCTTAAATAAATAAATAAAATAAATCATGGACAGGGCTTCTCAAATGTACACACGTACAGTAAATGCTGATTTTACAATACTGCTATTTACATGTTTAAACACCACGGGACACAGGTCCTAAGGGGTCAGGTTCAAGGCATGATTTGGGTAGTCCAAAAAAATGTGTATTCATGATTTTTCTGTTTTTTAGTTCCGTAAAGTCAGTGCCTCTTCCTGGAGACCCAGCTGTCTCTGGGTTTTCTTGGTAGTATATCACAAGAAGTAGATTGCCAGGCCTATTCTTCCAAGAAAATGGAAGGTAAAGTGACTTGCTCAAGGTCTCAAGAAGTGCCAGTGGGAATTGAACCTTTGATCTTCTGGGTATGAGGCAGTTGCTCTAAGCACGAGGCTATTCCTCCTCTCATGGAACAGGTGACTGTTTTAAAAGCTTTCCATGTCAGGTTTTTGTACTTTCTTCAAGCACAAGAATGTGTCAGCAAATTGCTCATCTTAGCAATGGATTTAGAAGACTGAAAAAGGGGGCATTCGATCCTAACCCTCTGGTCTTTAAAATGGCAGGGCTCTCTGAGCTGTTCCTGCTGTGGAGGATTGTTCTGGAAGTTCCATCTCCTGCTGTTTACTTGCCTGCTGTCAGGCACACCTGTGGACAGCCGCCTCCTTCATCAGGGCCCTATTAAACAGGGCTGGAACAGCGTTTGTTTTGGGAGCTGCTCTGAGCTGTTCCTTCTGTGGAGGAGTATGCTGGAAGTTCTGTCTCCTGCTGTTTTATTACTTTCTGTCAGACACACCTGTGGACAGCCTCCTCCTTCATCACAGCCTCATTTAACTACACCCTTCATGGCAATATGGCATGCAGCCATCGGTGTGCACAAAGGGGCAGCCGTTGGTTTAATAAAGGACTCTCTTTCTGTTTGTTCATGCCCGTGACTGTTTTTTTCTCCTTTGAGCGGACTCCATCTTCCCCACCCGGGACTTTTTGGAAAACCAGCACTCCTGCTTTGGGATCTATAGTTTCTCTTGGAGCGGTCTCCGTCTGTGGCCTTATACCTGTGACATACCAAATAAAAAATGTTTCTTCTCCTGCTTCAAGCTCTTAGCAGATGTTTGGCAGGTAGTGACTCATATTGAGAGTCTTTTGGCTACAACAATACCACAATTATGTGACTTTTCCCGAGAGGCTGTTTCAAAATTCAAGAATGTGGATGCCCATATGGAGACCCTAGACAAGAAGGCCTTTATTTTGGACTCCCAGGTGGCTTCCCTGTAATCAGTATCTGCCTCTGGTATAAAAGACAGTTTGAGTATATACCACAAATTAGAAGCTCGAGAAAATGTCAATCGAAGCTAAAATCTGAGGTTTTTGAATTTCCCCTTTATCTGGTGGTTGTTGGCTGAGACTCTTCTAAGAAAGTATTTTAAAGAGGTGTTGCAGCTATCTACCTCAGTATTCTGATTTATAAAGTTTCTGATGTTTCTGATAAAGTTATTAGTGATTCTTTGGTGGAGGATCATGTTGTAGTTTTGATCCCTAATCCTGAACTTAATCTAACTGCTTTTTTGGAAGATTCTCAAGATAATATTTCTTCTAGAGCTACTTCAGTAGTTTCCTTTGTAAATGAAAGTGATAAGTCCTTGATTTTTTGAAAAATTATTTCAAGAATAAAGATTCTCTTTTTTGTGGGTCCAAACTGCAGATTTTTCCTGATGTTTCCAACTGAGGCGGAAGCTTTTTCTTTCTTATAAAGCTAGGGTTCTTGCTCTTGTGGGCACCTTTAACCTTAGATATCCCTGCGTTTAATTATGCTACAGGGTTTCAAATATGTTTTTCTGGATCCTTCCCATTTGGAGAAGCTCTTGAAACAAAAGGAGGTTTCCAAACCGGATTCTCAGGAGTGTAGGGGGATGTTTAGTGTCGTGGGTTTTGATGCTTCAATGGAGTAACAGAAGTTTTGCAGCTATGTCTTTTTGCTAATTTTCCTTACTGTGTATGTTCCTGTAAATTATGCTCCCCATAATATGGGCTAAATTTCCCAGTATGTTTCTTGTCTATGATTTCATGATTTACCTTTTTATGTTATTTGGTAATCTGGGCTATGTCTCTTTACTCCTATTTTGTGATTGTGTATCTGTATAATTTAAAAAAATGTTGGGACTCTTATTCAGTAGCAATGGTTAGGCTATTTAAAGCGCCTAGCCACCCCCACTTTATTTAAACCCAGATATTCAGCACTGGAACTTATCCCGTTTCTGTTTGAATAGTTGGGTTTTCCGGACAGCAGCATTGTTATCCGGTTAGCAGTGAGAATTAGCCGTTATCAGCATCGCCCCCAATCCTTCCATAGACTGCCCTGGTTTTAATCGAGCATTTTTTATACTGTCTGTGGGGATATTTGGTGGCACTAACTGTAATCGGTTTGCAGAAATGCTAACTGGCTAAAAGGCTTTGAATAGCAGTTCCATGCAAAATTGCCTTTAGCAGCTTGGCTTGTAAGTGTATGTGCCAGGACGTACATGAATAGGTAGTGAAAAATGGCCTCCTACCTGTATAAACACTGATGCTTACATTTATAAGATGCTGAGTGATGTTCTTTTTTTCTTTATTTGCATTTAAATGTACATACAAGCAAAATTGCAGACATGAGTGAGAGCATTCAAGAAAAATCCAAGTCAAAAGGTCATTACACCACATAACATAATACACAGTAATATAGTATATGACAGCAGATAAAGACCAGTATGGTCATCTAGTCTACCCAGTAAGGTGTCTAGAGTGGTTGTAACTGCAGCTCTGTGCAGGTCACTCCCCCTCTATGCCTGTGTTTAGGGTTGTACCTGCTGATCAATGCGTCCCTCTTCTATTTATTGAATTCTAAAATATATTTAAGTTTGATTTCATTTCATTCTCTTGCTATAATGGGAGCCACTGTGTCTGTCCCATGCCATTTTGAATTCTGTCACTGTATTTGCCCTCACCACCTCCATCGGGTGGGCATTCCAAGTACTGTTTTTCCTGATGGTGCTTTTAAGTTTACCGCCTTGCAGCTTCATCATAGGTCCGCTAGTTTTATAGCTTCCCCCTCTTTGAAAAAGATTTGTTTGGTCATTGATACAGACTTTTAAATATTTAAAGCTATCATATCTCCCCTCTCCTTCCTCTCCTCTAGGGTATACATATTTATGACTTCAAGTCTCTTCTCATATGTCTTCTGGCACAGGCTCCAATTCATATTTGTTGCCTTCCTCTGAACTGTTTCAAGTCTTTTTATATCCTTTGTGAGAACTCCAAGTGAGGCCTCACCAATGCCTTGTACAGGGGCATTAATATCTCCTCTTTTTGGCTGGTAATTCCTCTCTGTATGCAGTCCATCATCCTTCTGACTTTGGCTACCACCTTATTGCATTTTTTCACCATCTTGAGATCATCAGATTCTAGCAGTCCGAGGTCCCTCCCCTGGTCCATGCACATCAATCTCTCTCCCCCTATCGCATATAATTCCTTTGGATTTCTGCATCCCAAGTGCATGATTCTGCATTTCTTCGCATTAAATCTTAACTGCCAAGCATTAGACCAGTGGTTCCCAAACTTGGGGCCGGGACTGAAATGGGGTCACATAATCAGTGGACGGTGTTACAGAAACATAGCCATTTCCCCTTCTCTCTGAACTTTAACTGTGACCTAAGCCAAGTAGTGGCAATACCAGTCAGCATGTGGCCTGTGAGTCAGTGAAAATTCACAGGCCCTTACCCCCTCCTGGATAAGCTTCCTGTTAGGCTGGAAACCCATGCTGATTACTGGCGTCTGTAATCACACACACTGTGCACTGACACAAGGTACCCTTTGCTGACTGCTGCTGCTGCTGTAGCCACTACTGTTGCCGTGCTTTCTGCTTTATATGAGTGGAGGGCAGGGGAAGGAGGCTGGACACCTGCTATTTGATTTCATCATCACCTGGGCTCATGAGAATTTTCAGTTGCTAAAATGGGCTCACATGATATAAAGGTTTGAAAAGCAATGCATTAGATCATTCTTCCAGTGTTTTTCGATCTTTTGTCATGTTGTCCACTCCCTCAGAAGTGTCCACTCTGTTGCAGATTCAGGCATCTGCAAAAAGGCAGACTTTTCCAATCAGTACTTCAGCATTATCACTCATAAATACATTGACCAGTATGGGACACAGGGCAGATTTCTGAGGCATACCACAATGTATCTTCCTTTCTTCTGAGTGAAGTCCATTTTCTACCACCTTCTGTCATCGGTCAGTCAACCAATTTCTGATCTAGTTCACCACCTTGGGACCTATCCCCAGGCTTCTCAGTTTATTGATAAGCCTCCTGTGAGGAACAGTATCAAAGGCTTTGCTGAAATCTAGGTAGATCACATCCATCACATGCTCTTAATCTATTTCTCTGGTCACCCAGTCGAAGAACTCAATCAAATTTGTTTGGCATGATCTTCCCCTGGTAAAACCATTTTGCCTCCGATCATGCAATCCAATGGTTTCCAAAAAGTCCACTATTCTTTATTTCAAGATTTCCTCCATTACTTTTCCCACCACGGAGGTAAGGCTTACTGGCTTATAGTTTGTCACCTCTTCCCTGTTATCACTTTTGTAAAGAGATATCACATCTGCCCTTCTCCAGTCCTATGAAACCTCTCCTGTCTCCAAGGATCTATTAAAAACATCTTTTAAAGGCCCTGCAAGAACCTCTCTAAGCTCTTTCAGTATCCTGGGATGTATCCCATCCAGTCCACTTTCAGTTTTGCAAGCTGCTCAAAAACCTCATCTTCTGTGAATGGAATGGTATCTACTCAATTCCATTTATATATTTGTCAATCATAGTGACATAGTAAATGACAGCAGATAAAGACCAGTATGGTCCATCTAGTCTGCCCAGTAAGATGGAGTAGGTGCACCTGCCGCTCGGTGCAGGCCACCCCTCCTCATGTCTTTGTTTAGGGGTGAACCCACCGCTCCATGTAGGACACCCCTGTTTGTTGAGAAATTAGATAGTTAAGTTTATTTTGATTTGATCCTGTTGCTGTAAAGGGATCCACTGTGTCTGTCCCATGCCATTTTGAATTCTGTCACTGTATTTGCCCCCACCACTTCCATCGGGAGGGCATGCCAAGCACCCACCACCCTTTCTGTAAAAAAGTATTTCCTGACATTGCCTTTCAATTTACCCCCTTGCAGCTTCATACTATGCCCTCTAGTTTTACAGCTTCCCCATCTTTGGAAGAGGTTTGTTTGTTCATTATTTTTCTTTAAGTATTTAAAAGTCTGAATCATATCTCCCCTATCCCTCCTCTCCTCCAGAATGTACATATTTAGGTTTTCAAGTCTCTTCTCATAAGGCTTCTGATGCAGGCTCCAAATCATTTTGGTCACCTTCCTCTGAACAGTTTCCAGTCTTTTTACATCCTTTGTAAGATATGCTCTCCAAAACTGAACACAGTCTTCCAAAGGAGGCCTCACCAGTGACTTATACAGTGGCATTAGTACCTCTTCCTTTCTGCTGGTAATTCCTCTTTGTATGCAACCCAACATCCTCCTGGCTTTTGCCACTGCCTTGTCACACTGTTTTGCCACCTTGAGATCCTCAGAAATAATCACACCAATCATACGTGGTCCTTCAACAGGATTTTCTTTCAGGAATACAGAACAGAAATATTTGTTTAGCATTTTCGCTTTTTCAATGTCACCTTCCTCAAATCTGTCCTCGGTACTTTTGAGTCTTGCAATCCACCTCTTCTTCCCCTTCTCCTGAATATATCTGAAAAGGTTTTGTGTCCATGCTTCACATCTTTAGCCATCTTTTCTTCTGCCTTTGCTTTTGCTATCCTTATTTCTTTTCTTTGTTTCTTTTAGCTTTTTCTTGTATTATTTTCTGTGTTCCTCGTTTTGTGATCTGAATTTTGTGAAAGCTGTGGTTTTTGCCTTTATTTGTGCAGCCTCTTTGGTGAGCAATATAGGTTTCCTATTCCTCTTGATTGTATTTACTTTCCTTATCTGTTGCCCCTGTTATTGCCTCTTTTACATAGAAACATAGAAACATGATGGCAGGAAAAGACCACATGGTCTATCTTGTCTGCCCTTCCATATCAACTACAACAGTCCCCTTTTTTCCTTTAGAGATCCTCTGTGTTTATCCCATGCTTTTTTGAATTCAGATACTGTCCTCATCTCTATCTCCACTGGGAGACTATTCTATGCATTTACCACTCTTTCTGTAAATAAATATTTCTGCTTATTACTCCTGAGTCTATCCCCTTTCACCTTCATCCTATGTCCCCTCATAGCAAACTGCAATCAAAAGAGGCTCTCCTCTTGTGCATTTATGCCACAGAGGTATTTAAACGCCTCTGTCATAGCTCCTCTATCCCACCTTTCCTCTAACTTATACATTTTGAGATCTTTAAGTCTCTCCTCATATGCTTTATAATGAAGACTACTTACCATTTTAGTAGCCACCCTTTGTAGTGACTATATCCTTTTGAAAGTATGGTTTCTAGAACTGCACACAATACTACAAATGACGTTGTACCAGAGGCTTTTACAGAGACACTATCACCTCCTTTTTACTTCTGGCCATTCCTCTTCCTACTCGTATGCACCCAAGCATCCTTCTGGCTTTTGTCGTCACCTTTTCTACCTGTTTAGCCACTTTAAGATCATCAGAAACAATCACGCCCAGGTCCTGCTCTTCTTTCGTGGGCAGAAGTACTTCACCCCCTACACTGTACTGCTCCCTTGGAATTTTGCAGCCCAAATGCATAACTCTGCATATTTAAGCATTAAATCTCAGCTGCCAAATTCTTGACCATTCTTCAAGTTCAACTAGATCCCTCCTAATGTTATCTACCCCTTCCTGAGTATCTACTCTATTGCAGACTTTAATATCATCCGCAAAGAGGCAAACATTACCCAACAGCCCTTCCACAATATCACTAACAAAGATGTCAAAAAGAATCAGACCAAAGGCAGATCCCTGCGGCACACCTCTGGTAATGTCCTTCTCAGAGAGAGCTCCATTTACCTATACCCTTTGTCGCATCCCAGTCAACCAATTTCTGGATATTTTCTGAGATCCTGCTCCTGGCCCTTCATCTGTGAACACAGAACAGAAATATTTGTTAAGCAATTCCACTTTATCCTCATCAGCTTCTATTTATTCCTCCCCTTCACTCTTGAATCTACAATACCACTTTTGACCTTCCTCCTCTCACTAACATATCTGAAAAATGTCTTATACCCCCATTTTATTGTATTGGCTACTTTTTCTTCTTTTTGTATCTTTGCTTCCCTGACTACTTTACTAGCATCTCTAAGTTGTTCCAAATATAGATGCTCAGCTTCCTCTCTCTGTGTTCTCTTGTGTCTTATGAAGGCCTCCCTTCTTTTGCTTCACCTTTCCAGCTACTTCTTTTGAGAACCATAGTGGCCTCCTTTTCCTTTTACATTTATTTACCTTTCTAACAAAAAGGTTGGTTGCTCTTAAAATACCCTCTTTCAGTTTTGCCCATTGCTTTTCCTCATCCCTCAGCTGTTCCCATCCTACTAATGACTCCTTGAGATATTGTCCCTTCTTGGCAAAGTTAGTTTTCCTAAAGTCTAGGACCCTCGCTTTTGAATGGATTTTATAAGCCCTAGTCTTAATTCTGAACCACACTATCTGGTGATCACTGAATGCGAGATGATCTCCCACTATCACATCAGAAACACTTTCCCCATTGGTAAGTACCAAGTCTCGTATGGCCCCTTCACGTATGGGTTTGGTTATCGGTTGCCGGAATATTTCTCCCTGTAGAAAATCTAGGATCTCCTTAGATCTAGATGACACCGTAGCAAGGATGTGCCAGTCAACATCCAGCATATTGAAATCACTTATCATTAGCACTTTTCCTTTCCTGGCAATACTGCATGTCTTCTATTAAATCCTTGTTGACTTCTTCCCACTGTGAGGAAGCTCTGTGTAACACACCAATGCAATTGGATTTTCCTTTCCCTCTTTCTAGTTTAACCCACGGTGCCTCCTCGCTCCCTTTGAAGCCCTGCAATTCTATAGCTTTAGTATTATTTTTTACATAGTTTCAGGACCATACTAAGCTAGAAATGCACACTGTCTGACTAACGAATCTGGTGCCTCCCTCCACACAGCCACATTCAGTAACTCATTCTTTTTGAGTTTCCTGGAAGCCCAGTGATGATACCAGTGCCTCCTTCTGTGATTGTGCCCTGTGCGGCTGCACCGCTCATGTAGCCCTTGATACAGCCCTCCCACCCTGCCAACTTCTCTTTTAGATAATTTCACATTTTACTGAGTCAGCAGTTTTTAAGTCTAGGACAGTGATGGCTAACCTTTTTGAGCCCGAGTGCCCAAACTGCCGCACAAAACCAAAGAATTTCCTCAAAGTGCCAGCACGTCAATTTGCATAAATATTTGCATAATGCTAACATACACTAACTTTTAGTAAACATGTCTCTTAATGAGTGTATGGATAAAGACAGACTAAAAGATTTCTACATTACTATAATCCAGTGCCAACCGCCAGGCACATTAGGAACTACTACAAACACTGCCCATTTAGAACCAATAGCAAACCCGCCGTATCCTAACAGCACTACCAGGGCTCACAAAGCACCACACCATACCTATCAAAAGGCAACACTGCAAATATTAAACCAATACATTTCAGACAATAACAATACATGACCTACTGGGGAAAGAGAACAAGTGGCAATGTCAAAAAGGAATTACATAAACAGAATACCTCAGCTCAGTTACACAGTTGCAATTGCTCCAGCCACTTTCTTCTGGTTTCTTCATGTTTTCTGCTAACTCTCCATCATCTGCTGTCCATTTGTCCTTTCTTCTCTCTTCTAGTTTTTCTTTTCCATTCTCTCTCTCTACATCCGCTTTAACATACTAATCTTTCTCCTTTTGCTCTTTCCTCATTCCTATTTCATCCACTCAAATTTTACCCCTCCATCCTCAATCCCCACTTACTCTCCCAATACCCGGCCAATTGTAGATTTTTTATCCCTCCCACACAAAATATTTTTCCCCTCTCCATTTTACTCTCCCAGCCCCATCCCATTCTAATCCTCCCCCAACATCAGCTCCCTTCTAGTTCCAGCCTCACCCAGCATCCATTCCCTTCTAGTCCCTGCATCAGCCCATTTCCAGTCCTAGCCCCCCATCAGCCCATTTCCAGTCCTAGCAACCCCCCAACCCAATACCAGTCCTAGCCCCCCCCATCAGCCCACTTCCAGTCCTAAACCCCCATCACCCCATTTTCAGTTTAAGCCCCCCTATAACCCATTACCAGTCCTAACCCCCATCACCCCATTTCCAGACAGCCCCCATCAGCCCACAGCCCATTAGCAGTCCTACCTCCCCAGCCCATTAGCAGTCCTAACCCCCCCCCGCGCCGCCGACCCGCCCGCCCATTAGCAGTCCTAACCCCCCCAGCCCATTAGCAGTCCTACCCCCCGCCCGCCCTCCCAATAGGAGTCCTAACCCCCCCCGCCCATTAGCAGTCCTAACCCCCCCCCCCGCCCGCCCGCCCTAACCCAACCCCCCCAGCCCATTAGCAGTCCTACCCCCCCCCTTTTTGCAGTCCTACCCCCCCCTATTACCTGGCCCACCCCCCCCCCCCAGCCCATTAGCAGTCCTAACCCCCCGCCCATTAGCAGTCCTAACCCCCCCCCCCCCTGGCAACTTTTTAAAAGAAAAAAGCAGGCTCTGGCTGCTGCCGCGGCAGATTGCAATGTCCCGCGGGGCCCCCTCCACCCGCTAAGCCCCTCTGCAAGGGCTTTCAGAGTCGCGAGGGAGAGCATCTCCCTCGCGTCTCTGTTAAGCCCGCAGGGGCTAATGGGAAATTTCCCATCAGTCCCTCGCGTCTAAAGGGGCTGATGGGAAATTTCCCATTAGCCCCTGCGGGCTTAAAAGAGACGCGAGGGAGACGCTCTCCCTCGCGAATCTGAAAGCTCTTGCAGAGGGGCTTAGCGGGCGGAGGGGGCCCCGCGGGACGCTGCATTCTGCCCTTGCCGCGTCCGCGGCAGCAGTCAGAGCCAGCTTTTTCTTTTTTTGCGGACCTTCCCGCGTGCCAGCTGCAAGGCCTTCGCGTGCCACAGCTGGCACGCGTGCCATAGGTTCGCCATCGCTGGTCTAGGACTTACAGTTTGCTGTGATTGGACTCTGCCTTGACTTTTACCTCAAACCACACTGCTGCTCAAATAGGCATCCACCCAGACTTTTGACACACTATCTCCATTGGTGAGTACTAAATCCAGCATCAAACCTTTCTTGGTTGGTTCCATCACCAGTTGTCTGGGCAATGCTTCTTTAAAGGCATCCACATTCTTTTTCGTCTTTCCAGATTTGCAGAAGGAATGCACCAATCCACATCTGGTAGATTAAAGTCGCCCAATATGATCACTTCTCCCTTCATAGCTACCTTTGCAATATCAATGATCAAGTCTCTATCCATTTCCTCAATTTGAGTTGGAGACCTAATAATACCTTCAGTTAGCCAGTCAGTAGGAGCAATGAAGTAACAAAAAAAGAGAAACAAAAATATAAATAAGCAGAAATCATCTCTCTAACTTGCAAGGCCCATTTTAGAAAGGATGTAGGTCTGCAAAATTGGACATCCAAGTCAAAATGTCCAACATGCAGAAGGAAGGGCAGCAGAGAAAGTTGTCACATGTAAGAGCAATGAGTGGAGGAGTAGCCTAGTGGTTGGGGCAAGGTACTTCAGGCCGGAAGGTCAGGGGTTCAAATCCCACTAGAGGACAGCAACCTTGGGCCGGAAGGACTGGGGTTTCTAGTCCCACAGGTGTTCCTTGTGGTCTTGGGCAAGCCACTTAACCCTCCATAGCCCATGTTCCCTGTAAAATAGTTATCTCCAAGTTATAATGCCCTGTTCAATGTAATTTCAGTTTGTTCAATGTAAACTGCACTGATGCAGAATAGCGCGGTATATAAGAGAAAGTAAATAAATAAATAAAAACAATGTAAAATTGGCCTTTCTCTGCCCTGAAAGACACATGTGTTTGCTGTGTAATATGGCCTAGCTATGTGGAGGAAGTCTCTGCATTTTAGAAATGTGAATGTATTGTGTATGCATGTCCACAGAATAGGAGACCGTCTACACATGCACATAGGCAGTGGAAAGGGGTGGGCCACAGGGACCATGGCCTCACCAATATTTTTCTCAACATAGTATCAGCAATAGAGAACTTGGTGGCAGGGCTAGAGATGGGTTTGTTTGGACCCTCCAACCAAACTAGGAGTTCCACTGCCCCTGGACATGTATGCTTCCCTATCATAGAATGCGGCCATGGATTTCTCCGCCCCCCCCCCCCCAACATGTCCCAGCCTGCCATTTTGCAAACAGTGACATATTACTGCACAGGTGCCTGGAAAAATGTGTGTCTTATATACTGGTAGGTATCTTTGAGGGACACCTACACATGTATCTTTGAGTTTCCTAAAATGGCTCTGGGGATGTCTTTGTGATGTGCATGTCTGAATGGCCATTTTCAGTGATCTTCTGAAATGGCTCCTCATAATCTGTATAACAGTTCTTTCTAACATTAAGACCACAAGAGTTAGTCAACTCTTTTCTGGAATCCATGACAGGGTCCAGTGTACGCAGACAGCTGAAGTGACATACCTGGGGGGAGAAAGAAACATGTATATGTAAGATACCACCCTCCTGCCTTAACAGACGTTTCCACATTCTGCGTGAGACGGAGGCCTACCAGGTGCGTTTCTGAGCCATAGACCGCACGCGCCCATGGATGTTGGCGAGACTCTGGTAGCAGCTGCAGCAGGAACAAGGTGAGTGAGTAGGTATGGCACAGGAATGGGGCCATGACATGCAACATGGCACAGGGCTGGGCATCACAGGGGAAACAGCAGAGCATGGACAGGTGCTGGACAACAGGGACATGGCAGCTGGACACCCCCACCCACTGTAACTAAAAGCCACTTCTCTGCATCCATTATACAACCATCCCGGTTGAGGACTTCCCCCCCCCCCCCGTGGCAGAGGAGGAAGAGGACAAGGAAGACAATGAGGGGGAGGAGGCAGAGGAGGGGGATGAGCAGTTGCCAGCAACAGCCAGCCCCCACAGCCTGGCCACAGCAGACACCAACAGCACAGCAACAGCCAGCCCCATAGTACTATCCAGCACCTCCCCATCAGGGGAGAGTGGGCAAGGGGTCATACCCTCACCCACATGGAGGTGCCCCCTCCCCTGAGGGAGAAGGTCAGGATGGTGCCATGTGGTTTGGTCAGGGCACTCCACAGTGGGAGACCCTGGCCACAAAGGGAGGCACATCAGGAACCAAGGATGGGGAGGCAGGGTACACATGGAATGACCTTGAGGAGCAGAGGGAGGTGGATGAAGAGTCCCTGGAGGAGGGGAAGTTTAGAGGCATGCCACCTAGGGACACCCAGTAGGTGGAGGAGGGGGGAGCATGGAGGGGGATTTGAAGGGGGAGGCAGGGTTGGAAGCAGGCAGGGGGTGGATTGTGAGGATGTGAGGGGGCCGGGGGCAGATGGAGGGGATGGGAGCAGGCAGTGGAGGGCAGGGACGTGAGGGGCAGGGGGCAGTGGGAGGGAATGGGAGTGGGCAGAGGGTGGTGGAAGGGGATGGGGGAGTATGAGTCGGGAGCTGGGGATCTGCATGGCAACAGCGAGCTGGAGCCAGATGAGCCACTGTGTACTGTGGTAGTTGCTGGGAAGGTATGGACTGGCACACCACAGCATGACGTGGGCACAATGGGTTCCATGGAGCAGACCCCTGAAGTAGTGGGGTCCCTGGAATGCATAGTGGAGCACCTTCAGGGCATCAGGGGTAACCTCCAGGCCCTCACCCAGGCAGTGCAATGACTCTCAGAGGCGCTCCTGTCCCCACCCGGGCCAAAAGGATGAGGTGCCAGAACTAGGTGGCCAGAATAGGGGGGATGACTGGGTCAGCATATGGCCATTCGTGTTTCTGTATAAGGCTGTGCCATAAATAAAACACAAGAAACATTGATTACTGTGTTTGTGTGTATATCCACATAAGGGGACAATTGGAGGCCTGAATGGCAGGGATGGATGCCATGTTGGGACATCTCTGCCATTTGGCCCCCACTGCCAACCCCGACTAACCTCCCAGTACATAAAAAATGCACATACAGGGAGGCTAGCCAGGGGTGTGAAAGGGGCAGGGCGGCAGCAGAGCTAGGTTGGGCTGTGGGCAGTCTTTGGCCCTGGACATAGAGGGCTGATAAAGATGTCGGCCCTATACATCTGGGGCTAGCAGGCTGTACAGGGAATCTCTTCCGAGGTGGAAGATGTCCCCGGGACAGCAGGGGTAGGAGGCATGAGCAGCCATAAAAGTAGGTGGGGTGCAGGTGCCTCCCTGCAGACTGACCCTGGACATGTGAGGCCAGAGTGGGGGTCAGGCTGTGGGGATGCCAGGAACGGGTCAGCAGCCGGGGACAGCGGCCCCTGAATGGAGGCACCGAGCCTTGGCAACCATTCAGGAGCCATGACCGGGTTAGCTGGGAAGAGGCCTGTATGTGCAGCCTGGCCGGAATCATGTCTTGGCCTGCATGTACAGACCTAGTTGCACTGTGGAACCCACGTGGTGTTATGCACCCTCTGGGAACCATATTGTTTCTGCCCCTGTGCGGACCAATCTGATTAGGCATACAAGGACTTAGATGTCCCAATTGGAATGGGTACCATAGGGGGCCACAGGTGGCATGGAAGCACACAGGGCCCAAATGTGTGGCTGGGAAGGGCATGCTCAGTCACGGGTCACAACCCCCATGTAGGCACCAGGAATTTGGGGTAACAGCAGGTGCCTGATGGCCAAGCAGTGGGTATGACACTGAACCATGTATAGGAGGGAGGATGGGGTGCCTGGGCAGGTGCCCCCCTTGCATACACAGTGCCTTTCTGACTGTCACTGGCTGCAGTGGCAGGGCGGGCATCCCCAGTTGCCCGGCCAGCTCGGGCAGTGGTACAGGGGATGTGGCAGTGCTGCATCAGATGTCCCCATGTGCTGGATGAACTGGGGTTGCAGCTGGGTATGCCTGCAGATGGCCAGGGCTGGACAGGGTATGTAGAATGGTGTTGCATAGGGGCCATGGGGGCAACACTGCCAGTGTGGTTGTGCGGTAGGACACTTGCCGGGCTTTGCCAGGGTGCCTGCATGGAGATTGGGGTGTGCCCTATGTTGGGGCACATGTGTTTCTGGGTGTGGGTGGGGGGCTATGCACCCGGGACTAGAAAGCACGTACTGGCAGATGAGGTATGGGGGTGGAGTGTGGACTGGCCGCAGTGGTTGGAAAGTCTCATGGGACAGTGGACCGAGATGTACAAACAAGAGCCTGCCTACCGATGCCCAGCCCTGCCACCCACCCCCCAGTCCCCCCAGCACAGGCAGCCTACCTCACACAAAGTGCATCTCCATGAGGGATCTCCTAGTCACCACTGCACGTCAGTGGGAGATAGCATCCGATGGCTGGGAGGGCCACCCACTTATCCACCTTGCCATTGGACTTGCTGACTGCTGCATCTGGCGTGTGCTGCCTCCGATGCAGGGTGTAATTGTGCAGCATGCAACACACTGGGAATATTCTGCACACCTTGGCTGTGGCATAGAGAAGCTCCCCACCAGAACGATCAAGGCAGCGGAAGTGGCTGTTCAGCAGGCCAAATGTCCACTCTATGATAGAGCATATCAGCCGGTGCTACCGGTTGTACCTGACCTCTGCCGGGGTGTGTGGGTTGAGGAGGGGGGTCATGAGCCACTCCCTCAGCGGGTATCCCCTGTCACCTGCAGAGAGGAACAGTGGCAGGAATGTCAACATGTAGCGCCATGGTCAGCTATGCAGGTGTCATCATACCCATGCACCAGGTGCCACTCAACCAGGTCCAACATGCATGTGCGCCTCACCCATGCCATATGGTGCCCCACCATCCATGCCTGGGGCCAGCCAGCCCTGACTCCTGTTCGTCCCCAGCTGTGGCACATCCCTAGCCCCCAACACGTCCATGCTGTGATTGTACCTGCCCCCCATAAACATGCAATGGTAGGGGTGCCTATGGCCCCCCCCTGCCACATATGGTCAATCCACAGCCATGGTGTGGCCCCCCTGTGGGAATGGCCTACCTGCAGGCACATGCTGACCATGTCCCTGTGCCTCTGGGTGTATGCATGCATGTGCATGCAATGCCAACCTGTGTCTACTTAGCAAGCAGCCAGCCACCAGTGATGATGCCATTCTCAAAGTCAGCATGTATCCCTGACTGTGCCAGGATGTAGGTATTGTGGCACGAGCCAGGGAAGTATGCCATGACATCCAGGATCTACATCCAGGTGTTGCAGATGACCTGCATGTTCAAGGAGTGGGACGCCTTACGGTTCCTGTAGGCCGCCTCATGCAGGTGCTGTGGGTGGAGGGCCACATGAGTTCAGTCAATGGCCCCAAGGACAGATGGGAACCCTGCAACCTCACTGAACACGAGCGTGATCTGCTGCTGCTGCTGTGGGGTGCGTGGGAAGGAGATGTAATGGGCAGCATGTCCCACGAAGGCATCCAGTAACTGGGTGATGCTGCATGACACGGCCACCTGGCTCAGCCCCGCTGCCATTCCCACAACAGACTGGAATGTGTCGGTCCCCAGGAAGGCCAGAGCTGCCAGCACCTTCACATGGATGGGCACTATGTCCTATCTATGTGCCTGTGCAGTGAGCTGTGGCCCCAGCTCCTGACACATCATGTATTGCTTCATGATCAAACCTGTACCGTGTCCAGCACAGGTCATCACTGATGTCAAGGTACTGGGTGCAGGGCCTGGGGACCCTAGCATATGGGTAATGGCATTCGGCACATCTGTGCTCATGGTTGGCGATCACTAGAAAGGTGTTGGCAACTGGCTCTCTCCTGTTCCATCTCCTTACACCTGGCTGCTACCCCTGGAACCTGTGGGAGTGTAAAACAGGACAATGTCAGTCCAGGCCCTGGGGGGGGGGATGCCACCTAACATCCCCCAAATGCCCCCTGTGGGTGGCAGGGGGCAAGAGGTGCACTAAACCACTGGCCCTGCACCCTCCCCCCCCCCACACAGACACTAGCAGGGCACCCAGTGGGTGGCCCTCCCACCATGTCTCGCTGCATGGGCACATAGGTGCTTGTGGACATGTCCATTAGGACCTAATGCGCCCCCATATGTGCACCACTAGGGTGTCTTGTGCTCCACACACACCAGTGCATCTAGGTGAGCAGGTTCTGGTTACAACACACCTACAGGCATGTGCCTGTGGAGTCAGAACTTATACACCCTCTGTAGAGTGACCACAGTGCAGTTGCATAGGCATGAAGCCACAGATGTGGGGGTGGTCTAGTGCACAGGAGTGTGATATGGTCAGGCCCTGCCATGTTTTCATGCAAGCCAGTCACCCCCTGCCCCAGACAGCCCCATGCCCACACTGGCCTGCTCTCTGGTATGTGCCTGCGCAGAGCACCTGGCCTCTGCACACAGGCCCATGCATGCCACTGTCACCCACAAGGCCACTGACACTGCACACATGCATCAGGGGCATAGGCTCCAGCACACATACTATCCCAGTTACATCACTGACCCTTAGTACCTACCATATCAGTAGCTGTATGGCTATAGAATCCAATATCTCTTCCTGTCAGCTCACAGGACGTCATGGATGCATTGCTCTCTGGAAAAGAAAGACGCACAGAGCCGCAGAAACATTTATACGATGTGTGTCGAATGTGGACATCTACATGTGTTCAGACGCACAGACGTGTTCCGTATTCCATGCATTTTGATGTGTACATTGCTATACATCCACCCACTATAAAATGTGTAATGCTGGTGTGGCCACACCTCTGCAAAATGCCATTTTTCCAATACTGCTTCAGTTGAGGCTGCTACAATTCAAGAGCTGCTGTGTTCTCTACCATGGTTCCCAAGGTGTCCTCCAGAAAGTGTAATTTCAGCGATAGGGAGCTGACTCTCCTCATTGAGGAGGTTCTAGACAACCTCAGAGTTCTCATAGGCATTGATGAGGCCCGTGTAGGTGCCTATGAGAGGCAGCACAGGTGGCTTTCCATACCGGGACATCGAGGATGTAAAGCGCAAGTGGCAGCAGGTGTGAAGTGACACCTGCAGGAAGGCATGTGCTGTAGACTAGGATAGTAAGGGGGTGCGCCTCATTGAATTAGAACAGTGGATCCTAGCCACTGTGGACACCGCCAATTTGGAAGGCATTGGGAGTATGGACACCTCACGGTGCCCACTGGCGCAAGGTATGTGTCTGTGCTGCCATGCACCTGCTGCATGTCCCCCATCCCAGGCCTTCACCCATGGTGTGGGGACCCAATGAACCACCCAGTGCCCCTTTCACACATGTCCCCACTGGTGTGGGGTGGGGCACAAATGGCCGTGTTGCATTGTGATATCTCTTTTTTGCTGTCTCATTAGGTGGCTCTGTGGTGGCAGCACCTCCCTGTACTGCATTGCACTCTCCCTGCTGTCCTTCCACCTCTGTGGTATGGTGTCCCTGGGGCCTTAGTGCACTGCTGCAGCCCATGTGTGTAAGGGTGTGGGAGGGTCAATGTGGCAGGGGTCCACATTAAGTCGGTCATCCTTGCTTCTCTCAACAGGTGCTACATTGGATGCTGGACCCAGTGCTGACCCCATGCATGCCTCACTGATGGAGAATCCTCCACTCCTGCAGTTGGTGGACGGGACAGGGAGAGGGGGATGCCTCCCAGCCTGTAGCCCCTGTGGATGGGGGTACAGAGCCAGAGGGCGGTAGTTCAGGGGACAACGAGGACCAGCTTGCATCATCACCCAAGCTCCAACTCCAGCCTGGTGGCAGTGGTCACCATGAGCAGCACAACCCAAGCACCTATGTACAGCTGGTGTAGCTGCACAGAGCGCATACTCGCCCAGTGGGAGGGCCACGAGGCACATGCACATGAAAAGCTACAACTCCTCAGGTGCACTGTGGCACTGTGGGAACAGCAACTGGCCCTCCATGACAGGCAGTTGGCAGTCCAGGAATAGCAGCTGGCAGCAACTGATCGCCTGAATAACTCCACGTGTCACCTCGGGGCACACATCGACCTATTTATTTATTTAGACAGTTTTGTATACCACCTTATCCTTCAATCAAAGCGGTCACAACACAATTGGGGGATACATTTAACACGCGGGGATATGAGACACATACACTAATACTTACAGGGAACATGGGCAATGGAGGGTTAAGTGGCTTGCCCAAGACCACAAGGAGCATCTGTGGGACTAGAAACCCCAGTCCTTCCGGCCCAAGGTTGCTGTTCTCTAGTGGGATTTGAACCTTCGACCTTCCGGCCTGAAGTACCTTGCCCCAACCACTAGGCTACCCCTCCCTCCTCCCTACTGGTTGTCCATTTGGGTGGGTCACAGGGTGATTGGTGCACCTGTGCTGCACTCTGTGTCCACATCTCCAACACCAGTTGCTGCTACTGTGCCCCCTGCTAATGCTCACATGCCTCATCAATTTGCTCTGCCATCCACCAGAAGGGTATCCACATGGGCCACTCCACGGGCAGCATCTATGTCAGGGTCTGCCAGCATTGGGCAGTCCTGCATCCTGGGCTCTGTGACCCGGGGTGTGGGACCCCACTTGTCTTCCCACCATTCCATGAGACGCATGGGGAGACCAGTGGGGAGAGCAACAGGACCCAGCAGCCCGGTCTCAGGGGGTGTGCTATCACCCACACCACCCACTGACATGCCGCTTGGGTCTGGTGGTGTTGCCTCTGGGTGGGGGAGGGATCAGGGGTGGGTCAGGGTACATGGGGGCAGAAGTAGGCCTGGGTTCATTTGCCTGCCTGCTGCCTGGGTTGGGGGATGGGGTGAGGGTTCGGGGTGGTGGAGTGTGTGGGTTGGGGGGTGGAGATGGGGGTGTGAGGTGGGGGTTGGGGGTGGGGCTAGGGGTGTGGGGTGGTGGGATGTGGGGTGGGGATGGAGATGCAGGGTGGTGGGGTGGGAGTTGGGGGTGGGGATGAAGGTATGGACAGACTGTGTTTTGCTGTTGGAGGGGCACCTGGGTGTGTGGGGTGGGCATGGCTGGGCACTGGTGTCAGTTGTGTGGGTGTTACTGTGTTTCATGCATGCATCACACATTTCATTATACACCTGCTGGGCTCTGTGTTTCCTTCTGCCGCAGGTACTGTGGACATATGTACTTGATGCCCCTTTTCCTCTGCCGCTGCTGATGTCTTCTCCTCCTGCACCTTGTACATGTCCCTCCTATGTGCATTGCAATTCATATATCTTCATCCTGGGCACTCCGATACGGTGGTCACACAGGTAGTGTCACCACCATACATCTCACTGGGCTGCAGTGGGGCTCAGGGCAATATGTCCTGTATTAATTCATATCATTTCTTTATTTTATTTCTGCTATGTCTGTTATTCCACGTTTTAGCAGGTATAATGCAAATGTCCATGGATATTCAAGCAGACGTTTTTGCATGTGAATGGAATACGGGATAGACATTCTTGCTGCCAGCCACGCTCCATCATGCCCCTTCCCACCCACGTCCAGAGATACACGCACATCGCTTTCGTACATGCAGGTGGATCCGTATTTGGAATACCATCTGGACGTTCCTGCTATGCACACGTCCGCAGCGTACATGCAAACAGCTTATTGGCAGTTCAGAATGACCCCGATACTGAATAAACAGAAAACCGGAAGATGCCATCCAAAAGAAATAACACACAAAATGAAAAGATCTTCCTTAATAGACCACAATAATGGATCCAAGTTTCAAAAATACTAAAACACATAAAGGAAAAAAAGTAACATTTAGGAGCTAAGCTGATATTACATGGCAGCCAGTAAGAGATACTCATTCTTTAGTTACATTCTCTCTAACTAGCAAAAACTGAATCAGTTGCTGGGGTTCAAAGAAAACAAATTGTTTAGATTGAAATACAATGATACATTTACATGGGTACTTTAAACGAAAAGTTGCACCAAAGGCGGTGACCTTCTGGCGAAAAGACAGAAAGTCTCTATGCCTTTTTTGGGTGTCTCTAGTGACATCAGGGAAAATAGACACCTTAGATACCATAAACTGAGATGACATATTACAGAAATATAATCTCAGAACAGAGTTTCGGTCTGATTCAAAAGCAAAGCCCACCAACAAGGTGGCACAACTGGTCACCACTTCTAGAGACCTTTCTTGGAAGCCAGTGAGATCTAAACCCAAAGGCTCAGGCAGATCATCAGAGCCAACTGCAGTGCCAGGGCCAGAGGAGGAAATGGTCACATGTTGAAGTCTTTCAATTGGAGGTAATAGCTCAGAAGGCATCTTTTCTAGAAAGTACTTACAAACTAAATCTTGCGTTGCCAACAAAGGAGAAGGAGGAAAATTCAAAATCCTTAAATTATTTCTGCAAAGCTGCTTCTCCATAAACTCTATTTTCAAAGCCTGAACATTGTCATCCTTGATAGGGGCACCTCCAAGTGCTTATAAGTCCCACACCTGGGTCTTCAGTAGAGTCATCCTAGTAGCCTGCTGAGCCAAATCCACTACCACTGACGGGTGATTTTTTTTTTCTAACAAAGAAACTTCTTGGCTTACCAAATCCACAACAGTGAAGAGAGAGGGTTGCAATGAAGAGACAGCATCCCACAAGCTATCTAATGTAACAAACTCCAGCTTTACCAACCCGCCAAACACTAGAGTAAGTTGGCCCGAAGTCTCTCCGTGTGAGCTGGGAGGAGCACCTACTCGAGACAGCAATCCCCAGGCTCCACTCCCAGCCATAGAAACAGTTAACAACTGCCTCAGCTGGGTGCCCACTGGGGTGACAGAAGCACCAGACAATGGGAGCACTGAAAACAGCCCCCGCCCCCCACTTTGCAGCAGATCGCCACATCTGGGTTGAGTCTGGGATGTTTGGATGGGGCTGAGCTAAACCCCATTGCTTAGGTCCACAGTAGAATTCAACAGACCCACCAAAGCTATTGCAGACGCCGTGGGAAGACAAAACCGATCGATGGACTGTTGTACCATTTTTGGAGTTGCCAGCAGACCAGAGAATTGGCCCTTCTGCTTTCTCTTCTTCCCCATCGGGAAAATCCTAAGGGGAACAATGCAGCCTAAACTACCAAGTAGTAAGGCTCCTTACACAGTGACAAACTCCACCACCATCTTGAATCCCCAAAATAAGATGGCTTTTGTCTTATAAGTGCTGGCAGAATTGCAGAGGGAATAATACCTTCTTTCAAGCTTTGTAGTCAAGCTATGATTCAATAGATTTGGCTAGAAGTCATTTCATGGATATACAAGATCACATCATGCAGCCTACCTTATGGACCTGTGGCTTGCTGCTGGGTCATAACTTAGGAGTTCCTGTACCCAATATTATCAGAGGAATATTTCTGGCTGACCTTCTGGTTATCTGCTGGGTGAACTATTTCTGCATATTGGAAATCCTAACTTAAACCTCTATTGTTTCTTTTAATTGAAAATGTTTGGGATACTTATTCAATGTCAAGGCTTATATTCACAGTAAGAGATAATTACCCATGTGTGGCAAGAACTTGGGGACCCTTTCTGGATGCTGTTGAGGGAGAAGACGTTGTTCTACTGGACTCTTCCTGATAGAGTTTGAGGGATGTGGATAATGGCCTAACAGAGTAGAATTTCATAAGAACATAAGATATGCCATACTGGGTCAGACCAAGGTCTATCAAGCCCAGTATCCTGTTTCCAACAGTGGCCAATCTAGGTCACAAGTACTTAGCAGTTTCCCCAAAAGACACAGGTTCCTCAATGCTTGCATTGGGGCAAGCAGTGGATATCCTGGGTCCCCTTTAATAATGGTTTATGGACCTTTCCTCCAGGAACTTGTCCAAACCTTTTTTAGACCTAGCTGCACTAACAGCTTTTACTACGTCCTCCGGTAACAAATTACAGAGTTTGATTACACGTTGAGTGAAAAAATATTTTCTCTTATTAGTCTTAAATAGGTTACCCTGAGGCAGCCGGGAGAGCTGGTGACTGCACAGCCTGCAAAAAAACAAAAGGTTACTAAGTTTGCTGCACAAACAGACAAATAAATTAAAGGGGAAGGATCCCAACCGCCATAGGAAGAAGTGCTGAGATGGCCTCCAGTAACTACCCACAGGGATCCCAATCTCCACAGGCAGTCACCGGCTCTCCTGGTTGTGATTACAGCTATTTTAGCTTCTCTGCTGTCCTCAGGCATTGGGATCCCCATGGGCAGACACCAGATAGAAGGATTGGCAGTTGGCAGAAAACTGGCCTTCAGCCTGTAAAACCAGCCAGGCCAGCCTAACACCGGTTGGTTGGCAACCCTAATGGCACTCCTTTCCTTTTTAGTAATGCTATCTGCCACATTGGTAGAATGTAGCTTCTGTGAAGAGATCTGTAGCAATCTTCTTGATCCTCTTTTACCCAGTAAGAAGTGTAATGATGTTCTAGGGTCTGGTGTGATACTTACAGCACTTTCTTTTCATTGGTAAGATTATTATGATATGGCTGGTTTGCTATAGGCTCTGAGTGACCTTATTAAAGGTTGTACCTTGCAGTTGGCACGGGAGGTAAGTTTTGTTACTGTTTCTGAGGTGACACCAAAATTAAAATATTCATTTAAAATCAAATGTTTAGCAGTTTTATTTATTGCTTATATATCACATTTCACCAGGTCAAAGCAGTGTACATTTAGGTATGGTATATATTTCCCTTGTCCCCAAAGGGCTCACAATCTACATTTTGTACCTGAGGCAATGGAGGGTAAAGTGGCTTGCCCAAGGCCACAAGGAGTGCTTGTGGAACTAGAAACCCCAGTCCTTCCGGCCCGAGGCTTCTGTCCTCCAGCAGCCCTCCAGCCTGAGGCAACTTGCCCCAACCACTAGGCCACTTTTCCCTCATGTTTGTACAGGATCATTCTTGATGAGGGTGGGGGCCATGATCATTGGTTTAGTAGTGAAAATTGTGGATAGTGGCTCAAAGGGTCTGAGATATGATTCTTTTAAATACCTGGTAAGGCCTTTGCCTAATGACAATAGTTGCTGTCCATTCTCTTTCTTCTTGCTCACCCTTTTAGTTTCCTTCTCATATTCTCCCACCTGATCTCAGCCAACAGCAGGAGAGGAGAGGAATCGGTGACATGGCAGGCCAAATGCTTCTGTAACCCCTTCTTCCTGTTACTGGCATCATTCTCGGTGTACAGTAGAAATCTATGGAGCATCATAGCACTCAAACAGGTAATCTGAACTGTGAATCTGGTGGGTTGGAGAGGCACCAGTGGCAGGAAGAGCAGGATAGAGAAGTTGGGATTGGATTGCTAGGAAAGAGGGCATAGGGCTAGAGGAGATATGGGAAGAGGACACAAAAGTAAGCACTGGCCCCCAGGCGCTGCAGACCCTTGGTATGCCATTGCATTTACCCCCAAGTTTAGTAAGTCACAAGTCCAAAAGAAAGAAGAAAAACTCCTTCTAAGATCACAGCAACTTTGCCTATGCTTAAATTGCCATCTTGGCTCCTTCAGCAGCTCTTTCTGGACATATTTCTGTTTCTAAAATGTTTACTTGCTCCCGTTGCACATTTAAGAAAATCAACATGCAGTTTTCCAATGTCCTATACATCTTTTACAAAAGGCTCTGTGTTCAGTAGGCCTTTATAAAATAGGAAATTGTGAACATTCCAGCTTAGACGTTCGATTTCCGACCTAGATGTCATATTCAAAATCAGGTATCACATCTCTCTCTTACCTGATGATCAAATGATGCTTCCTTAATTAAGCCTTTTATCATACAATTGACTTCATTTTTGTAAAGACACCAAAGATTATCATTTGGCCAAAATGTCAGGCTTATTTCAGAGTTTGTATTTAAGTTTTTGGGAAGTGTACACTTATCAGTATGATGTGCTTATTGTGCCTACTTTAATTTAGAAAGGGCACAGTTTGCAAAAGAAACATACAAGCTACCAAGATAAATGTGAAAGTTGGCCAAGTGCTTGAGAATTAATGTTTGTTTTTGAAGCTGCAGATCAGTATGTTTCCAAATCTGGAAAAAATTAGGCTACTGTTGGAACTAAAAATTCTGAGCTGTTCAATAGTTTCCAGAAATATCTAAAACACTTTGGCCACTCAGCATTTAAATGTAGTTGTCAAAAATGGTTACCACATATCGATGAATTTGTCATGTTGTGTTTAAAGAATCATTTAAATGTTAGTCATTTATTGATGAATGCAAATATTTTTCATTTCTTGTCTGGATTATCAGGCAAATACTTGACAAATGAAATTTCACTAACCTGGATGCCAAATACCTTTATAATTTTTGGCACTGTGGTTACAGTCTGCATAGTTATCTCATTCTGATGCCACACAAGCAGCCAAGATGGCTTCTCAACAGGTACATTCCTCAGTTTTACTCCTTGCTTTTGTTGGAAATGAGGAAGCTACTCTCTCTAATCTTAGAGATATGAATAACCTCAAGGAGGGTAAATTTCAAAACAGTTTAGTCTAGTAAAACAGCATGAGGGGCATTCTGTGCTGGCTGTCTCCCCCTTGTATGGCCAATCAGAATCGAGCCATATAGAGGTAGACCCAGTTAGGCTAGATGTGCCTGCAGGATCAGAATTAGGTCTACAGCCTGGACATGCAGGCCATGCCCTGATTCCAATCGACTGCATGTCCAGCCCACATACCCAGCTAACTCAGCCAGGCCCCTGAATGGAGCCGCAGTGGTGTCCCGTTGCGCTGTCTCTATGGCTGACCCTGGATGTTCAGGGCTAAACTTGGAATTGGCCTTGTATGTCTGGGGTTGAACTCTGCTCACCACCTGCCCTCGCTCCACCTCTGTCCTGCCCCTTCCCTCCCACAAACAGATCTCCCCATACAAATCACCTGTTCATATGGAGAGCTCTGTCCCCGGTAGGCTGCCTGGCTGTTTAGCGGGTCTGGACATCTGGATTGGATGTCTGGACCGGCTAAACAGTGTTCAGGATGACACGCATGTGGAAATGGTATTTTACCTAATTGTCCATGTTATGTGTGGGTAAACCTATGCCTATATGTGCACAAGTTTAATTGCAGTTTGACGAGGCATTGCTGGGTGTAGTAATGTGGCAGTGTGGCATGTGGTTGGAAGGAGTTTTCTTTAAAACACAGGCCAGACAGCAGATCAGGGAAATTAAAAGCAATTTTTATTCTGTCCCAACTTTTTAAACCTTCCCAAAGCAAAACCCAGAACAGACCATAGTTCAGGGAAAACAAAATCAGCTGTATTTCTCTCCCAGCTTGTTAAACCTCCACAAGCTGGTTCTCCTGGCCCTTCCTCCAGCTCAAGTTAAAGTTCCTACCACAGAGCTCCTTTGCACTGTTTGCCTTGGAAGGACTTCTATCTCCACAGGCTTCTCTTCCTTCTGAAGCCTGCCAGGTTCTTGAAAGCCACGCCCTCCCAGCCCTGAACTCTGGGCTGCAGACTCTCTTAAAGGGGACTGTTGGTACTCTCTTCAGAGAGGGATGGGTAACATTCTACACAGGGCTGGCCCATCCATTGAGCAAGAATGTTTTTTGCACAGGGCCCCGCGTTTCAGGGGGCCCTGCGCTAACAACATCTTGAATTGAACATCAGCAGGCAGGGCAGCTTTAGAGGGAGCCGGAGAGCGTCGGCTCACCTCTAACAACTGCCGAAGCAAAGCGTGTCATTTTTCTTCATTTCAGCAGTTGTACTGAAGTTTAGAACGCTGCCGCGCTGAGCAACGGAAAACAGGAAGTCGCCTTTGACTTCAGTGCGGCAGCGTTCTAAACTTCAGTACAACTGCTAAAGTGAAGGAAAAAGACGCACTTCACTTTGGCAGCTGTTAGAGGTGAGCCGGGGCCTCTCCGTCTCCCTCTAAATTATTTTAGATAGCCACGGGGCTCTTCGGGGGGGGGGGGGGGATCTTGGCCTGGAAAGGGGCTGTGGGGGCGGAGCTAGGACTGGAAATGGGCGGAGTGGAGGGGGCTTGAACTGGAAATAGCTGATGGGGAGGGGGGCTTGAACTGGAAATGGGCTGAGTGGGAGGGGGCTTGAACTGGAAATTGTGGGGAGTGGAGCTAGGACTGGAAATGTGCTCTGGCGGGTGGGCTTGAACTGGAAATAGCTGATGGGGAGGGGGACTTGGAATGAAAATGGGCTGTGGAGGGGGGGCTTGGACTGGAAATGGGCTGAGTGAGGGGGCTAGGACTGGATATGGGCTGATGGAGGGGCTAGTATAGGACTGGAAATGGGCTGATGGGGAGCTAAGATTGGAAATGGGCTGTTTGTGGGGGGGCTTGGATTGGAAATGGACTGATGGAGGGGCAAGGACTGGAAATGGGCTCATAGCGGGGCTTGGATTGGAAAAGGACTGAGTGGGGGGAACTAGGACTGGAAATAGCTGATGGGCAGGAGGGCCTGGACTGGAAATGTCTGAGTGGGGGAGCTTGGACTGGAAATGGGCTGAGTGGGAGGAGCTAGGACTGTAAATAGCTGATCAGGATGGGGGCTTGGATTGGAAATGGTTTGAGTGGGGGGGGGCATGGACTGGAAATTAGGGGGGAGCTACGACTGGAAATGGACTGAGTGGGGGGAGCTAGGACTGAAAATGGGATGATGATGAGGCTAGGAAAGGACTGGAAATGGGCTGATGGGGGGTTAGGATAGGACTGGAAATGGATGGGGAAGCTAGGACTGGAAATGGGCTCATGGAAGGGCTAGGAAAGGACTGATGGGGGCTAGGATTGGAAATGGACTGATGGAGGAGCTAGGATAGGACTGGAAATGGATGGGGAGCTAGGACTGGAAATGGGCTCATGGGGGAGGCTTGGATTGGAAATGGGCTGAGTGTGGGGGGAGCTAGGACTGGAAATGGGCTGATGGAGGGGCTAGGATAGGACTGGAAATGGGCTGATGGGGAGCTAGGACTGGAAATGGGCTGATGGGGGGAATAGAAGGGATCAGATGCTGAGTGGGGCTGGAACTAGAAGGGAACTGATGTTGGGGAGGACTAGAATGGGATGGGGCTGGGAGAGTGAAATTGAGAGGGGAAAAATATTTTTTGTGGGAGGGAAGAAAAATCTACAATTGGCCGGGTATTGGGAGAGTAAGTGGGGATTGAGGATGGAGGGGGTAAAATTTGAGTAGATGAAAAAGGAATAAAGAAAGAGATGGAGGAAAGAGCAAAAGGGGGAAAGATCAGTATGTTAAAGCAGATGTAGAGAGAGAATGGGAAAAAAAACTAGAAAAAAGGACAAATGGACAGCAGATAATGGAGAGTTAGCAGAAGACAAGAAGAAACCAGAAGAAAGTGACTGGGGCAGTTGCAACTGAAAAATAAAATGCACAAACAACAAAAGGTAGAAAAATACTTTTTTATTTTGAATTTATTAACTGGAATATGTCAGCACTGGGAAATGCGTATTGCTAACAACTTTGCAATTTTGCTTAGTACACGAGGAAATTAATTTATAGTTGTATTTCTGCAGTGTTGTTGTACATTCCAAGTTTGGCTTTTGGGATTCCCAGTTTAATTATTGTCTTCCTATTTCTAAATTGTGATCCCTCGTTCTTTGTTTGTTGATGGTCTATGTTCCGATGGTGTAACCAAGCTGAGGTATTCTATTTATTTACTTTCTATTTGACAGTGCCACTTGTTCTTTTTCCCCAGTAGGAGATGTATTGGTTGACAGGTAGGGTTTGCTGCTTTGTGAGTCCTGGTAGTGCTGTTATGATACGGTGGGTTTGCTATGGGTTCTAAATGGGCAGGATTTATAATACTTCCTAATGTGCCTGGCGGTTGGCCCTGGAGTATAGTAATGTAGAAATCTGGTAGTCTTTCTTTATCCATACACTCATTAAGAGGCATGTTTACTAAACGTTAGTGCATGTTAACATTATGCAAATATTTCTGAAAATGAGGCCCCGCACCGAGTCTCTGCACATGGCCCCGCACCCCCCCCCCTTGGGCCGCCCCTGATTCTACAGCCCCCATTGCACTGGGACTGAGAATGGGGAGTGCTTTGCCTTTGCATGCATACTTTGGAAAACATATCAGAAAGTGCTTTCCTCATATTGTCTTTTTTTTAAAAAATGGCCATTTTGCATAAAAATCCAGGTTTGTACGTCCCTATTTACTAACCTGCTCTAATGTTTGGCTCCTAATGCATGTTAACAGACAAAGTTAGGGTAAATTAAGTGCCGAACCTTTCTGTTAACTGTGGGGGGATTACCAGCACTTTGGGGCAGGCAGACGGGCAGTGAACAGTACCATGCATTAACAGCACAGGCAATAATGCAAAATGCAGTTAGCTTCACTTCTAAAGATGTAGCTAATTACATCACGCAGTCTGCTGCGTTATTTATTTACTTTGTTAAAATATTCATATGCCAGAAAGCAAACGTTTATAGGCCAGGTAATTCCCTCTGTTAACCACAAGGCACACACCTGATCCATTTCCATCCATGCCACACTCCCAAATAGAAATTGTCATGTTAGGTATTTAATGTAGTAATGTGCATATGCCAACAGGTTTAACAGCACCACACTAGAAGCCTGCTTTAATGTTAAAATACCTTATGCAGCTTGAATGCTAAATAGTTTTTCTGTGAAATACACTTGCGCCTGATACATAACAAAACTGTATGAAAAGTATATATTTTCTCACAGTTTGTTGAAGAATCACTGATTCTCAGGAGGGATTAAAGAAATAAATAGCATCAGTGAGTTGAACCCTAAAACAGAATCACACCACTACCATGCCCCCCCCCCCCCCCCAGGAAGGGGAAGCATATTTCAAAGTGTTACAAATGCCACTCTTTTTTTAGTTTGATATCCTTTGTGCTTTTCTCTAGAACTAATGGTGTGGATGTGGCTGTTTGAACGATAGGTCACAGTGTAAGGATGTGAGAGTGTATGTGTACTAGGTTGTGATTGTGTATAATTGTGAGAATTATTGGAAAGATGAATAGAGCAGAGTGCTATGAGGAATATATGTGGATAGTTTGTTGAAATATCTTCAATGGACATGAGTTGGCTGGCGTATATATTATTCAGGTTTTGAAAGTCCTTACTGACTCCTGCAATTAGTCAATGGCCCTTATCAATGGGGAATGAGTCTGTGCTCGTGGAATCTGTGGTATAGGGTAGTGCTTTGATTGGTTGAAACTCTAATTCCCTATCCATTGGCCTTTCAGTTTGTTAAAATATATCTGATCATTTTTTTTAATCCTGCTAGTCCAGTCCAGGCATATGGGTTATGCTCACTTGCCAGCAGATGGAGACAGACTTGACCATCTTTCAGTTATGTTATCAGCAGGTATGTCTGCTGGTGCAGCATGGAGAGAAGACAGTAGGGCACTTCCCGAGCAGTAAGCAAGACAGAAAAACTCAGAAACAATTATTTATTTATTTACCTATGCTTATATACCACTTTTCACTGGGTCAAAGTGGCTTACATTGAACAGAAAGCATTAGTAACTAATTTATTGAAACAGTAATCATAAACAAGTATTTGGCTCTCTTACCAGAATGAACTCTGTGTTACAATATAAACCTGACAATTCACTCAGTGACAGCTGGACTCCCAGACCTATAGAAAGAGCCTTCCGGGGCAGGTCCTGGCAGGATTCAAGGAAAGAAAATTATCAGGTATGTAAAACATCTCCTTTTTTATCATCCTGTACCCAAGCAGTCAGGACCTAGGGTGGAAGGAAGGTGATGCTCTGGATAGAATTACCCCACCAAAGGTGCCAGCTTCTCCAGCTCCCACATGCAACCTTTAGTGCTAACTTTCTCCAGTACCTGCTTTCTAGCTAAAAGGTAATCTAAACCAATATCCTCTGATCCAGTGGGAAATTGAGGATTTTGCTGTTGCTTGTCCTTTGCTCAGACCACTGAAGAGAACAACAAGATTAACTAAAGAAAACAGTTAGTAACCTCCAAGTATCTAAGTAATGCCCTCCTCACATCCACCAGGCACAGAGATGGTTCCAACTGGAAATTTTCATCCTAGAAGGAGGGCAGCATGCCACCTACCATTCTGACACACTAAGGAATGCAATAGCCTCCAGGAAAACTACCTTAAGGGTCAAATCATTGAGAAAGGCCTAAAATGAGCTCAAAAGGGTCTCCTTTCAATGCCTTCAGCACCATAGAAAGCCTCCTCTAGGAGACAACTAGATACTCTGGTGGGTAAATGTGTTCTAACCGCCTAAGGAAGTGATAGACATCAGGGTTTACCACTAAGGAAATAGCTTGGATATGCCTCTGGTAACATTCCAGGGCTGTCACCTGAATATTAAGAGAGTTCAGAGCCAACGCCTGGTTCAAGCTTGCTTGCAAGAAGGACAAAATAGCTCCTATGTCCGCCTTCCTAGCCTCTGGGGCTTGAGAGGAATGCTACCTCTCCAAAACCCTCCAAATTCTCATATAGGCTAAGGCAGTTGAGGTCCTGCAAATCTTGAGCTCTAGAGAAGCCTATCTTAGACAGCTTATGTCTTCCAAGGGCCAAGTTGTAAGTGAGAAGGGAGTGGGATCCTTGTTGAAAAAGTCTTGAGGTAGCACAAATGGGGACCCTTCTAAATGACCCATTAGATCTGCATTCCATGGTCTGCATAGTCAGTCCAGAGCCACTTTGCCTTATTGGTCTCTGATAGGTATAATAGAATTTGAAACCTTAAGAGAAATGTAAGGGTTCAGGGATACTGTGGAGGAGTGGCCTAGTGTTTGCAGCAAGGTACCTCAGGCTGGAAGGTTGGAGGTTCAAATCTCACTAGAGGACAGCAACCTTGGTCTGGAAGGACTGGGGTTTCTAGTTCCACAGGTGCTCCTTGTGGTCTTGTGCAAGCCACTTAACCCTCCATTGCCCATGTTCCCTGTAAAATAATTATCTCCAAGTTATAATGCCCTGTTCAATGTAATTTCAGTTTGTTCAATGTAAACCACCTTGATATCATGAAAGGCAGTAAATAAGAAATGTTAAATAAATAAATAAATAATACAGGGAAAGGTTTATACAGTAGGTAGTATACTGTGAATGCAGCCTCAATAAAGAGAGAAGAATAATATATGAAGGATATAAAATAAAGGTTCACTCACAGAATATATGAGTAGCCTACTGGTTAAAGTACTAGCATGCTAATCAAGAGATGAGGGTTTCATTCTCACTAGTAGCCCTTGTGACCTTGGGCAAGTCACTTAAGCCTCCATTTCCTTGTAAGAAAGACCTAGCAATCTACTGCCAAGACAACCCAAGAGCTGCTGAGTTAGCATTGACGCAAAGGTATACATTGCAAAAAAAAAAAAAAATGGGCACATGTTGTCCTTGCATATTGGCAGTTCTTTATACCCTGCAGTTTGGTAAAGCAGTGGCAATTTTGTTTTCTGACTGCCCTAGGTATTTATTTTCATGTGAAAATGCTGGAGTTTTCCCCATTGATGCCTATGGAGCTGGGGAAATAAGTTATTCAGAATGTGTGGAAATGACAAAAGTGAAAATTGAAACATGGGCAAGTGTTTTCTTGCTTTTTATTTTTATGTTAACATCATAAATAGAGTAGGCTCGGTGTGGTTTTCCTATCTTTTTCTTAGGGGGTCATTAACCAGAACCATTCATATGGAATTGACACAGCTAATGTGTTCCATGCCTCACTAAGGCTAATTTTGAAATGCTTCATTTTCATCTTATGCACTCTAGCTGATCATCCACCTAGTTTCTTTCCAGCCTGACTCAATAGCTCCTTACCTTTACCTTCTATCTAGATTCAGACTAGGAAATGGACACCTTATGTGCCCCAAAATAGCAGACATCTCATATAAAATAGAAAAATGGGCATAAAAACTCTTAAAATACTGAGTTATCTGTAACCCTTGAAAACTAATCGCAAGATGTGTCACTTGAGTTGACTGATAACCCTAATTTATTTATTTATTTTATTTTATTTATTTATTAGCTTTTATATACCGCACTATTTAGTATCAGAGCGGTTTACAAGGAATGTTAACAGTCAAGCAATTTTACATAGAACAGGCATAAAACATCAAACAGGCAACTTTACATTAACAGGCATGAACAGCAAATCTAGGTAACAAAGGCAGGGAGCTAATTAACATACAAATGCTCCAACGAAAGGGAAAGGGTAGGAGGGAGAAAAGGGGTAGGGGGTGGGATCGAGGCAGGGGAAGTAGGGAGAGGACTGAGAACTAATTACAAGTTGAGCAGCAACGTTTTGTTCTTTAGTCAACATAATGAGAGTCCTTACATTGTATTATGTAGTCAGCATTATGAGAGACCTTCATTATGTTATGTGGTCATAAGCCAGCTGGAAAAGGTGAGTCTTCAAAGCCTTCCATGATGACTTGGACTGAGGCAGGAAGAGCATTCCAGAGGATTGGAATGTATAAAGAAAAGGTGCAGTTCTTGACAGCTTTAGTGCAAGTCTTGTGATAGATGGAGTGACCAGGGTGTTTACCATGTTAGCTCTTCGCATTCTATTGGCTGGGGTTAGTTGAACCATTGCTGACAAAGAGGAAGCATAAGAACATATAAGAACATAAGATATGCCATACTGGGTCAGACCAAGGTCCATCAAGCCCAGTATCCTGTTTCCAACAGTGGCCAATCTAGGTCATACATGCCTAGCAGTGTCCCCAAAAGACACAGGTTCCACAATGCTTGTACTGGGACAAGCATTGATATCCTGGGTCCCTTCTTAATAATGGTTTATGGCCCTTTCCTCCAGGAACTTGTCCAAAACGTTTTTAAACCCAGCTACACTAACAGCCTTTACTACATCCTCCGGTAACAAATTCCAGAGTTTGATTACACATTGAGTGAAAAAATATTTTCTTTTATTAGTCTTAAATAGTTTACCCTGTAGCTTCATTGCATGTCCCCTAGTCTTTCTATATTCTGATAACGTAAACAATCGATCTACGTTTACCCGTTCCACTCCGTTCGTTAATTTATAGACTTCTATCATATCTCCCCTCAGCCGTCTCTTTTCCAAGTTAAAGAGCCCTAACCTTTTTTAGCCTTTCTTCATAGAAGATAATTTGTGAATAATCTAAAATGTGAGAAGAAGCGCTTTATAGGTCAGACCGCTAGAAATGGGGAGCCAGTGTAGTTGCATCAGGATGGGTGAGATATGCTCGTACCTAGAGACACCCTGGAGTGATCGGGCAGCTGTGTTCATGACCAGTTGGAGTGGTTGGAGGATGAATTTTGGGGTGCCATGAAGAATAATGTTTGCGTAGTCAAAGTACGGGAGGATGAGAGCTTGGAAGACTGATCGAAAATCTGAGGGGTCGAGTAGCGGATGTAAATGATGAAGGGTCCTTATCTTCTGGTAGACAGCCTTGATAACGTTATGTATGTGTGCAGTCATGGTCAATTGTTGGTCTAGGGTTACCCCCAGGTAGCAAACTTCCAACTTAGTGATGAGTTCTACATCTCTCACCCGCAAGGAGGATGGTGGGGTAAAAGACTGGTTTCCAGAAATAAATAAGACCTCAGTCTTCCTGCAATTGACCTTCAGGTTATGTTTAGTGAGCCAATCAGAGACAGCACTGAAACATTCTGAGATGATTGAAAAGTCAGGGCTGTCAATGGAGAAAGGGGTCTAGAGTAAAATATCATCTGCACAGATGTGATATAGAATGTGAAGGACTTGATAATTGTACAGATTGGCTGTATGTAGACATTGAAAAGCAAGGCTGAGAGCGACAAACCTATTCATGGAACTAACATGATTACTACAATTAGTTCTACTCAGAATTAGTTGTCAGAATTAGAACATAAGAACATAAGAACATAAGAAATGCCATACTGGGTCAGACCGAGGTCCATCAAGCCCAGTATCCTGTTTCCAACAGTGGCCAATCTAGGTCATACGTACCTAGCAGTTTCCCCAAAAGACACAGGTTCTGCAGTGCTTGTACTAGGCCAAGCATTGATATCCTGGGTCCCTTTTTAATAGTGGTTTATGGACCTTTCCTCCAGGAACTTGTCCAAACCTTTTTTAAACCCAGCTATACTAACAGTCCTTACTACATCCTCCGGTAACAGATTCCAGAGTTTGATTACACGTTGAGAGAAGAAATATTTTCTCCTATTTGTCTTAAATAGTTTACCCTGTAGCTTCATTACATGCCTCCTAGTCCTTCTATATTCTGATAGCGTAAACAATTTATCCACGTTTATCCGTTCCACTCCATTCATTAATTTATACACCTCTATCATATCTCCCCTCAGCCGCCTCTTTTCTAGGGTAAAGAGCCCTAACCTTTTTAGCCTCTCTTCATAGGAGTAGCCTTCCATCCCCTTCACCAATTTGGTGGCTCTTCTCTGTACTTTTTCTAATAACTCTATGTCCTTTTTAAGATACGGTGACCAGAATTGCACACAATATTCAAGGTGCGGTCGTACCATGGAGCGATACAGAGGCATTATAATATCCTTTGTTTTATTCTCCATCCCTTTCCTTATGATACCTAGCATTCTATTTGCTTTCTTGGCCGCCGCTGCACACTGGGCGGAGGGTTTTAACATGTTATCCACGATGACTCCTAAATCTTTTTCCTGGGTGGTGGTTTCTAATGTGGAGCCTTGCATCTTGTAACTATAGTGTGGGTTGTTCTTTCCTAGGTGCATAACTTTGCACTTGTCCACATTAAATTTCATCTGCCATTTGGATGCCCAGTCTTCCAATTTATCCAGATCCTCCTGCAGTTTTCCACAATCCTCTTGGGTTTTAACAACTTTAAACAGTTTTGTGTCATCTGCAAATTTGATAACCTCACTAGTTATTCCCTTTTCCAGGTCATTTATGAATATGTCAAAAAGTAGCGGACCCAGTACAGATCCCTGGGGTACTCCACTATTCACCTTTTTCCATTGGGAATATTGGCCATTTAGCCCTACCCTCTGCTTTCTATCTTTTAACCAGTTCCCGATCCACAATAGTACACTGCCTCCTATCCCATGACTTTTTAGCTTCGCCAAAAGTCTCTGATGGGGGACCTTGTCAAAAGCTTTCTGAAAGTCCAGATACACTATATCAACCGACTCACCTTTGTCTACCTGTTTATGCACACCTTCAAAAAAACAGATCAGATTAGTAAGACAAGATCTTCCTTGTCTAAAGCCATGTTGGCTGTCTCCCATTAGGCCATGACTATCTACATGCTGTGTAATTTTGTTCTTTATGATGGCTTCTACCATTTTCCCTGGTACTGACGTCAGGCTCACCGGTCTGTAATTTCCCGGGTCACCCCTGGAACCCTTTTTAAAAATTGGTGTTACGTTGGCGACCCTCCAATCTTCAGGTATTACAGATGATTTTAATGAAAGTTCACAGATTACCAATAACAGGTCTGCAATCTCATATTTCAGTTCTTTCAACACTCTGGGATGTATACCATCCGGTCCAGGTGATTTGCTACTATTCAGTTTATCAAATAGTTGTAATATATCTTCCCGGTGTAGCGATATTTCTCTCAATTCCTCTGCAGTATCACCTTTAAATACCACTTCAGTCTTGGGTAACACCCCTACATCTTCCTCAGTAAAGACCGAAGCAAAGAATTCATTCAGTCTCTCTGCTATAGCCTTGTCTCCTCTTACTGCCCCTTTTACCCCTCTATCATCTAATGGTCCAATTGACTCTCTCACAGGCCTTTTGCTACGAATGTACTTGAAAAAGTCTTTATTTCGTGTTTTTGCTTCCGTAGCAAGTTTCTTCTCAAATTCCCGCTTTGCCTGCCTTATCAATGCTTTGCATTTAACTTGCCAGTGCTTGTGCTGTTTCCAGTTTTCATCATTTGGCTCTTTTTTCCATTTTCTTAAGGTTGCTCTTTTGGCAGCAACAGCCTCTCTGACCTCACCTTTAAACCATGCTGGCAGTTTTTTGGACTTTCTTCCACTTTTCTTAATGCGTGGAATACAGCTGGTCTGGGCTTCGAGGATAGTATTTTTAAATAACACCCAAGCTTGCTGTAAGTCTTTAACCTTTGGAACCGCTCCTTTTAGTTTTTTCCGAACTATATTCCTCATTCTATCATAGTCACCCTTTTGAAAGTTAAAAGGTAGTACTGTGGATTCCTTTACTATCTGTCCTCCACTGATTAAATCAAACATGATCATACTATGATCACTATTGCCAAGTGGTCCCAACACCCTTATTTCTTGCACCAGATCTGGCGTTCCACTAAGGACTAGGTCCAGTATGGCTTCCCCTCTGGTCGGTTCATGAACCAGCTGCTCCAAGAAGCAGTCATTTATTTCATCTAGAAACTTTATCTCTTTAGCTTGTCCTGCTGTGACACTGTCCCAGTCGATACCGGGGTAATTGAAATCACCCATTATTACTACTCTGTTGTGGCTTTTGTTAGCTTCCTTGATTTCTTTGAGCATTTCATCATCCATTTGTTCATTCTGGCCAGGTGGTCGATAGTATACTCCCACTGCCATCACCTTCCCCTTCATAAATGGAATTTCAATCCATAGAGATTCTACAGCATATTTTGTTCCCTGCAAAACTTTAATCCTTTCTGACTCAATGCCCTCTCTAACATAGAGTGCAACCCCTCCACCAATTTGTTCAGCTCTATCATTACGATATAGTTTGTATCCAGGTATCACAGTGTCCCACTGGTTATCCTCCTTCCACCATGTCTCTGAGAGTGCAATCATATCTAACCTCTCATTTAATGCTATATATTCTAATTCTCCCATCTTATTGTTTAGACTTCTAGCATTGGCATACAAGCATTTTAGAGACTGTATTTTATTAATATTAATCTGGCTATTGGTAGGCATGGGTAATTGGGAATCTTTATGCTCTGTCTGCTCCTTACTCAAGGGCATTTGGGCTACTATACTCCCTTTTGGAACCTCACTGCTTTTGGTAGTATCCTTCAAGGATACCTTTGTCCGAACCGTGCGCTCCTGGGTGACTGTCGGCTTTCCCCTAATTTCTAGTTTAAAAGCTTCTCTATCTCTTTTTTAAAGGTTAATGCCAGCAGTCTGGTCCCATCCTGATTAAGGTGAAGCCCATCCCTTCGGAAGAGCCCCCCCTTTCCCCAGAATGTTCCCCAGTTCCTAACAAATCCAAAACCCTCATCCTTGCACCATTGTCTCATCCACGCATTGAGACTCCGGAGCTCTGCCTGTCTTTTGGGTCCTGCACGTGGAACAGGAAGCATTTCGGAGAACGCTATCCTGGAAGTTCTGGATTTCAACTTCCTACCTAAAAGCTTAAATTTAGCCTCCAGAACTTCCCTACCACATTTTCCTATGTCATTGGTACCAACATGTACCAAGACAGCAGACTCCCCCCCAGCACTATCTATGATCCTATCTAGGCGGTGCGTGAGATCTGCTACCTTCGCACCAGGCAGGCATGTTACCAGGCGATCCTCACGTCCACCAGCCACCCAGCTATCTACATTCCTAATGATTGAATCACCAACTATAACAGCTGTCCTGACCCTCCCCTCATGGGGACATGGCCCTGGAGAAACGTCCTCGGTGCGAGAGGGTTTTACATCACCTGGAGGACAGGTCCTAGTTACAGGATCACTTCCTGCCACACCAGGGTGATGCTCTCCTGTCACGTGACCTCTCTCCTCCATGGCAACAGGGATGCTGCCAGACTGGAGGTGGGACTTCAGGACTATATCCCTGTAGGTCTCGTCCATGTACTTCTCTGTCTTTCTTATGTCTTCCAGGTCTGCTACTCTAGCCTCTAGAGAACGGACTCGTTCCCTGAGAGCAAAGAGCTCCCTGCACTTAGTGCATATGTAGGACCTCTCACCAACTGGGAGATAATCATACATGTGACACTCGATGCAAAAGACTGGAGAACCCCCATCTCGTTGCTGGACCTCTGACTGCATCTTAGTTTAAAGCTTGTGTTTAGGTCTTTTAAATCGGTATATAATAAGGATTGGTGTAGATGCTTATACTAATAAAAGTGTATCTAATACCCCTAATACACCCTGTGTACCTGAAGCTAATTAATCACAGGTCCTCTGTGTATGACTGATTTGGATTAAGAGCTGCACCTGAGAGCAGCCCCTTTCCTCTAAGATGTCCAAGTACCTATAAAACTACAATTTCCCCAGGGGTGGGTGGGTGCTGGGGGGGAGGGGGGGAGATAAGTCCTATTAAAGAGGGCAGTTACAAGGTACCCTGTCCTGAACCCTCAGCAGGGGGATGGGGGTACCACACAAAGCCCAGTTAGTTGAGAGAGGCAAGGTAAGTACAGCTGAGAAGGCTGAACTTGCACACCACTAAGACAAACACTAAATAATTAAACAAACAACAGTTAGACAAACAGTAAATAATTAAATAAACAGCTAGAACTCACAGTAAGATGTCCCAGGAGGCAAAAATCCACTCACTAGCAGAGCTCTGTAAAAGTTCAGCCTTTCTCTGATCAGAGAAAAGCAAACTAAAACAGCCTATGCACACGTGGAGAAAACAGGAACAAGGTTACAGGATACCTCAGGGGGAGGGGGTCAGGGGGAGGAGTCACTCAGGCAGGCAAGGACAGGAAAAAGCTTAACAAACAGCAGGCTCTGGGGAGAGAGATTAATTCAAAATGGCTACCACACAAACAGGGGGAGGAGTCACTCAGGCAGGCAAGGACAGGAAAAGCTTAACAAACAGCAGGCTCTGGGGAGAGAGATTAATTCAAAATGGCTACCACACAAGGCCCAGTTAATTGAGAGAGGCAAGGTAAGTACAGCTGAGAAGGCTGAACTTGCACACCACTAAGACAAACACTAAATAATTAAACAAACAACAGTTAGACAAACAGTAAATAATTAATTAATTAATTAATAATTAGAGACAAGATAGTTTAAATGAGATGAAGGTATTTTAGTGTTTAGAGGTATAAGTATTGGGTTTCTTACCTCACAACCCTATTCATCATAATACTAAATTGACAAAAAACCAAAACAAAAACCCTGCATAATACATAAATTGGGAGCACCCATGAGTAAACCTTATGTGCTTGATATTTAACTCTCTTTATATTTCTAATTAAACTATCTGTGGCACTTCATTTCTTGAATGTCAAATGTGTTTTATTTGTCTTCCAAAAATAAAATGTAATTTAATATCATAAGAAAATGTAATGCAGTTACTTAAGAAGAAATGCATCTAATATTATAATCACAGAAAGATGAATAAAGTAATATCAGTGAATGTAATTTAATTTAACTTAAATTCATATTTATAACCCGCTCTGGAGCAAACAAGGGATTTAGGCAGTGTACAATACAGAGCAAATAAAGCCATAAAAATAGCATGCACCTACAATAAAAAATAAAGATATATAAGCAATATAAAAAATTTACAGCAAATAAAAACACAAAATGGATAACTTTCAGCAATCCAGACCCACCCTTTCTCCATCACAAGACCCATAAAATTCAGCATCAGCCTCTCAAATAGTCAAGTCTTCAACATTTTTTCTGAAAGCAAAGATGTCTCCAACTTGAGTTCTATAGGTAAATCTCTTTAACTGAGGTGGAAATTACAAATTTGCTAGTTGAAATCAACTTCAGTTCCTTCATTGAAGAGATAACCAGCAAAGGTCAGACTAAGCAAAGCATTCTAGCTAGAAAATATCTAACAACAAAAGGCACAGGCACTATACAACTCAAAGTGCCTGTGTTGTATAGTTGATGTTAAATGTAAACCGCTCTGATCTAAAATAGAGCGGTATAGAAGAACTGTTAAATAAATAAATAAATAAATAAATATGTAGGGCCTATCTCATGTAAGATTTTAAACACAAAAGCATCATTTTAAAATTGCTCTCAAATCAATAGTCAACCATTGGTGTTTAATTTAAAATGGTGTAGTTCTCTCCTATCTTTTGTCTTTAAGAACAATCTAGACTGCAGTGTTTTGTAGCAACTGCAGAGGACAGGATAATTTCTTGGGCAGTCACATATAAAGAGAAATACTAGTGTTTTTTGTTGCCTAACTATCTGTAGGGTTCCAAAAGACCTTTGAAATACAATAGTGTAGAATCACTAATGACTCACAAACTTTTAAGTTTTGACTATTATTGAAGATTAATCCCTACAAGATTAAGAGGCACGTCTACTAAAGGGTGTTAGCTGCTGCTGCAGGGCTGTACTGGTGATTTATCATCTGGCGGTAGCAGCTACCATGCAAGAAAAGCAAATCTCACAGGCACTTTCCAACGATATCTGGTTTTTATACAGTGCAGGGGTGGGGTTATGATTGAGTTGGGAGTAGGTAGAACTATTTTTGGCAACCACCATGCAAAAATATATCTCGTGGTGGCTGCCAAAAAATTGTGGTTTCCCGTCACCCATATCAGGCCCTGCCCCCCACCCCCCATCCCCCCACCTCAAGATCAGAGAATATTGTTGGTGCCATGGAGATACAGATCTGTGGCATTGACCATTTATAAAAACTTGCCTGTCCCCCCTTCAACACTGATCCCTTCCCCGGAGAGCTCTTAATTCCACTGGGAACTGTCTGGGGGGGGGGGGGTGGACAGACAAAATTCAAAGCCCAGCTAGCCAGTCAAGTCACCAAAGACCCTCTCCTTCCCATCCTTAACAAAAGCTTGGCTAGCCGGCTGGAGTCCCCCCATCCTCCTGACAACTTAAAAACTATTAGTCCCAGGTAGCCAGTCAAATAAATGGGGGCCCTCTGACCTGCCCCCAATACATATATTATGTTCCCTGGTGGTCTGGTGGTGAATGGGGGCAGGAACAATACTCCGCACTCCAGACCTTGTTGTCAGATCTGCTAAAAATGGCTGCAATCATGCAGTCCTGCCCCCTAACAAGGGGCAGCCCAAGGGTTCTGTTGCCCCAGGAAGAAGCCCCCATGGAGTTGCTCCCCTCTGCTGCTGCCGCTGCCCCCAAATCTATCCCTTTTTAGCTGCGGCCGCCATAAGATGAGAGAGATGGATTTTGGGGCGGTGGCGGACTGACTCTTTTGAAAGTGGCAGCAACTCAAAATGGAGTCAGGCCGCCACTGCCGCAACTTTCAAAATGGAGTCAGGCCACCCACCAGAGTCTGCTGCCCAAATCTCATGCAAGATCATGGCAATATTTGTTAGTACCGTTGAGGAGGCCAGAAGTGTTCCTGTTCTCCTCAGTAGTACTAACCAAAATGGCTTCAATCTTATGGTGCTGCCCACAAGTTTGAGGCTAGGGGTAGAACTGCATGATCATGGCCATTTTCAGCAGGCTCGATGAAAGGGAGAAGCAGGGAGGACTGCTCCTGCCCTCATTCACCACCAGACCACCAGAAAACCTGCCATAAGGCATAGATTCGGGGAGGTCCCCATTGAACAAACTAGCTAGCTGGGAGTCATAGTTTTTAAGGGAGGGAAGGGATCTTGATGCAGGTATCGTGGGTCTTTTCAATAAATCCAGAACCTCCATGGTATCTGCAAGAGCAAAGCTGAAACACCCTCTGCATATAATGGAGGTTTTTGACTTACCTCAGGCCTTTTGCAGCTATTGAATTCATTTTACACTTTACCACATAAGAGACCCAATTGGGCCAATTTATTTCTAATCATTGAGACCAGGGGCAGCCCAAGAGGGGTGCGGGGCCATGTATGGAGACTGGGTGTTGGGCCTCATTTGCATAAGGGGTCTTATTTGCATAAATATTTGCCTAACTTTACCATACACTAACTTTTAGTAAACATGCCTCTTAATGAATGTATGGATAGAAAAAGACTAAAAGATTTCTACATTACTATAATCCAGTGCCAACCGCCAGGCACATTAGGAACTACTACAAACACTGCCCATTTGGAACCCATAGCAAACCCACCATATCGTAATAGCACCATCAAGACTCACAGTCACAAAGCACCATACTCTACCTATCAAAAGGCAACACTGCAAATATTAAACCAATACATTTCAGAGAATAACAATACATGACCTACTGGGGAAAGAGAACAAGTGGCAATGTCAAATAGGAATTACATAAACAGAATACCTCAGCTCAGTTACACATACAGAACGTAGACCATCACCAAACAAGGAATCACAATTTAGAAACAGGAAGACAATAATTAAACTGGGAACCCCAAAAGCCAAACTTGGAATGTACAACACTGTTGAAATAAAACTATAAATTAATTTCCTTTTGTACTAAACAAAGCGCAGACGTTAATGATACACATTTCCCAGAGCTGACATATTCCAGTTAATAAATTCAAAATAAAGAGATATTTTTCTAACTTTTGTGCATTTCTTTTCAGTTGCAATTGCTCCAGCCATTTTCTTCTGGTTTCTTTTTGTCTTCTGCTAACTCTCTACCGTCTGCTGTCCATTTGTCCTTTCTTCTCTCTTCTAGTTTTTTTTCCATTCTCTCTCTACATCTGCTTTAACATACTAATCTTTCTCCTTTTGCTCTTTCCTCATTCCTATTTCATCCACTCAAATTTTACCCCTCCATCCTCAATCCCCACTTACTCCCCCAATACCTGGCCAATTGTAGATTTGTCTTCCCTCCCACACAAAAACATTTTCCCCTCTCCATTTCACTCTCCCAGCTCCATCCCATTCTAATCCTCCCCCAACATCAGCTCCCTTCTAGTTCCAGCCCCACCCAGCATCCACTCCCTTCTATTCCCTGCATCAGCCCTTTTCCAGTCCTAGCCCCCCATCAGCCTATTTCCAATCCTCTCCTAGCCACACCATCAGCCCATTTCCAGTCCTAGCTCCCCCATCCATTTCCAGTACTATCTGAGTCCCTCCAACAGCTCATTTCTAATCCCAGCCCCCCATCAGCCCATTTCTAGTCCTTTCCTAGCCCCATCATCAGCTGATGTCAAATCTTAGCTCCCCTCCACTCAACCCATTTCCAATCCAAGCCCCCATGAGCCTACTTCCAGTTCTAGCCCCTCCATGAGTCCATTTCAATCCAAGCCCCACCACAGCCCATTTCCAATCTTAGCACCCCCCAACAGCCCATTTCCAGTCCTATCCTAGCCCTTCCATCAGCCCATTTCCTGTCCTAGCTCCCCCCCACAGCCCATTTCCAGTGCTAGCTCCCTCCCCTCACAGCCCATTTCAATTCCAAGCCCCCTCCCCATCAGCTATTTGCAATTCAAGCCCCCCCTTCCACTCAGGCCATTTCCAGTCCTAGCAGCCCCCCAGCCCATTACCAGTCCTAGCCCCATCCCCATAGCCCATAACCAGTCTTAACCCCCCCATCACCCCATTTTCAGTCTTAGTCCCCCACATAGCCCATTACCAGTCCTAGCCCCCCCATCAGCCCATTTCCAGTCCTAGCCCCCCCATAGCCCATTACCAGTCCTAGCCCCCCCATAAGCTCATTACCAGTCCTAGCCCCCCCATAAGCCCATTTCCAGTCCTACCCCCCCCCCCCATTAGCCCAGGTAGATTAAAAACAACAAACTTGCTGCTGCTGCCGCCGTGGCAGTGACAGAATTGAGCGTCCCGTGGGGCCTCCCGTGCCCAGCAGAGTTCTCCATGCGGCCTCATCTCCCTCAGCGTGGGCATTTCAGAGCCACGAAGGGAGAGTTTCCCTTTCTCGTGGCTCTGTTTAAGCCCGCGGGGCTGATGGGAAACAGGAAATCCTGTTTTCCATCAGCGTCAGTGGCTTAACAGAGCCACGAGGGAGAAGCTCTCCCTTCGCAGTTCTGAAAACCGGCACTTAGGGAGCTGAGGACGCATGGAAGACTCTGCCAGGCAGGGGGGGCCCCATGGGATGCTTGATTCTGCTGCTGCCACGGCGGCAGTGGCAGCAAGTCATTTTTTTTTTAAATTTACCGGCAGATGCAGAATGTTTGCACGGGGCCCCCTGAAACGCAGGGCCCTATGCAAAGAACATTCTTGCATAATGGACGGGCCAGCCTTGATTGAGACTCCACATACAGACACAAGTGGACATCTCCTTTGTGAAAATACCCTCTGAATACACCCTGATGAAAGTGCACACTAAAACATGGCCATGTAGGGTGGATCTAGATTGTTTATATTAAAGAGCAATAAATCCATTTTGTGGTACTTTACGCTTGCTTTGTGTTTGTTTTTGTACTTGCGAGTACGAGTGCTCCTTGGACCTTTCTTGGTTGCTTTTTACTCCATTTCTTTATGCCCCCAAGGAGCATCTGTGGGTAGGGCTCCACACTTCATCTATGCTGGAAATTCCAAAAGGTTTGCTCCACATGGACCATAATGGGGCATTTATTTGCCCATCATGGAAACTAGAGAGGGTCTCCTTGCTCCATGGTGTCTGCTTATTTTAGCATACTCTTTTCATCGCTACAGTTCCTCTCAAACTGTTCCTGCTCATTCATTCTCAAGATTTATTCTGTCTGATTCTTCAGAACATCCCTAAACTTAATCTGGGTGCTACAACTATGGGGTATGTTTACTAAACTGCGGTAATCGTGAATAACGCGCGTTGTGTAACGTTAACGATCATAAGCGCATCATAACGCGCGTTATGATGCGCTTACGATTGTTAACGTTACATAACGCGCGTTAATCGTAGTTAACGATCGTAAACTCCCGCGGCGCGGTAAAACACCGCAGAAGGTGGACAGAGGGCGGAGAGAAGGGGTCAATGGGCGGAGAGTGGGTGGGGAGAGGCTCCCCTCACACTAATGCGCTGATTTTCAGGGCTGAATTCCAACGCGAATGAAAACCTGCCGTTAAAGGCACATTACAGGGGAGAGAAACCATTTCAGTGTCAGCAATGTACAGCCCAGGAAGGGAAACAAAAAAAAAAAGTGATAAGTGTGATACATGTGCACAGAACAAAAGGGCACAGAAACACTGAAAATGACCCCAACAAACTGGAAACAAACAATAACCAAGCTGGCAAATAGTAGTATCAATGAGAAACATCAACCCCTCCCCCCCCCGAGTAAGCTCCATAGAACAGATATAAATTATGGAAGGGTCTATACTCCGTCCCCATACAAGGTGAATGGGCCCACAGTGAAATAGCGCTGCTCAGAGTTTTCCCCACCATCGGACAGGGTTCCTATGGCGTGCACATGTCCCGCAACATCAGGGCGGGCATGTCGGAACGGCAACTGGACAGATTCCGGAGAAGGGGATACAGAAGTCCGCAGGCGGCACATGCTGTGGTGGAGCTGGGCCACATTGCGGACTAGGGTGATGCCTAGGTGGCCCATATGAATGCTGAAACAGCAGAGCAGCCAGACAGCAACTGCTGAAGGGCCAACATGGGCACGAGTGTATTTCCCACAGTGTCACAGGGGATAGTACCCAACAGCTACCCCCAAGGGCACGGAACATTGGCAGGCGGGGCTGGGGGGAGCGTGGACGTCTATGCAGGCATCCACCGCAGAACCCGCACCATAGGCAGCCACCTACCTGCACACTGGATGGCCTGAGACTGCGCACCACCAGCTCCACCAGCAGAAGGGCATGTCAGCATGGTGGCTGAGGGATACTGGTGGTGGAGGGGGCAGTGGCAGCTGGCCAGAGCAGACCGTGGCCTAGCCCTATGGAGGTGGGTGTCATGCACTGCAACAGACAGGCCCTGTCTGACCAACAGTCATGGTATCACCAGGGAAAGCACCACCTCCATGATAACATGGTGGTGCAGTGCACAAAACCAGTGTATTCAGAAGCAGAAGGTCACAGGTTCAAGTCCCAGCTTTGGTTTCCACCAACCCAGTCCTCGTATTTTACCCACTACTATAACGTGCTAATACAGACAGAACCTTTCTTGCAGATGACGTAAACATGCCCAAAACATGTGGTTGAGGGATACTGGTGGTGGAGGGGGCAGTGGCAGCTGCCCAGAGCAGACCATGGCCTAGCCCTGTTTAGGTGGGTGCCGTGCACTGCAACAGACAGGCTCTGTCTGACAAACAGTCATGGTATCTCCAGGGAATACACTATCTCTGTAGCAACACGGTGGTGCAGTGAACACAGCCAGTGTGTTCAGGAGCAGAAGGTCACAGGTTCAAGTCCCAGCTGTGGTTCCTGCCAACCCACTCCCTATATTTTACCCACTGCTAATACAGACAGAACCTTTATTGCAGATAACAGAAACATGCCCAATAAACCTACATTTTACCCTACAGAGCACAGACACCATAAACATGCACATTACCTAGAGCAGAGCCTCCCAAATGCAGTCCTGGAGGGCCAAACACCATTCCGGTTCCATGCTGCCTCTGATAAAGATGCCTGTGCTGCATTTCTATGCGCCACACCCATGGTATGCAGATGTATCTCATGCATATTCATGAGGGACAGCATGAAAACCCGAACAGTGTTTGGCACCGCAGGACTGGAGTTGGGAACCTCTGCTGTAAAGCAGCAGCCAACAGGGGCAGACACACCCGCATCCACAGGCCCCATTATCCAAAGCCTCCTGGAGAGGCAGGACTTTGGGCCCTGTGTGCATCTCCCAATACTAGCACTTGCATACCTTAGTAATGCCACCCTAAACCTGGGAATATGGTACACATCTTTAAAGAGGTTGCTATGATTACTGGCAGATAGCAAGTCCTAGGTTAAGTACAATTATCTGAGTGAGCTGCATCATAGCAACCCTCCTGATGTCTGTGGAGTGTGCTACAGGTCTTGTGTCTGACAGTGTTTACCAACCTGGGGAGTGACTCCTACAGTATTGCGTACCATAGCCATGCCTGCACTGTGCCCAGGACTTGTGTGGTGGCCTGGGCTGCCCAACAGCTCTATAGTTGCACAATGCTGGCATAGGTGTGGGGAGTGTGTGTCTGTCTATCCAGTGTGTGGTGGCTGCCAACACCCTCCACAGCCCACACTGCTAGCACTGTTGCCAGTATTGGCCTGCCAATGTGCATAATGAGAAGCAAGGTACCGTGGGAATAGCCTGGATAGGGTGGCCTGGCCTGGATGCATCTTCACACAGCATAGGGCAATGGCAATTGTAGTGCCTGGCCACCACCTGCACGGACAGGGTGGCCATAACATGTCCTGCTGGGAGGTCACTCTCACCCTGACTGAGCAGTGACCATGGCATGGCTAGGTTCCCCCATAGTGCTTTATAGTATTTCTTTCATGTGATATTTATGGGTTTCCTTTTGGGGTCCAATCACTGACTTATCTGCTTGGTGTGTATGCTGACATCCCCGTTCTGGGTACATGCATCTCATCCAGGACCATGCACTATGGACTAGCTGGCGGACTGTCTGCAGCTAGTATGTGTCTTGCTGGAACATCTTGCAGGGTGCAGCGGCTGGAGTCTTGCTGCTGGAGAATATCAGATAATGGTGGGGGGCAGCTGAGCATTTCCAGGCCTGCCGTCTGTCTGCTATTGTGTTATGGATGTGTACCGCTCTGTCTGTTTCTCAGCAGGACAGGGGTTGCTGCTCCCCTCTACTGCTGCCATTGCAGGGAGGTAGACTGTGGATCTATTGGTGGGTGATCCTGTTTCCCACCCAGTGCCCCAGAGGGTGGGTTGTGTGGTGGTACATGATCTGCCCATGGGTCCATACACCCCCACTCTTTCACCTACAGCAGGTAACCATGGCACCAACACAGGTTATGCACTATTCTGGGTGCATCATCGCCCATAGGGACTAGACATGACCGGGACATACAGCAGGGCACAGATGTATCCTAGGTGTGTCTAATGGAACTACCTATCACACACTGATGGGGACCTGCAGCATGGCGTAGTACAGCCATGAATGGTGCTGTGGACCTGGTGCTGGGCGCCCCACCTCAACCTTAGGGTGGGCACAGTACCCGCACAATGTGACTGTCTGTGGCTACTCTGTGGCAGTACCACACACGGTCTGTTCCCCCTACCTGACCGAGGTGCTGTGGGGGTGCATACCCAATCTTGTACCCATCTGTCGACTGCTGATTTGCCTGTGCAGTGCATCATGGGTACGGGTGGGTTAACCCTATCCTGGTAACCACAGCATACAGTTTGTGTGGTGACGTGCAGTCCTGCAGCCAGCCAGGGCTTTGTTCACAGCCTTATAAGGTGTCCTATAGGGGACATTATAGGGTGCCTTGGCGGACAGTACACTTTATAATGTGCCCTATGGAGTGCGTTATGGGGTGCCTTATGCGGCACCTTAGGTTATGCCACCGTGAGGGTGTGTTTGCTGGCAGCACAAATTAAAATACATGTCAAATGCCTCACCAATCAGAACTTAAATGTAAAGGGTGCTGCCTCAGCCAGCCTTATACATTAGGCCCACTGGGGAATCAAACCCATGACCCCTGTACCATCCGTCAGTGTTGTAACCATTGTACTACAGCTCTGTTGCTTTGATTGTATGCCTGCGCGCCTTCTTAAGATTAACGTGTGGTAACGTGCCCTGTAGCGCTCGTTCATTTATGGCACCTTGTAACGCGCATTCTCGGCGCGTTCTCGGCAACGATGTACCGCCTATGTCCTTATTTGGGATTTCTGTCTCCAACGCGGCTCCTAACGCGAATCGCACTAACACAGTTTAGTAAACATACCCCTATGAGTCTCAACCACAGGAATTCATTGGGCAACTGTAATAAATCAGAACTTAAGCTATTTAATTAGAATATAGTAGGGTAATTGTATAACAAGATGTCTACAACCTGAATGTAGCGCCTTGAGTTACTCCTGAGAAATGGATGAACTAAATGGAAAATCCCTTCCTTTCTCCTATGTGTCAGATCATCAAGATGACTATTTTAAGCCTATTTTAGAAAGGCACCATACGAGTGTGCCTGTATAAAATTGGCTGCCAGAACTGGCCGAATTCACTATTCCCTCATCAGTATGCCCAGCAGACTGAGGCCAGACCCATTTTTAATATTTGTCAGCTGGTGATATTTTCTTTGATTGGCAAAAAAGAATAATGTGCTGTCCTTCATTTGCCTTGACCATTTGTGAAATACATTCTGCAAAAGCAGATCTCTCCAAGCCCATAGAAAATGCCTAAGATATGAAGGGCTGGGAGGGATTGGAGGAGGGGCAGAAAGTTTTTGTGTTAAGTTTGGTCTATTGTTTAAATGAAACAAAAGCAAATGAATGAAATTTCATTTATTTTTCTTTCATATGAAGCCAGTGGCCACACCTACGGGTCTGAGGCCGACTGCATGAGCTGTGGATCTTTCACAAAGCTAAGACTCTAATTTTCTTTCTCATCTCTGCTGGTTTCTAGCTACCAATATAGAGTTTAACTGTCTGTTTTGTGAGAATTGCTAATATTAAGTTTAACTGTGCTTATAAATTAAGCTTGGGGATAATCTGACTGACTGCTTTTCTGGGTAGCCTTGGAGCAGATATCTGTGGTGCCCCCAGTTCAGGAAAAGCCTACTGGCCAGAGACACTTAGGTTCCCACCCACCCTACGCCTCCCCCCACCCCAGGGGCTGCATTGCCTATATAGTAATCGCATACGTTGCCATCTATCCCTTTAACTTGGGTTAGAGCCTACATTGTCTTCCTCCTTTCTTCTTCGTCCTCTTCTCCTTCTAGGACTGCTTATTCAGCATGTCATGCATTCAGTGTAATAACTGCAGTACTTTCATTCCAAGACGAATCATTTGGAACCTCGGAGCTTGTCCGATGTGCCTCAGGTCAGCTGCCATGCATAAAGAACTGACTCTACTAAGGGAAGACCTAGCTGCCATGCATAAAGAGGTGACCCTACTGAGGGGAGGAACTGGCTGCAATGAAGCGCACCTCTTCTAGGATACAAACTGAACAATGTCCACCACTGCTCCCACAAAGCATCAAACACCCCAGGGACAAGTGGATCACAGTGGGTTCTAGTAGATTGCGACCTGTAATGCACAGACATCCTATGCATCAAAAGATATCCCTGCATAATGCCTTCTCTGCCTTGGCTAATGAGGATGAGGAACTGAGGGAGGAACTGGCTGCAATGAAGCGCACCTCTTCTAGGATACAAACTGAACAATGTCCACCACCGCTCCCACAAAGCATCAAACACCCCAGGGACAAGTGGATCACAGTGGGTTCTAGTAGATTGCGACCTGTAATGCACAGACATCCTATGCATCAAAAGATATCCCTGCATAATGCCTTCTCTGCCTTGGCTAATGAGGATGAGGAACTGAGGGAGGAACTGGCTGCAATGAAGCGCACCTCTTCTAAGATACAAACTGAACAAAGTCCACGACCACTCCCACAAAGAATGAAACACCTCAGGGACAAGGGGATCACAGTGGGTTCTGGTAGATTGAGACCTGTAATGCACAGACATCCTATCCATCAAAAGATATCCCTGCATAATGCCTTCTCTGCCTTGGCTAATGAGGGTAAGGAACTGAGGGAGGAACTGGCTGCAATGAAGCGCACCTCTTCTAAGATATAAAATGAACAAAGTCCACCATTGCTCCCACAAAAATTGAAACACTCCAGGAACAAATGGATCACAGTGGGTTCTGGTAGATTACTACCTGTAACACAGAGGCATCCTATGCATCAGTAGATATCCCTGCATACTGCCTTCTCTGCCTTGGAGAATGAGGATGCCCAATCCAAAGAAACTGAAGGGCCCTTAAATGAGACAGACAATGCCCAATCTCCTGCTAAAGGACCAAATATGAAGAAAACCTCACCAAACAGCAAACTACTACTACTTGGTGATTCCATCATCAGTGGCACCAACTTGAGAACACAGTTCAAAGGAGAGAAGATAGTGAAGTGCCTCCCAGGCTCTTCAGCCAGCAGGAATACAAACCACATTGTTGAAGTACTTAGCGCAGAAAGTGAACACTCCAAACTTGATGTTATCCACTTGGGCACAAATGACCTGGCTATAAACAGTGCCTCTACAGTCCAAAAGGACTTCCAATCTCTGGGAGAGAAACTCAAGCCCATTGTTAACACCTTTGAATTCTCAGAGGTTCTACCTGTGCTTGGTAAGGGGGCAAAAAGGCTGCATCGCATTAACAGCTTTAATACATGGCTCCAGACCTGGTGCAAATAAGAAGTACAGTATTCAGATTTATTGGCGACTGGGGTAACATATGGAACAAGAAGAGACTGTACTGTGCTGATGGACTACATCTCTCTGTCGCAGGGAAAAGAATCCTAAGTGAAAAAATTCAAGCGATATGTGGATATGCATTTAAACTAGAAAAAAGGGGTGACGGATGTAGAAGGTCAAGCTCTGGATGTCACCCCCTGCAAAAGCAGATTAAAATCAGAAACAGCCACACTTTTAAACCACACATCAAAAACAAGTGGAAAGATGTAGGCAGAACAAAATCAATGCTAAATACACACAAGTCAGTTAAATGCTGGAAAGCAATGAGCACAAATGCTCGAAGCTTAGCCAACAAAGTTCCGGACCTGGAAGCCCTAATGGTGGAAATGGATTGGGACATTGTGGCCATTACAGAAACATGGCTAAATGAATCTCATGATTGGGATATAGCCAAACCTGGCTATAATCTATTCAGAAGAGACAGAGAAAATGGAAGAGGAGGAGGAGTAGCCTTGTATGTCAAAAGCAATATTAAAGCTACTGAAATGCATGGGGAAAAGAAGAAGCGCTCTGGATTGTGTTGGATAGAGGAGATGGCACTGTCATCCCTACTGCAGTAGTCTACAGACCTCTGACACAAATTGAAGAGAGAGATAATGAATTGATTATAGATATTGCCAAGATAGTCACAAAGGGGGAAGCGATCATATTGGGTGACTTTAATCTACCTGATGTGGATTGGATTACTCCTTCTGCAAATCTGGAAAGAAGCAAAAAAATCGTGGATGCTCTCCAAGATGCGTTACTTAGACAAATAGTGATGGAACCAACCAGGGAAAGATCAACGCTGGATTTAGTGCTCACCAATGGTGATAGCGTGTCGAATGTCTGCATGAATGCCCCTGTGAGCAGCAGCGATTATCACACGGTGTAGTTTGACATAAAAGCCATGGTACAGGCCAATCATAGCAAGCTCAAAGTCCTAAACTTCAAAAACACCGACTTCAATAAAATGGCCGAGTACCTAAAGGAGGAGCTGACAGGGTGGAAAGCGATAAGGGAAGTGGAATTGCAATGGGCTAAACTAAAAGGGGCAATAAAAGGGGCAACAGATAAATATGTAACAAAAGTAAACAAAAACAAGAGGAGAAGAAAACCTATTTGGTTTTCCAAAGAAGTGGCTGCTCAAATAAAGGCAAAAAACACAGCTTTCGCAAAATTCAAAAGCTCGCAAACAGAGGAGCACAGAAATGAATACAAGATCAAACTCAAGGAGACAAAAAGAGAAATAAGGATAGCAAAATCAAAGGCAGAAGAAAAGATGGCTAAAGATGTTAATTGTGGCGATAAAACCTTCTTCAGGTATATTTGGGAAAGGAAGAGGATCAGAGGTGGAATTTCAGGACTTGGAAGTGCTGGGAACGGACTCATGGAATGTGACATTGAAAAAGCGGAATTACTAAACAAATACTTCTGCTCTGTTTTTACTAAAGGAAATCCTGGAGAAGGACCACCTGTGACTCCCAAATATAAAAATGGGAATGAAGTAGATAGCACACCATTCACAGAAGATGATGTCTTAGAACAACTTGCAAAACTGAAAGTGGACAAGGCCATGGGACCAGATAGGATACATCCCAGGATACTGAAAGAGCTCAGAGAGGTTCTTGCAGGGCCGTTAAAGGATGTTTTCAACAGATCATTGGAAACAGGAGAAGTTCCTCAGGACTGGAGAATGGCTGATGTCATACCTCTACACAAAAGTGGTGACAGGGAAGAAGTGTCAAACTACAGGCCAGTGAGCCTTACCTCAGTGGCAGGAAAAGTAATGGAGGCGCTCCTGAAAGAGCAAATAGTGAACTTTCTCAAAACCAACAGGTTGCAAGACCCGAGGCAACATGGTTTTACTGAAGGACGATCTTGCCAAACAAATCTGATTGAGTTCTTTGACTGGGTGACCAGAGAACTAGATCAGGGGCATACGATGGATGTCATCAACCTGGATTTCAGCAAAGCCTTTGATACTGTTCCTCATAGGAGGCTTATCAATAAACTCAGTAGCTTGGGGATGGATCCTAAGATGGATCAGAAATTGGTTGACTGACTGACGACAGAGGGTGATGGCAAATGGAGGTCACTCGGATGAAGGGAAGGTGATTAGCAGGGTGCCCCAGGGGTCGGTCCTGGGCCAGGCACCGTTCAATGTATTTGTGAGTGATATTGCTGAAGGACTGAATGGAAAAGTCTGTCTTTTTGCAGATGACATGAAAATTTGCAACAGAGTGGATTCCCCCGAGGGAGTGGTTAACATGAGGAAAGATCTACAAAAGCTGGAAGAATGGTCTAATGCTTGGCAATGAAGATTTAATGCAAAGAAGTGCAGAGTCATGCACTTAGGAAGCAGAAATCCAAGGGAAATGTACGCGATAGCGGCGAGAGGTTGTTGTGCACGGATCAGGATAAAGACCTTGGTGTGATTATTTCTGAAGATCTCAAGGTGGCAAAACAGTGCGACAAGGCGGTGGCAAAAGCCAGGAGGATGTTGGGCTGCATACAAAGAGGAATTACCAGCAGAAAGGAAGAGGTACTTATGCCAATATACAAGTCACTGGTGAGGCCTCACTTGGAATACTGTGTTCAGTTTTGGAGACCGTATTTTGCAAAGGATGTAAAAAGACTGGAAACTGTTCAGAGGAAGGCGACCAAAATGATTTGGAGCCTGTGTCAGAAGCCTTATGAGAAGATACTTGAAGACCTAAACATGTACACTTTGGAGAAGAGGAGGGACAGGGGAGATATGATTCAGACCTTTAAATACTTAAAGGGAAATAATGAACAAACAAACTTCCTCCAAAGACAGGGAAGCTGTAAAACTAGAGGGAAAAACAGGAAGCTGCAAGGTGGCAAATTGAAAGGCAATGTCAGGAAATACTTTTTCACAGAAAGGATGGTGGATGCTTGGAATGCCCTCCCGATGGAAGTGGTGGGGGCAAACACGGTGACGGAATTCAAGACGGCATGGGACAGACACAGTGGATCCCTTTACAGCAACAGGATAAAATCAAGATAAACTGAACCATCTAATTTCTCAACAAATAGGGATGTCTTGCATGGAGTGATGGGTTCACCCCTAAACAGGGATATGGGGAGGGGTGGCCTGCATGGAGCGGCAGGTGCACCTACTCTTGCCATTGTGCTGGGCAGACTAGATGAACCATGCTGGTCTTTATCTGCCGTCATTTACTATTTTACTATGTTACTATGTAAGCAATATTTTTAGAAGGGATGTCTATGAAGAAGCTGGGACATTCAGGTCACCACACCCAAAATACCGAGAGTGACAGCGGTGAAAGGAGGTACATATAAGTTCCTTCTGAAATTGCTCCATCTCTGCCCTGAAAGCTGCACATCTCTGGACCTGGTTCTGGATATGGACCCATGCATAGGGGAAGACCGGGTCCATGCACATTTGCAGTTCAATATGGACGTCTCCAAAATGCACAGCTGTAGGAACAGGGAAATAGATGTGTCAGTCACAGTAATTCAAAAAGGGCCATCTGTCATATGATACATGCACATCTCAGCTGGCCATTTTAGATTTGCAGATGTGCAGTGGCGGGGCAGTAAAATGAATTGACTGTTCATTAACATGCTGGGGTTTTTGTTGACCTAGCAGAATTTACTACGCTGGTGAGAGCACATTTCACTCTTCCCCCTGCAAGTGGTGCTGTCATGAAACAAATATTTTATTGCACCTTATTGTGGACAGGAGCAGGTATAGGCATGGATGCATCAATGGACAGGGACAGATGTACTTAGGCCTTTCTGAAATCACATAGCGGCATGGATCTCCGTAGCACCTCTCAAGCCACACCTCCACCATGCCCCCCCTCCCCATGCAACATTAACATCTACGTATATACCTAGCTTTCTAAAATGACTCTGTGGATGTCTTTGTGATTTGCGCACCTGACATCCAAATCATAAACAGAAAATCTAAAATGACCTTTATTTAAAATGAATAGAAATGGAATGGGAAATTTATGTAAAATGCTGCACTTTATTTCATATGCAAGCAACTCTCTGGTTTTTAAATCTCACTGCCAGAAATATGATGAGGGGATAATTTTATAATTCTGCTGTTAATGAAAAGTACATGTGCGCTTTGCTGGATTTTTTTTCCATAAAAATACACAGCCACTTTATTTATTTATAGCATTTATACTCTGCCAAATCACAAAAGTACAAAATGGAAATACATATGAAACATGTATACAGTAAATTTGTGCACAACACAACATGAAATCATAATCACAGTCAAAATAGCTTTATTTCATACTAAAAGCCTCACCAAATAAGCTTTTAATAATCTTCGATAATCATAGACATCCACACAAGTCCTCAATTCAATCATTTTCAAAATACAAGGGCTTGAACATGTTTCCACCTTCTAATTTGTGTGCATAGTTTTTCAGAGTAAAATGAAGTGCGTATTTTTGAAAATTCAAGAGTATACATTTAGCTACATATTTCACCTCCTCCTAGGGCAGCTGAAAGTACATTCAGAATGGTACTAGAGGTACTTCTACTTGCCTACAGGGCACACAGTTCTATAATAGCCTATTTCTGTGGCTACGGTACTGTCTTACCTGCCGAAATGGATTTTAACCTTATGCCCCTTTGAGGCAAAGTCCACGAGTACTTTTACCAGCGAATATTATACCAATTCTCTGCAGGAAAATATACACACACTTTCATTTTGAATATTGCTCAGCGAAAGTATCTGCAAACAAATTCACCTGCTTTCTCTGTGGGTACATTTTCCTTAAAAAATAAAATGTACACAGTTACATGTGTTGTTGCCTTCCCTGGCCTAACTCTGCATCGGGAAAACTTGCAAAAAAACACATGCATTTACTCAAATGCAAGGTAGGCCAGCTTCAAAGAGCCCATTAATGTGTAAGTGATCATTTACTAGTAGGGTTGCTAACCAGCTGGTTTTCACGCAGCCCGGCTGTTTTTTATATGGACATGCCAGATGTTGGCAGATAGTTAAAACTGGCAAAAAAAGCTGTTTTTGCAACTAAACTTAACTATGGCCAGGAGCTCAGTAACTGCCCCCCCCCCCCAAAAAAAAAAAATAGACCAGCATTTTAGTTGCTGTCAATCATCCTCCAAGGCATAGGTGGTGATGTGACACTATCTCCTTGGTATGAGTGGTGTGCTTGCGTGTGAAGGTGGGTCCCATTTGGAATGCAGCCAGGCATAGTGACAATTATAGCACAGTGTTAATTGCACAGCACAGTGTGCATTGGGAATCAATGCTGATGTCTGCATTCTCCCAACATGATCCCATCTGTGAGAAAGAGAAGAATGCTGAGTGAGAGACCCTAAAATAAGGATCCACAAAAACTGGGAAGGTCAAAACATGAACTACAAAAATAGAACACCCCCCACCCCCCCAGAAAGAACAGATGTGTTAAAAATCACTCCTAGCATTCTATTTGCCTTCTTGACTGCCGCTGCACACTGGGCAGAGGGTTTCAACATGTTATCCACGATGATGCCTAAATCTTTTTCCTGGGTGGTGGTTCCTAATATGGAACCTTGCATCGTGTAACCATAGTTTGGGTTGTTCTTTCCTAGGGGCATAACTTTGCATTTGTCCACATTAAATTTCATCTGCCATTTGAACGTCCAGTCTTCCAATTTATCAAGGTCCTTTTGCAAGTTTTCATTATCCTTTTGTGTTTTAACAACTTTGAATAATTTTGTGTCACTGAAAATTTGATTACCTCGCTCAGTATTCTTATTTCCAGGTCATTTACGAATATGTTAAAAACCAGCAAACCCAGCGCAGATCCCTGAGGTACTCCACTATTCACCTTTCTCCATGAGGAAAATTGGCCATTTAGCCCTACCCTCTGCTTCCTATCTTTAACCAGTTCCTGATCCACAATAGTACATTGCCTCTTATCCCATGACTTTTACATTTTGCCAAGAGCTTCTCATGAGGGACATTGTCAAAGGCTTTCTGAAAATCCAGATACACTATATCGACTGGCTCATCTTTGTCCACCTGTTTATTGACACCTTCAAAAAAATATAACAGATTAGTAAGACAAGACCTTCCTTGGCTAAAGCCATATTGGCTTTCTCCCATTAAACCATGACTCTCTACATGTACGGTACTTTTGTTCTTTATAATGGTTTTTACCATTTTGACTAGTATTGACATCAGGCTCACCGGTCTATAGTTTCCTGGATCATTCCTGGAACCCTTTTTAAAAATTGGTGTTATATTGACCATTCGCCAATCTTCAGGTACTACAGATGATTTTAATGATAGTTCACAGATTACTAATAGTAGGTCTGCAATCTCATATTTCCGTTCTTTCAACACTCTCAGATATACATCCTCCAGTCCAGGTGATTTGCTACTCTAGTTTATCAAACAGTTGTAATACATCTTCCCAGTTTATCAATATTTCTTTCAAGTCTTCTGCTGCATCACCTTTAAATACCATTTTGGTCATGGATAACATCCCTATATCTTCTTCAGTAAAGACCAAATCAAAAGAATTAATTCAGTCTCTTCGCTATGGTCTTGTCCATTTTTAGTGCCCCTTTTACTCTTCTATCATCTAATGGTTGAACTGACTCTTTGAAAAAGGTTTTAGTATCCTTTTTTGCTTCTACAGCAAGATTTTTTTTTCAAATTGTCTCTTTGCCTGCCTTATCGATGCTTTGCATTTAACTTGCCAGTGATTACGATGTTTCTAATTTTTGGCAATTGGCTCCTTTTTCCATTTCCTGAAAGATATTTTTTTGGCTACAGCAGCCTCTATGACCTTACTTTTAAACCATTCTGGCAGTTTTTGGACTTCCTTCCACTTTTCTTAAAGCATGGAATACAGCTTGTCTGGGTTTCCAAGACAGCATTTTTAAACAACACCCATGCTTGATATAAATCTTTAACCTTTACAGCTGTTCCTTTTATTTTTTTCTTAACTATTTTCCTCATTTTATCATAGCCTCCCTTTTGAAAGTTACGATCACTATTGCCATGTGGCCCCAATACTCTTATCTCTTGCACCAGACCCTGTATTCCACTAAGGACTAGGTCCAAAATGGCTTCCCATCTCATCGGTTCATGAACCAGCTGATCCAAGAAGCAGTCATTTATTTCATCTAGAAACGTTATCTCCCTAGCATGTCCTGCTGTGACACTGACCCAGTCAATACCGTGGTAATTGAAATCAGCCGTTATTATTACTGTGTTGTAACTTTTGTTAGCTACCCTGATTTCTTTGAGCATTTCATCATCCATTTGTTCATTCTGGCCAGGCAGTTGGTCGTACACCCTCACTGCCATCGCTTTCCCCTTTTTACTTGGAATTTCAATCCCTAGAGATTCTACAATGTATTTTGTTTCCTGCAGAACCTTAATCCTGTGTGACTCAATGCCCTCTTTAATATAGAGCACAACCCCTCAACCAATTTGATCTACTCTATCATAGCGATATAATGTGTACCTCTGTATCACAGTATCCCACAGGTTGTCCTCCTTCCACCAGGTCTCTGAGACACCAATCATATCTAACCTCTCATTTAATGCTATATATTCTAACTCCTATCTTAAAATAGGCGTGACTGTGTCTGATGATCTTAAAGTAGCTAAACAGGTAGAAAAGGCGACGGTGAAAGCTAGAAGGATGCTTGGGTACATAGGGAGAGGAATGGCCAGCAGAAGAAAGGAGGTGTTAGTGCCTCTGTATAGGTCTTTGGTGCGACCTCATTTAGAGTATTCTGTGCAATTCTGGAGACCGCACCTTTAAAAGGATATAAACAGGTTGGAGTCAGTACAGAGGGTAGCTACTAAAATGTTTGTTATAAAGCATATGAGGACAGACTTAAGGATCTTAATATGTATACTTTAGAGGAAAGGTGGGATAGAGGTGATATGATTGAGACGTTTAAATACCTCCATCACATAACTGCACAGCAGGAGAGTCTCTTTCGACTGAAAACAAGCTCTGCTATGAGGGGACATAAGATGAGGGTAAAAGGGGATAGGCTCAGAAGTAATATGAGGAAATATGTCTTTACAGAAAGAGTGGTAGATGCGTGGAATAGTCTCCCAGTGGAAGTAGTAGAGATGATGACAGTATCTGAATTCAAAAAAGCATGGGACAAATACAGAGTATCTCTAAAGGGAAAAAGGGGACTGTTGTAGTGGTTGATATAGAAGGGCAGACTAGATAGGCCATGAGGTCTTTTTCTGCCATTGTGTTTCTATGTTTCTATGTTTAGACTTCTAGCATTTGCGTACAAGCATTTTAGAGGTTGTATTTTATTCTTATTAATCTGGTTATTGGTAGACAGGGATAATTTTACTGTTAATCGTTAAACTCTGTCTGCTCTGTACTTAAGGGCATTTGAGTTAATCTGTCTTTATTGGAACCTCTCTGTTGATTTACCCTAACTTCAATCTTTTGCTAGCTTCCTTGCATCATTGTCTCATCCACTCATTGAGATTCCGGAGCTCTGCCTGCCTTTTGTGTCCTGTGCATGTAACAGGAAGCATTTCTGAGAATGCTACGATGGAAGTTCTGGATTTCAACTAGCTACCTAAAAGCCTAAATTTGACCTCCAGAAGCTCCCTCCCTTCCTATGTCATTGGTACCAACATGTTCCAAGATAACAGATTTCTCCCCAACACTATATAAAACCTTGTCTAGGTGTTGCATGAGGTCCGCTACCTTTGCACCAGGCAGGCATTACGAGGCGATCCTCATATCCACCAGTCTTCCAGCTATCTACATACCTAATGATAGAATCACTAACTATAATGGCTGTCCTAACCCTTCCCTCATAGGCACATGGTCATTAAGAAACCCCCTCGGTGCAAGAGGGTTTTACATCACCTGGAGGACAGGCCCTAGCTACAGGATTACTTCCTGTTACTCTGAAGTGATGCTCTCCTGTCACATGACCTTCTCCTCCCTGGCAACAGGGAGGCTACCAATTTGGAGGTGGGACTGTCTCCTCATCTATAGTTTGTTGTACCTCACACTCTAGGTTGCTAAGGGATGGCAAAAGCCCATCTGGACCTATCTCCATAGCTTTCATCTTGGTTTTCCACTTTACCTCCCTCCACTTGCATTTCAAGTTTTCTGAATCTCTTTTTCTGTGGTAAATGGTATTCATGCATTGACATAGGCCCATACAGAGTTTTTGATTGTGATAGGTACTCACACAGACACTGGCATAGCCCAGGAGAACTTTCTGGTGCTTAAGGACCTCCCACAACATGAGTTCCAACTCACCATGGCAGAAGTTCTTTCTTGATGTCCTCCTTTTATTTGGGCACCATGACTTGATCAAATTCAACACAAATCAGTGTTTCCAAAACAGGCCACCACACATGTATGTTCCAACTTTATAATATGTGTAGGGATGGGACCTACATGTCGCCATTTTATATATAATTCTTTATGAAATGAGCCACAGGTGGGTATGTGTACTAGATATAAATGTGTTCAACGGCCACTTTAGAAATGGGGAAACTCCATGTAGTTAGACTACACATTCCCAACTGTAAAATTACTAGCTCATGGATCACAATTGTGCTAATACCTCCACTGCCTGAGCCCATTTATCTATAAGAGTTAATTGAGAAGCATAGGCTCTAGAAAAGGCTCACATATATATAAAAGGGTGCACTCTGTTTGTTATGAGCTCGTTATTCATCTAAATAGGATTCATCTGCAGGAAACTGCCTTCTTCACATTATATGGATGTATGTTGGGGAAGAATGAAGAGGTGTTTGGTGAGACAGCTTTATGTGTTCCTATGATGGAAGCTACATGCTAACTATGGTTTCTCTGTTTCCTCTGCACTGACTGGGGAGAGAGAACCAGAAATTCTGGAATCTGTTACCGGAGGATGTAGTAAAAGCTGTTAGTGTAGCTGGGTTTAAAAAAGGTTTGGACAAGTTCCTGGAGGAAAGATCCATAAACCATTATTAAAGGGAACCCGGAAAATCCACGGCTTGTCCCAATACAAGCATTGTGGAACCTGTGTCTTCTGGGGAAACTGCTAGTTAATTGTGACCTAAATTGGCCACTGTCTGAAACAGGATACTGGACTTGATGGACTTTGGTCTGACCCAGTATGGCATATTTTATGTTATGTTCTAAGGGGTGGGGGGAGGAGTATATATATGTATATATACAGTAGTGGCCAAAAATTAAGGCAGGTATCTTTTTCTACAATTTATTGTTAAATAATGTACTGTGGAGATGTCACACGTGCTTACTTATTTAATCAGCATGGTGATTAGTCACACCATGCATCTGGCGTCCATTTTAGTTTACTTACACTCTGTAGTAGGTTTCTTGGATGAAGTTTTACATTTTTACAACTAGGAAAAGATTGAAAGTTACATGTAAAATATACAATCAAGATGGGTAGAAAGTGCGATATTAATGACTTTGTAAAGGGACAAGTTGTCACACTCCATGCTGAAGGATATTCTCAATGTGCTATTGCAAAACATTTGCATATATCAAGGTGTGCAGTTCAGAATGTTCTGAAATCAGGTGGCTGTACACGTTGTTCAAAATGTGGGCGCAGACAGATAACTACTGGATAAGATGACCGATTCCTCAAAAGCATTATTACATCTAGTCCACATACTTCATCTCAACATGTGGCTCAGTTATCTAATGATCGAGGAATAAAGATAAGTGCTAGATCTGTCAGACAACGGCTTGTGGATGAATTCAAACTCGTGGCCAGAAGACCTGCCAAGAAGCCTATGATGACCAGGAAACAAATTTCTGCCCGCATACAGTTTTGCAGTAAGATGAAAGACAAATCTGCTGAATGTTTGGAGAGGGTAATGTTCACAGATGAAAGTACATTTCATAAAGTATGTGGGAGTGGTTACACGATCAAGACTGTTAAACACCCACCATCGGTCATGTTATGGGGTGGTATCTCGGCGAATGGATGATGTAGCCTGCACATTTTTGAGAAAGGTGAAAGAGTAAATACTGCAAAATACATATCCGTGCTGAATAGTAAAGTTAAAATACACATGAATGTTTCTGGCACAACTATATTTCAGCAGGACTCGGCACCGTGCCACACTGCAAAAACAGTCAAAAAATGTTTCAGGTGTGTTTATTATTGTGTAGATATACTCACCAGGGCCCCCATAGTCCATTTTAATATATGCATAGAGGCAGGGTGCCAGGGTCTCTTCATGTTTGCCTGAACATTAGCATTTATGCTGTGCATTCATATCACTCATTGTCATGTACACGTGACTGTCTCTATAGTGTGATTCTACTGTGACCATACTATTAGTAAACATGCCTCCCACAATGACAGCTGGGATCCCGCCTCACTTCTTCATATATGCATGTGAATAATGAGATTGCATGCCACTGACACAATGTGATGGTGTTCCCTTTACACATGTTGTAGAAGGAGAGGCTACCAGATGTGGCAACAGTTGCCTTAGGCCACTGCAGGAAGGAAAGATGTGATGGCAAAGGCAGTCTGGAAGGATACTCCTAGAAGGAAAGGCTTAAAAGGTTAGGGTTCTTCAACTTGGAAAAGAAATAGCTGAGGGGAGATATAATAGAGGTATATAAATTAATGAATGGAGTGGAATGGGTAAATGTAGATCAGTTGGCACCTCTTTGTTTGCCAGAACCAGCTTCAGAGTACTAGGCTTTCTGCTGGGAAAGGTTAGCCTGGAGCATGGCTGCCATTCTGTTCCTCTACTGTTGTGCATGGGGACCAGAAACATGTGCACATGGTCTGCTTAGGGGGAAGGGCTGCACATACAGTACAAATAGGCACATATGTGTCTACAGGGGCCTGGTTGGGTATCTTGTATATGTACAAGACCTGGATTGTAGGAGATATTGTCAGTAGCAGATAAATACACATGTATAAATATTCGTTATGTCTAGGGAAAGCTGCTTCTCTCCATTTTCCCAGGATTTCATAGGACTACCTGGCAAGCAAACCACATGATAAAACAAGAATCAACCCTGTGTTTGGATATAAATTAGACTTTATTACTGATAGAAAAATAGTATAAAATTAGCATAAATTAGTTTTCTGAGGTAGTATGTTATGCAGCCCTATGATTACAATTACCAGATATCTAATCTCAGTTTTAGAAACCAGCATCACTGATTTGCTCTGCATTCAGACATACAGTATATTATCTCTGTCTAACTAGCCCCAATCTCAGGTGGGGGGGGGGGAGAATTAAAGACCAGTACCTTAGTTCTTACCAGAACGCTTGTGGCTGGGTCCGAGAGGCTGTCTCAGGAATGGCACAATGTCAAAGTATGGTAGAGATCTATGGGAGATATTCACTCCATCCCGAGGTTAGTCTTTATCCTTGAGGCAGGCAGACAGTAGGGCTGAACAACTCCCAGCAACAGTTTCAGGAAAAGAGTAGTAGAAACAGTCTAGGAAAAGTGCAGAAGCCGCGTGTCTCTCCAGTATATATTTCTTTGTTCTGACCCCCTCATCATGGCATGGTGAATGGCTGGTCTCAGAATTGCTTGATTTGCAGGTTTCAAGCTGCGTTATAAAAGAAAAAGAATCCATCTTGTTTGGTTCATGCTTTGGTTCAGAACAGGCCCCATCTTTTAACAGGAAGCCATGCTGTTTGGTTCAGATATTAGTTTCTGAACAGGCACCAGCCCTAGAGGATTGGCATTTGCAAATGTGCAGACTGCTGTAGCTTCCTGATATTTCTCCTACATCCATCTTGTGTGCCCCACCAGGCTGCTCATCCATCCTGATTTTGGAATGCAGGTCCCTCATGAGAGACTCTTGGGGGAAATTAAAAAGTCATGGGATAGGAGGCAGTGTACTATTGCAGATTAGAAACTGATTAAAAGCTAGAAATCAGAGTAGAGCTAAATGGCCTATTTTTTCAATGGAGAAAGGTGAATAATGGAGTACCCCAGGGCCTATTTTTTCAATGGATTAAAGGTGAATAATGGAATACCCCAGGGATCTGTGCTGGACCTGTTACTTTTTAACATACTTATAAATGACCTGGAAATGGGAATAATGAGTGAGGTGACAGAAAATTATTTAAAATTGTTAAAACACAAGAGGATTATGAAACTGCAAGAGGACCTTGAGAAACTGGGAGACTGAGTTCCCAAATGGAAGATGAAATTTAATGTGAACAAGTGAAAAGTTACAGTTAGAGAAGAACAACCCAAACTATGGTTATTCAATGCAGGGTTCCACATTAGAAATCACCACCCAGGAAATGGGTCTGGGCATAATCTTGGATAATACATTGAAACTCTCTGCCTAGTGTGCAGCTGCAGCTAAGAAAGCACATGAAATGTAAGGCATCATAAGGAAGGGAATGGAGAATTTAAAAAAGGATATTATAATGCCTCTGTATCATTCCTTGGTGCTACTGCACCTCGAATATTGTGTGAAATTCTGGTCGCTGTATCTTAAAAAGGATTCTGCAGAATTAGAAAAGGTACAGAGAAGAGCAACCAAACTGGTAAAGGGGATGGGTATTCCTAAGAGGAAAGGCTTAAAAGATTAGGGCTCTTCAACTTGGAAAAGAGATGGCTAAGGGGAGATATGATAGAGGTCTCTAAAATAATAATGAATGGAGTGGAATGGGTAAAGAAAGATTGGTTGCTTACTCCTTCAAAAAGTAGAAAGATTAGAGGACATGCAATGAAACTACAATGTACCACATTGAAGACTAATTGGAGGAAATATTTTTCACTCAATGAGTAATCAAGCTCTGGAATTTGTCACCAGAGGATGTAGTAAAAGTTGTTAGTTTAGCTGGATTTAAAAGAAGGTTGGATGAGTTCCTGGAGGAAAAGTCTATAAACCATTATTAAAGAGGACTGGAAAAATTCACTGCTTATCCCTGGGACAAGCAGCATGGAATCTGTGTATCTTCTTGGAACTTGGCAGGTATTTGTGACCAGGATTGGCCACTGTTAGAAACAAGATACTGGGCTTGATGGAACCTTGGTCTGACCAGTATGGCATATTCTATGTTCTTATGCACAACTTTGCAATCACTGTTGCCTACCAGGACTGTACATGTGTGTGGCACCCCACTTTCCATCATGCTTTTTTTATTTATGCTCCCATATTTGGGGGAGGGATGTGTTGAATTTAGTACGCCCATGCACATGCATGGCATTTCTTGTAAAATTGCCATAGAATTTCACATATTTCCCCTTGCATGACCCAACCACCACTTGAATGTCCTTTCTAAAATGTTCCTTTATATCTACAGTAAGTTTGAGAAATCAAGAAAACACTTAGCGGTCTATTCATTAAGCTGCATTAGCTGTTAATACAGCAATTAACACACTAACAGCTAATTCTACTGCCATGCCAACAGTTAATATAGTGCTTTACCATTCAACACATGGTAATTTCCACATTAATTGCTAACACAGAATGAGTTGGAAAATGGGCAGATATTTCATTTTAGATGTAATGCAGGGTTAGGTACCACACATTAGCTGCTAACAAGGTAGATAACATAGCACAGTTTATGCACCTACGTTGCATTATCTGCAATGCAGTTAACTTGCAGCAAAGACATTTTCTCTGTGCTGTTTGAGAAGAGACTGGGAGCCCCATCAGTAGACAATACAAAGGTCTTACAGTTAAGCAATTAATTCTGGGCTAGATTTGGCTTTAATATTCATTTCATATTAAGTCACAATATTTGATTTGTGAGTTGTCTAACATAAATGGATCAGTTATTGTACTTGGCTGTTAACAGCTGCATAGTGCACATTAATTCAGAATGGAGATTACTTCCATAACACAGGATGTAGATGTAGACAATATGGGGATAATCTAAACAAGGCAGTTAATGGGATTCAAGAAAGACCCACTTAGGAGAAGTGCTTCAATTAAATGCCACTTAATTGTCATGATTAGATAATTATCTTATTTGGAAGAAATCACTGTGAATTCAGTTATTTTGGTCAATTAATGGAACTATGCAGTAAGCTGACAGGAGACTGGCAATAAACTTGAGAGAATGAGATTGTGCCCTGTATACCTTGGCTTAAAATTGACATTCATTCCTGTAATGATATGTTCAAGACAAACCCATTTGGAAAATGTTGCCTCATTGAGAGATCAGAAATACAATTCAATAGTATAAATCTATTTTATGTACAGTATTGCAATTATACAAGACTTTTTGAAAAAGTGGGGAAATGTTTTGCTTAACTTTCCTACTGAGCATTCAGTGATATCATAAAGGCGAAACCAAGGGGCCCTTTTGATAAAACCCCATTAAAGTTGGGCATGTAGCTCATGCTTTTAATGTGTGCTAAGTTCAGAGCCTCTGCAGTAACTGTTGGGGGTGTGACGAGCATTTTCCCAGCAGTTAATGCACAGATGGGCATGGACTACATATTGCAGTTAGTGGACAGTCACTTATGTAGGAGATAATAAGTGCATCTGTGCTGTCTACATTCATACTGCACAGTAAATACATTTTCTGTGTGGTAACCACATTGGAGCATGCTGGGAATGTCCCCAACGGTTAGAGTGCAGGCCTTGTCCTTACTACATATTAATTTTTGCATCTAACACATGGCATGCAAAAATTTACCATACTTTAGTCATAGGGTCCCTTAGTTATACTGATACATAAAAATACTGGTATTTGTTTTTAACTACAATAAAGTTGACACAAATAAATTTCATTGAGTTGATATCAGCTCATGGTGACCAAGTGCATAGTTGCCCTAAACTGTGTTTACTCATCAGTCAGGTGGCTAATTGTCGATGGAGTGGCATACATAGCTGTCATTATTGTATTGCTCCATTGCATTGCTGGTCTTCCTCTTTGGCATTAGCCTTCAGTGTTGTCAAGCATTATACCTTTTTTCTAATGATCTTTCTCTTCACTTTATATGTCCAAAGTATGTATGTCGAAGTCATGTCATTTGAGCTTCTAAAGAAAGCTTCGATTTGATCTCCTCTAGAGGCTCTAGTACCAATTGATTTGTTCCTTGAGAAGCCCATGGTATACATAGTACTTTTCACCAGAACCATAATTCTAAGATATTGGTCTTATTCTAATCTTTCTTGACTGCTTGTTTCATTATTGATTATTGATCTGAGCAGGTTCGTTTTCTACTATTTCTATTTCTTCTCCATCAAGAATTAAATTATAGATTTTGCCAGGTTTGTTCTCTTCTTTATGTTAAGGTGCAGGCCCATTTTTATTGATTAGTATTTAGCTCATCCCTCATCCAGCAGTTCAAGACAGGTTACAGTAGGTACTTCCCTGTCCTCAGAGGGCTTATAATCTAAGGGCCCAATATGGAAAGCAATTGATATAGTTAGCAGACCTGCTGACTGCGTTAATAATGCCGCTGAATATCCCTGGATGCCAGCACTGGACGCCCCAGTACTAGATGGCTAGCATCAGGGCATTCTGAGTCCGGCACTTGGCAACACCGGTATTCAGCTGCTGCCTGGTTATCGCTAAGTGGCGTCCTAACTTTCACCGTAGAAGCTAACCAGGCAGCGACTGAATATCACCACCACCTGGTTAGCATCCATGTTGTCAGAATATTCAATGAAAATGGCCAGATATGACCCCAGCATTGAATATCCAGGTCTTAGGTTCAGCGGCCGGTCACCACTGCTGAATTGAGGCGACGGAGAATTAAGTGACTTGCTCAAGGCCGCAAAGAATGTTAGTAGGATCTGAACCCTGACTTTTCTAGTTCTAGGCTGCTGTGTTCTTGATCTTGAGAAGCAGATGTTTCATATAATTTTCACTTTCAGCCAGTAACGTGGTATCATCAGCATAGTGAAGGTTGTTGAGTCTTCTACCAATCTTCACACCTCGGTTGTCTTCATACAATCCAGAATCCAGCCTGCCAATCAGAGCCCTGTTTAGTTCTGAAAAAACTGCCACTACTGAGGCTTGCAAGTGAGATCGGGGAGATCAGGACAGCATCAGCTGTTTGGCTTTGAAGTGTTTTACACAGCAGAATCCAGCCTGCCAATCAGAATCCAGCCTGCCAATCTGAAAAAACTGCCACTACTGAGGCGCGCCCGCGCCTGAGGGCCTCGCAAGAGGGCCCTTTGGCGTGGCCCTTAGGCGTGGAACATAGGCGCATTCAATACTAAAATAATACCCTGGCAAAACATTCAACTAAAAAGCAAGTATAATATTCATGTTAAATTTAACTATGCAATTTATTTTGCTCTTTCCAATATGCCTCTTTCACTCACAACATTTCCAATACCAATGCCTGTCAAACATCTATATCTGGATTCCCCCTGTCTCATGGATATATTTATATACATACATGATTGATAATTCTATATACAGGGCAAAAGAAACTCAAGTTTTACCCAATTCACACAATTTACTGAAAATTGAATTAATTAATGCCAGATCTGTATGCAACAAAATACATACAATAGTAGACCATATAGATGAGGCTCAACCTGATGTGCTTTGCATTACAGAGACATGGTTAAATCCAACCGACAACGTAATTATTAATCAGCTGGTCCCTGATACATACGCTGCTTACAGTTGCCCTCGCTCTTTAAAACGTGGAGGAGGGGTACTTATAATTGCAAAAAGGTATTTAAAATTTAGAATTCAAAGCACTTATAATTCACGTCAATGTAATTCTATCTGTATTGAGAACAAATATATGGCAATTTGTCTACACTATAGAGCACCTAACGCTTCCCCCTCGGAACTTGCATCATTACTTGAAAATATTTGTGCACTTACATCTCCAAACAAATCCACAATAGTTCTAGGAGACTTTAATCTTAAGTCAATCAGCCACAGAGACTCTGATTCATTCCTTCAAGCTATGTCTTCCCTACAGTTCACACAAATAATTAATGCTTCCACACACAAATTTGGTAATTCTCCTGACCTCATCTTTGTATCCAATAATATAATTTCAAAGAGTCTTGTTACAAGACCTTACATTACCCCAATACCTTGGTCAGACCACCACTTAGTTAAAATAGGGATATTAGTACAAAAAAGAAATTTTAATGTGCACCTAGACAACTGTAGCTTCCATAGACGTTTTAGGAAATTTGACAGAGATGTATTTATCCAAGAAGCAGTACCTCATATGTCCACCGATTCAGATGAGCTTGAAACTCAAATTACCAATTGGAATCACATTATTTCTAACGCAGCCAGAGCAACGGACACGAGACCAAAAAAACCACGGAATAATAAACTTCATCACAAGCCTTGGTATTCAATAGCACTACGTCAAATGAAAAGAGCACTCAGACGGATAGAGCGTAAATGGAGAAAACACAATACAATAGACATAAAACAACTATATTTAACAACGCTAAAGCAATATGATGAACACATTAAACACACAAAAAAAGAATACCACACAAATTTAATTGATTCAGCCATCAACAAGCCCAGAGAGCTTTTTGAAATTGTGAAGACACTAACAAAAGAACAAAAAACAGAAGGTGAAGTAATAATTGAGCCACAGAGTTTTGCGGATTATTTAAAAGACAAATTTCATTCTAAAAGAGAATCAAAATTATAATTAACAAAAATTCAGTCTCGCATAATAGGATTTGGGATTCATTCAAGCCTCCATCAAAAGATCAACTAGCCCATATCATTTCAACAATAAATACAAGCACTTCTCCCTCTGATCCTTGTCCAGTATCATGGATCAAAGCCACTAAATCAAGCTTCCTTCACATTATACAACACATGGTACACATTTCACTTACTCAAGGTCTATTGCCAGGGCAATTAAAACTTGCATCTGTCAGACCAATCCCCAAAAAAACTACTTTAGATAAGAACAACCCAGCCGCATATCGGCCAATATCTAGTATCCCATTTTTAGCTAAGATTATTGAAAAAACTGTTCAGCTTCAACTTCAAGATCATATTGATATTTACGCTCCTTTAGACGACAATCAACATGGCTTTCGGCCAAATCACGGAGTAGAAACCCTAATGATTTACCTTTTCGACAATATACTCCGTACCATAGATGACTCTAAGAAAGGCATCATAATGATCTTTATCGACATCTCCGCGGCATTTGACTCTGTGGATCACAAAAGATTACTAAACAGATTAGAGGAGATCGGACTTTATGGTACCACATTAAAATGGTTTCAGTCATATCTTACAGAGAGACACATACAAGTAAAGATAGGTGACAAAGCATCTCAACCCATAAGAGTTTTACAAGGAGTTCCACAGAGCTCTGCCCTCTCTTCCCTTTTATTCAATATCTACATACAACCAATTTGCAACATCCCTTCAAAGAATGACATTAAGTACACCATCTATGCAGATGATATAATGATATTTACACCTGTGTCAATCAATAACCCTGACTATCATAGAATTACAGATTGTCTCCTACAAATGTCTGATTGGTGTAAATGTAATAACATGGAAATCAATTTCAACAAAACTGAGGCCTTATTTGTATCTCGAAACCCTGATTTCCCTCCTCCACCTGACATCTTGATAGAAGATTCTATTATTCCCATTAAATCTGAAGTAAAATATCTTGGGGTGACCCTTGACAGAGAAATGAATCTGAAAACACATATAAGTAAGACAATCAGGAGCGCATATTACAGAATGAAGATTATTAGAAGATTAAGACCACTACTCGAAACAACCCACTTCCGTAACGTCTGCCAAGCTTTAATCACGCCATTATTTGATTTTTGTAATCCTATATATCTTGGCCTTCATAAGCAGTCACTAAAACCTTTGCAACTCGCGCAAAACACTGCTGCTCGAATAATCTTCGGATTATCAAGCCAGGAACACATAACTCCTATTATGAAGGAGCTACATTGGCTACCTATAGCTTATCGTATAAAATATAAAACCACTATATACATTTTCAAAATCAAACATCACTGTTCTGCAAACAGTCTGGCTACTCTCATTCAATCAGACGTCAGCAAAAGACCTAGAAGATTAGGATCTACCAATAGAGTCAACACATCACTTGACTTTAGAAAAGCACGTAAAGAAACAACAGAAAGGGCATTCTCGTTTGCGGCACCAAAGATTTGGAACTCTCTTCCAAATGATTTAAGAGCAGCTCAGGACCTTAAAGACTTTAGAAAGCAACTAAAAAACTGTCTTGTTTATTGAGCATTATGGTCTAACTGAATAATTAATTCAATGTTTAAGAGAAAAACAATCATTTAGTAAGCTGTATTATAGCTCACGTTGTATTATAGTACACAATGTAAATAGCGCTTTATATCTTTCTGTAAAACACACTATGTTACTTTACATGTAATTATCATTACTACATGTTCATATTATCACTGCTTTTATATTTCTTGTTTGTTAAACCGCTTTGATTGTTTGATAAGGCGGTATAAAAATATCATTAAATAAATAAATAAATAAATAAATCCTGCTTCTTTGATGATTTGCTCTGCATATAAATTGGACAGAAATTGGGAAATGATGCAGCCTTGTTGTACACCTTTGCCAGTTTTAAATATTACATTTCTTCTTGTTCCATTCAAAATTTTGTTCCTTGATCAATGTAAAGATTGTGCATGAGAATTATCAGTGTTCTGGTATATCCATGCTTTTAATGTGGCTGAGAGTTTTTCATCATTTAACCAATCAAATGTCTTGTTGTTGTCAATAAAAACATATGTATATATGCTTTTGGTATTTTGCATTTTCAGAGATCCATCTCTTGTCACTCATCCTTTCCTAAACCCTGCTTGCACTTCCGGAAGTTTTTGTCCCAGGTATGATTGTAGTCTCCACTGAATGATCTTGAGTAAAATCTTGCTGGCATGTGAGATCACAGTGATTGTGCAATAATTTCCAGTCAATCAGATCAACCTTCTTCAGTATTGGTATGAACACAGATTTTTTCTAGTCAGTTGCTCATGATGTTGTATTCCAAATTTCCTGGCAGAACCTTTTAATTATTGTAACAGCTGTATCTGATAAGAACATAAGAAATGCCATACTGGGTCAGACCAAGATCCATCATGCCCAGTATCCTGTTTCCAACAGTGGCCAATCCAGATCACAAGTACCTAGCAGTTTCCCAAAATGGCACACAGGTTCCATACTGCTTGTATTGGGGCAAGCAGTGGATTACCAGGGTCCTCTTTAATAATGGTTTATGGACTTTTCTTCCAGGAACTTGTCCAAACCTTTTTTAAACCTAGCTACACTAACAGCTTTTACTACATCCTCTGGAACGCATCGCAGAGTTTGATTACGTGTTGACTGAAAAAATATTTTCTATTATTAGTCTAAAATGGGTTACACTGTAGCTTCATTGCATGTCCCCTAGTCATTCTACTTTTTGATGGTGTAAAGAATCAATCTACATTTACCCGTTCCACTCTATACATTAATTTATAGACCTCTATCATATCTTTCCTCAGCTGTCTCTTTTCCAAGATGAAGAGCCCTAACCTTTTAAGCTGCTTTTCATAGGTGCATCCTTCCATCCCCTTTTGGTGGCTTTTCTAATTCTGCTATATCCTTTTTAAGATACGGTCACCAGAATCGCACACAATATTCCAGCTACGGTCGCACCATGGAATGAAACAGAGGCATTATGATATCCTTTGTTTTATTCTCCATTCCTATCCTTATGATTCCTACCGGTAGCATCCTATTTGCCTTCTAGGCCACTGCTGCACACTGGGCAGAGGGTTTCAACATGTTATCCACGATGGCGCCTAGATCTCTTTCATGGGTGATGGTTCCTAATGTGGAACCTTGCATTGTGTAACCATACTTTGGGTTGTTCTTTCCTACGTGCATAACTTTGCGCTTGTCCACATTAAATTTCATCTGCCATTTGAACGTCCATTCTTCCAATTTATCAAGGTCTTGCAATTTTTCTTGCATCTTGCAATTTTTCACAATCCTCTTGAGTTTTAACAAATTTGAATAATTTTGTATCATCTGCCAATTTGATATCTGTATTGCTTCAGTGGGAATGCCATCAATTCTCGGTGATTTGTTCTTTGATAATGTTTTCAATGCTTATTCAAATTCATTATCAATGATTGCTGATCATAAGGTACAGGTTGAAATGGCTATTGATCCGCTTGATCTTTGACTCATTGTGTTCTTTCCATCTTTTCTTAATCTCACCATCATTTAATATAGATCCTTGAGTGATTTTTATCATTCCAATTCAAGGATGGAATTTTATCTTGTAGCTTGAGGAAAGCCAATCGTATTCTTCCTCTAGTTCCTGGTTCTTTTTCCTTGCATGCATCATTGTGGTACTTCTCTTTATCTCATCTTGCTGCACAATGGAGATTTCTGTTAAAGTTCCATGATTAACATTCTCTTCTGGCTTTAGTTCTTCTACATTTCTGAAGAAATTTTCAAAGTTTCTAAAGTCATCATAAGAACATAACTTATGCCATACTGGGTCAGACCAAGGTCCATCAAGCCCAGTATCATGTTTCCAACAGTAGCAAATCTACAGTAAGTCACAAGTACCTAGCAGTTTCCCCAAAAGACACAGGTTTCACAATGCTTGTATTGGGGCAAGCAGTTGATTGCCTGGGTCCCCTTTTAATAATGTTTTATGGACCTTACCTCCAGGAACTTGTTCAAACCTTTTTTAAATCTGGCTACACTAACAGCCTTTACTACATCCTCCGGTAATGAATTCCAGAGTTTGATTATGCGTTGAGTGAAGAAATATTTTCTCTTTAGTCTTATATGGGTTATACTGTAGCTTCATTGCATGTTTCGTAGTCTTTCTAAATTTTGATGGCATAAACAATCGATCTACGTTTACCCGTTCCACTCCATTCATTAATTTATAGACCTCTATCATATCTCTCTTCGGCCATCTCTTTTCCAGGTTGAAGAGCCCTAACCTTCTTAGCCTTTCCTCATAGGGGTATCCTTCTATCCCCTTTACCATTTTGGTGGCTCTTCTCTGTACCTTTTCTAATAATGCTATATCCTTTTTAAGATATGGCGACCAGAATTGCACACAATATTTGAGGTGCAGTCATACCATGGAATGATACAGAGGTTGTTTTATTCTCCATTTCTTTCCTCATGATTCCTAGAATTTCATTTGCTTTCTTGGCTGCCACTGCACACCGTCAGAGGGTTTCAACATGTTATCCACGAAGACGCCTAAATCTTTTTCCTGGGTGGTTGTCCTAATGTGGAACCTTGCATCGTGTAACCATAGTTTGGTTTGTTCTTTCCTAGGAGCATAACTTTGCAATTGTCCACATTAAATTTCATCTGCCATTTGAACATCCAGTCTTCCAATTTATTAAGGTCCTCTTGCAATTTTTCACAATCCTCTTGAGTTTTAACAACTTTGAATAATTTTGTGTCATCTGCAAATTTGATTACCTCACTCGTTATTCTCATTTCCAGGTCCTTTATGAACATGTTAAAAATCAGTGGACCCAGCACAGATCCCTGAGGTGCTCCACTATTCATCTTTCTCCATTGGGAAAATTGACCATTTAGCCCTACCCTCTGCTTTCTATCTTTTAACCAGTTCCTGATCCACAATAGTACACTGCCTCCTCTTCCATGAGGGACCTTGTCAAAGGATCTCTGAAAATCATCGACCAACCCACTTTTGCCTATCTGTTTATTTTCACCTTCAAAAAGATATAACAGATGAGTGAGACAAGATCGTCCATGGCTAAAGTTATGTTGACTGTCTCCCATTAAGCTATGACTATCTATATGTTCAGAAATTTTGTTCTTAATAATGATTTCTACCATTTTCCCAGTACTGACATCAGGCTCACTGGTCTATAGTTTCCTAGATCACCCCTGTAACCTTTTTTAAAAATTGGCATTACATTAGCCACCCTCCAATCTTCAGGTATTACTGATGATTTTAATGATAGTTCACAGATTAGTAATAGTAAGTCTGCAATCTCATATTTCAGTTCTTTCAGCACCCTCTGATGTATACTATCCGGTCCAGGTGATTTTCTGCTATTCACAATAGTTGTAATACAATTACACAATAGTTATAATACATCTACCCAGTTTATCAATATTTCTTTCTAGTTTTCTGCTGTATCAGCATTAAATGCCATTTCAGGCATGGGTAATATCCCTACATCTTCTTCAATAAAGACCGAAGCAAAGAATTCATTCAGTCTCTCCACTATGGCCTTGTCCCCTCTTAGTGCCCCTTTTACCCCTCTTATCATCCAATGGTCCAACAGACTCTCTCACAGGTTTTTTGCTATGAATATACTTGAAAACATTTATTTTATATGTTTTTGCTTCCACAGCAAGCTTTTTTTCAAATTCTCTCTTTGCCTGACTAATCAGTGCCTTGCATCTAACTTGTCAGTGCTTATGTTGTTTCCAGTTTTCGTTATTTGGCTCCTTTTTCCATTTCCTGAAAGATGGTTTTTTGGCTACAACAGCCTCACCTTTAAACCATCCTGCCAGTTTTTTTACTTCTTTCCACTTTCCTTAAAGCTTGGAATACAGCTGGTCTGGGCTTCGAAGATAGTATTTTTAAACAACACCCATGTTTGATGTAAATCTCTAACCTGTTCAGCTGCTCCTTTTTAGTTTTTTCTTGACTAATATAGTAACACAGTAACATAGTAAATGACGGCAGATAAAGACCAGTATGGTCCATCTAGTCTGCCCAGTAAGATGGCAAGAGTAGGTGCACCAGCCGCTCTGTGCAGGCCACCCCTCCCCATGTCTTTGTTTAGGGGTGAACCCACCGCTCCATATAGGAAACCCTTGTTTATTTTGATTTTATTCTGTTGCAGTAAAGGGATCCACTGTGTCTGTCCCATGCCATTTTGAATACTGTCACTGTATCTGCCCCCACCACTTCCATCGGGAGGGCATTTCAAGCATCCACCACACTTTCAGTGAAAAAGTATTTCCTGACATTGCCTTTCAATTTATCCCCTTGCAGCTTAATGTTATGCCCTCTTGTTTTACAGCTTCCCCGTCTTTGGAAGAGGTTTGTTTGTTCATTATTTCTCTTTAAGTATTTAAAGGTCTGAATCAAATCTCCCCTATCCCTCCTTTCCTCCAGAGTATACATAGTTATGTCTTCATGTCTCTTCTCATAAGACTTCTGACACAGGCTCCAAATTATTTTGGTCACCTTCCTCTGAACCGTTTCCAGTCTTGTAACATTATTGCAAGATATGGGGGTATGTTTACTAAACCGTCTTAATGTGCGCTCTGCAACATTATCACGCGATAAGGTACCTTATCGCGCAATAATGGCGCTTTATCGGGTGTACAGGTACCTTAGCACGCGATAACACGCGCAGCGGCGCAAATGAGCGTTGAGGGTGGAGAAAGGCTCCCGGAGGGCGGAGGAAGGCTCCCCAGGGGTGGAGAGAGAGGGTCAATGGGCGGAGAGTGGGAGGGGAGAGGCTCCCCGCACACTATCGCTTTGAAATCAAGGGGCTGAAAACTAACACCAGTGAAACCCTGGCGTTAGAGCTGATTTAAAGGGAAAAGAAACCATTTCTGTCAGCAATGTACAGCAACACCAGGGAAACTTACAAAAAAGTGATAAGTGTGATACATGTGCACGGAACAAAAGGGCAAATAAACATTGAAAATGACCAGAAGAAAATGTAAAAAAAACATAACCAAGCTGGCCAATAGTGATATTAATGGGAAATATCAAAAAACACTCCCGAGAAAGCTCCAAAAAAATAATATTAGTTTTGGAAGGGTCTATGCTCCGTCCCCATACAAGGTGAATGAGCCCACAGTGAAATTGCGCTGATCAGGGTTTTCCCTCTCCTTTGGACAGGTTTCCTATGGCATGCACATGTTCCGCAACAGCAGGGCGGGCATTTCGGAACGGGCAACTGGACAGATGCTGGAAAAGGGGACACAGAGGGCTGCAGGCGGCACATGCTGTGGTGCAGCTGGGCCACAGTGTGGACTAGGGTGATGCCTAGGTGGCCCATAGGAATGCTGAAACAGTAGAGCAGCCAGACAGCAACTGATGAGGCCCAACATGGGCACGAGTTTGTTTCCCACAGTGTCACAGGGGATAGTACCCAGCAGGTACCCCCAAGGGTACAGAACATTGGCAGGCGGTGCTGGGGGGAAGCGTGGACAGCTATGCAGGTACCCCTACCCCAGAACATGCACAGCAGGCAGCCGCCTACCCGCACACTGGATGGCCTGAGACTGCACACCACCAGCACCACCAGCAGAAGGGCATGTCAGCATAGTGGCGGAGGGGTCTGGTGGTGGAGGGGGCAGTGGCAGCTGCCCAGAGCAGACCATGGCCTAGCCCTGTGTAGGTGGGTGCCATGCACTGCAACAGACAGGCCCTGTCTGACGAACAGTCATGGTATCACCAGGGAATGCACTTACTCTGTGACTACACGGTGGTGCAGTGCACACAGCCAGTGTGTTCAGAAGCAAAAGATCACAGGTTCAAGTTCCAGCTGTGTTTCCTGCCAACCCAGTCCCCCATATTTTACCCACTGCTAATACAGACAGACCCTTTATTGCAGATGACGTAAACATGCCCAAAACACCTACATTTTACCCTACAGAGCACAGACACCATAAACATGCGCATTATCTAGAGCAGAGTGCACCCAAATGCAGTCCTGGAGGGCCAAACACCATTCAGGTTCCATGCTTCCTCTAATAGAGATGCCTGTGCTGCATTTCTATGCGCCGCCCCCATGGTATGCAGATGTATCTCATGCATATTCATTAGGGACAGCATGAAAACCCGAACAGTGTTTGGCCCACCAGGACTGGAGTTGGGAATCTCTGCCCTAAAGCAGCGGCCAACAGGGGCAGACACACCCGCGCCCACAGGCTCCATTATCCAATGCCTCCTGGAGAGGCAGGATGTTGGGCCCTGCGTGCATCTCCCAATACTAGCACTTGCATACCTTAGCAATGCCACCCTAAACCTGGGAATACGGTACACATCTATCAAAAGGTTGCTATGATTGCTGGCAGATAGCAATTCCGAAGTTAAGTACAATTTTCTGATTGAGCCGCATCATAGCAACCCTTCTGATGTCTGGAGTGTGCTGCAGGTCTTGTGTCTGACAGTGTTTACCACCCTGGGGAGTGACCCCAACAGTATTGTGTACCATAGCCATGCCTGCACTGTGCCCAGGACTGGTGCGATGGCGAGGGCTGCCAAACACCTCTATAGTTGCACAATGCTGGCATAGCTGTGTGGAGTGTGTGTCTGTCTATCCAGTGTGTGGTGGCTGCCCACATCCTCCACAGCCCACACTGCTAGCACTGTTGCCAGTATTGGCCTGCCAATGTGCATAATGAGGAGCAAGGTACTGTGGATATAGCCTGGATAGGGTGGCCTGGTCTGGATGCATCTGCACAGGGCATAGGGCAATGACTCGGACATTGTAGTGCCCGGCAAACCACCTGCATGGACAGGGTGGCCACAGCATGTCCTGCTGGGAGGTCACTCTCACCCTGACTGAGCAGTGACTAGGTTCCCCCATAGTGCTATATAGTGTTTTTTTCATGTGATATTTATGGGTTCTCTTTTGGGGCCCAATCACTGACTTATCTGCTTGGTGTGTATGCTAACTTCCCAGTTCTTGGTACACGCATCTCCTCCAGGAACATGCACTATGGAATAGCTAGCAGACTGTCTACAGCTAGTATGTGTCTTGCTGGAACACCTTGCAGGGTGCAGCGGCTGGAGGCTTGCTGATGGAAAATGTCAGATAGTAGTGGGGTGCAGCTGAGCATTTCCAGGCCTACTGTCTGTCTGCTATTGCTTTATGGATGTATACAGATCTGCATTGACTGCGCTGTAGGGTGTCTGTTCCCCAGCAGGACTGGGGTGGATGGTCCCCTCTACTGCCACCATTGCAGGGAGGTAGAATGTGGATCTGTTGATGAGAGATCCTATTTCCCACCCTGAGCCCCAGAGGGTGGGTTGGGTGGTGGTACATAATCCGCCTATGGGTCCAAACACCCCCCCCTCTCCTCCTCCTCCTCCTCCTCCTCCTCCTCCATCATTTAACCATGGCACCAACACAGGATATGCACTATTCTGGGTGCATTGTAGCCCATAAGGGCTTGACCTGATTGACAACTACAGACGGACACAGATGTATTCTAGGTGTGTCTGCAGAAACTACCTATCACACACAGTAGCACTGATGGGGACCTGCAGCATGGTGTATATCAGCCTTGAAAGGTGCTGTGGACCTGGTGCTGGGCGCCCCACCTCACCCTCAGGGTGAGCACAGTACCCGCACAATGTGACGGTCTGTAGCTACTCTGTGCCAGTAACACACACGGTCAGTACCCCCTACCAGGCTGAGGTGCTGTGGGGGTGCACACGGTCAGTTCCCCCTACCAGGCCGAGGTGCTGTAGGGGTGCATACCCCATCTTGTGATCATCTGTAGACTGCTGATTTGCATGTGCAGTGCATCATGGGTACGGGTGGGTTAACCCTATCCTGGTAACCACAGCAGACAGTTTGTGTGGTGACCTGCAGTCCTTCTGTAGCCAGCCAGGGGTTTGTTAGTAGCTATAGAGCTGTAGCCCACTGGTTACTTCACTGCCTGTGGAGCTGCCTGTTCAAACCCACAGTGGGTTTATTTGATAGGGATGTCCAAGGCATTGTCTATTTTTAATGTACATTAGTGCTGCCAGCAAAAACACCCTCAGAGTACTGTAGCCAAAAGGTGCTTCATAAGGCGCCCCATAAGGTGCCTTATAAGGTGTCCTATAAAGCGCCTTATAAGGTGCCTTATAAGGTGTCCTATAAAGCGCCTTATAAGGTGCCTTATACGGCATCCTATGAAGCGCCTTATAGGGTGCCCCATAGGGGACATTATAGGGTGCCTTGGCGGACAATGCACTTTATAATGTGCCCTATGGAGTGCCTTATAGAGTGCCTTATGCGGCACCTTAGGTTACAACACGTGAGGGTGTGTTTGCTGGCAGCACTAATTAAAATATAAATAACATGCCTCAAAAAGCAATACTTACACATAACAGCTGATGCCTCAGCCAGCCATATGCATTAGGCACACTGGGGGATCAAACTCATGACCCCTGTGCCATCAGTCAGTGTACTGACCATTGTGCTACACCTCTGTTTCTGTGTTTGCATGTCTGCGTGCCTACTTAAGATTACCATGCGTTAACATGCTTAGCGGCTTCTTGCACGATAATGTGCGCAGCGCGCGTTATCGCGCGATAATCCCGTTTTGCTATGCTAAGACCGAAACACCCATTCCTTTTATGGCAGCCTGCACACTATCGTCGGGCGCACGTTAGTAAACATACCCCATGGTCTCCAAACCTGAACACAGTATTCCAAGTGAGGCATCAGCAGTGACCTATACAGTGGCATTAGTACCTCTTCCTTTCTGCTGGTAATTCCTCCTGCTTTTGCCACCGCCTTGTCGCACTGTTTTGCCACCTTGAGATCCTCAGAAATAATCACACCAAGGTCCTTCTTCTGGTCAGTGCACACCAACCTCTCGCCCCCTATCACGTACATTTCCCTTGGATTTCTGCTTCCCAAGTGCATGACACTGCACTTCTTTGCATTAAACCTTAACTGCCAAGCATTAGACCATTCTTTCAGTTTTTGTAGATCTTTCCTCATGTTATCCACTCCCTCAGGGGAGTCCATTCTGTTGCAAATTTTCGTGTCATCTGCAAAAAGACAGACTTTTCCATTCAGTCCTTCATAATATCACTCACAAATACATTGAATAGTGCCGGGCCCTGGGCTAAACCCTGGGGCACCCTACTAATCACCCTTCTTTCATCCAAGTGAGCTCCATTTACCATCACCTTCTGTCGTCTGTCAGTCAACCAATTTCTGATGGAGTTCACCACCTTGGGACCAATTCCCAAACTACTGAGTTTATTGATAAGCCTCCTATGAGGAACAGTATCAAAGGCTTTGCTGAAATCCAGGTAGATGACATCCATCGTATGCCCCTGATCTAGTTCTCTGGTCACCCAGTCAAAGAACTCAATCAGATTTGTTTGACAAGATCGTCCTTTGGTAAAACCATGTTGCCTCGGATCATGCAATCTGGTTGTGAGAAAGTCCACTATTCGCTCTTTCAGGAGTGCCTCCATTACTTTTACCACCACCAAGGTAAGGCTCACGGGCCTGTAGTTTGTCACTTCTTCCCTGTCACCACTTTTGTGAAGAGGTACCACATCGGCCCTTCTCCAGTCCTGAGGAACTTCTCCTGTTTCCAAGGATCTGTTGAAAACATCCTTTAATGGCCCTGCAAGAACCTCTCTGAGCTCTTTCAGTATCCTGGGATGTATCCCATCCAGTCCCATGGCCTTGTCCACTTTCAGTTTTGCAAGTTATTCTAACACATCATCATCATGTGAATGGTGTAGTATCTACTTTATTCCCATTTTTATATTTGGGAGTCACAAGTGGTCTTTCTACAGGATTTTCTTTAGTAAAAACAGAGCAGAAGTATTTGTTTAGCAATGTGGGCTCATAGTCTCCCTTTTGAAAGTTAAAAGGTAGTACTGTGGATTTCCTTGCCCCCCTTCCTCCATTTATTAAATGAAACACGATGATGCTATGATCGCTATTGCCAAGTGGCCCCAACACCCTTCTCTTGCACCAGATCCTGGGTTCAACTAAGTACTAGATCCATAATGACTTCCCCTCTTGTCGGTTCATGAACCATTTGCTCCAAGAAGTAGTCATTTATTTCATCTAGAAACTTTATCTTCCTAACATGTCCTGCCATGACACTTAACCAGTCGATACCGGGGTAATTGAAATCAGCCATTATTATTATTGTGCTGTAAATATTGTTAGCTTCCCTGATTTCTTTGAGCATTTCATCATCTATTTGTTCATTCTGTCCTGTCCGTCGATAGTAAACCCCTACTGCTATCATCTTCCCCTTTTTCCTGCTAAACTTTAATCCTGTGTGACTCAATTCCCTCTCTAACATACAGGCCGATGCAGAAAGCCGGACTAGATCCATGCTGGATCGATTTTTTTTTTTATGTTCCCGAGAACGCACACATTTTAACGTGCGATGCAGGAAGGTTAGGGTATGCAAATGCCCGCCATGGTAACCGTGCACATGCAAATGAGCCACCATAGAATTAAACTGGGAGAACATGCCAAACACATGCGCATAAGAAATCTGCCCTAGTTTGACATGCTCTCCAGGCACTACGCAGCTAATTTGCATATCAGCCCCAACAGTACTTTGATGACATCAGGGATGATCGTGGCATTGGGAAAAGCCCCTGATGCCATCAAAATACTGTCGGGGCTGGTGCCCAACAACAGAGAAACCCTGGTGGCCCAGCAGCCCAGCAGCCCCAATCCCAACAGTATTCTGATGGCATCAGGGCCGATCAAGACCACAAAATCCCTCAAAGCCATCAAAATACTGCCAGGGACTGGTACCCTGACAAAAAGTAATCACCTGGTAGTCTAGCGGCCCCTGTAACCCCACCCCCTCACTAAGAAAATAACCTGGTGGTCTAGTGGCCCTTGAACCCCCCACCCCAAAACCCAACATAAAAGTGAAATCACCTCCAAGTAAAAAAAAAAAAAAAAAAGAATAACATTTATCTGGTGGTCTAGTGGCCCTTGAACCCCCCAATCCAATATAAGAGGAAATCACCCCCAAGTAAAAACAAATAAAGTAAAAATTACCTGGTGGTCTAGCGGCCCCTAAATCCAAGTCCCCCCGTACCAAATAGGCAGAAGCGCTGCCTACGCACTCCCGCTCTGGTCTGCCATCTTGTAAAATGGTGCATCTGGCCCCGCATGGTGCATTCTGGGATCCACTTGATGGGGTTTGACTGCCTTATAAGAGCTTTTTTGTCACCATCTAAGGAGAGAAAAGCACCCAGTGTCATCAAAATACTGGCTGGGGCACATGATAATAAAACTTGTGGTGCTATGGCTGGTTGCGAAATCTTCTACACCTGTTTCTGCATTGGATGTAGCCATGATTTACATACCAGCCCCAATGATTAAATGAATCCTAATTATTGAAATGTATTTAAAATCAATTTAAATACACATGGCATTAATTGGGCGCTAGTTTTTCTGTCGGCGTTTATATCTATTTCCTGCATTTAAAGGATCATAAAATGTGCTTAAACATTTTGTTATGAGCTCGTAAAGCCCGTACTAGCTGCCTGTATCATCCTGATAGAGTACAACCCCTCCACTAATTTGATCTACTCTATCTTTGCGATATAATTTGTACCCAGGTATCACAGTGTCTCACTGATTGTCCTCCTTCCACCAGGTCTCTGAGATACTGATCATATCTAACTTCTCATTTAGTGCTATATATTCTAACTCTCCCTTCTTATTTTTTAGACTTCTAGCATTTGCATACAAACATTTTAGAGGCTGTGTTTTATTCATATTAATCTGGTTACCAGTAGACAGGGGTAATTTGGAAACTTTAAATTCTGTCTGCTCTGTACTTATGGGCATTTGGGTTACTTTTGTCTTTATTGGAACTTCTCTGTTGATATGCCCTAACTTCAGGCTTTTGCTAGTATCCTTCAAGGATACATTCTTCAAACATGTGCTCTTGAGTGACTGTCGGCTTTCCCTATTATCTAGTTTAAAAACTGCTCTATTTTCTTTTTAAAGGATAAGGCCAGCAGCCTGGCTCCATCCTAGTTAAGGTGGAGCCCATCTCTTTGGAAAAGCCCCTCCTTACCCCAGAATTTTGCCCAGTTCCAAACAAATCCAAAACCCTCATCCTTGTACCATTGTCTCATCCACACATTGAGACTCCAGAGCTCTGCCTGCCTTTTGGGTCCTGCGCATAGAACGGGAAGCATTTCGGAGAATGCTATTCTGGAAGTTCTGGATTTCAACTTCCTACCTAAAAGCCTAAATTTGGCCTCCAGAACCTCCCTCCCACACTTTCCTATGTCATTGGTACCAACATGTACCAAGACAACAGACTCCTCCCCAGCACTATCTAAGACTTCGTCTAGGTGGTGCGTGAAGTCTGCTACCTTCGCACAAGGCAGGCATGTTACCAGGCGATCCTCATGTCCATCAGCCACACAGCTATCTACATGTCTAATGAATGAATCACCAACTTTAACAACTGTCCTAACCCTTCTATCGTGGGCACATGACCTTGGAGAAACCTCCTTGATGTGAAGGGTTTTACATCATCTGGAGGACAGATCCTAGCTACAGGATCACTTCCTATTTCAGAAGATTAATACTCATAGGGGTATGTTTAATAAACCATCTTAATGTAGCAGCGGTGACGTTATCATGCGATACATAACGTTATTGCGCGTTAATGGCGCTTTACCATGCGAGAACGTCACGTATTGTGCGATAATGACTGCAGTGGCGTTAAGGTGTGCAGAGGATGGAGTAAGGCTTCCCAGAGGGCGGAGTAAGGCTCCCCAGGTGTGGAGAGAGGGGGTCAATGGGCGGAGAGTGGGCGGGGAGTGGATCCATGCACACTAATGCTGTGAAATGAAGCTCTGAAAATTAGCGCCAGTGAAAACCTCGCGCTAGGCACATTTGCAGGACAGAGAAACCATTTCAGTCAGCAATGTACAGCAAAGGCAGGGAGACCTTGAAAAGTGATAGCAGTGATACATGTGCAGCAACCAAAAAGGCACAAACCATAAATAATGACCAGTACCAAAATTGAAATCCAAAACACCGAGCTGGCCATTAGAACAAATAATGATAAGCGGTAATGAACACACCCTATAAAGAGGTAAAAGGACGAGTGCACATTTGGAAGGGTCAATTCACAGTCCCCCCACAAAGTGAATGTACCAACATAGAAATAGTGCTCATGAGGGTTTTCTGTGGTATGCATGGGGTAGCTTACCTTTGTGGCTTACATATGTGTAGCAACAGCAGAGTGGGCACATGAGAAAGACACTATGGTGATGGTGTAACTGGGGTACAGGGGGCTGCAGGTGGCACATGCAGTGGGCCAGCTGGGGCACAGTGTGGACAAGGCAGATGCCTACCTGGCACATAGGAATGCAGAAAATGAAAATCAGCAAGACAGCAACTGACCAGGGTCCAATATGGCTATGAGTGTGCGTCCCACAGTGTCCCAGGGGATAGCACCCAGCAGGTACCCCCAAGGGCACAGAACATTGGCAGGTGGTGCCGGGGGGATGTGCTGATGTCCATGTCAGCACCCCTACCCCATACCCCACACCATTGGTACCCGCCTAGCGCACACTGGATGGCATGGGACTGTGCACCACCGGTAGAAGGGCATGTCAGCATGGTGGTGGAGGGGGTGCTGGTGCCAGAGGAGGCAGTGGCAGCTGCCCACAGCAGAGCAAGGCCAAGCCCTGTACAGGTGGGTGGCGTGCAGTGCAACAGATAAGGTCTGTCTGAGGAACAGTCATGGGATCCCCAGGGAACAACCTCCCAGTGTTGTGCAGTACACACAGCCAGTGTGCCTAAAGGCACAAGGTCACCGGTTCACATCCCAGCTGGGGCCCCTGAAGACCATGCCCCACTATTTTACCCTACAGTGTGCAGACACCATAAACATGTCCACTGCCTAGAGCAGAGGTTCCCAACCCCAGTCCTGGAGGTGCAAACACCATTCAGGTTGTCAGGATGTTCCTAAGAAATATCCATGAGATGCATTTACATACACTGCCCCCATTGTATGCAAATGTATCCATGCATATTCATTAGCAACATCCAGAAAACCGGAATCATGTTTGGCCTACCAGGACCGGAGTCTGTACCTTCTGCACCAGAGCTGCGGCCAACAGATGCACAAACACCCACACCCACGGGCACCACTATACAAAGCCTCATGGAGAGTCAGGCTGTTGGGCCATGCGTGGAGCAGCAGCTACCACCACCTGCACCTGTATCCTTAGCAATGCAGTCAGATCCATGGAAACACGTTCCACATATGTATCAAAAGCTTGCTATGATTAATGTGAGATCACAAAACCTAACTTAAAACAATTTTGTAAAATAGATTCATCATACCAACCTTTCTGATATCTGTGGAGTATGCTGCATTTATGTTTACAACACTGTCTACCACCTTGGAGAGTGACCCTAATAGTATTGCGTACCTTCGCACTGCCTGCACAGTGCCGAGGACTAGTGTGGCGGCCAGGACTGGCAGCCACCTCTACCATTGCACAATGCAGAAATAGATGTTGGAGTGTGTATATGTCTATCCAGTGTTTTGCGGATGCCTACACCTTACTGAGTCCACAATGCTTGCACAGTTTCCAGCGTTAGCCTGCCATTGTGCATAATGAGGGCCAAGGTATTGTGGGTATTGGCCGGACAGGGCGGTCTGGGCAGGATGCATGTGTACAGGGCATAGGGCAATAGCTGGGATATTGTAGTGTGCATCCACCCACCTGCAAGGACACAGTGGCCACAGCATGTTATGCTGGGAGGTCAGTCCCACTCTGACTGAGTAGTGACTACGGCATGTCCAGGTTCCCACATAATGCTATATACATTCTCTGTAAGTGATATTTTTGGGTTCCCATTTCTGGGGCCCAATCACTGACAAACCTGCTTGGTGTGTGTGCGCCAGCTCCCATGCTTGGGTGCACAGTGTTCCTTTTGGAACATGCACTATGTATGTGCTAGCAGACTGTCTGTAGTTAGCATGTGTATGGCTGCAACACCTTGCAAGATGCAGTAGGTGCACACTGACTGCCCTCTGCTGGTGCATGTCAGAATGTAGTGGGGGGCAGCTGAGCTGACCAGGCACACTGACAGTGGTCCAGTTCAATATGCAGATCTGCATCAGCTCTCTGTTGGCTGGGGGGTTGCTGGTCCCACAGTCTGTCATCATGTACCTCAACTGGCCCTATTGCAAACAGTGATAGTGTGTGTCTGTTGTTCGCAGATCGTGTTCCTTACCCTGACCCACAGAGGGCGGACTTGCTATGTATATCTTCGTCATGTGAGTCCAGACACACCCCTGCTCTAAAAACAGGTGTCCATGGCAACCTCACTGAATATACATTATGTTGCGAGCATCCTGGTCCACATGGGCTACACATTACTGGCAAATATAAATGGACATAGAAAACATCCAAGGCTGTCTGCAAAGAATACCCCACACACTGGCAGTAATGGTGAACTGCAGCAAAACCTACTGTAAACAACCCAGGTACTGTGGACCTGATGCTGTCCACATGACTTTACCCTCAGGGTGAGCACAGAACACGCACAATGGCATGGTCAGTAGGCACACTGTGCTAGTAACACGCACAGTCAGTCCCCCTACCCAGTTGACGTGCTGCAGAGGTGCAAACCCCATCTGGTAAGCAGATGTAGACTGCTGTTCTGCATGTGAATTGCATCATGGGTACTCTTGGTGCTAACCTATCCTGGTAGCCACACCAGACAGTGTGTCTGGTGACCTGCACTGGTTCAGTAGCTAGCCATAGTTTAGCTACAACCAATAGTGATGTAGGACAATGGTTAATATAATGACCTCAGTGGGAGAGGTCATGGGCTCAATACCCCAGTGGGCCTGTATATTGATGTATCTGGGTGGATATGATATACCATGTTATCATTACATCAGAGCCTTTTACCACATGAAAAGTTTTTTTAAAGTGTGGCCAGTCGCATGCAGTGGGTATGTTGGAAGAGTGGTGTGGGCTGCAGGTTGCTAGATTAGCTGGTGAATTATATACAAAGTGCGTCTGTCAGTAAAACTGTTTGAGACTATGGCCGTTTATGCCTGTAAAAGTCTGACATAGATGTGAAATCAGTGTGTACACCCCAAAGCACCCTCAGCTCAGTTGCCCAAACTAAGGTGCCCTTTAAAGTGCCCTAGCTGTGTCCTTACACTATCCCAGTAAGCAGAGCAGAAAGTGTGTGCAGATGACCTGGTGTAGCTGTGAAACCAGCCATTACACTGTTAAAAAGGCATAGCACACTGGTTAATACAATGCCTTCACAGCCAGTGGTGATGGGTTTGAGACCCCAGTGTGCCAACATCAAGATAAATACCTAAGACATATATTGTGGTAAGAAGAGTCAGACACATGACTGCAGCATAAATCTTTTCACCATAGCTGTGTGCCTCATAGCATAGCATGGTGTGGCAGGAAGTGCATCATAAGGTGCCCTATGAAGTGGCCTGGACAAAGGGCAGAAAGCCTGCGGCGGCGCCACTGTTTGGCGTGTACCGGCCGTGGCACAGGCACGTATCTAGTGCGCCATAGTGATGCGCAGTAGTGTGCTTTGATGCATGGCGTCGCGTTGATGCGTGGCAGCGCGCATGCGCGCATATGTGATGTGCGTGCATGCGTCAGCAAGGCATCGGAGAAAATAGCAACGCAGTCCAGGAAGCCTGCCTTCACCTGTCGGGAGCTGCGACACCTTGCAGGACTAATCTGCACTAGGCAGCACAAATTATTCCCCGGCTCCTCCAAACGCCAGGACCTCTGCCGCATTAGGAGGGCATGGGAGCGCATCACGAGGCAGTACAATCGTCTTGCTGACTACCCATGTGAGGTAAGTGTATGGAGACAGGTCACACAATGCAAGTAGTGCAACACATTATCCAGCAATGAACACACATCATACATATACAACATGGTATAGACACCAGTCTTTGGGCCATCCAGTGCTGAATGTAGCTGCGTATGCTGCTGTGTGTAGGTATGCCCTATCCCCAGGATGCTAAGGACCTGATCACAGAGGTCCAGTTGTCAGCCTGGTGTTATGGTACCTGCTGCTGTTGATGTGCCAAAATCCACCCTAACTCCAGGAGCACTTAGATCTGGCTAAAGAGGTCTGGTAAACAGCATACTGACATGGTAGGTTCACCAGTTGCAGGTTCACAGATCTGCGCTACCCCCAAGAGTCCTGAGACCTGATGACACAGGTGTGTAATAAATCCAGATATTGTGGTAGTTTATGCAGGGTCAGGTCACACATCTGCCCTACCCCCAGGAGGCCCAGACCTGATTACACAGGTCTGTAATAAATCCTGTTAGTATGGTAGTGTATGCAGTTGCAGGTTCACACATCTGCCCACCCCAGGAGGAATGTGACTTGATCAAAGTGGTCTGTTATCCATCCTGGTGGTATGTTCGTTTATGCATTTGCAGGTTAAAACATCTGCCCTACCCCCAGGGGGCCTGAGACCTGATCAAAGTGATCTGTCAGTCACCCTGGTGTTATGGTCTTTGTTGCTGTTGATGTGTTCTAATCCACCCTACCCCCAGGAGCCTTGAGACCTGATCAAAGGGGTCTGTTATCCATCCTGGTGGTATGGTCGGTTATGCATTTGCAGGTTAAAACATCTGCCCTACCATCAGGGGGCCTGAAACCTGATCAAAGTGGTCTGTCAGTCACCCTGGTGTTATGGTATGTGCTGCTGTTGATATGTTCTGATCCACCCTACTCCCAGGAGTCCTGAGACCTGATCAAAGTGATCTGTCGGTCACCCTGGTGTTATGGAATGTGCTGCTGTTGATGTGTTCTAATCCACCCTACCCCTAGGAGACCTGAGACCTGATTACAAAGGTCTGTATGAAATCCAGATATTGTGGTAGGTTATGCAGGGTCAGGTCACACATCTGCCCTATTTCCAGGAGGCCCAGACCTGATTACACAGGTCTATTATGGATCCTGATGGTATGGTAGGTGCATCTGTGGTTGTATTCCAATCCACCCCATCCCCAGGAGCCCTGAGACCTGATTACAAAGGTCTGTAATAAATCCAGATATTATGGTAGTGTATGGAGTTTCAGGTCACACATCTGCCCTCTCCCCAGGAGGCCCATACCTGATCGCAGAGGACCATTATAGATGCTGGTGTTAGGGTACCTGCACCTGTTGGGGTTTCACAGTTCTGCCCTAACTCCAGGAGGGCCCAGACCAGATCACAGATGTTACCAGCTCAGCTAGGTGTGGTGGGCTATGCTCCTGTTGCAGTCACCCACAACTGCCTTATTCACAGGAGGCCTTAGTAGTGACCACAGAGGTATAGTAGAAAGCCTAGTGTCATGGTAGTGGCGCCTGGCGATGTGTGCAGGGCCACCCACCTCCCGCTCTATCTCAGAACACATCATTCATGTGTTGTAAGGATAGCATGGTGCCATGGCGGGTGTGTCGGATGATGTGTGTAGGTCAGGCAAACACATAGGTGTGTGCCGGACCACACAGGGAGTTAGGGAACACCTCCCCAGGACACCAGCATGGCCAAACCACATGAGGCATGGTGCTGCCATGTCATGCAAGGAGAGTATAGGAATAGGGTATGGGGAGGTCCGGGGGGTTACGCACAGTACACATAGGTGGCACCTCACACATGCCCAGACCCACAGCCACACATGCAGGGTGCGCTGGCAACAGGTAGTAGAGGACATACTGGCCAGAGCAGCAGAAGCAGCATGCTGCTGCTCACAGAGATGTGTGATATGTGGTGGGCACCCACCAGAGATATCTGGCCCCTAATGCTCCCACCCATTGCTTTCCCCCCCAGGTAGAGGATCTACGGAAAAAGGGTCTGGAGTTGTGGCTGCACTGCCTGGAGGTCCTTGCCCGCCTCCAAAGGAGGGCGCTGGATGAAAGTGGTGGTGAGTGTTGCGGCCTCTGCAGCACAGTACAGCATGTCGCAGTGGCCCAACAGCCTGTGGGAGGCCAAACTGTGTACATGTGGTATGTGACTCACATGATGGTATGCTAATGACTGTCTTCCCCCACAGAGGATGCTACTGCTGGTGAGGGCCCATCTACATCGGGGCCCCCCAGAACACGCCCCACAGCACCAGTCCAGCCAGAGGAGGAGGAGGTGGCAGAGGGCGAAGAGGAAGAGGACAACATGGAGGGGGCGGGAGGGAGGGGAGGGTGAGTTGTATGCGGCAGGGGGTGAGGCGGGCAAGGGGCAGTGGAGGAGGCAGAGGAGGAGGAGGAGAGCGGGGAGGGGTAAGAGAGAGGGTGGGGGGATGGGTCAGGGGGAGGAGGGGGTGTGGAGGGGGAGGGTGGCTCTGTGGGTGGGAGGGGACACAGGACAGCACAGGGCACTGTGGGTCCCTGCCAGCTGCCACATGTGTGCGGTGATGGTGTCCGCCTGGGAGTAGCATCCCCACCCATTGCCACAGACAAGACCCACGCTCATGCCACCACACAAACACTGGGCACCTGGCGTGGATGTGGTGGTAGGTGTGTGCGGGACCTGTATGTGGCAGTGGGTGGTGTGCTGAAATGCCAGTGGACCCAGGACCATACCATCTGGTGGCTGGCAGGCGCCATTCAGTGGTTGGCTGCAGAGATGCACATGCAGCGTGCAGCTGCTATGGGTGGTGCATCTCGACAGCCATCCCCTGATGGGCATCCCCTGGAGCATTTAAGGGGCACAGGGGCGCCCACACACGTGCCCTGTGCTGTCCTGTCAACCGGGACAGAACATGGGGTGTTCTGTAAATATTAAGCAATGTAAATTTGTAAATAAACAAGTTTGTACGTACGGCACAATGGTTATGTGTCTCCCTTACAGACAAACTGTGGACGTGAGCATGGGACATGTGTGTAGATCCCTATGTATATGCATGGTAGACATAGGTAACATACATGGACCGTCTCCACACGTAGGTGTGGGGGCTGCCCATGTGCGTAGGCGTCTGTGTCCCCTGGTGCCCCTGTGATGTGCCGATGTGCAGTGTGTCCCAACAGCTATGGTCACATGCATGCTGCCTGTGATTTGTAGGCTGCATATCTGATGCACCATGCTCGTGGGGCAATAGGGGAAAAGGATAGCAGCAGGTATGTGGCAGTAAGGGTAAGAGGGACTGCTGTACCCAGGAGCTGCACAGGGGGATAGCTGGTGAGGGCGAAACAGGTTGATGCAGATCCCGAGGATGAGCGGTGGGGAACTACAAGTGCTGGGGAAGAGTGACCAGCTGACTGTAGCGAGTTACCTTTGTCTGCCTGTGCTGCATGCAAGCCTATGTGGGTAGACAGCCATGTAGGCCCTGGTGTGGGCAGGGAGGATGGTCACACATGTGTGCATAATAATGGTGAGCATATGGGGTGGGAGAGGGTGACAGATCCCTACAACAGACATGTACCACCATGAACATCTTGCTGGGCAACGGGTGAGGTTGGGTATATCCCCAAGCATAGGTAGGAGGGTGATCACCTTGCACAGTCCATGGCACACAGGGCATGGTATAGCCTATGTGCATTGATTGGTGGCAGTGCAGACACCACACCCCTGAGGGATATGGGTAGGCACATGAGGGCAGGGTGACAACATGGGGTGCAGGGTACTCAGGGGATCACAGTGCCAGACATTGGAAACAAACACATAGGTAGTAATAGGTTTTCATGTCTTTATTTACAATGTTCACATCCTCTGTGGCCGGCCACGGAAACCACGACCCAACCCACCCCTCTGTCCCGGGACTGCTGGTGCCACCTCTGGCACCGGTGCTGGCTGCTGTGTATGGGTAGCCATTGCGTCCTGGGCATCCGCAATACGGAGTAGCGCCCCTGCCATTGTGTCCGCTGTGGCCCGCAGCTGGTGAATCTCCTGGTGAATGGCCAACAGAGCCTGACGAGTGCCTGTGGGTGGGACAGAAGTTGATGTGTGAGACACCTGTTACAACCCCCACTGTGACACATGCACATGTCAGGCATATCCCACCAGATTAGCCTGCATAAAAAGCATGCACGCGACGACTAGCAATGCATGAACATGTGTACATCTGTGTGTCCCATGAGCCATTCTCATGCCAGGAAAGGGTCCTGATGAGGGGTCATGTGAATCACAGATCTCACACATGGTACATTGTCGCAGTTCAATGTGTCAATGCACGATCTGTGCACTGGTTGTATGAGATAAGCCAGATGACGTGGGGAGTCATGGCACACACATACATAGCTCTGGGGGGCCCTGCTTTCTATAATGCTGGCGCACAGTACAGATTACGGTGACAAGCTATGCTAGGTACCAATACCCATGGTGAGGGGTCAGTCAAGTAAGCTGTCTAGGTGACCTGGGATAGGTGTTTACCGCTGTGCGCTTCCTTGGGGTATATGGCTGTGAACAGTGTGCGTATGCCTTGCTGAGGCACTGTGGGCTCGCAGCTCTGCCAGGATCATGGCCATGCTGGTGGGAGGGGTGGCTGATGTCCCTGGCGCCTGCATGGTGTGGTGACTCCCCTCCATCTCCAGACCCTCTACAGCCTGTGAGTTGCTGCTAGTGGCCCCCACTGTAGCGTTGACATTCGGTGGCATGTCCTCTGCCTCAGGCAGCACATTGTTTCCTGTTGTGCCCTTGCCATTGCTGGCAGTGTCCCCATACATTGCAGCCTCTGGCCCCTCAGCATCCTGAGGCCCTGCCACATCTTCCTTCTCTGTGCCTCCATGGTCTGATAATCACCTGGGGGGTGGAAAAGGGTACACAGCACAGATGAGTTTGTGCAGCACACCTATGTACACCTGTGTAGTACATCCCCGCCAAAATCAATGTGTTCTCTGCCTGTGCCTGATGTTGGTGCGCCTACAATGGGGACAGCACATGTGCCTACAGTGTGCTGTGCCTGGCAGGGGGTGGGGGGGAAGCAGCCTCATTCCCTGGTGTAGTTGTGCCACATGGGATGTGGTGTGTGAGGGATGGTGTGCTGAGTGCCATGCCCCCTATCTGTGGTATCAGGTATGGACTGGCCACCTGACCTTGGATGTGGCCTCAGCAATACATGTGGCCGTGGTGCATGTGGGAGCCCTGAGTGAGATTGTGTGCCGTCATTGTGTGTGTGAGTGATGTGCTTGCATTGCCCTGAGTGGTATGCACGTTAGGTGTTGCAGGATGTGTGCGTGTCAGCCAGACGTGTGTGGGGGCCCTCCACTTTGCAAGACACTGTGCGGTGTGGTTGGACAGCTATCCCATACTCCGTGGGTGTGGTGTGGTGTGGTGTCTCGGGGGATGGGTGGAGCACAGCTGGGCATGGGGTTGCACCGTGTGTGGGGGTATGGGAATGTGTGTGTGGCACTGTGGGACGTGTATAAGGGCTGATTCCAGGTGGTATGGGGTTTTTGCTATGTGCAGTTGGGACGGGTGTGGTAATGTACACACCAATGTCTGGTGAGGGTAGGTGGGAGATCCCCACTATATGTGGGCCCCGACAGAGTGTTAAGTGTGTGACAAGTTGTTTGCTGGCATTTGTTAGCGTCTACGTCATCATCCCTGTGTGTTAGGCCCTCCCTTTCAGAGGTCTGGGATATGTCCCTGGATAGGTAAGAGCATACAGATGTCATATGTGTTTTGGTGGTGTGTGTGGGTATCCCCAGGCCAATGTGTTCTGGGCTAGTTGTATGTCTTTCTTTTATATCTCCCCCTGTCACAATGTGCTGGGTGACTGGCTGCAGGGGTATAATGAATGGTTGTGACCTATATGCCAGGTACTATGTTAGCAAGTAGACCTCAGGGGGACAGAGAAATCAGGCTGATAATAATGAACACACCCCAAAAGGAGTAGGCACAAATAAACAAATCAATATAAACCCTCATAAGCCATATGTGAGGAGGGAATGCTAGATCAATCTGGGTAGGATAACTCCAGTAGTGGAGGAAACAGACCTCAGTCTCCCAAACACAAATCCTTAGGAGGAGGAGTACTTCGAAGGGCGGAAAAGCCCTGTAATCGCATGAACTATGCATACATCAGTGGCCAAAATCACCTATATGAAAAGGCCAGAGGGTCCAGCAGCACAGCAACACATCACAGCACTAGAGAGCACCAATGTAATAGTAATACAAGGAGGTTATCTGAATAGTGGCAAATGATATTCCAATGGGGCTCTTTACTGTTACATTGCTGCTCATGTATGCTGTGATCTTCTTTGATTACAGTGGGATATCATTAGCCACTCCTCAGATAGGTCTCTTAGATCACTATTACATTGCTGATCTGTAGTGCTGTGAATTGTTGCTGTGCAGCTTAACCCTCTGGGCTTTGCATGGAGGTTTTCTGGACCATTGATGTATGCAGTGTTCAATCAGATATGGGCCTTGTCTGCCACGCCCCCTGCTTCTCCACACCTTTGCCGCACTCGACTACATTCAGGACTGTGTCTATCATGCACACAGGCCAGGTACCTGTCACACACACCCTGTACCTACCCTGCCATGTGCTGCTGTGTCATCACCCCACAGTTGCCTGTGGTAGGGCACGCATGCTCTCAGGACACGGTTCCCCACCAATCCCCTCCATGTGCCGCATGTGCTTGGGCGTGCCCTGTACGTGTGCAGCATATCTACTACTACTACTACTACTAAGCATTTATAAGGCGCTACCAGGCACACGCAGCGCTGTAAAAGTGAACACACACAAAGACAGCCCCTGCTCAATGGAGCTTACAATCTAAAAAGACAAAGCAATAAAAGGTGTAGAGAAAAGTTAGGAACAAGAGCAAAGAGACAAGAGCAGGAGAGATAGGTTAAAGGAAAGAGGTAGGAACAAATGTGAGGGGAAGACAGAAAGGTGATATAACAGAGGGGAAGGAAGGAGAACAGCAAACTCATGAGCCAAAGGCAGAGGCAAAAAGATGAGATTTTAACTTGGGTTTGAAGAGGGGCAAAGAAGATGCCTGATGTATAGACAAAGGACGTTTATTCTAAGGTTAAGGAGCAGCAGGGTGAGAGGTGCCGACCTACCTGCCTGTGGATGGGCAGTGTCCAGCGCTTCTGGCAGTCCACACAGGTAGATGGGGCCCAGACAGTCTGCGAGCACCTGCTCCAGGGGTGTGAGGGTTGGGGCGAAGGGGGCACCCCCACCGGTGTCCATGGCATGTTGCCTCTCTGCCACCATGTATGCTCGTACACCACGCTTAATGTCATTGAATCTCTTTCTCAGGCTGTCCAGGTCCCTGGTTGGTCCCCCTGCCTGGGCTACGGCCTCCTGCACCTCCTCCCACATGTGTATACGGGTGGCCACAGTGGTGCTGTTGCTCAGTCGGCCATAGAGCACCTCATACCGCTCCAACACACTGGCCAGCAGGATGTGGTTTTCTTGCTGACTGAATCTCACAGCCCTCCTCCATTCCTCAGCTGGCACCATTATACACCTCCGTTTGGCACTGGGTGGCCCCTGGGTGGGCTGCGACATACCCGATGGACCTGCAGGCACCACCACCACAGGCCCAACACTCCCTGCCGGCTCTGGGTCCTGCTGAGCAGGTGCCCCCCTCCTCCCCTCCTGCCTTGTCCTGTCGCTACATCTCCCTGCCCTCTGTGCCCTCTCCCTCCCTGTCACACATCTCTGCCCCTCAGTTCTTCTGCTCCACCTCCCGCCTGCTCCTCGCCTCCCTTCCTCTCCCTGCCGCCTGCTCCTCAACTCCGCTCCTGTCTCTCTCTCCTGCTCCTCGCCTCCTCTCCTCTCTCTCTTGCCTGCTTTGCAACACACCTCTCCACACCAAACCTGCTTCTGACACTCTCCTTGCTTCACAAACAACCAACAGCACACGCCGTCTCTCCCTCGCCTACACAAACCCCTCAACATGTACCAGGTGTGCATGTGTATTTATGTTTTTTTTATGCTGTGCACATAGCGCATGCGCAGTGGCACGAGCACGTTGGCTGTGCGCATTGCGCATGCACCACAGAGACACAGAAGGTGCGTGTGTGAGACACCACGTTGCACATGCGCTGTGCATGGCCGTGAGACATGTGCATGTGCTGCGTGCCGTTATGCGCATGCACCAAGCCTCACGCTCATGCACAGTGCATGCGTAACATGGTGTCCCACACACGCACCTTCCACGTCTCTGTGGTGAATACGCAACGTGCGCAGCCAACGAGCTTGTGCCACTGTGCATGCGCAACGTGCGCAGTGCAAAAAAACCCATATATACACCTTGTACATGTTGAGGGGTTTGTGTAGTTGAGGGAGAGAAGGCGTGCGCTGTTGGTTGTTGGTGAAGCAAGGAGAGTGTCGGAAGCAGGTTTGGTGTGGAGAGTGACTGGGTTGGTGTGTGGTGGGGGAGGTGACTGGCAGGGTTGGTTAGGGGTGGGGGAGGTGTGTGACTAGGTTGGTGAGGTGAGTGTCTGAGTTTGAGTGAGTTAAAGGAGTTGAGGGGGGTGGAGTTTATGGCAGGCTTTTGGGTTGCTGCATGTGCAGTGGGAGGTGAGCAGGGGCTGCGGTTGCCTGACGGGGGAGATGGTGTCCATGGGGCTGAGGCACAGGGCAAGGGTTTAGTCCCACAGCAACACAGACCTGCAGCTGTGGGGGCAGGCCAGGCAGGGGCTGTGCCGGCACGGCGCAGGAGGCGTGCGGAGTTTCAGGCTCACCAGCCTCGCCTCTACAGGCCCAGGGCCCAGCTCCAGGTCATGTGTGAGGACCAGGTCATCTCCCTCTACCGCCTGAGCATGAGGGCTATTAGGGAGCTCTATGAGGATCTACGACCTGACCTCGAGCCCCTGACTGGTTGGTCACATGCCATACCGGGTTTGGTCAAGCTCCTTGGTGCCCTACATTTCTTTGCCTCTGGCTGTTTCCAGTCATCTGTGGCCACAGTGGGTGGCATGAGCCACCCCACCTTCTCACGCTGTCTCCACCAGGTACTGTGTGCCATGATCATCTGGGTGGAATTACATTGCCATTCCCAACACTAGGCAACAGTGGGGGATCCTGAACCAGGCCTTTGAGGTGTTTGCCAGGATACCACATGTGATGGGAGCTATTGATTGCATACATGTTTATTTATTTATTTATTTATTTATTTATATTTCTTATATACCGCACTATTTGCAATCAGCGCGGTTCACATGGAACAGAACCATCCGTCAACTTAAATATGTCTGGTCATTACATTAAACAGGAAATGCAACTTGGAAAAAGGGTACACTATATACATATGAGGTGTACTGAGAAAGGATAATGTTTGGTGTTTACATTGTAGGGGACGCCTGTTGCGAGGGCTTGCCTAGTTGACTATTATTATTGTTGAGGTGCTCGTTATTCAAGTGGGACTGAGGATCGGAGATGTCAGTGAGATATTTGGTGAAGAGGAAATGTTTAAGGGCCTTTCTAAATTGGCTCAAGTTGGGGATTGCTCTGATATGTGCTGGTAAGGTATTCCATAGACTTGGGGCACAGAGTTGGAAGGCTCTGTTAGCTGTTGTTTTGGTGCATTTAGTTGCTTCTTTTGGAATTACTAGCATGTTGGACTCTGCAGAGACAGGGAGGTAGTGTTCCGCAACCGCAAACACTACCATTCCCTGAATATTTAGGTTGTATGTGATGCAAATATGCATATTCTGAATGTGGTCCCTAGGTTTGCAGAGTCAACCCATGACTCCTATATCCTGCATCACTCGGCACTATTCAGACAATTTGAGGCAGGCCAGTATGAGGACTGTATACTGCTGGGTGTGTATTTCTCATCTCTGACATGCACATGGTGATCCTCTGACTAACTGTATGTGCACATGTCTGTCTTTGAGGTGTATCCCTAGTTTATTTATTTAGCTGCATTTTTATCCCACTTTTCACCGGGTCAAACCGGTTGGGGGATACATTTAACACAAGGGAATATGAGACACATACACTAATACTTACAGGGAACATGCAGAATGGAGGGTTAAGTGGCTTGCCCAAGACTACAAGAAGCACCTGTGGGACTAGAAACCCCATTCCCTCTGGCCCAAGGTTGCTGTCCTCTAGTGGGATTTGAACCACCGACGTTCCAGCCTGTGGTAACTTGCCCCAACCACTAGGCCACTCCTCTCTTCCCTAGTTGTGTGTGTGTCTCATCTGTCTGTGTATGATCTAATGTTGGGGGGGGGGGGGGAGTGCCCTCCAGCTCTACCTTGCTATGGTGCTGTGTGTTGATGATAGAATGGGCACTAGCATTTGTGTCATGGTTACAGATTATGTTGATTGCAATCCTTACACCTACCCCTTATTTTGTGTGTCATAACGTCACACGCTGATGCATAGTTGTGGTGTCCCATCATGTGATGTCATATGTTTGTGTCAGGATGTTATGTGTGTTTGATTTGCACGTACATACTTGTGTCCATTTGGGTGGACATGAGCTCCTGCTTCAACGTTCAACATTTCTTTCTGCAGGTGATTCAGGATATGGGTGTCGCCCCTGTTTGCTGACCCCTGTGCGTCAATCACGGACACGTGCAGAGAGGAGTTACAATGAGGCCCATGCCTCCAGCCGCTTCATCATAGAGCACACCTTTGGCGTTTTAAAGAGTCGCTTCAGGTGTCTGGATAGGACAGGCGGGGCCTTACAATACAAACCACAGACTGTGGCAGAGATCATTATAGCCTGTTGCATCCTGCACAACATTGCTCTCAGGCACCATATCCCTGTCCAAATTAATGAGGATATGGAGGATGATCCTACGTGCCCTCCTGTACGTGGCCATGGTGACACACGTGAGGGCACAGCAGTCAGGCGGCAGATGATTGAGGAGGTCTTCTCATGTAAGTACTGCATATGTTGCCACATACATTTGTTTAGATATGTGTGTACTACTACTACTAGTGAACATTTGTATCCCAATAGCAGTAAGATGCAACACTGCACTGACATATAACATACACTGCCTGGCCATCCGAGCTTACAATCTAGTCATGACTGAAATGCAGAAGATGTGAGCAGGGCACAACAGCGGTTGGAGGTGGATTATGTGTGTCAGGATTAGTAGGCTTGGGGGAGGTGGTAAGCTGACACACATGATTTGTGGCTGATTGGGACAGGGGCTGCTATACAGCCACAGGTAGTTAGTTTGAGGCTTTGGGTGCAGCAAGGTGAAAGGCGTGTAGTCCGGGGTCAACAGTAGGAGAGTGGCCCATAGATGGGACCAGTTGCCTAGACGTGTGTGCTTCACATTTTGGAATATGAGTTGATTGATTGGTTTGTATGCTCTGATGAGCAGGGCCTGTGTGTTACTTGTTTCTGTATAGTGCTACATATGACAAGTAGCACTATATACATGCTCAGTAGTAGTTGTTTTAGTGGTAGTTGAGCTCAGTAAGGGACGTTACTGCAACAGGACAGTGTGCCTGCATGTATAGGTCAGCAGGAGAGCCGTGACATGGATGCAGAGACGGATAGGGAACCTGTGAGGTGTCCTGACAGGGGGAGTATTATAGCCATTATGTGTGTGGCTGTAGATTGGCCATGCAGTGCAGTGTTACATATTTTGAGGCAGACAGGGATGATTCAAAGGCAGATCAGCAAGGTGTAGGTTACAGTAGGCAAGCCGGGAGCTGATTTGGGGGTGGATTGGGGTTTTAGTTGTGTGTTCAGGGAGGACTGGGGAAATATAGCTGATGTCATCTAGAAAGAAACCACAAGCCTCAGCTACAAGCTGGATATGCGTGTAGAGGAGGAGAGTGGAGTCCAAGACAACACCTACATTGAGTACCCTGGAGAAAGGAAGGTATGGCCTCTGTGGTGAACAGCGCCCTCCTGAGCCTATGGAAATGGATGAAAATCCTGAGGTTCGGCAGGATTTATGCCTATTTGAGAAACCAAGGAAGAAAGAGAGACTCTATTCCACAGAGCTGAGCATGGAGACCAGCCCAGGGGAGGAGTCCTGCAGTCCTGATTGGGCACACCCTGCCCTTGGAAGGGGCGTGTCCAGGAGAGAACGTGGTTTTAAACCAGAGCATGGCTTTGCTAGTCAGAATGAGAATGGGATTGAGAGGAATGAGGAGAAGGAGAGGAGAAAGAAGGAGAAGAGGAAGAATGATTGGAAGTCCAGAAAACAGTATGCTGATACTTGGGAACCTGGCATTGGAAGGAGACCTGCAAAGTTCTATTCAGAGGCAGTGAGTAGAAGTCCCAAGGAGAGAGGACCTAGCCCTGAATTAGACAACCGTTGGAAGGCACAGCCCTGGGAAAGGAAGCCTTCAAGGCAGGCACAAGAAAGAAAACAATCATTCTGTGAAGTACCATTTGAGCCAGAGAGCAACAAACATTCTAACAGCTGGAGAACGTTGGAGCCATCTGAAGTCAGAACGGCATGGCAACAAGTAAGTGAATGGCCACAAAGTTTCCAGGCTGAATGTAAAGCTAACTCTCCTGTCTGTGAAACATTAGCAAAAGAGACTAGCAGTTACTCTGATACAATTAATCTAAGAGAGGAGAAAATAAACAGCCTTAAGCCAGAGGGAAGTTGTATAGCTGATAGCAATTCCCTACCTCCCAAACAGCAGGCTGAATTGCTCCTACAGAGTTTTAAGCAGTTTTTAGAGTTGCAAGCTAGAAGACAGCCAGTGTTACCAGAAGCCAGTAATTCCATACAGCTTGAAGAGATAACACAAGATAATACAGACTTACCAGATTGTGAGAGCATGGATTGCACGGTCTGCTGTGTAGAGATGCCAAGCTGAAGGAAACTGCTTTTTACCGTATGTGAATTGAATGCTACGGAGCTGTTGTATTGCCTTGCTGAGAAAGCTCTAATTATGTGCACCTGATTTTCCACAGCACTGTGAAGGTAACAGTGGCTGAAAGAGGCTGCAGTGAATCCAACTGACCTTTTGGGGCAAAGTGAGTAATTTGCTGAGAAGTGAAAAGAAGCAGTTATACTTTAAGTTGCCTTTATCCTAAATTTTCCTGTTAGCATTTGAAGCACCTAATTTGTTTGCATTTATTTGCCATGTGATGGAACAATATCCTTTACTATAATAAAAATACTGGAAACCCCATAACTACAACTCTTTATTTCAGAGCGAGAGGAGCAGGAACTACAATACCCAGCATTCCCTGGATACAGGTTACTCTCCTTCCTCACGAAGCATCAGACCGCCGCTCCTGTCTTTAGCCCCAAGGCCGGGCAGGAGCGCCGCACCACACACACACAGACACTCTGATGTGAGGGGAGGGTTTAGGTGCACATATGGGATATCCATGCTTTGCCATTGTCAATTTCACACAGTGGGATGACATGCAGCCATCAATGTCAGGTGGCAAGCAGACATTGGGGTGTGTTTTGGCAGACATAGCTCAGGCGTGGAGAGATATATTTGCAACTCATCGGCACACAGCTGGTAATGTAAGTCAAGGGATGAGATACCCACACCAAGGAAATGGATATTGACAGAGGATAAGGAAGAAGCCCCTGGATATTTCCCTGTGGTACAGGAACTGACAGCGGGGTAGCAGAGGACATTGGGACACCAGAACACACACTGAAGGGGCAGTGGGAGCAATATGGGGAGTGCAGGATAGTACTGCAGCCTTAGAGCCGAGCATGGACACGGTAGCAAGGAGACGGTTCTGTTCAACAGTTTTGAGGGCAGCAGAGAGGTGAGGAAGGGGACAGACAGAGTATGGGCCCTTGTAGTTTGCCACACACACTTCAGTGATAACTTTAGCATGAAGCGAGTCTGTACAGTGTGATGGGGAACAGTCAGTATGGAAAGGATCTTGGGGGGTCTGCGAGCTGAGGACGTGAAGGTGCAGTGTGTGTTGCACAGCTCCAACATGACATATGCATGTTTCTCTTGTGTTCCGCAATCCACAGGACATACTTGGTGACCCTCCTGGTGCTGTGGTGCAGTGGCAGCTGACTGTACATCATCCAACATTCAGTAGTCTGGGGTAGGTGGACCTACAGTTACTTTGTCTGTGACAACAATCAGGGGGAGCACATGTCTGCAGTGATCTGTCATATTATGCATATGTTGTTGTTCACCTCTTTGCCCTGCACCCCCATACCCCATATGTTGCTGTTGGCACACATATCCACATGTGTTTCTGGCCAGTTCGTCTTCTCCAACACTGTCTCTGGGACACGTCCAACAGAGCTGCGTGTGTCTGCAGGTCCTAGGTGTTTGGATGGTGGGCTGCATGTACACTCTTCCCTGACATTGTAGCATCAGCCAACAGCAGTGTATCATTGCATTTGAAAAGCCTTTATCTCCACTAATCTCCAGTTGTGCACATACAGGCCGTATGCAACTGCTGGCACACTCACCTTAGCATACTGTGTGGGTGTGTGTTTTTGGGTTGACTGTGTGATGATACAGCGTGCAGGCATTTTGCATTATCATGTGGTGTGAGGGGTCTGTACACCTAGGGAACGGTGGCGACTGTGCTATCTCTACCTTACTGCTGTTTACCTTGTGGACATTGTGGCCATGTGTTGTGTGTTGTGAGCTGACCTATCTCTTGTGTGCTGACAGACCACTGCGCAACAGCATTTATGTATCACAGATATTGCCATAATGTGGACATGCATCAACAGTGGCTGGACATGGGGACATGGTGATTCTACACATTTCAATGACATCTTCTCCCTTCACTGTGACGTGTTGTGGCCTTTGAGAGCCTCAGGGGATCCCGAACAGACACTTGCTGCAAACACATGGTAGGTTGCACCTTTGGTCTTTTGGGAATGACATCAGCCTTTACATGTTAATGATTTACTGTTTGTTTCATGGACCTTTCTGTACACCAACGCTGATGCACATGGGGTGGAGCTGTGAAACAACTGTGTAACATTGGCATGGACATGACCATATCCATGTGACACCCTCGTCTGCAGTTCAAATTCCAAATGTCCACAACATGCACTGTGTTCTGTGTTGTGATCATGTTATGTTTGCCTGTGTGACGTTTCATTACGTACATATTGATGTTTGACTCTCTGCAATTTGGGCTGATGTTGCAAGCAGCATACCAATACATTGTTTATCCTCTTCTGACACAGGGCAGAGGACACACAAAGCACATCTACTACAGTGCATCCAATGTCACCATCAACCACCTGTTGGAGGACACAACAACACCATGAAACTATCCCTGGGAAATGGTGCCATAGGATGTTTGACCTCTGCGAGTGGGACACATGCCTAGGAGGACATTTTTGTTGGACTGCTACTTTGAGCACGACAGGCCTGTCCAGCACACCGTTGCTGCCGTGCTCTGGCTGGGTGTCGTGTTCATCGCAGGAGACACACATGACCTTTCCAGTACTGTGGCATATTGAGATGTCACACTTGACTATGCCTGCCCAGGGTTTCAAGGACAGTCTTAACGGGACTTGTTGGGTTGCAGACACCCTTTGCACTGTGGACACTGTACTGGTCCCTACGTGTGCATCAGGGACTGACATTGTTGCTGTATGTTGTACATCCTTCTGATATTGTGTTGTGTTTTGCCCATGTGTGTGACCTGGAACGCAGGATACGCTCATCTGTTTGGTTCAACACGAGCATACAGCCATGCGTGTGGCACAGGGGGAACATTGGAGAGGTCCTCTTGTCCATGTTTGCCTACCCTCCACTTGGACATGACACAGTATTTGCCACCACACCACTTTACTGCACACCAACATCTTGGATTGATGTTTGCACTCACCAAGGGTGTTACAGTGCATGTGTGACATCACTGTATCATGTTTCAACGTACACGGTGCATGTGCATGTGACTGACTATGTTGGTGCAAAACAGCATGTGGCAGTATGGCTTTTGTGTGGGTTACTGTAACATGTTTGACCTTTCTTTCCATCTCTATATACAGGTTATTGTGTTTGTTTACTGTACCGACTTGACGCTCTACATTGATTTACAAACCTAGCATTGCATGTCTGCACAGTCCTATTTATCCCCTGAGGTTCTGGCACTCACATTGCCCCGTTATATTTGGAGTGTGGCAGTATGAGTGTCCATTTTCTTCCTTTATTTGTGCATTCCATGTACCTTGATATATGTGTACAGACACTGTATCCACACCAACCAGTGCAGGGGACCTTCTGCATAGTGTTATCTCTGCATGTTTCTGCGGTTTGTTTCATTTGAATTCTGTGTTCATGTGCCTCTGCTACCTGTTAGCATATCCTCATTTTGCATTTGACGATTGTTTTGGGTTACATTGGTGCTGCTTTGATTCCTATATCAGGCATTATGTGACAGTTGTAACATATATTTCGATATCTGTGTTTACACTTTCTTACTTTTAACAACATATGCTGTTTCATTTTTGTGCCTCCTGTGTTGGCAGACAGATATACTTTTATGAACAGATCATGAATGATGTGTGTTGGACCCTCATCATGCACCGCCTACTGTCTACATGCACACATATGTAACTAACACATTTGGGGTGTGTAGCAGCATGTGGGGGTGGGGGGCTAATGCATACTGCACACCATGCACCTAATGCACATTATCTCTCCTGCCCATCATCTGTTGACGGGCCAGTGACCTTTCTGTAACATGTTGGTTGCTGCCTGAAAAATTTATTTTCGATTTTTCCCCTGTTATCCAATCACCTTGGTATTATGAAAGGCGGTATCTATGCTAGTTCTGATGATTAACCAAAATAAAAATATGTGTTTGATGTACATTTGTCTCTGCTGTTGCTTGACCACACTGACACACGTATTTAGTGATTTCCTGGTCATGAACATAGCCCACCTGTGCTCACATCCTTGTACGGTGCCAGCTGTCTATCTGCCAGCTGTCTGCCACATCACTGGGTGTTACGGGTTCCCATAAACACATTCCCTTTGAGGTACTATCTTTGCATTGTGCTTTCTGTGGTTGTTTGGGATAGTGGTTGCGGCCATGTGTTGGAACACCATAGGTTGCATGTTTGATTCCCACATGGGGTTTTATTATTTTATTGTGTTGTGCTAACCTGACCATGGGCTGCCTGCAGGTTCATCACCTATCCACACACCCTTCCATCTCTTCACTGTACACCAAAGTGTGCCCTCTGTGCTGCCTATCCATCACATATTAGCTGTTACATATGTCTCTTTCTTTGTAGCATTCACATAGGCAGTCTGCTTGGGGGATTAGCATTGCTGTGGTTCAGCTGGTCTGTGCCACACTTGTTTGCAAATTCAATTCTCACATGCTCCTTTTCTGTTCTGTTCCATATTTTGCCCTGCTCCACAGAGCATCCCCTGCCACCCTTTGGGTTTAGGTTCTTTCCTCTTTTGCATGCTGTATCCACTGCATGACATTTCATTGTGTGTGTGCATGTAGTTATTTGCGGCTCTGGTCCCAATTACAGACTGTGATCTGAGCTGTGCACACCAGATCTGCATGTGCATTCCATCATGGTTACTGTTGGAGATTTGCCTATCCTGGCAGACAGCAGGTATCTTGTGTGATGCCCTGCAGTATTCTTGTATGCAGCCTTTGCTAATGATCTCGTGTTGGTGGTGTAGCCTACCGGTTTGTGCATTGACATTTGTTCTAATGGTCATAGGTTTGATTCCTCTCTGTTTTCTTTCATTTGTATGCCTGTCCTGCACAGCTACTTTTCATTCCTGTAACAGTCATATCTGTGCAGATCTGTGCTGTTGGCACATTGTACCCTTATCACAGTTGCCAACCATCCTTCTGTCCGTCTTTGTGTTTCTGCCAGCTGTGTGCTGTCCTGCCCTGATGTGCAGGCTGCTACCCCATGTCCTGCACTGGTACACATTTCTGCATTGCAGCTCTTCCTGGTTGCCTCTCCTGTGTGTGCTCTGCATGGCACTGCTACTCCTCTGTCCTCCTGTCATTGCACCTATCCTGCCACCTCTACCTCCTCTGCTGGACATGTCTTTCCATCCTCTGCCACACACTGTCATTGTTGCATGGTACATTACCATCACCCTGTGCATCGCTACAGATGCCCCCGATATGTTTATCCATTTTTCCAGTTGCCACATGGGCTGGACGCAGGTTTGTCTGTTCCATCAGCTTTGATCTACTTCACTTGTTCATTGTCTTTCCTTGGTGCTCTGGACAGTGTTAGGGTTACATCTGTGTTTGGGCCATACCTTTCTTGCTTTTCAACTTGGGGGACCTTACTGCCCTTGGGCAACATTTCTTGAGTCACCTATACATCCTTGGGGCATCTTTGGCCACACCTTAGATTCAGCCAGCTTATGGGGCACCTAATATGGTGCCTTGGGGGTTGCCAACCTTTTGTCACGCCCTCTGGGGCACATTATGACCCTCATTGGCTAACGTGGTGGTTTAGGATGTGCCTTCTGGTGCACCCTAAAAGGTGCATTATGTTATGGCACTGGGATGTGGGTATTTTTAGCTGGCAGCACAGATTATTGGAATGTTTCTGACTGTTACAGGCAGGAAAAGGAATTGCCTTGGCCACCCTTATTCATTACACCCACTGGGGGATTGAACTCATGAGCCCTGTCTTAGCAGTCATTGTACTAACCAGTGTGCTACACCTCTGTTACTATGGTTGCTGGTCAGTGCACGAAGTTAAGGTTGATGCGTGGTAACGTGCACGGCTCCCTCTATCGTGCAATAACGGACACGGCGCAGTTTATCACGCGATAACCCACGATTGCTACCTTAAGACCAGAACGCCCACTACCTTATATGGCATTCCTCACAGTAACGCTGCAACTAGCGCCAGCAACATTAAGACGGTTTAGTAAACATACCCCATAGTGTAGATCTATTTCCTTGTAGCAGTCCCTTTGGTAGTCCTTCAAGACATCCTTTTTGGCCATATTTGCTTTTTCTCCTTTTGCAAAGACTTTCACGTTCATCAAGTACAACTTTCTCGATGTTGTCCCATAACTCTTCTGGTGCACTGTCATTTGTAACTAAAACAGTGAATTAATTTCACAGGCAGTTTTTAGATTCCGGGGATATATCCTCAAGATCATACTTTGCTACATTCATGGGTAGCTTGCTCTTTTTCAGCGTTAGCTATTTATTCTGACACTAATAGCTGATTAAATTTAATATGCAATGCAAAAGACTAAATGAGATGAATGTTTTAAATATTAGAAATATTCTTATGTCCTACTGCATAATGTACCAAAGTAATATCTAATGTTCTTTAAATTAACAGCAAATAATCTATTAAAATGATTTCCGTTCTTTAATTATAATACTGAGTGGGTACTGACTGCATAAGTGCTGTGCTTTAAATTTTCCCTGCCGCTAAATGGGTGCATTTTGTATGTATGGGTCAATAATATATGCTCAAAATGTATCCATTTAAATTGAAGAAGAGGCAGAAGCAGAGTCCAGCAAGCAGCAACATTTAGCCGCTACCTGAAATGAATTTCATAAATAGCATTAATTAATTTATCTGTTTATATTTAGGATTGTGTATTCAGCAGTCCAACTTAAATAGGCAAACTGGCCAAAAATACAAATAGAAATACTTAGATAAGGCCAGGTAGATTAGTGTGGATATCCTCTGCTGAATACTGCACTCATGAAGTCACTTTTTAGAGAGACTATCCAAGTGCCAACAGGGACGTGCAAATCAGTACCGGGAAAAATGGTAGAAACCATCATAAAGAACAAAATTACTGAACATGTAGATAGTCATGGCTTAATGGGAGACAGTCAACATGGCTTTAGACAAGGAAGAACGTGTCTTACTAATGTGTTATATTTTTTTGAAGGTGTGAATAAACAGGTAGAAAAAGGTGAGTCGATTGATATAGTGTATCTGGACTTTCAGAAAGCCTTTGACAAGGTCCCTCATCTGAGACGTTTGGCAAAATTAAAAAGTCATGGGATAGGAGGCAGTGTACTATTGTGGATCAGGAACTGGCTAAAAGATAGAAAGCAGAAGGTAGGGCTAAATGGCCAATTTTCCCAATGGAGAAAGGTGAATAGTGGAGTACCCCTGGGATCTGTGCTGGGTCCGCTCCTTTTAACATATCCATAAATGACCTGGAAAAGGGAATAACAAGTGAGGCTATCAAATTTGCAGATGACACAAAACTAAAGTTGTGAAAACCCATGAGGATTGTGAAAATTGGAAGAGTATCTTGATAAATTGGAAAATTGGGCATCCAAATGGCAGATGAAATTTAATGTGGACAAGTGCAAAGTTATGCACCAAGGAAAGAACAACCTAAACTATGGTTACATAATGCAAGGTTCCACATTAGGAACCACTACCCAGGAAAAAGATTTAGGCGTCATCATAGATAACATGTTAAAACCCTCCACCCAGTGTGCAGTGGCAGCCAAGAGAGCAAATAGAATGCTAGGTATCATAAGGAAAGGAATGGAAAATAAAACGAAGGATATTATAATGCCTCAGTATTGTTACGTGGTCCGACCGCACCTTGAATATTGTGTGCATTTCTGGTCGCCGTATCTTAAAAAGGATATAGCGTTATTAGAAAAGGTACAGAGAAGAGCCACCAAAATGGTAAAGGGGATGGAAGGATACCCCTATGAAGAGAGGCTAAAAAGGTTAGGGCTCTTCAACCTGGAAAAGAGATGGCTGAGGGGAGATATGATAGAGGTCTATAAATTAATGAATGGAGTGGAACAGGTAAACGTAGATCGATTGTTTATGTTATCAGAATATAGAAAGACTAGGGGACATGCAATGAAGCTACAGGGTAACTTATTTAAGACTATTAAGAGAAAATATTTTTTTTTTCATCAACGTGTAATCAAGCTCTGGAATTCGTTACCAGAGGATGTAGTAAGGGCTGTTAGTGTAGCTGGGTTTAAAAAAGTTTTGGACAGGTTCCTGGAGGACAGGTCCATAAACCATTATTAAAAGGGACCCAGGATATCAATGCTTGACCCAACACAAGCATTGAGGAACCTGTGTCTTTTGGGTAAACTGTTGAGTACTTATGACCTAGATTGACCACTGTTGGAAACAGGATGCTGGGCTTGATGGACCTTGGTTTGACTCAGCATGGCATATCTTATGTTCTTATGTAATGCAATGGTGATTTCAGAAAAGGCACCATGCCTATGTAAGGACCTTCTGAAATTAGCACCTCTCCATCTGCGAATATACACTTGTCTCCCACCGTAGGGTTTGCACATGTGCATGACAGAAGTACTGTACACATGTAGAACTCCCATAGAGAAGAGCAGCCAAGGAAATGTTGAGATGCGACATAAAATACAGACACACATGCCATCTTGACTATGTGCATATGTGCATGAGACCCATATGTGGGCAAGTGCACTGTCTCTCCGCTTTCAGAACTTCTCCATGTGCCTATGCACCATGCACAAAGCACACTAGGATGGCCACCAGACAGCTGGCCATAATGCTCTGTTGCCTTGTTCTGGAAGAGGAGGAACTGCTGTACTCCCATAATGGGGCAGGCCATTCCTTGCTGCGAAGAAGAAATGTCTAGGAAAGGATCCTTGTGTCCCTAGCAAGGTGAGTCACCCAAAGATACAGAACACAGAGGAACACTTAGCTGCTGACAGAAACCCTTTGCAATGGTAGGGAAGTAAGGTGGCAAGGGTTGGGGGAAAAGGTAGCCACAACAGACCAATTCCCCTGAGCAACACTTTCCTAGAGGCCTAAAAGAGGAGCATAGAACACTTGTGTTCAGTTTTGGAGACCATACAGTAAATAAAAAGACTGGAAACGGTTCAGAAGAAGGCGGCCAAAATGATTTGGTACCTGTGCCAAAAGATGTATGAGAAGAGACTTGAAGACCTAAATATGTATACCCTAGAGGAGATGAGGGACAGGGGAGATATGATATAGACATTTAAATACTTAAAGGGAATTAATGAACAAACAAATCTTTTCAAAGAAGGGAAGCTGTAATGCTAGACAGCATTTAATTAAGCTGCAAGGAGGTAAAATTAAAAGTGATATCAGGAAATTATCTTTTTTTACTGATAGGGGATGGGTGTTTGGAATGCCCTCTCGATGGAGATGGTGGGGGCAAATACAGTGATGGAATTCAAAATGGAATGGGACAGACACAGTGGATCTCTTTATAGTAAGAGGATGACATCAAAATAAATGTAACTATATTTTTTATATATCAACAAATAGAGAGGGGTGATCTGCATGGAGCAGCAGGTACACCTACTCTAGCCACCTTACTGGGCAGATTAGATGGAGTCTCTATCTGCCATCATTTACTATGTTACTGTAGACGTAGACACATAGACAACTAGAGGTACAGTTGGAATCTGGTAGAGAGAATAGACACACACATACCATCAGAACAGTTGAAAGGGAACATGAGGCATAAGACTTGCAGGACATGGCTGACACATGCTTAGTGCACTAGAATGTGTGGCTAGTGGCACATGGCCATATCTGCAAATGCCATGGCCTATGACTATGGAGAGACAAGGCCATGTTCACAGGCATGCATGAGGCTCTGAAAGGCCCAACCCCAGGTCAAGGCACATGCTGAGAAGAATATGCACATGCTGCAGGCAGTGCTGGTACACAGAGTTCTAGCAGAAGGAAAGTAGCCATACTGTGGCCAGATAGTGCACAACCACAGATAACAGTCATTAGCAATGGACATGGGTCATACTGGGAACCAGGATGTCAGAAGGAAGGGGTGGAAGATATAACCTGCACTCAGTATCAGGGCATAGCCAATGACCACATGGCACAGTTTCTGTACACCTAGACAGCGTCAACCCTCAACCCAAATGCAACATAGTGAAAAATCAGGTAGGTGATGGGGAAGAACTACTGAAATGAGCATATGACTAAGCACTTATCTCCAACATCTATTTCTACATTTCCCAAAACCACGAGTCATTAAAGGTCAGTTTCAGGGCTATGCAGAGCATCTGGCCCCAATTGCTACTGTGCCTCTAGCTGGAGCTACAGTGGCAGCAACTTAGCTCATGACACATGTGGCATTTATGTGACATTTAGGGAAGGGACCCCAGATTGCAATCTGCAATGTACAAGGCCAGGTGATACAGGACAACACCAAGCATTAACAACGGGGATTTCCACACTGAGGTATCAACAGTACTGCCATAAAAGTCAGGGCATAGGCCAGAATGGTGACATATAACAAAGAACCCTGCATAGCTGCTGCTATATATTGTAGAAAAGGCCTGAGGTGTGTCCAGCAGGACATGGTATCCGTAAACATATAGATTAGCAATGGAGGGAGGCATAAACAACAATCAGAGACACATAGGATGGGCCACAGAAACAGAAAGAAAGACAGTGTAGAAGATTTAGCCAGATCAGGGTACCATAACTGGTAGATGGTGATGACATGAGAAGAGGGAACAAAGGAGCAGTGTGCAGGTGCCACTGTCCTGAGACAATTTCTTGGACCCAGCAAAAAGCATTCTGGCAAGAGCTAAGGTACTGGTCTTTACTTTCCCCCCTGAGGCTGGGGCTAGCTCAGACAGACAGATAATGTACTGTACGACTAAGTGCAGAACGAATCAGTGACACTGATTACTAAAACAGAGATCAGGCATCTTGGTAATTGTAATTATAGGACTGCATAACTTACTACCTCAGAAAACTAATTTATGCTAATTTTACACTAGTTTTCTATCAGTAATAAAGTCTAATTTATATACAAACACAGGGTTGGTTCTTGTTTTATCACGTGGTAGTCCTATGGAATCCTGGGAAAATAGACAGAAGCAGTTTTCCCTAGACATACCGAGTATTTATACATGTGTATTTATTTGTAACTGACAATATCTCCTACAGGCCCCTTGCCCCTATGTAAAGGGTAAGCAGTCTGTGAGGGCTCTCCTGAGCATCTACAAGCATCTCGTATCTACAGAGTTAAAACATACATAAAAGACCTTCCCCATTCCATCCTCCCACCTCTCTCTGGTGTTCCACTCCCCCCTGAAAAAAATTATTCAGATATACACAGGTGTGATAAAATGCCAAATGTTGGGTGCATAAAGTGAGACTGCAAGAGTGCAGGCAACGTGGCTGCTTTTATTTTTGAAGGATGGTATGGATAAGACATTTTATATGCAGGTTCTCCTGGGTCTATTGTTTGTTGTTTTGAGTAGTAGAGGATAAGTTGTTTGTTACTTTAACTATGGTTATCAAGACCTTGCATTTTATTCAACTTATGGGGAGCCAGTGTAGCTGTTTTAGTATAGGTGTTATGTGCTCATTTTTAATATACCATTTAGGATATGGGCTGCAGTATTCTGTGCCACTTGTAGTGAAGGCATAAGTATTGCTGCATACCTTCCTATACTTTTCCTTCTCCTCCCTGCATTCCCTGCCATCTCATGTTGCTACTTCCCCCCACTTAGGTTCTATATGTGGATCCAGTATCACATTTCTCCCCAACACACCTGGGACACCCATGGTAGGAATGTGTGCCTGATGCCTTAATAGAGGTGCATTCAGTAGGGGAAACCTGGGTCATACTTACTATTATTGTCTGACAGGCATGCAGTTTGGCTGTCCCCACTCCCTGAGACTGAATTGCTGCACTGGCAGCCTGCTGCTCTTGAAACCTCACTTCCAATCCACTCTCTATGTACAGAGGTTGTGAACCTAAGAGCTTGCCTTCAGTGCTCAGGCACCTCTCCTCATAGTACCCTACTAATGTTAAAGGTGTGTCAGAGCATCTGAAAAACACATAGGCCACCTCCAAGACCCACTGCTATGGAGGAGCATGAACAGGATCCACTTCAGCCCTGTCTTTTTGGGCCCTGCCACCAAGTTCTGCATCAGACTCAATGCCACCCTCATGCCCAATTGCTGTTTCACCATTTGTCAGTCCCTGTACAGGTACTTCATCTGCTTTGGGTTGGGGCAAACACTTATCTATGGCCATTTGGGCTTTTGGGACGTGTGCCTTGCTGTGTATGTGGTAATGGGATGTATGCATGTGAAACCTTCAGACCTTGCACCTGATAAGAACCAGCTCCCAATGTGCACAATTGGACATGGGGGCTTGCTGTGGACATGCAAAGTGTGTGGCACAACATTTAGACCCTATCCATGTCACTTCTGGCCACAGCCCTAGTCTTCTCTCTTGTATGTTGCAATTAACCTTTGCCAGGGATGATGTGATGGAACTATGGCCATGTCTCTGAGTGTTATCTACTGTTACACATTGTGCAACACTGCTTCAGAGAGTATATATGTGTGTAAGGCACATGCACTACTAACTTGACATGGGATGGGAAGACACCTGCAACATTGTAACTAATTGGTTTTCATGTCCTAGTTTCTGGACATGGTGAGTCTGTGGAGACCTTGGAGGGCAGCAGCACAGACCCCAGCAGCCAATCCCACCTTCCTTTTCCTCACTCTTATGCTATGGAATAGCCTTCCTCCACATTTACATCTTGCCTCTGCCTTCAAGTTTTAAAACTGATTTAAAAGAGCATTTCTATTTTAGCACTCTTTTGGAGTTTCTACCTGAATATGGTGCCTATGCGATGACATTTCAGTGCCTTGCCTGTGATCTCTCTTAATCTTCTTGCTGCTCACCTGTCACTGACTGACTTTCTTTTTGATTTATTTTTTATGTATTGTATTTTTAAGGTGTTATTGTAAACCATTCTGGTTACTGATAAGAGCAGTATTTCAAAGATTAATAAACCACAAATCATAAACCATAGTCACTGTCCAGTTGGAGAAGAAAGAGGATGTCATCAAGGGGGCCAGTCTATTCCATCCACCTCCCTTTCAGTTTGATGATACACAGGTTGCTGGGGAGTGTGCAGGAGCAGCTGACATCCTTAGTACCAGCTACCAATCTGAGCAACATCCATAGTGCACAGAATGCTTCCTACAGTATAATGACCAACATCAGGCATAGCATGTTGAGAACAAAAAGCTAATTAGACAGTCCCTCACTCTTTAGGAATCTGACATCCAATTCTGGGAGAGACAGCTGCCTGCAACAGAGGCACTAAATAAGTCCATCATGGGAACCCTCCACCAGCACCCAGTAACTCCTACCTTCAACATCCATAGAACTGCACATGCACCTGCACAACACACACACACACACACACACTCTCTCTCTCTCTCTCTCTCTCTCTCTCTCTCTCTCTCTCTACACACACACACACACACACAAGCTCATACACACACATACAGCAGGGAATAACAACCAGCAGGGAATTGGGCAAAAGGGAGTCAGATACACTCGGGTCAGAGGGTGTGACATGGGAGAGTTTGGGATTGGCACAGCTGGGAGGGAGAGGATGAGGAAGTGGGAATCTGAAGGGATCTGGGAAAAGGAAGAATAGGTTGGAAGAGAGTTTAGGATACACTACTGGGGAATAAACATTATAACAAATGACACCTACATTGACAGAGATATCTGTCAAGTCAAATACTTGCAAGCCAACTTCCTCTAGTGCTACAAGTAGTCCCAAAAGAAAAAAAAAGTCCTACCCTTATTTGTGATTTATAGCAAGTGTAGATTGGCACATTTAAAAAAATCCCCCTGCACATCTACGGCCCATGTGAAATGTGGTCATTGATGGTGAGAAACACCATCATTACACCCCCCGCGGAGATGTGAAAACATCACCATGCTGGGCATCCCTTGGCTTTTTTAAAATGGCATTTCAAGTGCGGACCTGACTTCCACATTTTCCTGGTGCTGAATCCACATTTAGGGGTTATTTGGGAAGCCCTATTCCTGCTTTGGACATCTGGGAATGGGCATTGAGACATCCAAAACACAGAGACATCTCTATAGCCATTTTAGAAGCTGGGTCTGTGAACGTCCCTAGCGTGATGATATCCAAATCATAACAGGGGCATGGCCGGAGCATTCCCAAGAACTTGGATGTCCACATCTGATTTTAGAAATATCCTGGATGCCTAGTGTCATGTCTAATGTTATACCTGCTCCAGACATGAACAGTCATCTGAAATATGATTATTTTGTCAGGCAAATATCTGGTGGATATACTGTAGAGAAGCAGAAAGGTTGTATATAAGTGCAGCTAAATAAATAATACCCCCTTTATTTTATAATAGAAGAATGAATTCTAACAGGGAATAGAAGCTCATATTTCCATTTTTCTACACTGTTGGGCTTCCCCTTATCCTGCTTGCATGAGATGGATGTATCAGCCCCATGCTTTCTTCAGGAGGAAATGTATGTGGCCACTGGCAAGGACATCCACGTCAGAGATGTCAATGTTACAAAAATTGGCTAGTGACATAGATGTTTTTCTGCACGTTCCACTCTGGACATCCCAGATTTAACGTGGATGTCGTTTCTAAAATGCCACTTTAAAAAAAATAGGGCTTCTTACATAATCCCCTTTGTGATTTGTGATACCTTTTATAACTCCAACAAAAATATAACAGAGGACATCAGCTTTTGAAATCATTGACATCTGAAGAAAGAATCTCCATGAACTCAAAAGCTTATGCCTTACATTATCTTCTTTTGGTTCTTTAAAAAGATACTATTGCTTACCAGGACTCCAATTGTCTTCACAATTTACACAGAGGCAGATTCCATATAGGTCAGCTAGCCAATGTGGAAATGTTTAAATCGGACACGGGTGCGATTCTGATCCAATTCCAAAGACATGGATATAGATGCGCCTGCGTTTCTCTCATCAGGATGATAGACATGTCCGGGGTGGCACATCTAACGTGTTGTTTACTGACCTGTTCACATATCCAGCATGAAGACCGTGCATGGTTGCAGTCTCGGACCATGGAGTAAAGCAGAGAAACACGTCTCTAGCAATAGTAGGAGGTATGGGTAAACAGCGATCAGGTTTTGATGGATCCATGCTCACTGTATTCTATAAAGTAACACGTCTGTGATCATGCCCGTCTCTCAGCTGGCCATGCCTCCATTGTTAAATCATGTATCTCCTAAGCTTCTGTGCTCACTGACAGTAGTTTGATGATGCATACAAAACATAACCCATGGCATGTTGCATGTCCTCCGGGCTCAGCTCCCCCTACACCCCCCTTTTTCTCCCTTTCCCCCACAAAATCCACACCACATCGCTTTCTCAGTGCAACCAAATATATTTGTGGAGATAACAGGCCACAGTTTGCATAACAATGCCCCCCCCCCAAACTTTACAACATGCTACTTGGTAACAAAGCACAACCATAACATTACAAGTCCCCATCCCCACTGCAGAGGAACCATGATCCCATAATCCTGGTGCCAGTTTTTTGCCCTTAGGCCTGTGCCATGGTCTGTGAGCAGCTCTTACATGATGACGACTGCTTTGTATCGGTGTCCGAGGTTGTGTTCTTTGTGGCCCTTGGCACCGAGCCCAGGCACCACTGCCCTTGGTGCCTGATCTCCCGTTACCGGACTCAGGCACCCCCACCCGGTACCTGAGCCTCCCCACCTACTGTGGTATTCCCCCTTTTTTCTCCCCAGCTGTGACATCTTCCCTCCCCTCCTGCCTGACTCTGGTTAACCCGAGGGGTGGTTCAGGAGAGACTTCCAGGTATCCGGGCAAAGAAGGAGTCATGTCTTCAGCCACCCACTTTTAGCCCTTTGGTCCCTCCACCCTTTGCCTGCTGACCCCTCCCCCACCAGCAGCCCAGCGTGTGCTGGCCTGCATAACCCGTGGCATGCTGCACTTTCTCTGGGCTCAGCTCCCCCATCCCCTTTTTCTCCCTTTCCCCCACAAAATCCTTTACTTTATTTGTGGAGATAATAGGCCACAGCTTGCATAACAGTGTCCCCCCAAACATTACAACATGCCAATTGGTAACAAAGCATGACCATAACATTATGCGTCCCCACCCCACCCCACCACGGAGGAGTACCATGATCCCATAATCTTGGTGCCAGTTTTTTGCCCTTAGGCCTGTGCCATGGCCTGTGAGCAGCTCTTACGTGCCGCTGACTACTCGTGTTGGCGTCCAAGGTTATTTTTGTTCTTCTTGACCCTTGGCACTGAGCCCATGCACCCAGGGGCGGCTCAAGGCAATCTGCTGCCTGAGGCGAAGGATGAGATGGCACCCCCATTTCCCCCCCATAGAGTGGGGGGAGTGAGTGGAAGGAGGTCAACCCGACTGTGCTCTGCTGTGGTGTGGACTCTCTGGGTTCCTGTAGGGCCGGCGCTCACGCGGTGCCTGCCCCGACGTCATCTACGGGGCATAAGATCATCTCCGCTCCGCGGTCACGCGGTAGCGGTCGCGCTTGAAGGGGCGCGGTTAAAGGGGCATATCCTGCTCCTTATGCGCTCCTTTGGCGCTCTTGGCGTTCTGGTGGTGGTTATCCTGGCATGGGCAGGCGTAGGAAGCGCTCCCTCAACGTGAGTACTGTTAATTCTCCTAAGATAATTAGAACTGTTGGTCCTATGGATAAACACGTTGTGTTACTGAAGGATGAGGAGGCTGCCTCCGGGTCTGTTGCCGAGTGTGTTTCCCCTCCAGATGACGCCTCTCGGGGGTTATTAAGCTCTGCCCTGCTTACAGAACTGGATATTATCGACCCAGTGACCTCCTCACCAATGATGGAAGATCCGGTGCTAGGTGGGGAAGTTGTATCCCCTTTAGCTTCATTGGACGGTACTAATGTGCCTCTGGTAGTACCTCTGCCACAGGCTATTCAGCTACCGGGAGACTGTGTGGATATTCGCTCTGAAGCTGCTCATGTTAAGATGGATTCTCAAAATGTATCTTTGGTAGATGTTTTATCTGTTTTATCACGCATTGAGTCTTCTATTTCTTCTTTAGCCATGGTTGCCTCTCAATTTTCAGAGTTCTCTAAAGGATCAGTTGCAAAAATGGCTCAACATGATTCACAAATTGTTGCCTTAGATGCTAAATTTCATAAATTAGAAAAGCAGTATGATTTCTTACAGAAATCGTCTTTATCTTTCATGAAAGATAGTATGACTTTACATATGCAACAGGAATTGTTAGAGAACTCGCTCCGGGCTACTAACATTCGTTGTTTAAATTTTCCTCATACGAGGTTGATATCCCCTCAGATTTTATTTGACAAATATCTAACTGAAGTTTTGGGATATGATAACAATTCGAAACCGCTTATTAATAAGCTTTATTATCTGCCTGGGGCTAGAGCTCCTCCTGTTGCTGATCCACTTGCTGTAGTTTCTAAAGTTCAAACTGATTCTATGGATCTGTCAGCATACATAGAGTCATCTCAGGATTTGATTTCTTCTCGTGCTACACTTCTTGTATCTTTTACCACAGAAGCGGATAAGAATTCTGTGATGAGATTATTTTTTGCTAATAAAGGTGCTCTTTTTTGTGGGGCAAAAAATAACCATTTTTCCCGATGTTTCGAGACAGACACAGTTGAGGCGCAGGGCTTTTTTAGATCTGAAGCCCCGGGTCCTAGCTGTGGGTGCATCATTCTTTCTCAAATTTCCCTGTAAATGCGTGGTGGTCTTAGAGGGAACTAAATATGTTTTTTCTGAAACGTCGTCGTTAGAGACATTTATTATACATCAGGCTCCTTCAAAGCTGTAAGTTTTTCCTTATTATTCTGTTTTCTGTAATGCAAAGTAATTAGAGCTTATGTATTTTTCAGGGCTGTATTTCCTTTGTTTTCCTGTAACGCTGAGTATTTTCTTATATGTTTTCTTAATGATTCACTTGTACTCCCCCTTAATGTGGACTAGGTTGATTGCTGTTATTTTCTTATTTCAAATATTGTTATTTGTTTCTTTGATAATTTGAATAAAAATATAATTCAAAAAAAAAAAAAAAAAAAGAGGTTCCAAACCACTGGGAGGCTCTGCACCGGTTTCCTCTCATTTCTAAAGCTATCGCGGCCGCAGCAGTTTGTCCACTTTTTTTCTTTTAACTGAAGGTGGAGGGAGGCAGCTCTTTTGGGGGAATTTCTGCCACCCCCAAAAGTTTGCCGCCTGAGGCCACCGCCTCACTCCGCCTAATTATAGAGCCGCCTCTGCCCCAAGTGTTAGTAAAAGGTTAATATAATCTGAAAAAGAATTCATCATGAGAATGAACAAGAGCAGTGTATAAAAAGCAGTAAATACCAAAAAAATATAAGTTATAAACATATAAAACAATCAAATGAATACAACTGATCAATTAAAAAAACAAAAATAGTTATTCAAAATATACAAAAATACATACATTAATATAATCATATGTAAAAACACACATAAAGCAGCTAATACCATGCAATTCAATCCAAGAGAACCATCACTAAAACATATGAGAGCCAAATAAATAAATAACCATCATACTAAAAATCAATTCATATTCACCTATGCTGTAAACACGTACTGACTGAGCATTAAGAATTGGAATCTGTAAAAAAGCAAAATGAAAATGAGCTCATGCAGCAGAAGTAGACCTGCCACTTGGGATCCCCCTCTGACGCCACTTACTGTCAGCTGGGGATCAGAAGCAGCCGCTCACAGCCTCCCCCTCAGTTTCCGCCCGCATGAATCCCGTCTCCTGCGGGCAGAAGTGAAGGGAATGAGCGCGATTGCGGCAGCCTTACCCTCCTGCCCGTGAGGATCCAATCCCTGCAGCAAAACAGGAGGTCGTGGGGGGGGGGGCTAGGGGCGGAGTTAAGTCAGAGCTTGACCCACCTCCTTTTCAAGAGGCGAGACGTTCCTCAGCCCCTGGGGTAAAGGTGTGACTTGTTAGCAATTAAAAGAGAATGGAATGTGCATGGTCCTCTGTTTGCACAGAAAATCTGCCTTGTGAGTACTCGAACATGCTTAAGAAATTAGATTGTACCCCTTCCACCACACTGTATTTAATGCAGATTTTTAAATTTCAAGGCTCATTAGGCTCAAAATGAAATTGCCCTCACTGTAAAGCTCAGCGAGGTGTAAAGTTTATACATGGGGCACAAGTTCTAAAACAGAGGATCAAGTACTTGAGAGCATCTAATCCAGGATAAGAAGAAAAGAGCTAGTTCCTCTCACTTTGGATGCACTGCCTCCTCCTGCAGCCGCAGCTCCCTGCCTCTTAGAAAGCCACAGCTGTGCTGGTAAGTGCAATAGAAAATAAAAGCCAGTGCGGAGCCTTCTTGTCTCTCGAAGGACTCTGTGCAGCTTTGTCCTGCCCCCAAAGGAAGTCGTTACAGCTTTCCGCAGTCACAACTTCCTTTGGGGCGGAACAAAGCTGCATGGAGTCCTTCGAGAGACAGGAAGGCTCCACACCAGTTTCTTTCTTATTTTTCTGTTGCACTTACTCCTGCAGCCGCGGCTCTCTAAGAGGCAGGGAGCTGCAGCTGCAGGAGAAGGAAGCGGTGAGTTTGCCGCTGCCGAGATGCGGAATTGGCAGCGGCAGCAACTTGTGCACTTTTTTTTTGTTTTGTATTTTACTTTTGAAGGCGAAGTGAGGTGGCTGTTTTGGGGCATTTTTTGCTGCCTTCAAAACTTTGCTGCCTGAGGCAGCCGCCTCACTTCGCCTCATTATAGAGCTGCCCCTGCATGCACCCCTGCCCTTGGTGCCTGACCTCACGTTACTGGGCCCAGGCACCCCCACCTGGTACCTGAGCCTCCCCACCTACTGAAGTACTCCCCCTTTTCTGTTGGTGGTGTCCCACCACAAGGAGGGCCATGGCCCGACTCCCCCAATGTGATAATCGAGCTGACCACCTTCCGTAGGCCAGCATTGAATACGTTCAACCCGATCTCATTCAGGTAGACCCCATCACTGCTATACACCACCCTGCCCCTGCTAGGATGCCCTCATATTTGACCACCTTCCCCTCAGGGTCCTCACAAAGTTCCCCACCTCTGTGTTCAATTTCTTCCTGCTTTGCTCGCTGCTCCCCGGCTAGCGGGCGCCGGCCCATTTCTGGCAGGGGAGTATCTGGGATTAGACGATGGCCATCCCCAACTCCATGCGCATCCATGAAAAGTCCCTCTTGATTTTAATAATTAATTCAATGTCTTTGGTAGACTGTAGATCGTTGCCGCCCAGATGCAGCACGATGATATCCGGGGGTTGACTCGCTCCCAGCTTGCGAAGCAGCACGGGACTCAGCTGGTAAAATATCATACCCCACTGGCCTAGCCACTGAATGCTCAATGCTTCCTGGGGAAAACTAGAATGACTGCTGTAACGACTGTCTGCTGCTCTTCTCCTGGCCCAGAAGATGTACAAATGGCCCACTATCCAGACTGTGATTTTCCTTATGCCTGCCAGAACAAGGGGAAAGCATGTAAAATGGGGAGGGGGATCTGGCCCAGGTTCTATGGCCGTACATATAACCGAAACCTGTCGGACGCCCATCTTCCAATGTTCTGTATTTGTGCATCCTCGAAACCCAACCCATGTGCCGTGGTAACCGCTCCTATCCTAAATGAGTGCAGTGTCAAGCTGGACTTGTCAAACCCAGCTCCTTCTAGAGCCTGGTGCCACAATGCCTTAAATTGGAACTGGGACAGACAGGAACTATCTTAATGCTGCAGCAATACCCCATCCCCTGCAGGCCGTGCTGCTTTTTTGTATGAGTATGCCTGCAGGTAGTCCCTCATTGCCCATACCGGGCACAGGTCGCTTATGCTGGTGACGTGAAGTCACACTATCCTGCCCTTGTATCCTTGATCTGTTTTTGATCCTCTTAGCAGCAGCCTAATCCTGTACTCTCCCACCGTGATGTCTGCCGCTCTAATTGCAGGGCCCCTCGCATCTGACTTAGATCTCAGGATAACCTCGCTCCTCCTGAAGGCACCAAAAAACATGACCCAGTATGGCATATCTTATGTTCTTATGTTCTTATGTTCATGAATAGCAGGGTCACCTTGAAGAGTCTCTCTTCGTAACTGTCCCTTGCAACTTCAGATGCCTGCAGGACAGCTGCCCTCAATATGCCCAGTGAGACCGGTCTGCGCCCATCCAGCAGCCAGGTGCACTCTCTGGCCCAACTCTCCATAACCTTTTTAACCATGAAGTCCTTAGTGGTGTCTCGCCACCCTCCAAGCTTCAGAAAGAATACCATGCCTGCCAGCAGCAGCTTGGTGTGGCGGAGTGAAGTCCCCTCTCCCCTCAGCCATATAATGAATTCAATCAAAAGAGCCCCAATCCAGTGATAAATAAATAGTACACTCACAAAAATCACCAAACTAACCCCTAAAAAGTGATAATTTTGTTTTTGTCGGATACCGCTGAAAAAGGCACTCACTTTTTAATTAGTGCCCTCCCTTCAGATGTATCCCTTTTAATCAAACTTTTAAATAAAATTCAATGCTACTTAGCTTGTCAACAAAAACGATTTCCTCACACATTCACTTCAAGTCCAGGCAAAGTTTGTCAGCAACTTGACTCAATCTTCCAAATGTGCAAATGTGGAGACCTGCATTTTGCACATTTGGAAGATTGAGTCAAGTTGCTGACAAACTTTGCCTGGACTTGAAGCGAATGTGTGAGGAAATCGCTTTTGTTGACAAGCTAAGTAGCATTGAATTTTATTTAAAAGTGTGATTAAAAGGGATACATCTGAAGGGAGGGCACTAATTAAAAAGTGAGTGCCTTTTTCAGCGGTATCTGACAAAAACAAAATTATCACTTTTTAGGGGTTAGTTTGGTGATTTTTGTGAGTGTAATATAATGAATTCAAATAGTTGCCCCACAGATACTCCCAGTATTGGGCTGAAACTGCATTGCTTGGCGAAAGTCTTCAGCCTCACTCTCCAGTACGCCTTCCAGGAGCCTTGTCATAAAGACACCCTCAGCAATACCCCAGTGCTCTGTATCCAATGCTCCATAATTCCACTGGCATGTTGGTCGCCTGCTGTGATGCCACTGGGGCCAATGGCCTGAAGCATTGCATCTGGCAATGGGAAAGAGCATCAGCAATCACATTACTTTTGGCCAGGAGGTGGCTAGCTGTTATGTATGTATTCAGCTCTAGACTGAATAACACTAATCTCCTGAGCTACCCCATCACCCACCCAGATCTAGCTGTCTGCCTGTTTATTGCGTACAAGACAGTGGCATTATCAGACCTGAAAATGATCCTCCTGTTTGCCAACTTGGGCCCCCAAAGCACCAAGGACACCACGATGGGGAACAGCTCCAAAAATGTGATATCTTTCATTACGCCATGCCCATGCCATTCAGGAGGCCACCACTCCTGACACCACTGCCCTCGGAAGTATATACTGAAGCCAATGCCGATGCCGATGTTGCATCCATAAAGAGTCCCGTCACTGTTGTAGGCAGGGGGCTCCCTCAATATGTTTCTGCCATTATACTTTGTTAAGAATTCCTGCCAAACATCCAGGTCCTGTTGGATGACCGTGCCTACCCTGATGAAGTGGTGTCCTTTGCATATGCCCTTGGACGCATCCGCCAGCCGCCGTATGAAGTCCCTGCCCATGGGAATAACCCTGCATGTGAAGTTCAAGAGCCCCATCAAGGATTGCATCTGCTTTAGCATCACCTTTTTTGCGGAGGAGCTCCGCCACACTGCGACCCGCAAGTCCTTCAGCTTCCACCCATCCAGTCTAAGAAATCTTGCTATACAGAATGACACACTAGTTAATTGGTTGATTAAGATAGGTATGTTTGGTATTAATTGGAAGGGAAGATCTAAGAATTGGTCCACAGTTTGTTATCTGTTAAAAGTGAAAAGTTATAATTTAGGGATTTCTGATTGGGTAATTTTACAAAGGTAGCACATTAGACTATACCTAATAGGCATAAATCCAATTGTTTTAGTTTGAAGAGATAAGAAAGTGTTCCATACCCAAATAACAGGTGAGCAAGGAAGTGGAACTACACACAGAGAATCACAACAGAGGTGTTTGATCTCACATAAAAGAGATTAACTACTTTTTGCCTTACAAGTTCCTACAACTGAAGTATGGCTGGGAAACATTGTGTCACCAGAGCTGTTGCAAGCATTACAGTTTTTACTGTTGACCAGCCTTATCCCAGGTGAGGAACTGATTTCACGTGCAAGATGCCTATATTTTGAATCCTTCATGAAACAAGTGGAGGAACTGAGAGAGGAGTTGGCGAGGCTGAGAAGCATTTGTGATGATGAGAACTACATCAATGAAATGCTTCGAGGCATCTCCAACAGAAAGGAAGATGGTATGGTACTGAAAGAAGACAGTTAGAAATGGGTTTACAGAGCCTGCAGAATCAACACACTGAATCCACCTTCCTTTGAACTGCAGAACTGGTATACAGACTTGGAAGTGGAAAAGATGAGAACACCTTAGGAACAGGAGTAACCAGAACTCAAAATCCCCAAAGTTGCTGAATCATTGAGCACCAAGAATTGAAGGGTAGTGGTGGTTGGTGACTCCCTTCTGAGGGGTACAGAGGCAACTACTACTACTACTACTACTACTACTGAACAAGATGTACATAGTGCTGCACAAACACATGTAAAAGATAGTTCCTGATCATCAGAGCTTACAATCTAGTCAAGACAGACAACACAATAGCTGTAGACATGGTATACACCTAGAGGGAATGGTAAGGAAACACAAAGGAGATCAGGTGAGTCATGTGCTGACCTGATATGATGTCCTGGGAAGTGTATTGTCTTCCAGGTGCCAAAATACGAGATATTATGGAGAGTTTGTTGAGACTTACAAGCCTACTGACAGTTGTCTGATACTGCCCATCCATGTTGATACAAATGATACTGCTAGGTATCTCTCCGCCTCTGGGTGCAGTAGATAGGTATGCAGGTTCTCCTTCCTGTTGAGGGCAAAGCCTCAGGCAGAAAAGCTTGAATCCTGAAGTTGAATCATAGCTATGTAGATGGTGTCATCAAGAATGTTTCAGCTTCCTAGACTATGAGATGACTTTACAAAGACTGCTGAGCAAAAATGGCATTTATCTACTGTATCAAGAAGGAGCAAAATGTCTTCCTCAGAAAACTTTCAACTAGGTTCATCGGGGATAAGTGAATAAAACCCTAGGTAAGTAAAAGCCATCATGTGAGTAAAACATGAAGCTCCTTGCTTACAAAATGTTAGCATGTGCTATCTGCTTCTGTACTCATGTTATTCCAATGGGCATGCTGGCAAGATAGTGTGCACTAATGTTTAGTAAATATTTTATTTATTTATTTATTTATTTATTTAGTAACCTTTTTTATACCGCTTTATCTACAAGTCAAAGAGGTGTACAATTAACTTAGATTATAGAAAGCTTACAAGGAACTTGAGCTGAGCAAAACAGTGAACAATTAACTTAGAAAGAAGCATCTATATAAATAAGTAGGACTGCAATGAAGGGAGTTTGGGATACAACAGATTTGAGCATCAGCAACAGAAACATATTGATTCAAGGTTAATTCAAGGAAATTTAGGGCACGAAAAGTATCCTCATGAGCAAACACAGATTTTGTGTGGGCGAGGAGGGGATGGGGTGGTAAGTAGGTGATTTTGAGGTAGTTTATGTTTTCTTTTAGCTGTCAAATCCAACGTGTTCTATAAAGAGGAGTATCTTTAGTCTACGGTGGAACTCTGCAATGGTATTTGATGCTTGTATTTTTAGGGGAAGTGAGTTCCAAATAGGGGGTGTGAACAAGGAACCCTAAATATCTCTGTAGAAATGGGAAAGAACGGCATCTGAAAGCAATGTGCACTAATGCCTGTAGTATAAGAACATAAGAACAAATGCAATGCCATACTGGATCAGACCAAGGCCCATCAAGCCCAGTTTCTTGTTTAGAACAGTAGCCAAGTCAGGTCACAAGTACCTGGCAGTTTCCCAAAAAGACACACAGGTTCCACAATGCTTATATTGGGGCAAGAAGATTTCCCAGGTCCTCTTTAATAATGGTTTATGGACCTTTCCTCCAGGAACTTGACCAAACCTTTTTTAAATCCAGCTACACTAACAACTTTTATTACATCCTCGAGTAACAAATTCCAGAGTTTGATCATGCGTTGAGTGAAAAAATATTTTCTCTTATTAGTCTTAATCGGGTTACACTGTAGCTTCACAGCATGTCCCTAGTCATTCTACCTTTTGCTGGCATAAACAATTGATCTACGTTTACCCGTCCCACAACATTCATTAATTTAAAGACCTCTATCATGTCTCTTTTCAAGGTTGAGGAGCCCAAACATTTTTCGCCTCTCCTCGTATCCCCTTTACTGTTTTGGTGGTTCTTCTCTGTACCTTTTCTAATTCTGCTATATCCTTTTTAAGATACGGTGACCAGATTTGCACACAATACTCAAGGTGTGGTAGCACCATGTAACGATACAAAGGCATTATAATATCCTTTGTTTTATTCTTCATTCTTTTCCTTATGAGTCCTAGCATTCTATTTGCCTTCTTGGCTGCCACTGCACACTGGGCAGAGGGTTTCAACGTGTTATCCACAATGACACCTAAATCTTTTTCCTGGGTGGTGGTTCCTAATGTGGAACCTTGTATCATGTAACCATAGTATGGGTTGTTCTTTCCTAGGAGCATAACTTTGCACTTGTCCACATTAAATTTCATTTGCCATTTGAACCTTCAGTCTTCCAATTTATCAAGGTCCTCTTGCAACTTTTCACAATCCTGTTTGGTTTTAACAACTGAATAATTTTGTGTCATCTGCAAATTTGATTACCTCATTCGTTATTCCCATTTGCAGGCCATTTACGAATATGTTAAAAAGCAGTTGGCCCAGCACAGCAAGCTTTTTTTTCAAATTCTGTCTTTGCCTGCCTTATCAATGCCTTGCATCTAACTTGCTAGTGCTTATGTTGTTTCCAGTTTTCATCATTTGGCTCCTTTTTCCATTTCCTGAAATATGCTTTTTTGGCTACAACAGCCCCTCTGACCTCATCTTTAAACCATGCTGGCAGACCTTTGGAATTCCTTCCACTTTCTTAAAGCATGAATACAGCCGTTCTGGTATTCCAAGACAGCATTTTTAAACAACAGCCATGCCTTTGCAGCTGCTCCTTTTAGTTTTTTTAAACTATTTTCCTCATTTTATCAGTCTCCCTTTTAAAAGTTAAAAAGTATTGTAGTACTGTGGATTTCCTTGCTGTCCTTCCATTTATTAAATCAAACACAATCATGCTATGATCACTATTGCCAAGTTAGCCCAACACCCTTATCTCTTGCACTAGATCTTGTGTTCCACTAAGGACTAAATAAGATTTTAGATCAACAGCTATAATGGCAATGACTGGGATATAATTATACCAAGCTATAACCTATTCAGGAAGGACAAGGGTAGGAAAAAAGGGAAGAGAAATTGTGCTATATGTAAAAATTATATTAAAACAACAGAATTGCAGGGCTTATGAGGTAAAGAGGAGGCTCTTTGGGTTAACTATTGTTGCTGGTGATCTTGAGCAAGAAGTTAACCCTTTATTGCTTCAGGTACAAACAGATTTTAAGCCCTCCGGGGACAGGAAAATATAGTACCTGAATGTAACACGCCTCAAACCTTTGAGAAATTGCCTTTATCTTTCCCATTGCCATTGATGTGATATACTACAGGCCTCCTTCATAGGCAGAAATTGTCAAAAATGTAATTGAAAACATTCACAATATTGTTATGAAAGGAAAAGTGCTGCTGATAGGTGATTTCAATATGTTGGATATTAATAGAGACATCCTGCTGTGGTATCCTCGAGAAGTAGGGAAATCCTGGACTCCCTATAAGAAGAACTATTCTGGGAACTGGTAACAGAACTCACATGGGAGGGGGCAATACTAGACCTGATGCTTATGAATGGGGGAGTGTTTCAGATGGTATAGTCATCTCTCATCCAATCATCACTGGATTGTGTGGTTCAGTGTTAGAACAAGGGCAGAGATGATTCATTGAAAAATGAGGATTTTAGACTTTAGAAAAACTAACTTTGTCAAGATGATGGAGTACCTCAAGGTGTCCTTAGCTAGATTACAATATCTGGGGAATGAAGAAAACAAGTGGAAAAAACTGAAAACTGAAAGGGGATATTTTAAGGGCAACAAATGTTTTTGTTAGGAAAGTAAATAAAAGTAAAAGGAGGCCATTATTCCTCTCAAAAGCAGAAGCAGAAAATGTAAGGAAAAATAGGATAGCCTTCATAAACCATAACATATTGCAGAAAGAGGAAGACAAGCAATAATATTTTGGAGAAACTAAGAGCTCAGAAAAAAGTCAGGAAAGCAAAGATGCAAATGGAAATAAAATAACCAATGCAGCAAAATGGAGGGACAGGACTTTTGTAATAGATGTTCGGGTAAGAACGAAGTGTAAAAGTAGTATTTTAAAATTGAAGGGTGAAGGGAAGGAATATGTAGAAACTGATGAGGTTAAAGCAGAATTGCTTAACAAATATTTTTGTTCTGTGGAAGGGCCAGAAATGGAACCTCTGAAAAAGCACACAAATAAGAGTGGAAGTGAGGCAGCCTTTGAGCAAGTTTCAGAAGATTGTGTTCATGAGGAGCTAGCTAAGCTAAAAGTAGGCAAAGGAATGGAACTGGACAGGATTCATCCAAGGAATTGAAGGAATTTAGGGAAATACTGGAAGCTCTGCAGTCTGACCTTTTTCTATGCTTTTTTAGAGCTAGGAGTAATCCTGGAGATTTGGAGATTGGTGAATGTGGTTCTTGTTCACAAAATATAAAGTAAGGAAGAGGCTGGGAACAACAGGCCAGTTAGTTGGACCTCTGTGGTGAGTAAATTAATAGAAACTCCTAAAACAGAGCACAGTGCAATTTCTGAAATCCAGTGGATTGCAGGATCTAAGGCAGCATTGCTTTACTAGAGGTAGGTCTTGTCAGAATAATTTGATTCATTTTTATGATTGGGTGACCAGAGAGTTCGAACAAGATAGTCTGCTGGATGTAGTGTTAGATTTCAGCAAAGCCTCTGCCGGTTCCACTCTAAAGTGAACTGCTTGATTTAGAAAGTGCTTGAGTTGGAGGCGACAAAGGGTAGTGGTAAATGGAACCCACTCTTACTGTAGCATAAAGACATTATCATAGGTGTACCACAGTGATTGGTCTTTGGTCCAGCTCTATTTAACATATTTGTAAGTGCTATTGTGGAAGGGCTATCAGATAAGGTTTGCTTCTTTGTGGGTAATACCAAAATCTGAAATAGGGTAGACATTCTGGAAGGTGTAATAACATAAGGAAGGATATAGTGAAGCTTGAAAAATGGTCGAGACTTTGGTAGCTGAGATTTAATGCTAAAAAATGCAGGGTGATGCATTTGGGCTGCTAAAATCCAAGAGAGCGGTACAGTATAGGTGGTGAAGTACTTCTTTCCATGAAAGACATGCAGAACCTGAGGGTGATTGTATCTGATGATCTTATGGTAGACAAACAGGTAGAAAAAGTGATGGCAAAAGCTAGAAGGATGCTTAGGTGCATAGGGAGAGGAATGACCAGCAGGAAGAAAGAGGTGATATAGTACCTTTGAATAAGTCTCTGGTGGCAATTCTGGAGACTGCACCTTCAAAAAGATATAAACAGGATGGAGTCAATGCAGAGGGTGGCTACTATAACGGTCCATGGTCTTCATCATAAATCATATGGGGACAGAGTTCAAGATCTCAATATATTTACTTTCAAAGAAACTTAGATCAGGGAAATATGACAGAGACATTTAAATACCTCAATGGCATAAATACACAGGAGGAGAACCTCTTTCAATTGAAAGAAAGCTCTGGGATGAGGGAACATAGGATGAAGGTGGAAGGAGATAGACTCAGGAGTATTCTGACAAAATATCTCTTTATAGAAAGAGTAGCGGATTCATGGAATAGCGTCCAAGTGGAGAGAGTGGAGATAAGGACTTTCTGAATTCAGTAGAGCATGGGACAACCACAGAGGATCTCTAAGGGAAATGAGAGGATTGTAGAGCTTAGTAGTTGGCATGGCTAGGGAGATCAGCAAGGCTGCATAATCTTTATCTACTGTCATGTTTCTGTTTGTTATGTTTACCGCTAATGTTCTCAGGCATCTTCTATGAAAGTTTGCATTCTGACTTTGTTTTGCCTTCTATCACCTCTGATAAAGTCTATTCCGATTTCACCTAATGGTATTAACTAAGCTGATACTTGGGACAGTCTATTATAAAGCATTATTGGAGGATTTTCCCTAGGACTTCAATCCTGTCCCACATGTCAGCCCAAGTAGAAGGATACTAGTCAGATCTACCAGTAGGAGCCAAAAGAATTGTGTAGACCACTGGATTGAAATGAAAAAAAAAAAATTATTTAATTGATTCATTCTGCTCGCCCTCTGGGACCTTCTTTACTATTAGAAAGGGCTAATGGGAAAGTAGACACACTTTAAAGCCCACACTACTTTTTATTTAATGTGAATTTCCAGCCCAGTCTGTTTTCAGTAAAGTGATTGTCAGTCTCAACTCTGCCTTGGTGACAGACTCCTGTCATAAACAACATAAACCAAGTAATCTCCCGATGCATATTTAAAAGGTCAAGTCTATGCTGAATAAAGTCAAAGAAATATCTTTCCATTTCTCTTTTCCAAAATGGACAATGGGTTTTGTTTGTTTTCTTATCTCAGAGAACATTTTATATACTAGAGAAAAATTACGATATGCTTAATGCATATAAATTACTTCATGCATGAACTCTGAATGCTTTCCTCATTCTCATTTAAAATGTAATGAAGAGGTTTTAAAAAAAGAAAAAAGCTTTTCTCTGAGTATTTTTGTTTCTTTTTTCAGTTTTGTTTCATCTGAACAGTGTTTGAAGTAAAGCAATTAGGATAAAATATTCTAAGTGAGTGTAATAGTTCTAAAATGATAATACTATATATCAGTGTTTCTGCAGTTGGTCCTTTAGTAGGCCCCAGCCAGTCTTGTTTTCATGATATCCACACTAAATGTCTATGAGATAGATCTGCATGCATTGGAAGCAATGAATGCAAATCTATTTCATGTCTATTCATTGTGGATATCCCGAAAACCAGACTGACAAGAGGAACTGCAGGAATGGCATGAGAAACACTGGCATTAATCAATAAGAGAAAATAGCTATTCAGTAGGTAGGAATTTTGTCCATTTTCAGTGCTTGCTTCTAAATATTATTTATCTGGATTTCACCCCCTCCCTCCCCCTGCCAGGGCTGATGCAACAATATTGGGTGCCCTAGGTCAGAGTTAAAAAAAATCATAGGTGCCAAAGCATTAAGTAGGGCCTTACCCTTCTCCACCACAATCAGCTCGCTACTCACCCAGTATGAGAATGATTCCGAAAGGGGCACGTCCGGATGTCCCCGTGCAGGACGGGTCTGTTAGAACCCGATTCTGGACAGTGGGAACAAAACATTTTTGCGGTACATGGAAATGGGCCCGAAGACAGCCCGGCATGCCCCTGCCTGCCTGTGGGGATTTATTTATTTATTTATTTTATTTATTTACATTCTCTTATATACCGCGCTATTCTGCATCAGTGCGGTTTACATTGAACGAACTGAAATTACATTGAACAGGGCATTATAACTTGGAGATAACTATTTTACAGGGAACATGGGCTATGGAGGGTTAAGTGGCTTGCCCAAGACCACAAGGAGCACCTGTGGGACTAGAAACCCCAGTCCTTCCGGCCCAAGGTTGCTGTCCTCTAGTGGGATTTGAACCCCTGACCTTCCGGCCTGAAGTACTGGGATGTCTTTCCGCAGGCTCCCTTGGCTGCCACAGCTCAGACCCCCCTCTTTCCCATCAGCCAACCCATGGCTGGCCAGCCAGGGCCTGGATCGGGTAGCAGGGACCCCCCACATCTGGCCCCAGCCCCGGGGGGATCACTGGGCCCGATCGCTGGGTCAGTGCTGCTTATTCCACTTTTGAGGTAGAATAAGCAGCATGTCCCCTTTGACCTGGCAGGACGTACAGGGTCGTGACCTGAATCAGCCCTGTGTCCTGCTGGGCTGGCCTTCTCCTGCTTCGCCCAGATCCCACCTCCTCCCATCCCCTGTTCTGGATGTGCGGGGAGAGCTGGAGGGGGAATCGTGCCCAGATGACTTGCAGGACTGCATGTCCCACTGGGACATGCAGCCCCGCAACCTGTGTCTCTGCATCGGGCCCTATGTCTCTTTCATTCCCTGCCTCCTCCCCATTTTCAACCAGTGTGTCTCCTCTCACTCCCCTTCCTAGCCATCATGAGGTATCTCTCACCATTACAAGCTTTTTGCTGAGAGCCAATTGCACAGTATGAAGGCAGCAAAGGAGTGGGGGGGGGGGGGGGGTGAAAATAATTCTTTGCAATTCCAAGAAAGAGGAAAAGTAATTTACTAAACACAATCTTCCATTGAGTCAGAGCTACTCAATTCCGGTCCTGGAGGTCTGCAACCCTGCAGGTTTTCGGGATATCCCTAATGATATGCATGAGATATATATGCATTAGAGATAGCCTGCCAACCTGACTGGTTTTTGGCCCTCCAGGGCTGGATTTGGAGACCCCTGCCTTACACCTCTGTCATTTAAGATTGTGAGTGGGCAAGGTACAGATGTTCTAGACATCAAAAGGGTAGATAGAATGTGTCACATTCCTCCTAGATTCTCAACACCACCAAAAAGTTGTCTAATAGACAATATTTTGGTGGTGGTGAGAAGCAAGGAGGAATGTGACAAATTCTAACCTTTTTGATGTCTTGGACATCTGCACCTTGCCCACTTACAATCTTAAATGACAGAGGTGTAAGGCAGGGGTCTCCAAATCCAGCCCTGGTGGGCCAAAAACCAGTCAGGTTGGCAGGCTATCTCTAATGCATATATATCTCATGCATATCATTAGGGATATCCCGAAAACCTGCAGGGTTGCGGACCTCCAGGACTGGAATTGAGTAGCTCTGCATTAAGTAAAGGTAACTGGAAAAAATTTATGAATAGGTTGTACAAGTAAACAGAAGCAAACTTAGCATAGGCTCTATAAAACCCCAGGCTTTATATCATGGGGAGCCTTTGCAACCCTGAAAGCTTGCATAGCTCTTATGTAAACTCCATAAAAGGATACTACACATCTCTCTCCAGATTGGCATTCTCAGTAGATACACTTTAAGCTCCTATTCAGTCTGGTCCAACTTAACCAGGCAACTCTGTTCCTTCCCTTCTACTTCAATGAGCTTCTCCGTCACATTTGTCTCCAGGACTAAGATGTCTGGAGGCAGTAAAACTGGATGGGTAATGGCTGGGAGTGGGATGAGAGAAAGAGATACCAGTTGATGGCTGGGGGGTGATGAAAGAGAGGCACTAGGTGATGGCTAGGAGGGGGCTATGAGAGAGAGAGACTGGGTAAAGGCTGGGGGGACTATGAGAGAGAGATACACTGGGTGATGACTGGGGGTGGAGACTATGACAGAGAGAATGGATAATGGTGGGGGGAGCTGTGAGATAGAGGGAGAATGGATGATTCTGGGGAAGGGGAGAAGAGAGAGATAAACCAGGTGATGATTGGGGAGGGTCTGTGAGAGATTTTTGTTTGCTTTACAGATTACCAGGCTATAGTGATATCTGAAGCAAAAAAGGACGTAGTCTCAGTTGCAACTATAAAGGGTCACCAATATGCTGAAAGCATGCTCATTGGGAGTGCTTGGGAGGAAAGAAAGAGAAGGGTCACTGTATGTCTTCTGCTGGCACTGTGTAATGACACATTAAAGGCCTGATTTATTAGGTTCTCTTTTCCCATAGAAAATGGGAAAACATTAAATCAGGCCTTTAAAAAAGAAGCTGCAATATGCAATTTTGGGGGGTGACGTTGGGGACACTTTCTTGCTCCCCACCTGTGGAACCTTCTGTCCAGACATATTAGTCTTCAACTCTTATTGCCAAATGATCTGAGAAACTACAGATCTGTGAGCCTGATCTCAGTGCCAGGCAAAATGTTAGAAACTATTATGTTTCAGTTTATTAAAACTCTTGATATACCACCCTTGCATTGCTAACAGCAAAGTAGTTTACAACCAAAATAATTCAAATAAAAGCAGGAAAAGAACTCTATAAAATTAAAAAAAATGATAGCAAAAGAATAGAGAAAGACTTAAGGAAAAATAGAACTAAACAATGCAAATTAAATATACAGTAATAAAGTATAAGGAATAGAATCTGTGCCTCTCAGGTATCTGACACTACCACTGTTCCTGAAACTCTGGGAAGGTTTTCTCAAAGTAATGTGCCATAAGGTATCTTTCAAATGCCGAGTAATGTGTGGATTCCAAGTGTGCACAAGAAACTGAAGAAAACAATAAAAGATTAGAGTTTTGAAAACGTAAGCCCCTATGGGATGGGATGGAGTGATAAGAGATGATCGATACAGCAGGAAACCTGTATAAAATGACCGATGTGTACGCTTAAGAACCTTGAAGTGAAACTGATAGAGAAGAGGCAATCAGTGATTCGATAAGAGTAGGGGAGTAACGAGATCACATTTGGCAGTGTTTGACAGTAGATGAAAAGCTGTGTTCTGAACCAGTTGTAATTTCTTCAACTGGGATGTCCAGAGACCACAGTAGATGACATTACAATAATCAAGTTGTGATATAACTGATGCATGAAGCAGAGAGTGAAGAGCTGAATTGGTGGTATATGGCTTAATAGAGCAAATCTAATGAAGAGTGAAATGTAGGGACAAACTGTAGGGGCAACCTGAGGTTCAAATGTAAGGCGTATATCAAGGATAACTCCTAGGTGAGTTAATGAGTACATAAGTGGGATTGGATTCCCTGCAATGGAGGGGCCTATATAGTGGGGGAGGGGGAAGAAATGTTCTGTAACCCATAAGGCTTGTGATTTGGAAGGTTTTAATTGAAGACCATGATTGAATAGTCAAAAGGCCACGGAGTTCAAGCAGATGTTAAATGAGGAGAGATCTGGCAAGCTAGAAGAAAAGTACTGAACCAGCAGAAGTACTGAACAAACAAAATTACTGAACATAGATAGTCGTAGTTTAAAAGGGAAAAGCCAACTTGGATTTAGCCAAGGAAAATCTTGTCTCACTAATCTGTTATATTTTTTTATGACTGGAATAAACAGGTAGGAAGTGGGGTACCAGCTAATATAGTATATGTGGATTTTTAGAAAGCATTTGACAAGGACTCTCATGAGAAACTCTTGAGAAAATTAAAAGGTTATGGGATAGGAAGGAATGTACTATTGCGGATTGAATACTGGCTAAAAGACAGAAAAGAGAGAGTAAGGATGAATGGCCAATTTTCTCAATGGAATAACCAAGGGATCTGTGCTGATTTTTAACATATTCATAAATGACTTGAAAATGGGAGCAATAAGTGAGATAATCAAATTTGCAAATGCCACAAAAATTATTCAAAGTTGTTAAATCACAAGGTTTCATAGCCCTCTGTAGACAGCATGATTACTTCCCAGATTTCCTTTCTTACCACTGCATCATTCACCAGCAAGTTTTGGCAAGCAAGAGGTGCGCCTTCTGTCAACTTAGTACCCATGTTGAAGCTATCAATGCACTCCACCCCCGTCAAGCGGGGTTCCGCCAGGGTCACAGCACTGAGACTGTGCTGTTGGCCCTACTTAATGAACTTCATATATCTCATGATCGTGGTGACATCACTCTCCTTGTTTCTTTAGATTTATCCGCAGCATTTGATTTAGTTGATCACCAAACACTTCTGTCCCGTCTCTCTGATATTGGTCTTCATGGCTCCGTCTGGTCTTGGTTCTGTTCTTTTCTTTCATCCCGTTCCTTCTCTGTTCACATTAAGAACCAGTCCTCATCTAGCCTCCCTCTCACCTGTGGTGTTCCTCAGGGCTCGGTTCTCTCTCCTCTGTTGTTCAACATTTTTCTGGCCCCTTTACCACTGATAATACAACAATACTCGATCTCCCCTTACCTTTACGCAGATGACATAGTTTTATTATTTCATACGTCCCCTCTCTCTCCTGATATCACACAGTTAAACCTCTGTCTTTCCCATATTGCATCCTGGTTATCAGACAACTTTCTCCATCTCAACCCAGCCAAATCCTCAGCAATGTGGATCTCACTTGGTGGTGCATGTCCTACTCTTGCACCTTCTCTCGGCTCAACTACTATCCCTCTCACTTCTTCTGTTCGGTATCTGGGTGTCACTCTAGACTCTCGTTTAACTTTCTCTGAACATATTTCCATTGTCTCTCGTCGTTCTTTCTCTGCCTTACGGCAGATTCGAGCTGTCCGGTCCATTTTGCCCTCTAATGCCCTTATCACCCTTGTTCTGGCCCTTGTAATAAGTAGGCTAGACTACTGCAATATTTACCTGGCCAATCTCCCCAAATATTGTCTGCAACGGTTACAACTCATTCAGAACTCTGCCGCCCGCCTCATCACTTTCTCCAGTAGGTATGATCATATCACCCCGGTTCTATTTCGATTGCACTGGCTCCCTCTCCAATACCGTTTTCATTATAAGCTTTTGATTATCCTTCACCGGGCCATTTACACATGCATTCCACGCTATCTATCAGACTGTATCTCTCGCTACACACCTCACAGGTTACTTCGTTCTACCCAAACAAACCGGTTGTCTCTTCCATCGCCCTCACAAGCCCGTTTAGAACAAACACGACACTCAGCCTGGTTTTTCCTAGGACCCTCCCTATGGAATACACTCCCCACTTAATTACGCTTAGAGCCCTCCTATCTGAAATTTAAGTCACTACTTAAAACATATCTTTTTCAAAAAGCTTTTGACCTTCCCCCAGAGAACCTCCCTAATTAATCTGTCTGTGTGTCTATCCCGAAGTTCGTATGTTTGTCCGTTTTTTCTGTGCTTTGGTTAGCTAATTTTATCCTAAAATGTTTTATGATTTGCTGCTTGCTGTCAAATGGCTACTTATTTTATGATTTGCTATAATTTGTTAATTACTGCCAAACAAGCTGTGTATAACTTGTTATGTGTTATTGTGTTATGTATTTTTGTATAATATCTCTTTTATGCTCTGTCCACTTTTATTACCCCTCTATCCTGTCTTTTTTGGCGTTCTGTTTCCTGGATTGTGGTACTGAATCAATTTTTTATTGTACACCGCTTAATGCTTTGCAAAAGCGGTATATCAAATTTTAATAAAGATAAAGATAAAGATTCTGAAAAATTGATAAAGGACCTTGAGAAACTGGGACATTGGGCATTCAAATGGCAGATGACATTAAATGTAGACAAGTACAAAGTTATGCACATAGAGAAGGACAATAAGAACATAAGAACAAAAGATATGCCATATTAGGTCAGACCAAGGTCCATCAAGCCCAGCATCCTGTTTCCAACAGTGGCCAATCTAGGTCACAAGTACCCAGCAGTTTCCCCAAAAGACACAGGTTCCACAGTGCTTGTATTGGGGCAAACAGTGATATCCCGGGTCCCTTTTAATAATGGTTCATGGACCTTTCCTCCAGGAACTTGTCCAAATCTTTTTTAAACCAATCTACACTGACAGCTTATACTACATCCTCCGGTAGCAAATTCCAGAGTTTGATTACACATTGAGTGAAAAATATTTTCTCTTGTTAGTTTTAAATAGGTTACCCTGTAGCTTCATTGCATGCCCCCTAGTCTTTCTATATTTTGATGGCATAAACCAGGTATGTCCAACACGTAGATCGCGATCTACCTGTAGATCGCGGAAGGGTCAGAGGTAGATCGCCAGCCCTATTTGGCTCCATCTCTCCAGCAGCTCGCCCCATCGCTAGGAGAGAGCTCATGCTGGCAGGTCATCTGCCGAGGGCTTGCTGCCGCTGCTGATCATTTGCCTGTCTTTTTTCCCTGCCTGTGGGTGTATTGGGGGTGCTTGTTGTTTTCATGCCAATAGTTTGTGGGTACCCCAGGGGGCTGCCACCCGCGCCCCGTGACGAGACGCCACAGGCCCGGCATCATACCTGGTCTCCTGCCTCTCAGAATCACACATTCCTGCCCCCGCCCCAATACCCCTTAAAAGTGTGTTATATACCGGGCGATATCCATTCACCCGGGCTTTACCTGAATACACATACCGTATTAGTTGTGCTGTGTGCTGGTCGGTCATTTTATAGTTCGTTTTCATTAAACGTTTTCGGGCAGACACAACAAAGTGTCAAGAATTTGGTGATTTTGGCAGACTTTTCCAATTTTGTTCTAACTTGCCTATGCTTTGCCTTCAAATTGGTTCAAACCACTGTGACTTGCTTGCCTCTGCAATTTTATTTTGCCTAGCCTTTGCATTGATTCTACACTGCAATTTTATTTTGCCTTGCTTTTGCGTTGATTCTACACTGTATGCAGAATTTATTAAATTGCGTGTGGTGGTATTTGATTTTAACTGGTTTGCTGGACAGGTGTTTAAGTTTTTTTGATGATTGTTTGGTGGTATTAGATTAGTGGTGCCAGTATGATGAATTCTTATTTTTACTTTAGAACTGCATGTGTGGTTTTGGCATCTGCAGTCCTTGTATTGCACATCATCCAGAGGTCTTCAGTTCCTGTTGATCGTTAATAGAAGGGACCATGTAACACCCATCCTAGTGCAACTCCACTGGCTCCCCATACATGGCAGAATATTGTTCAAAACATTATTACTAACCTTCAAGGCCACTAAAAGCATCACCTCCTCCTCTCTAATAGACCTCATTCAGGCCGTTCCACCCAACAGATCCAGGAGAACGATATCAACAAATGTTCTAATTATCCCTAAAGCAGCGACAAAATGCCTATCAGTGACATCTAACAGGGCCTTCAGATTCTATGCCCCTAAGTGCTGGAACGCCCTACCTCCAGAGATTCGGGCTATCACTGATCTATCCCTTTTCAGAAAGGCACTCAAATCCCACCTTTTCCCCCAATATTACTTGACCAGCTAACCAATCTCGATCACTACCCAAACTAAGAACAAATCCTGTTATGTATACTTGTAAATACTCATGTAAATAGTTGCAGTAATGACGTCCCATGTTTTATCCAAGTTCTCTGTCCTTGTTCTCTGTAAAACCAAACAGTTTGTTGTTCTGATCTGTTGTTATATTGTGAACCGCGCTGATGCTGAATAGAGCGGTATATAAGAGCCTGTAATAAATAAATAAATAAATAATGCTTAGGGACAGTGACAGTTTTGGACCATATTCAGCCAGCGTTTATACTAACTTAGCAGATTTGGCCTTCTTACATCCAGCCACCCCAGTATAACGAAGATGAGTATTCCAAAGAAGAGCAAAACCTACCACTTTCATGATGAATGGGAAATGGACTTCTTCTTCATTATGGTGAAAGACAAGTGTTGTTGTTTAATTTGTAACGCCCCAGTATCTTTGCCCAAAAAGGGTAATCTGGAACGTCATTATAAGGCTCTGCATAGCAGTAAGTTTGATGCTGATTTTCCACCCAAAAGTGAAATTCGTAAACTGAAGCTCAAAGAACTTAAATCAAAATTGGCTACTCAGCAACAGTTGATGGTGAAGCCAAGGTCACATTCGTTCAATGCAACCATAGCATCCTTCAAGGTCAGCAACCTGATCGCAAAGAAATGCAAACCTTTCACTGAAGGGGAATTTGTAAAAGATTGTTTTCCTGAAGCAGCTGACATTATTTTTGAAGAATTTAAAAATAAAGAGATCATAGCTGCTATTCAAGATGTACAATTGTCAAGAAACACCATCGTGTGACGAATAGAAAAGATGTGTGGAGACACAACTGAACAATTGTTGGTGGATGTTTCAAATTGTGTTGCTTTCTCACTCCAGCTGGATGAATCTACAGACATAAGAGACATAGCCCAGTTACTATCTTTATCCGAATGGTTTTTGAAGATTTCAGTGTTAAAGAAGAACTACTTGGAATGATTTCTTTAAAAGGGAGAACTACCGGTCAGGAAATGTTCAGTTTTCTATTCTTTTGTAACAAAGTGTAATCTTCCATTGCATAGACTTGTTTCCATCACTACTGATGGAGCAAGAGCAATGACAGATGAGGTTAACGGTTTCATAGCCCTCTGTAGACAGCATGATTACTTCCCAGATTTCCTTTCTTACCACTGCATCATTCACCAGCAAGTTTTGGCAAGCAAGAGACTCAGTACAAAGACTGTCATGGACATCACTTTCAAAATTGTAAATTCAGTTTATGGAAGATCACTTCAAAGACGGCTTTTCAATCTTACTCTTGATGAAGGGGCAGCGGAAATCATTTTGCACATAGATGTAAGGTGGCTAAGTAGGCACAAATTTCTGCAAAGATTTCGTGATTTGCTGAATAAAATAAGAAGTTTTTTGAAGGAGACAGGAGATGACCAAGCAGAGTTGGAAGAAGTGGTTATGTGATCTGGCATTTCTCGCTCACTTTACAGGTGAACTAAGTGATATGAACCTTGAACTACAAGGTAAAAACAAATGCATTGGCGAGATTATGAGTACAGTTTCATCCTACAAGAGCAAATTTGAGCTAATGATGACTGACCTTGCAAACAACACTTTTGATCATTTTCCTAATATGCAGGACCATCTGGGACAATATCCAAATTTAGTTTTTCAGAACGAGAAGTATGTGACAGAAATCTGTTCTGTTATCCAGGAATTTGAAAATAGATTCTGTGACTTCCAAAAAACTGGAACAGTTGTGGAGTACTTGTCATACCCATTCAAAGTAGATGTGGACATTAAAGAAACTGCAGCTGCTATCAGTAAAAATTGCTCATTGAACAAGCCATCTCTTGAAAACTAAATATTAACCCTTAAAAATGACATTTTTCTCAAGACCCGTGCTGAGCAAGAATCGTTTTGGAAGCTAGTGCCTAAAGACAAATTTCCCAACTTGAAAAGATGCAGTGAAGCTGTACCCTCCTGTTTTGGTTCAACTTATTTGTGTGAATCTGCGTTTTCCCATCTGAAAATGACAAAGAGTACACAACGTTCCAACATGACAGATGAACATTTCCAGGATTCCCTGAGACTGGCCGTCACGTAATATTCACCCAACTTCAAAAAGCTAGTGGATGAAATGCGGGCTCAGACGTCTCACTAATGAGCAAGAGCGAAATATTAAAGATTGTGCAAGATCAGAGCCTGGATCAATACTCGACCTAAATTTAACACAAATTACTCAATAAAAGTTAAAGAAAGTTATTAAGACAGTTAAAGAAAGTTATTACTCAATAAAACTTTATTGGAATACCTCGGACCAGAAACAAACATCCATCACTAAATACTCCTCCAGACCTCATAACATACCCTCAGATCTATCTACTAAGGGGTATGTTTACTAAACTGGGCTAACAGTTAACCCGGGCTATCTGCAACTAGGTCTCATTTAATAATATGGGACCTAGTGGCAGATAGCCCGGGTTAACCGTTAGCCCGGTTTAGTAAACATACCCCTAAGAGTCTCATGTCCACTGTTTGTCCTTAATGTTTGTTCAGATCATTAATGTTGGCCTCTCGGTGACAGACCCCCCTCCCCACCCTAGAATTGATCACTGTCCCCCACCCTTCAATGTTAAGCCGCTTTGACCCGGTGAAAAGTGGGATATAAATACAGTTAAACAAATAAATAAATAAAACTTTAAGAAAAAATGTACTTTCCATTTCCCCTTGCAGTTCTTACTGGATATTCATCTCTCTGTTTTGTTTTTGCTTAATTTACTTAACATCCAAGCAAATGACAGAAGGTTCATTAAAAATGGGGGGAGGAAGCCTCCAACTTTATTGGGTTAAAATTTAATTTGAAACTAATTTGAAACTTAGGGGCATGTTTACTAAACTGCGGTAGTGGACTCTGTGCGATATCGGAGCCGCTGCCCTATTGATTTCATGGTGGTAGATCACCGGCACTTTTGGCCGGAAAAAGTAGGTTATGACCTGTTCGAAGTTGGACATGCCTGGCATAAACAATCGATCTATGGGGCATGTTTACTAAAGTCCGCAAATTTGCGCGCCGCAAAATAGCGCACGGCAACGCGCCACTGAAACACGCATAAACGCGTTTAAATGCCCCGCACACGTGCGTGTCACCCCCGCACAGGTACGCGGCACACCAACGGGCCCCGTACAAGTGCGGGCCCGCAAATGTCCGATAGAGGCGTGGAACGGCTAAAGGAGGGCGGAGGAAGGCTCCGGAGGGGCGGAGGGACGGGGTCAATGGGTGGAGAGTGGGAGGGGAGAGGGTCCCCGCACAGTATCGGGCCCGAATTTGCATGTAAAAACTACCGCGAGTGAAACACTCGCGGTAGAAAGCATTTAAAGGGAAGAGAAACCATTTCCGTCAGCAATGTACAGGAAAACCGGGGAAACCAGCAAAACGTGAGCAGTGTGATACATGTGCACAGCACAAAAGTGCACATAAAAATAGGAAATGACCACAACAGAACTATTAAAAATAGTAATTCAGCTGGGGAACAGTGATAGTGATGGGAAAATACAGAAAACACACCCAACAAAGCTCCAGAAAAAAGAAATGAATTTTGGAAGGGTTTACGGAGCGATGACTCTTCCAAACAACATTTCCTGTTGTGGAGCTGTCCTGGGAGTGTTTGCTATGGTTGCCCATTAATATCACTGTTGCCCAGCGTGGTGATATTGTTTCCCCCAGTTCCCGTGGTCATTTCCGTGGTTTATGTGCACGTTTGTCATCAGACAGGGTGCATATGCCCACAGCGTAGAGCAGGGTTTGTGACTCCATCCTGCCAGGCTCACTACCTCCAGGGGCTGCATTTTCTCTGTGGCCATAGTGTGGTGTAGCGGACAGAGTCAGTACCTCTAGGACCAGAGAGTCAGAGGTTCAAAGCCCAGCTGGGGCACTTGCCAGTCCAGTCCCTCTATTTTACCCACCACTAAACCCAGATAGCGCAGACACCCCTGTATTGCAGGGGACATAAGCATGGGGAAAACACCCATATTTTACCCAACAACGCACACACACCACAACAATGGGCATTACCCACAGCCAAGTACCCCAAATGCAGTCCCGTACTGCCACATTCCAATCAGGTCACCTGCTTTTTATGGGAGGAGCTCATGCCAGCATGTTGGCGGACGAGTACATGTGGTGCAGGGGGCAGTGGCTGCTAGCGACAGAAGACAGAGGCCTAGCCATGTGCAGGCTGCCACCATCCACTGCAACAGACTGCAACAGCCGGATCCACAGTCATGGACATGCCAGGGAATCCACCCAATCTGTGGCTACACAGTGGTGCATTGCATGCAGACACTGCATGCAAGAGCAGAAGGTCACAGGTTCAAAGCCCAAATGGGGCAACTGCCAATCTTGTCCACATATTTTTCCCCCAAGTAAACAGTGATAGTAAGGGCACACCTTTCCTGGCGAGGACATATGCAATGGCAATACGTCTATCTTTTACCCCACTGAGCAAAGACACCATGAACAGGGCCAGTACCCAGAGCAGAATCACCCAAATGCAGTCCTGGTGGGGCACACACCAGTCAGGTTCCATGATGCCACTCATACAAATGCCTGTGCTGTATATCTATGCACCACACCCATGGTATGTAGATGTAGCTCATGCATATCCATGAGGGACAGCAGGAAAACCAGAACAGTGTGATGCAAACCTGGACTGGAGTTGGGAATCTGTGCCGTAAAGCAGCAGCCATCAAGGGCAGACACACCCACACCCACAGGCCTCATTGGCCAATGTCTCCTGGAGAGGCAGACCATTGGACCCTGCATGCATCTCCCAAAACTAGCACTTGCATAACTTACCAATGTCAGCCTACACCTGAGGTATACGGTACACAGCTCTGAGACGTTTGCTAGGAGCACAGGCAGCTAGATATCCATACGTTACGCACATACTGCTAGTTGACCCCATCCGAACAATCTGTTAGGTGTTTGCGGTGCGTGCTGCAGGCCTGGCCTCTGACGGTGTTTACCACCCTGGGGAGTGACCCCCAGCTGTACTGCGTACCATATCCATGCCTTGCCGTGCTCAGGACCGGTTTGGTGGGCAAGGCTAATTACTTCCTCAATAGTAGCACCATGATGGCATAGGTGTGGAAGTGTGTGTCTGGCTATACAGTGGGTGTTGGCTGCAAGCCCCTTCCACAGCCCACACTGCCAGCACTGTTGCCAGTATTGGCCTGCCAATGTGCATAATGAGGTGCAAGGTACCATGGGTATAGCCAGGACAGGGTAGCCTGGCCAGGATGCATCTGCACCGGGCATAGGGCACTGGCAGGGACATTGTAGTGTCCGGCCACCACCTACACAGACAGGGTGGCCAAAGCATGTCCTTCTGGGAGATCACGCTCACCCTGACTGTGCAGTGACCACAGCATGGCTAGGCACCCCCATAGTGCTGTACAGTATTTCTCTCATGTGATAGATATGGGTTTCTCTTTGGGGCCCAGTCACTGAATTATCTGCTTGCTGTGTATGCTGGCAGACCAGTTCTGGGTGCATGTATCTCCATTGGGAACATGCACTATGGACTAACCAGCAGACTGTTTGTAGCTGGTATGTGTCTTGCTGGAATGGCTTGCAGGGTGCAGTGGCTGTTGGCTTGCTGCAGGGGAATATCTGGTGGTGGGGTGCAGCTTACCTTATCCTGGTCCTATGTCTGTCTGCTATTGTGTTGTGGCTGTGTGTGGGATGTGGGATGGGGGGGTGGGAGTGGTGGTGGGGTTCATTCCTCAGCAGGACTGGGGTTGATGTTGCCCTCTACTGCCACCTTTGCAGGGAGGTACAGTGTGGATCTCTTGATGGGGGACCATGTTTGCTGCTGGGGGGGAAGCCCTGGTGGGGGTTCCCAGGGGGTGCTGAGCCTGACTGGGATATCCATGGTGTTTGTGCAGAAACTAGCTATCTTACACATTAACACTGCTTTGAAACTCCCACTTGGCCTCCATCAGCCATGGACGGTGTTGTGGACCTGGTCCTGGGCGCCTCATTGCACACTCAGGGTGAGCACAGAACCTGCACGATGTAACGGTGTGTAGCTACTCTGTGCCAGTAAAACACCCGGTCAGTGCCCCCTACCAGGCCGAGGTGCTGTGTGGGTGCACCCGATCACTCCCCCCAACAGGGCCGAGGTGCTGTGGGGGTGCATTACCCATCTTGTGTCCATCTGTGGACAGCTAATTTGCATGTGCAGTGCATCATGAGTACGTGTGGCCTAACCCTATCCTGTTTACACCGTCAGACAGTCTGTGAGGTGACGTGCAGGCTATCTGCAGCCAGCCAGGGGCTTGCTTACAGCTATGGAGTTGTAGCCCAATGGTTACATCACTCCCTGTGCAGCTAGAGATTATGGGTTCAAACCCACAGTGGGGTTCTGTGATAGGGGTGTCCACAGCATCTTTTTAATTTACTGCACATATGTTGCTGCCAGCAATAACACCCTGAGCGTACTGTACCCATAAGGTGCCTCTGAGGGCGCTTTATGGGGCGCCGTATACGGCACATTATCCTGTGTCGCAACATACATGCTGCCCTATAGGGGACATTCTAGGGTGCCTTGGCGGACGGTGCACTGTCACATGTGCCTTATGGGCTGCCTTATGTTAACATGCTGTGAGCGTGCGTTTTCTAGTTGTTATCACAAAATAAAATTAGTGGGCCTCCTACAGCACTCCACAACATAAAACATACTGCCTCTGCTAGTCTTTTTCAATGGGCACTGTAGGGAATTAAACCCATGATGCCTGCATGAGTGGTCAGTGTCTTAACCATTGTGCTATGGCTCCATTCCTGCTATTTGCACATCAGCGCGCCACTTATCCCTCCCACTATTGGGCTGCCCTCTCACACATCATCGCGATGCCTTCTGCCCACAGGCTCGCCGCCTTCTGTTGCCCCATTTTATCAGCGTGCCCACAATGAACAGTGCGCCGCCTCATGCCGTATAAAAAAAGAGTGCACCGCCTTCTGCCGCCCATAATCAATATACCTCCTACACCACTTTTGCCCATAAAAGTTGATGCCTCAGCTGGTCTTTTTCATTGAGCGCAATGGGGGTTTGAACCCCTGGCCCCTGCACCATAGGTCAGTGTCTTCACCATTGTACTACAGCTCTGTTGTTTGGTTATGCAGCAGCGCCCCACTTAGCCTTCCCACGTGCTAATGTGGGCCCCGCACATTAGCGCGACGCACACACGTATGGTCCGTTTTTTTTCTTTTTTCTGCCTGGCCCGCCCACTCCTTATATGGCACCAGCACACTAACGGGAACCCGCACAGCAACGGTGTTTAGTAAACATGCCCCTATGTTTACCTGTTCCACTCAATTAATTTATAGACCTCTATCATATCTCCCCTCAGTCATCTCTTTTCCAGGTTAAAGAGCCCTAACCTTTTTAGCCTCTCTTCCATTCCCTTTACCATTTTGATGACTCTTCTCTGAACCTTTTCTAATAATGCTATATCCTTTTCAAGATACGGCGACCAGAATTGCACACAATATTCAAGGTGCTATCGCACCATGGAACGAAACAGAGGCAATATAATATCCTTTGTTTTATTTTCCATTCCTTTCCTTATGATACCTAGCATTCTATTTGTTCTCCTGGCAGAGGATTTCAACATGTTATCCACAATGCCACCTAAATCTTTTTCCTGGGTGGTGGTTCCTTGCACCGTGGAACCATAGTTTGTGTTTTTCTTTCCTAGGTGCATAACTTTGCATTTGTCCACTTTAAATTTCATCTGCCATTCTGATTCTAGAACTTGACTGGGGGAGATCGTGTTCAGAAGTTACAATTTGTGGAACAACGTTGGATATTCCGTCTTCACACAGTGACCCCACATGGTTTGAATCTGGAGTTAGATTGGCTTAGTTTACTATGAGACTTCACATTTCTCTCCCTGGATTGGTCGATTGCATGGGATGACATCAGACGCCGTGTTTAAAAAGGTTTTCCTTCAAGTTTTCTTTTCCTTTTCATATTGACGGCTATTTGATTGGTGATGACAATGTTGGCCTGAAGCAGGGCGGATTAAAATGTGAGCCCGAAACACAGGACTGTGTCGTGTCTCTCACCTTGATGATTTTTGCCGTGGCAGTTAAGTATAAATGAACCTTTTGTTATGGTTTTACTGCTGGTTTGAATAAAAGGGACTGTTATTTACCGATGTCTGGGAGTCTGTTGTGGTGACCCCGGTACAGGGTATCATACAGTCCAACAAAAAACAAAAAATTGAAGCGGAGTTTAAACTTATATTGGGTTTTTCTTTAAGGAAAATTGAGAAGACTGTGTGTTTTTTTCCCTCACTCTTTTGTGTGTTTATTCTGATTCTAGTAACATGATGATGTTCCACATTAAAAATAACCACCCAGGAAAAGGCTTTAGACATCGTCATGGATAATACATTGAAGGGGGTGGAAAGAACTGTGTCCTGGGATCATGCCTGAGCTTCCTGGTAAGCCTGCTATTAGACTATATCCCAGAAGACCTTGGACAGCAGGAACAATGCTGCTGGGAAGCCATACCCATTGACAGGTCTGATTGGCTCGCTGCTGATTTTAAGCTTGGTGCACTGAAACAACAAGTGGGGAGGCAAGGAGTACCTGCTGGGATTGTGCCTGAGCTTTCTGGTAAGCCTGCTATTGGAATATACCTTGGAAGACCTTGGGCACCATGAAGAAAGCTGCTGGGAAGCAATACCCCTCGACAAATCTGATTGGCTCGCTGGTGGTTTTATGCTTGGCATGCTGAAACAAGTGGGGAGGGAAGGACTTTGTCCTGGGACTGTGCATGAGCTTTCTGGTGAGCCTGCTATTGGACTTTACCCCAAAAGAATTTGGGCAGCAGAAACAATGTTGCTGAGAGCCACACCCCTTGATGGGTCTGATTGGCTCGCTGGTGGTTTTAAGCTCGGCGGACTGAAACAATAAGTGGGTAGGAAAGGACTGTCTGGTGAGACCGTGCCTGAGCTTTGTGGTGAGCCTACAATTGAACTATACCCTGGAAGACCTTGGGCTGCATGAACAATGCTGCCAGGAAGCCACATCCCTTGACAGGTCTGATTGACTTGGCATGCCTAAACAACAAATGGAGAGGAAAGGACTGCCTCCTGGGATTGTGCCTGAGCTTTCTGGTGAGCCTCCTATTGGACTATAACCTGGAAGACCTTGGGCACCACGAACAATGCTGCTGAGAAGCCACTGAAGAGCATGAGCAGCAGGAATAATGCTATTGGGAAGCCACACCCCTGTCAGGTCTGATAGGTTTACTGGTAATTTTAAGTTCGGTGGCTGCAAAAACAAGTGAGGAAGAAAGAATTGCCTGCTGGGACTGTGTCGGAGCTTTCTGGTGAGCTTGCTATTGGACTATGCCCCAGAAGATCTTGCGCAATATGAACGCTGCCAGGAAGCCACACCCCTCGCCGGGTCTAATTGGTTCACTGGTGGTTTTAAGCTTGGCGCATTAAAACAACAAGTGGGGAAGAAAGGACTGCCTGTTGGGACTGCGCCTGAGCTTTCTGGACTATACCCCTGAAATCCTTGGACAGCAGGAACAACTCTCCCAGGAACCACACTCCTCAACAGCATAAATTCTGACAGAAGACAATAGATCTCCTGAGCTGATAAGTGTATCAATGTTATCCCGATGCAGATCTTAGCTGACAGCAAGTTCGAAACACGACATTGTGTTGGTCTTGAACACTGATATTTTAAAAGTAATTTTGCATGATCACTATTATTTAAAAAGATTAAAAATGACTGATAAGAAGGGCAGCTTGTTGATAGCAGCCCTTGTTGCAATAATCCGACAAATATATTATATTGCTTGAAGGGTGGTGGTGTACAGTGTATGGGATTTTGAATGGGTCACTTAGTGACAATAGATTATCCCTATACATATCCACTGTGTGACTGGATTTGAATTTGGGTCTTATTATGGCTACTTCAAAGTGGACTAAGGCTTACACAGAATAACAGATAATTAAAATTTAAAGAACATTCTGGACTTAGGTCCACAAGATTTGCAAAAGTGGGCCTAATTATTGGATCTTTATTAAAATCAAGAGAACTTTGTAGTTCCACATTTTCACCATATATATGGTCTGGAACCTCCCCTAGGGGATAAAGAGTTTTGAAACAACTTAAACTCTAAATGATGATGAAGGTTCCTTGAAAATGGAATAGGATTTTAATGAAATGTACTCTGGACTTGATGCTACTGGTGTTTGTAGATGCTGTCTATTTCTGAAGCGACTTAGCTAGAATCTATTCAGAAATTAGAAGCTGAGTTGAAGGAGAATGTAACTGAGGAAATGTATAAAAAACAAATGCAAGAAATAAAAGATTCAGGGCCCGTTATTCAGCACTGGCAGCTAGGCGCGACTACAGCGTCTAACCTTCGGTGCTGAACACTAAACCCAGATATTCAGTGGCCTCGGCTTTGAATATTTGGGGTCTCTGCACAGCCTCCACCGCCGCAGAAGCTAACTGAGCAGCGGCGATATTGAACCTCCACCCGGTTAGCTCCTATGGGTAAAGATAGGCCAACTTTTGCTGCGCCTATCTTAGCCACAGTTTGCTAACTGGGCAGCGGTCCAATATTACCGATACCTGGTTAGCGACTGTCATTGCCCATGACATGCCCCAATGCTAAGTGGTTAGCACCAGGGCGTGTAATGGCATTAATAGGGGATATTCAACAGAACTAACCATGTTAGTGCCATGGAATATCCCATTCAGCGGCATTTATGTGGTTTACAAGTCGTAAACCATGTAAATGCCTTTGAATATTGGTCCCTCAGTTCATAAATATAAGGAAACTATATGGGCTGCTAAGCTGAAGAAATTTAGATGTGATCAAACTGATTTTCAGTCTAAAGCAGTTTTTTCATGGCTGAATAAAGGATGAATAAAGCAACAGGGCGCCATGGCACCATTCAGGAGCCTGACTCAGTTAGCTGGGCAGAGGTCTGTATGTGCAGACTGATCTGAATCGGGTCCTGGCCTGCATATACAGGCCCAGAGCCGATTCTGACCCCACAGGGCACGTCTAACTCCAGCGGGATCAGAATTGGGTCTGCCTCTGTGCGTCCCAATTCCGATCGGACACACTGGGGTCTGCATACACTCATTGGAATGTGTCTCTACATGTTTAGTACAAATTCTCTAAGTAATTTGGATACCTAAAGACATTTGGCAGGCTGATGGTTAATGATTTTGATACTTCCATGTTGTCCACCAAAATATCACTCTCTCAGAGGAAAATTTTATAAAAAGGTTCCCTAGGTAAAAAGACTAGTCCTTATTGTGGAGCAATTTGATAAAGACTCATAGGCGCCTATTTGCTTTTAGAAAATAGCCTCACAAAAAATGCTGCAGTCCCAGGTAAATCCATACATGCGTATTTATATCTGCTCAGGATTTGGTGGAAAGAATACACACATGTGAATTAAACATGTGCACATGTATTTTATAAAATATGGACATACTTTCCAACTCTGCCAGTGCTCTCCCCACAGTTCTCCCCTGACCACACCTAACCTCAGGTAACATAAAAGTAGGCTTGAATATGTTCAATGCCTAATTTATATGCAGGTAACCCCTGGGGTAATTTTATAAAACCAAAACTATAGAGAAGCAACTCTCTGTCCATACATACAGCAAACCAAACCAAACTGAGGTATATAAAGTGGTAAATACAGACATAATCATTTATCTGGTTGGAGCATGGCCAAGTGAAAACATTTACAAATCTATGTTGATCTTAGAAGAGAGGATGGACATGTGTAAGTCCATTGTAAAACTGACATATCTTATCCCTCACCACGGACGTATGTTTTAAATGAAAGAAGGAAGCATGGGGATGGACATCCATGTGTAGCAGGAGATGCTGTTTCACAAATATACACATGGGAAAAATCGGCGTGGGAACACCAGCAATGTACACATGTAAGTGTCGGCATTTCAGAATGGACACATGGAAAGTCAGCACTTATACATGTATCCTAGACATCTTGCAAACCTAGATGTGCAACCACTCTTGAGTTATCATAGAGGACTCATCGATTATCTCATTTCAATTTGGAGGGGGACATAAACATTGGGGGATTAAGGGAGATACCCACCTTAATCTTTCCTGTAAATGGCTGGCCAAAAAAGCACTTTTCAAAAACCTATTCATGCCAGTGATCAGGTGTAAATCTAGATGGTCAATTTCTGTTTTCCACATGCATCTCCTATATAAAATGGGAGATACACATTTATTTGTATTTATTTAACAGGATTTTTATACTGCCTTCTCATACAATCAAAGCGGTTTACATAAAACTCAATAGTGTTACAGAGAACTCGAAGAACGTACTCAATGAACATGCAGCTTTTTGTTCCTCCCAGACCATTCCCCCAGCACACCCCTGACATATCCCCATGTAACACAGAGGTAACAGGTAAAAACATGTGGATATAGTTTGCATGTTTTTCTGCCTACACCTCAAAATGTAAAATGCAAATAAGGTTTTTAATATAACCTCGTTAATAAATGATAAAAATAATCATAGAAAAATCTTAAAATAATAAATACAAAAAAAGCTTAAAACTTCCTTAATATAAGAACATAAACTGCTGCATAGCATACATTAACTAAAAAACAACATGGCCATGTTTTGGCATCATTCCTACATAAATATTGTGATGACGAAAGTGCATCTTAACCCATGGAACTAGGGGAAAATCAAACATTTGCCTTCAAACAGAGGGATAGCCCAGAGAGCAGTAGGTTTCAAATTGCAGCCAAGGGAAAAAAACCACACACACAGCTGCTGAGTGCAGGCCACGCCCAAGCTCCGAGGCAAGCTGGGGAGGTAATGGGAGACACCTGGGGGAGGAGTTGGAACTGGTAGTGCAGCCACACTCATTTAAGCTCCAGGGAACAGGAGGAGGGGAGTCCACCAGGGAAAAGGAAGGAGAAAGGACTTCCAAGGGAACGGAAGGAAAAAGAAGCTTCAGAAGAACTGAAGGAGAAAGGTTTTCCAGGGACAGCCTCACTGGGGAGTCCCAAAGCAGCCAGCCCTTAGAAAGCCACAGTCCAGAAAGAAGCCTGGGCTGCAGAGGAATTGCAGCTAGGTCTGGAGATAGGACAGTTTGGCCTGAGAGAGTTGCTGATCTTAAGCAAGGTACGAGAGCAGCAGTGCAAGAGGCTGCAGGAAAATCATCAGCTGTGAAAAGGTGTGTGAATAGACCTGTTACTAATGTGAGCCAGTTAGAGGCCCTGAGCTATCTAATGAAAGATAAGAATCTCTACAGCCCTACTAAAAGCCATGAGTGTAAAGAGAGGTCTCGATGGGAAAAAAACGTTTAGAGCTGTTAGAAGAAATTAAGCCTACGTTTATACAGGCTGATTCAACCCCAGAAATAACAAACCCTGGTTATGAAGATATGCAGACAGAAGTTTGTGATTCTGAGCAAGAGTCCGTAGAGTCTTTAATGGATTGTTCCCTTTGTAAAAAGACGGTGTAGAGAAGTGTTGGGTTTTTAAAAAGGAGAAAGAAAAACCCAGAAGCTAATTACCTGAATGAGTTATACCTTGAATGCCGAAAAGTTTGAGAGAGAAAGTTACCAATGCCAAAAGCTAAGAGCAAACATTTTAAAGGGCTAATTAGAATATCTGAGGCTTTGAGAAGAAGCAGCTGTATGAGAGTAAAATGGACAGAAACATTTTTAAGATTTTGCTTAGAATGTTAGGGGAAAGCAGATTCCTGTTCTTGTAGTTGGAAAGAACAGTAAACGCCATATTCTTGACTGAAGGAAGTCTGGAAGAAGCACCTATCTGTGTAACAACCTGAGTGAAGCCATTGTAACGTTATGTCACTGTAAGAATCCTTTTTGTGAAGAGGTTTTGTGTTGGAGAAGCATCCTATTTTTGTTGTCATGCGCTGAACTTCAAAGAAGTTTCTATTGGAAAGGAAGTAAATAAAAATTCCTGTACTTGCCTTTAAAACCCTCGGCATTCACTATTGTTTGACACAACTACAACCTCCAGAAGCCTCGGCTCTGGACCCCCTGCTTGAAAGGGACAACACAAGGGCACGCCCCCTCCCCTAGGCGACCACCTGGGCGGTGGTGGGCGCAACAATATATATGATTGTGACATTAGAGTATGCTGTAAACATATAATTTATGTCAAAATTGCATTAGTCCAGAATCAGGTCCCCTAAAAGGCTAAAGAAGAAAAAAGATGCAACATGGATGAAAAAATGGTTTACAAAACATGTAGATGTATGATATGTATTAATCAAATGCATTAAAATCATGTATCAAAAGACATTTCATCTGTCTTCGCTATGACGTAACCTCTTATGCAGAGTAGAAATCCTTAAGCTCAAAGTATGTGAAGATTACCTAAAAAATATGAGTATGAGAGTGGGGATAAAGAGGTCTACTGGAAATAGAGATGGGAACCTCAAACATCTCTGAGGTATTGGCCATTTGCTCCCTGAATGCACCATCACAGGTTAAAACCTGGAGCTTCAATGTGAAGCAGGAACATACCATTGCAGTTTCTGAGGGAATGGGTCTGCTAATCTTGCAAATGGCCACTCCCAGTTAAATTTATTCTTGGATTCTTTTTTGCTCATACAAAGAAGCTCATGTTTCTTATTCTCCTTTTTTTCATTTATAACCCTCTACCGCCTGCACCTAATGCACAGCTGCAGGGAGTGTAGGGTACCCACCTACAAATGCTGTTGATCCCTACCTCTAGCTAGAATTAAATGCAGTCCTGCCACCACTGATGATGCTGTGAATTTGATAAGCTTGAAGACAATAAGCTATCATTACAAGATTCAGAGCCTGAGGACTGCTTTCTTATATTTTTTTATTTTGCTTTTTGTACAGTATTCTACTGCTTCATCTTCCCTGCACTGTACCCTCTCTCAATCCATCTGCAGAAGAATTATAATGCTCACTATATTCACCATGCTTGGTGTTGGCCAGGTGCCATCAGCATACTGAAGTCCAGCAGCATTTACTGAGAGTACTGTCAGTTGTTCCTGGAATTGCACCACTTGAGATTCCAGAAGTTCTAACGTTGGGTGCATGCCTAGGGTATATTAGGTTGCTTGAGCAGCAATCTAAGAACTATCCGACCTGACATTTAGCAGAGATCATCTCCACAAGTATCCCATGGCACTGATTGGATATTCTATTCACTAAGTACCACTGCACTCTTGTACCTTACCTCCCTCCCCCCCCCCCCAGGGTAGCTGTAGTATAAGGGTAGTGTCTAGCAGCAACACCATGGCTAAAATGCTGCCTGGTAGATCTGGGCTTGACAAGGCATCACCGGTGAGACTGGAGACAGTGATTGGGGGATGCCATTCTGAAGCACGCATAAACGTCTGCCTAATGACCCTTTCCCTTTCCCCTGGTGGTCATGAGAACTGGCTTTATGCAAATAGGAGGCCTGCGTTACCTCCTCATTGGTGCGTCCCCTGCCCAGAGTGCCTGTTTGCCTGTAGCATACGCTGTTGCAGCAACATGCTCCTGAATTACTGTATTAAGCCCTGCATGATCCACTACCCTGTCTGACTCAACTGCAGCTTTGTCAGACACTTAGGAGTGATGTTCTTAGACTGACGGCAATGATTGGCAATGAATCCCTTTGTCCATCCTACAGGAGACATTAACCTTTTTCTTTTTGAAACTGAAACAGTAGGGCAGAGAAATCATGGGATCAACAGATTTAAAACGCAGATCAGTTGCCAGTGATGGCCTCCATCTGCTATGCATTTTATTGTTTTTTTCTTTTATGTGGTAAAATCATACCAAGTTTTAAACATGGTAAGCAATGGCTTAGAGGAGGGAGAAGGAGGATGGGGTGATGGCCTGCAGCCCTTAAAATTCTGATTCCTGGTTCCTCCTTCTGTCACCCCCACACCAAGAGCAGAAGCCCTCTGATATGTTTACATTAATGTGTGTTGATGTGTATATGTGTGTAGGGGGAGAGATTGACACATTGGAATGATATTGGCGATGCCATTGACATGTAGGTTGTTTGCCACTAATCCACTTCATTGCCCCCTTTTCAGAGGAAGGGAGAGGGAAGCTTCAGTACATTTGATAATGCCAACTAATATCAGAAGAATGGTAAATATCTGAATGTGCACACTTTGTGGTCTTAGGAAGCAAGAAACACCCCCGATGACCTCACATTTGAGTCACCATGTACATCATATCTTTGCTGTTATGATGAAGACGTTGACTGCAACCTACATTACACCTTCAAAGTCTACCAGCAAAAGACAGGTAGACCTGAAGCTTTCACAGATGTGAAAGTTACTGGTGACATCCATGTAGATAGAGCAACATCACTTATAAATCTATCTTTTCCTAGGCAATTAAAATATTTTGAAAACAATCTAAGAAGGATTAGGCGCTATAAACATGTGTAAAAAGCTGATTTACATGTATAAATCAGCATACATGCATAAGTAGCGATTTTAGGACACACATGGCCTGCAGAAATTTAAAGGGGACATATTCTGGGTATGGCTTGCCCAGACATTGAAAGTATACGTACATTCCCTATTTTATGATGCAAATACATGTAGAGTTCACATTTGTATCTGAGAAGGGTTACCAGATGTCCCCGATTTGGGGGATTTTCCCTGATTTTAGAGCCGTGTCCCCAATTTCCACCTGTGTGGCAGCCTCCTGTCCCTGATTCCATCAATGAGAACAGTGAGGGTAGAAAAAAAATATTTTCAATTTTGTGATTTGAATATGTCAGCTTTTAGAATTTACATCCATTATCTTCATATTTTGCACAATATGAGGGAAATGCATCACTGTTTCTATTCCTCTGCCAGTTTGTCTGCTTTTAAGTGATACTGTTGCTGTCATGAGATGGAATTGGGAGGCGGACAAGGTAATAATGTCTCTTCCTTCCTCCAGGTATTGTTGCTCAAACCTGGAACTAAGCTGTCCCTTCATCCCCTCCCCCACCTCCACTTCACATAGGTGTCCCAGTTTTGCCTGCAAAAATCTGGTAACCTTAGACCTGGGTTTTGGAGGAACGCTTGTGCTCACTTCAAAACCATCTCATACTGCAAAATACTGTGTTTTAGAGCTTGGCTCTTTAATTGGCTCCCCTTGGATGTACAATTTTGCAAAATCCTATACTTACACAGGCAGGCAGCAAGATCTGTCACTTACATGAGTAAGTGCTGGTACTTAAAAAGCCCCAAGTGATTCTGCTCTTTTTTGAAGGTGTATTTTGTTAAATAACCATTTCTACTGTACATGCCACCAAATTCATGGATTTTCCTATTGATGTCATACACATTTTACAAAAGGCTCTATATTCAGCAAGTCTTTAGTAGGATATACTGTAAATTGTGAATGTCCCAAGTTGGATATTCCTTTTCTAAACTATACAAAATTGGTCTTCACGTCTTATCATTTAAGAAACATACCATTCCTTCACGGAGAAAGAAAAGAATCTGCTTTAGTACAGGATTTCTCTCCTTTCTTCCTTTTCAACATGGCTGGCAGCTGTTATAGACTTTTTTAAGCTTCTTTAACAAAAAAGGAACCCAGTCTCCTGGTACAAGGAAATGGAAAACTTCTTGATTCTTCACAAGGATGGTCAATATTATGGGCACCCTTGCATTTTAGGTATGTTGTGTATAATATCTTGAGAAATAATTGGAAATATTCCAACTGTATGTCATCATAATATTTTAATAGTATGTTCAAATGTATACAACACAAAAGAGATGTCTGTGCAACTTAGACATAGTAATTTCTGAGAAATAATACAAAATATGACCTTAACAGGATAAATGGCACCCTTCACTAATAATTGGTTGCACAACCCTTGGCATTCCTAAGAGGGACTCCATTGCATGCAAGGTAATTCTATGTGGCTTTCAAATACAAGCTCTCTGCCTGAAAGCTCTTAAATGGGTTCTGGTTTTCACTTTTGTGATATTGGGCAACGCTCTGTCAGTTAGAGTGCATTGTTTTTTGTTCCAGCTACCCATTCCCAACTAACTCTTTGAAGCCACTGACCTCATCAGGTATTAGTGGTCCTTGATTAGCTTGCTAAGCAGCTAGGCAGTACTGTATAAGGGTCTACAGGGCCTTGCAAGTACTGGCATTCCCAGCAAGGACTACATTACAAACAAGGTAATTCTGTGTGGCTTTCAAATACAAGTTCTCTGACCGAAAACTTTTAAAGCGGTTTTGGTTTCATTTTAGAAGCTTTTTCTATACTGCAAAGGGGGAATTTTTTGTGGAGTTGGGCAAAGCTCTGCCAGTTAGAGTTCATTGTTTTTTGTTTCAGCTACCCATTCACAGCTAGCTCCTTGAAGCCCTGACCTTTTCAGGTGTTAGATCCCTCCCTACCCACCCCAGTTCCTATCCACCCCATGTGAATATTCTTGCTTTATAGGGCAACTCCCCAATTAGCTATACATGGGGACATAGAACAGCACTATTAGAACACACTTAAAAGAGGTTAACTGATTTTTCTCTTAAAGGACAGCTGAGGAGCAGGAAGGGACTTTGGTAGGTCTCTCTCTTTTACTTCAACAGGTACCAAAGCTCCAGCAACTGAAAAATGGCTGAGAAAAATCATATTGCCAAAGCTTTTGCCTTCGTTACAGCTTCTATGTCCAGACAGAAATCCCAATGGCAGTTGAAGGATGCCTGCATGTTGAAGCTCTCAGGAAAGAAGTGGAGGAGCTCAGAGAAGAGGTGGTGAGGCTGAGAAGTATTCAAGACAGTGAGACATTCATTGATGACATGCTTCTTGAAACATCCAAGCTCTCCGACAGAGGTGAAGATGGGAGACTACAGAATGAAGAAAACTGGCTACGAGCCACCAGAGCCTGCAGAATCAACACTCAAACTCCTCCAGCCCTTGAATTAAAGAACCAGTATGCAGCCCTGGAAGTGGAGGACGTGAAAGCATCCCAGGAAAGGGAAGAACCAGAGCTCGACCACCCCAAAGTTGCAGAATCTGTGACCACAAAGAAGCAAAGGGTAGAGGTGGATGGTGATTCTCCTATGTACTGAGGCATCCATCTGCCAACCAGACTTGATGTCCAGAGAGGTGGACTGTCTGCCAGGTGCCAAATTCCATGATGTTATGGATAGTTTGCTGAGACTCATCAAGCCTACTGACTATTATCCGATGTTGCTCATCCATGTTGTCACAAATTATACTTCTAGGTATCCCTCTGAGTGTATCAAAAGTGACATCAAGGCTCTGGGACAGAGGGCAAAGCAGATAACTGTGCAGGTGGTGTTCCCTTCAATCCTTCCTGTTGAGAGTAAAGGCCAAGGAGAAGCTTGCATCCTAGAAATGAATGCATGGCTGTGTGGATGGTGCAATTGAGAGCATTTTGGTTTCCTGGACCATGGGATGATGTTCCAAGAGCTGCAGAGCAGAGATGGCATCCATCTGTCCAAGAAGGGTCAAAGTGTCTTCATCAGCAGACTGGCTAACCTACTGAAGAAGGTTTCAAACTCGATTTATTTATTTATTTGGTTTTATATGTTCCCTGTAACATAGTTATCTCCAAGTTATAATGTTCAATGTAATTTCAGTTTGTTCAATGTAAACCGCACTGATGCAGAATAGCGCAGTATATAAGAGAATATAATAAAATAATAAATAAATAAATATACTGCGCTATTTAGAAATCAATGTGGTTTACAAGGAACAAGATTAATTATTACATAGAGCAAGTTTGGAGAACAACCAACAACATCAGTGGTAATAATATAAACTGGTAGGTTAGGCAGGGGAATCAACTTGGGCCAAACTCAGGTCAACTATATACATTGTGAGAGATAGGAAAATTATGTACACTGTGCTTAATAGGATAAGTGGATGAGTCTTGCTAAGGGACTTGCTTCAAGGCAGCTTAAGAATCTAGGGGGAATTGGTACATAAACTATTTTACTTGCTCATAATATAATTGAAAAAAAGTGTGTCTTTAGAACTTTTCTGAAAGTAGTCAGGTCAGAGATGGCACCGATTGTAGGGGGGAGGGAGTTCCAGAGCAGTGGTGCAAATAGTTTAAATGCTTGGCTATTCACAAATTGAGAACTTTTTCTGTATATGGAAGGACCTGAGAGGGTGTTTGTCATGGTAGACCTTCTGACTCTATTGTTTGGTGTCCATTGTAAGAGCTCATCGAGAGCAGTTGCAGAGAGGTTGTGTAGAATTTTGAATGTCATGATAACGTCCTTATACTTGAGATGACTAGCAATGGGAGCCAATGCAGTTGTCTCAAGACAGGGGTTACATGTCCATATCTTGAGGCTTCGACCAGGGTTTGTGCTGCTGTATTAATAGCCATTAGTAGGGGGTGAATTGCATAGTCTGGGATACCATGGAGAATGATATTTGCATAAAAAGAGTTATCAGGGCTTGGAATATAGTTTGGAAGTCAGCAGTTTCTAGCAAGGGACGTAGTTGATGAAGGGTCCATAATTTTAGGTATATTGCTTTAGCAATGTTATTTATGTTCAGCTCCATTGTGAAATGTTCGTCTAAGGCAGGGGTTCTCAACCCTGTCCTCGGGACCCACCTAGCCAGTCGGGTTTTCAGGATAACCACAATGAATATGCATGGGAGAGATTTGCATATAATGGAGGCAGTGTATGCAAATCTCTCTCATACATATTCATTGTGGTTATCCTGAAAACCCGACAGGCTAGGTGGGTCCCGAGGACAGGGTTGAGAACCCCTGTGATCCCCAAGTATCGGACTTCTTGTTTAGGGTTCAGCTCAGCAACCTTCACTTGTAAAATGGGAGGGGGAGTGAATGATGGGTCCTTAGTAGTGAAGAGAACCTCCGATTTCCTGCAATTCACTCCCAGGTTATGTAGCTTCAGCCAGTCAGCCACTGCATTGAAACAGTCTATGATTCCAGAATAATTTGGATTGACCATGGAGAAGGGAGTATAGAGCAACACATCATCTACATAGATGTGGTAAATTATGTTGTATGATTTAATTATGGAGCAAATGGGCTAGATGTAAGCACCAAGTCCAGTATGACCCCCTTCACGTGTGGGTTCTGTTACCAGCTGCCTGAATAGTTCTCCTGAACAGAATCCAGGATCTCCTTACTTCTAGATGACACCACAGCAGGGATGTGTCAATCAACATTTGGCATATTGAAATCTCCTTTCAGTAGCACTTCTCCTTTCATGGATCATACTTGTCAGACCGACAGCAAATGGTACGAATATGTAGCTGAAAAGGTGAAGAAAAAGAGGGAGGCCTTCATGAAATACCAGAGATCACAGAGAGAGGAAGACAGGCATCTATATTTGGAAAAACTTAGAGAAGCTAGCAAAGTAGTCAGGGAAGCAGATACAAAAAGAAGAAACAACCAATGCAATAAAATGGGGGGATAAGACATTTTTCGGATATGTTAGTGAGAGGAGGAAGGGTATTGTCAGATTCAAGGATGAAGGGGAGTATTATGTAGAAGCTGATGTGGATAAAGCGGAATTGCTTAACAAATATTTCTGTTCTGTGTTCACAGATGAAGGGCCGGGATCAGGACCTCAGACAACACCCACAAATAGGAACAGAAGTAAGGATGAGGTTGAAAACTGCAGGTCGGTTAGTCTAACCTCTGTGGTGAGTAAATTATTGAAATGGCCGCTAAAAGAGAATAGTGAAGTTTCTAGAGTCCAGTAGATTGCAGGATCTGAGACAGCATGGGTTTACCAGAGGCAGGTCTTGTCAGACAAATCTGATTGATTTCTTTGACTGGGTGACAAGAGAGTTGGACCGAGGGAGAGCCCTAGATGTGGTATACTTAGATTTCATTAAAGCCTTTGACACTGTTTCGCACAGGTGACTTATAAACAAACTGAGCAACCTAGAAATGGACTCTGAAGTTACTGATTGGGTTATGATTGAGTGGGAGGCGGCAAAGGGCACAGGTAAATGAAGCTCACTCTGAGGAGGAGGTTATCTGTGGTGTACCACAGATATCTGTCCTTGGTCCAATTCTTTTTAACATTTTGTAAGTGATATTGCGGAAGGGCTGTCAGGTAAGATTTGTCTGTTTGCAAATGAGACCAAAATATGCAATAGAGTAGACACCCAGGAAGGAGTAGATAACATGAGGGATCTGGCTAAGCTTGAAGAATGGTGTAGAATTTGGCAGCTGAGATTTAATGCTAAAAAATGTAGGGTCATGCATTTGGGCTGTAAAAATCCAAGGGAGCGGCACAGTGTATGGGTGTGAAATACTTCTGTCCACAAAAGAAGAATGAGACCTGGGTGTGATTGTGTCTGACAATCTTAAACTAGCTAAACAGGTAGAAAAGTCAACAGAGAAAGCCAGAAGGATGCTTGGGTGCATAGGGAGAGGAATGTACAGTAGAAAAAAGGAGGTGAAAGTGGCTCTGTATAAATCTCTGGTGTGACCTCATTTGAAATATTGTGTACAATTCTGGAGACCACACCTTCAAAAGGATATAAACAAGTTGGAGTCCATGCAAAGGTTGACTACTAAAATGGTTAGTGATCTTCATTATAAATCACATGAAGTCAAACTTAGGGGTATGTTTACTAAGCAATCTTAACGTGCGCTCGGTGATAGTGTGCAGGATGCCATAAAAGGAGTGGGCGTTCCGGTCTAAACGTAGCAAACCGGGATTATCGCACGATAACAAACACTGCGCACATTATCGGGCGAAGGATTGAGCTATGCAAGTTAATGTGCGTTAATCTTAAGTAGGCGCGCTGACATGCAAACAGAGCAGCAGAGGTGAAGCACAATGGTTAATACACTGACTGATGGTACAGGGGTCATAGGTTTGATCCTCCAGTGTGCCTAATGAATAAGGCTAGCTGAGGCATTACCCTTTACGTTCAAGCAGTGCTTTGTGAGGCATTTTATTTTTATTTTAATTAGTGCTGCCAGAAAACACACCTTCAAAGTTCCGTAACCTAAGGTGTCGCATAAGGCACCCTATAAAGCACTCCAGAGGGCACATTATAAAGTGCACTGTCCGCCAAGGCACCCTATAATGTCCCCTATAGGACACCTTATAAGGCACTTTATAGGGCGCCTTATAAGGTACTTTATGGGGTGCCTTATGAGGCACCTTAAGGTTACAGCACTGTGAGGGTGCTTTTGCTGGCAGCACTAATTTACATTAAAAATAGACAATGCCTTGGACAGCCCTAACAAATAACCCCACTGTGGGATCAAACCCATGACCTCTGGCTCTACAAGTAGCGAAGTAACTAGTGGGCTACTAATACACCCCTGGCTGGCTATAGAGGGACTGCAGGTCACCACACAAACTGGCTGCTGTGGTTACCAGGATAGGGTTAACCCACCCGTACCCATGATGCACTGCACATGCAGATCAGCAGTCTACAGATGATCGCAAGATGGGGTATGCAACCCCACAGCACCTCAGCCTGGTAGGGGGAACTGACCGTGTGTGTTACTGGCACAGAGTAGCTACAGACCGTCACACTGTGTGGGTAATGTGCTCACTCTGAGGGTGAGGTGGGGCATCCAGCACCATGTCCACAGCACCTGGCTTAGTTGAGCTGGTTATGCTGCAGGTCACCCTTGTGGACTGTGATGCACCCAGAATAGTGCATGTCCTGTATGGGTGCTATGGTCACTTGATATAAGTGACCCAAGGGGGGGGAAGACCCATAGGTGGATTGTGTAGTACCACCCAACCTGCCCTCTAGTGTTCTGGAACTCCCACCAACAGATCTACATTCCACATCCCTGCAACGGTGGCAGTAAAGGGGACCATCAACCCCAGTCCTGCTGGGGAACAAACACTCTACAAAGCAGTCAATGCAGATCTGTACACATCCATAAAGCAATAGCAGACAGACAATAGGCCTGGAAATGCTCAGCTGCTCCCCACCACTATCTGACATTCTCCAGCAGCAAGCACAGTGAGTCTCCAGCCATACACATACTAACTGCAGACAGTCTGCTAGCTAGTCCATAGTGCATGTTCCTGGAGAAGATGTGTGCACCCAAAACGGGGATGTGAGCACACCCACCAAGCAGATAAGTCAGTGATTAGGCCCCAGAAAAGAGAACCCATATATATCACTTAAGCGAAATACAATAGAGCACTATGGGGGAACCTAGCCATGCTATGGTCACTGCACAGTCAGGTTGTGGCCAGGCAAAACAATGTCCGAGCCATTGCCCTATGTCCTGTGCAGATGCATCCAGACCAGGCCACCCTGTCCAGGCTATACCCACGGTACCTTGCTCCTCATTATGCACATTGGCAGACTAACACTGGCAATAGTGCAAGCAGTGTGGGCTGAGTAAGGTGTTGGCAGCCACCACACACTGGATAGACACACACACACACTCCCACACCTATGCCAGCATTGTGCAACTATAGAGGCTTTTGGCAGCCCTGGCCACCGCACCTGTCCTGGGCACAGTGCAGGCATTGCTATGGTATGCAGTACTGTTGGGGTCACTCCCTGGGGTGGTGAACACTGTCAGACACCAGACCTGAAACACACTCCACAGACATCAGAGAGGTTGGTATGATACAGCTCAATGAGTAGATTGTGCTTAACTTAGGAATTGCTATCTGCCAGTAATCATAGCAACCTTTTGATATATATGTACCGTATTCCCAGGTTTAGGGTGGCATTGCTAAGGTATGCAAGTGCTAGTATTGGGAGATGCACGCAGGGCCCAACATCCTGCCTCTCCATGAGGCTTTGGATAATGGAGCCTGTGGGTGCGGGTGTTTCTGCCCCTGTTGGCCGCTGCTCTAGGACAGAGGTTCCCAACTCCAGTCCTGGTGGGCCAAACACTGTTCGGATTTTCATGCTGGCCCTAATGAATATGCATGAGATACATCTGCATACCATGGGGGCGGCGCATAGACATGCAGCACAGGCATCTTTATTAGAGACAGCATGGAACCTGAATGGTGTTTGGCCCTCCAGGACTGCATTTGGGAGACTCTGCTCTAGGTAATGCGCATGTTTATGCTGTCTGTGCTCTGTAGGGTAAAGTATAGGCATTTGAGGCATGTTTATGTTATCTGCAATAAAGGTTCTGTCTTTATTACCATGGTTTAGTAGTGAGTAAAAAATGAGGACTGGGTTGGCAGGAACCACAGTTGGGATTTGAACCTGTGACCTTCAGCTCTTGAACACACTGGCTGTGTGTACTGCACCACACTGTTGCCATAGGGACAGTTCATTCCCTGGGGATACCATGACTGTTTGTCAGACAGAGCCTGTCTGTTGAAGTGCATGGCACCCACCTAAACAGGGCTAGGTCACGGTCTGCTGTGGGCAGCAGCCACTGCCCACTCCACCACCAGTACCCCTCCGCCACCATGCTGACATGCACTTCTGCTGGTGGTGCTGGTGGTGCGCAGTCCCAGGCCATCCAGTATGTCGGTAGGCGGCTGCCTATGGTGCGGGTTCTGGGGTAGAGGTGCCTGCATAGATGTCCACACTTCCCCCCCAGCACCGCCTGCCAATATTTTGTGCCTTTGGGGGTACCTGCTGGATACTATCTCCTGTGACACTGTGGGAAACACACTCGTGCCCATGTTGGGACCTCATCAGTTGCTGTCTGGCTGCTCTACTGTTTCAGCATGCCTATGGGCCACCTAGGCATCACCCCTAGTCCGCACTGTGGCCCAGCTGCACCACAGCATGTGCCGCCTGCAGCCCTCTGTATCCCCTTTTCCAGCATCTGTCCAGTTGCCCATTCCGACATGCCCACCCTGCTGTTGTGGAACATGTGCACGCCATAGGAAACCTGTCCAATAGCAAGGGAAAACCCTGATCAGCGCTATTTCACTGTGGGATCATTCACCTTGTATGGGGACAGAGCATAGACCCTTCCAAAATTAATATCTTTTTTTTTTAGCTTTCTCGGTAGTGTTTTTTGCTGTTTCCCATTAATATCACTATTGGCCAGCTTGGTTATGTTTTTTATGCATTTTGTTCAGGTCCTTTTCAATGTTTATTTGCCCTTTTGTTCCGTGCACATGTATCACACTTATCACTTGCTGTTGGTTTCCCTGGCTTTGCTGTACATTGCTGATGGAAATGGTTTCTCTTCCCTTTAAATCTGATCTAACGCCAGGGTTTCACTGGCATTAGTTTTCAGACCCGGAATCCACAGCGTTAGTGTGCAGGGAGCCTCTCCCCTCCCACTCTTCACCCATTGACCCTCTCTTTCCGCCCCTGGGGAGCCTTCCTCCGCCCCTGGGGAGCCTTTCTCTGCCTTCAGCGCTCGTTTGCGCCGCTGCGTGCGTTATCACGCTCTAAGGTACCTTTGCCCCCAGTAGAGCGCTATTATCGCGCGATAACGTGCCTTATCGCCCGATTACGTGACAGCAGCGCAAATAGCACCCTTTAGTAAACATACCCCTTAATGATATTAATATGTATACTTTAGAAGAAAGACAGGATAGAGGAGACATGATAGAGATATTTAAATGCACAGGAGGAGAATCTTGACTGAAAGCAAGCTCATCTATGAGGGGACGTAGGATAAAGGTGAAAGAGGTAGACTCAGGAGTAATATGTGGAAATATTTCTTTATGGAAAGAGTGGTAGATGCATGGAATAGTCTCCTAGTGGAGATGGTAGCGATGAGGATCTCTAAAGGTAAAAAGGGGAATATTGCAGTTGATATGGAAGGGCGGACTAGATAGATCATTTGGTCTTTTTCTGCTGTCATGTTTCTACATTTTTCTGACAGCCTCCAAACATTTTTTTGTAGCCATCTAAGTTTTGTACATTTGCCTGCTGGTAGTTTCTCCCACTCTTCAACTGCAATTTGTTCCAGCTCATGAATGTTTCCAGGATTCCTTTTACCAATGGCAGATTTCAGCTATTTCCAAAAGTTCTTGATTGGATTGAGATCAGGACTCATTGATAACCAGTTTAAAACAGTCCATTTGTTACTTTTTAACCATTCTTTTGTACTTTGGATGTATGTTTTGGGTCATTGTCCTTCTGGAGGACCCATGACCTTCGACCCAGACCTAGCTTTCTGACGCTAGATACAGGGCCGGATTTACCTATACGCCAAGTACGCCATGGCGTAGGGCCCACAGCTGGCAAGGGCCCACCCGGGGCCGGCCCACACACCGCAGGGCTTCAGAGGGAGCCGGGTAAGCTCGCGCGAGGCCCCGGCTCCCTCTGTACAGCCGCCAGCATGAAGAGCCTTTTCCTTCACGCTGGCGGCTGTATCTGTGAAGCCGCGAATGCTGGGAAAGGTTAAAGGCGCCCTTTAACCTTTCCCAGCATTCGCGGTTTCACAGATACATCCGCCAGCGTGAAGGAAAAGGCTATTCATGCAGGCGGCTGTACAGAGGGAGCCGGGGCCTCGCGCGAGCTTACCCGGCTCCCTCTGTAGCCTCTCAGACAGCCGCGGTGCTGGTCGGGGGGGCCAAGGACTGCATGGACTGTGATTGGGGTGGGGACTTGGACTGGAAAGAAATGGGCTGTGATAGGGGGGGGGACCTGAACTGTAAAAGGGCTATGGGGGGGGACTTGGACTGTAAATGGGTTGTGATGGGGGGGGGGGAACAGGACCGGAAAAGGTCTATGTCGGGGGGGGGGGGGGAACTTGGACTGGAAAGAAATGGGCTGTGATGGGGGGGGGACCTGAACTGTAAAAGGGCTATGGGGGGGGGACTTGGACTGGAAATGGGTAGGGCAGGGGGGGGACCTGGACCGGAAAAGGGCTATGGGGGGGACTTGGACTGGACATGGGTTGAGAAGGGGGGGACCTGGACTGGAAAAGGGCTATGGGGGGGGGACTTGGACTGGAAAGAAATGGGCTGTGATGGGGGGGGGACCTGAACTGTAAAAGGGCTATGGGGGGGACATGGACTGGAAATGGGTTGTGATGGGGAGGGGGACCTGGACCGGAAAAGGGCTATGGGGGGGGGGGGACTTGGACTGGAAATGGGTTGTGATGGGGGGGGACCTGGACCGGAAAAGGGCTATGGGGGGGGGGGTAACTTGGACTGCAAATGGGCTGTGATGGTGGGGGGGAACTAGGACTGCAAATGGGCTGTGATGGTGCAGGGGGACTCGGACTGCAAATGGGATGTGATGGTGGGGGCTAGGACTGGAAATGGGCTGATGGGTGGCTAGGACTGGAAATGGGCTGATGCAGGGACTAGAAGGGAATGGATGCTGGGTGAGGCTGGAACTAGAAGGGAGCTGATGTTGGGGGAGGATTAGAATGGGATGGGGCTGGAAGAGTAAAATGGAGAAGGGAAAAATATTTTGTGTGGGAGGGATAAAAAATCTACAATTGGCCGGGTATTGGGAGAGTAAGTGGGGCTTGAGGATGGAGGGATAAAATTTGAGTGGATGAAATAGGAATGAGGAAAGAGCAAAAGGAGAAAGATTAGTATGTTAAAGCAGATGTAGAGAGAGAATGGAAAAAATCTAGAAGAGAGAAGAAAGGATAAATGGACAGCAGACGATGGAGAGTTAGCAGAAGACACGAAGAAACCAGAAGAAAGTGGCTGGAGCAATTGCAGCTGAAAAAAATGCACAAAAGGTAGAAATATATCTCTTTATTTTGAATTTATTAATTGGAATATGTCAGCTCTGGTAAATGTGCATCATTAACGTCTGCACTTTGTTTAGTACAAGAGCAAATTAATGTATAGTTTTATTTCTACAGTGTTGTACATTCCAAGTTTGGCTTTTGGGATTCCCAGTTTAATTATTGTCTTCCTGTTTCTAAATTGTGATTACTTGTTTGGTGATGGTCTATGTTCTGCATGTGTAACTGAGCTGAGGTGTTCTGTTTATATAATTCCTATTTGACATTGCCACTTGTTCTCTTTCCCCAATAGGTCATGTATTGTTGTTCTCTGAAATGTATTGGTTTAATATTTGCAGTGTTGCCTTTTGATTGGTAGAGTATGGTGCTTTGTGAGTCCTGGTAGTGCTGTTAGGATACGGCGGGTTTGCTATGGGTTCTAAATGGGCAGTGTTTGTAGTAGTTCCTAATGTGTCTGGCAGTTGGCACTGGATTATAGTAATGTAGAAATCTTTTAGTCTTTCTTTATCCATACACTCATTAAGAGGCACGTTTATTAAAAGTTAGTATATGGCAACATTATGCAAATATTTATGCAAATGAGGCCCCTTATGCAAATGAGGCCCTGCACCCCCTTGGGCCGCCCCTGCTGGGGGCCCACAATTTTTGTTGGCGTAGGGCCTCACTCAAGGTAAATCCGGCCCTAGCTAGATAGCACATTTCACTCCAAAATAACTTGGTAGTCTTCTGTCTTCATGATTTTCTTAATATGATCCAGGCCTCCAATTGCTGAGGCAGCAAAACAGACCCACAACATTATGGAACCTCTACCATATTTAATTGTATGAAGCATGTTGTTTTTCTCATTTCTGTAAATGTATCACTGGTCTGCATTACCAAAGAGCTCAAGTTTGGTTTCATCTGTCCACAGAACATTTTCCCAGAAGGATTAGAGTTTCTCAAGGGCTTAAGCAAAGATCAGGCATACCTTTTTATTTCTGACTTTGAGCAGTGGGATCTTCCTTAGTCTTTGCCCATGAAGTCCTTCTTTGTTTAGTGCGGGTTGAAACCACCATGCCAGATTGCTCCAGGTCAGCTTTAAGCTCTTTGGATGTTGTTAGTGTTTTTTTCCCCAACAGTTCACACTAACCCTTGAATACTTCTTCACTTAATCTTCCTTTTCCCACCATGTCTTGGAAGGTTCTTGACAGTTCCATGAGCAGAAAACTTCATAACATTGCATACTATAGACACAGGAATCCCAAGGTCTTTGGAGATGGCCCTATACCCCTTTGAAGTTCGATGTTGGTGATAATGGCTTTTCTGATGGTCTCAGGCAATTCTCTTGTCTTTACCATTGTGAAAATGGAACAGGGAGTGAATGTGCCCATTTAAACATTACAGCCATCATGCATTGCTTGATTCAAGTCATGTGAACACAGGTGCGTCTAATTTTACTACAATTGGAAAGGGGTTCTTCTGTTCAAACAGATTAGAATTGTTTATAAGGATTCTAATAATCATATCCTGACAATGTCCCAGTTTTTACACTATTTTCTTTTTTAAAGAGTCTTGTTCTATTTGATTCTTTTATATGTCAAATATGTATGCATATATAGTCCAAAGCCATTTCACTAGCCACTTTTTTTTAGAAGACATTGGATAATAAGGTGTTGAACTGCAAGGGTGCCAATAATGCTGACCACAACTGTAAAATGCAGAGCTCGTGAACCTGAAAAAGACTTAACAATCCATTGAAAGTTGCTAATCTTTTTCTTGTTCTAACTAGATTGGGCAATTTAAAGGGTTCAGTCTTGAAGCAAGAACTGGGAATTTGGATCAATGATCTAAGCAAATAAAAGAAAATGTAATGAGTTCTTGAAAGTTGTACTTGGAAATGTGAGGACATTTGAATCTTGAAGCTAATAATGGCTATTTCCATAGAAAGAAATCTATGTCATATGTCCAGAAAGGTGCCTATGTACAGGAGCGGTTCTATAATTGCAGTAGGTAGGTTGAGGCAGTTGCCTCAGGCGACAAATTTTTAGAGGCGGCAAAAAAATGCCTCCAAATCACCAAAGCCAGCTGCCTCACACTGCCAAAAAATACAACCCCCAAATCCCAGAAGATCCGCAATTTAGCGCAGCTCCTTCCTGCCATTTTTGCTGTATTGGGGTCAGCGGCAGCAGCAGAAGCAGATCGCCCAAGCTGGGAGTTTGAATTAAAAAACCAACAACCAATTAAGCAAAAGAGTGGGCCCATGCCTCATTCCGCTCTTGTGAGCAGTCGGCTGGTCCCGTCCCCTAATGTGACATCAGAGGGGGCGGGACCGGCTGGGCTGCTCACATGAATGGAATGAGGCACATGCCCACGCTTTTATTGGTTGTTTGTTTTTTTAATTCAAACTCCCAGCTTTGGCGGTCTGCTTCTGCTGCTACCACCGACCCCAACACAGCAAAAGCGGCAGGGCAGAGCTGTGCCAAATTGCTGCCAGTTTGCCAGCAGTCGAAGAAGTCAACTCAGTGCAGCCTGGTTCTGCCACAGCTGCCGAAGAGCTGTTTTTGGCACGGGTTGTTATTCTTTGCATCTCAGCGACAGCGAGGCAGAGCAGGTTAATGGGGAAGCAGCATCAGACAATTTGTCACTGGTGTTGGTAGAGAGCCAGATTTTAGTGGGCCATTGTATCACCTCTGGGACAGGCAGTGGGCCTCAGGAAGGCTCTTTGAATTTGAGCTGGGCAGAGGACTATTGCACAGAAGGTAGTCCCATAGCTCTGTTGGAAGGACCATCTCACCTTCAGAGGTGCCTTTTTTTGCCAGAGTTTGCACATCAGATTTATTTTGCTATGAGCAGATTGATAAGGAGGGACAATATAAAATGAGCAAAACTAATCCCGATAGCCATGAAAAAATAATTTTCTCTTATTAGTCAACTGTAGGGTGTTGGGGGCGGGGGTTACTGAAATATGGATTTTCTTTGAACTTTGATGTTTTGCGTTCTTTATGCTGCCAGATTGAAATTTAGAATATTTTCAGTTCATACTCAAGGAAATTGTAACTTTTTAAGGGAATCTCTCAGTTTAATTTTGTGTAGTATCCTGATATCTTCACCACTGCTGAGTTCCAGACTTTTCAGCTCTAGCACAATCCAATCCAGCCTTTGAATTCATGGCTACCAGGATTAGTTTCTCAATTTATATCTTCCCTCCTCATCAACAATCTGGTCATAGCAAAATAAATCTGATGTACAGATATTTAAATTAGTTTGTTTGGGTGGGGGGGGAGGGGCTGTGTAAGTGGCTTTTCATTAATTAAATGTAATGTTTTATTATTATGTTTGTTTTTTAGTAAATTGCAGGTGTGTGTTTGGAAGCCACCTAGGATTTTTGATGGGTGGCATATACATTTAGAAATGAAGTATACTAAATTTATGCACATGATGCCGCAGTGAGTCTCCGTATGTGGCCCTGCATCACTGGGAGATGGAGGAAAGCAGAAACCTCAGATTGGGACCTACTTGATCGGGGAATAAAATGGTTAGACAAAATTCAAGGAGAATTTTATTTTCAATGTAATTAACTGACTTGGTGCTTTCTTTATATTTCATACAGTACATGGAAATGCATCTCTTTCTATTTCTCTGCCATTGCACAGCATGCAGAATATGGCTTATTGGGGTTGCAGTTTAATTTTTATCTGCATACTGTATTTTTATTTTTAAACTGTGGTCACTTAGGGGTATGTTTACTAAACTGCGCTCATGTGCGCGGCGCACATTAGCGTGCGCTAAGGTACCTTAGTGCACGCTAATGATGCATATTTGTGCCCTGCACAGGTGCGCGGCGCACTAAAGTGCACGCTCATGTGCGCGGCGCGCTACTGTGCGATAAAGGCGTGGAAAGGCTCCCGGAGGGCGGAGGAAGGCTCCCCAGGGGCGGAGAGAAAGGGTCAATGGGTGGAGAGTGGGAGGGGAGAGGCTCCCCGCACACGAGCGGGGCTGAAATTCAAGTAAAAAAATACCACGAGTGAAAACCTCGCGGTAGAGCTGATTTAAAGGGAAGAGAAACCATTTCTGTCAGCAATGTACAGCAAAAACAGGGAAACCCTACAAAACAGTGATAAGTGTGATACATGTGCATGGAACAAAAGTGCAAATAAACATTGAAAATGACCCCAACAAAAGTTAAAAAAATTATAATCAAGCTGGGCAATAGTGATAGTAATGGGAAACATGAAAAAAAAACAACCAAGAAAGACGCAAAAAATAAATATGAATTTTAGAAGGGTCTACGCTCCGTCCCCATACAAGGTGAATGATCCCACAGTGAAATAGAACTGATCAGGGTTTCCCTCTCCATTGGACAAGTTACCTATGGCATGCACATGTTCCACAACAGCAGGGCGGGCAGGTTGGAATGGGCAACTGGACAGATGCTGGGAAAGGGGATACAGAGGGCTGCAGGCGGCACATGCTGTGGTGCAGCTGGGGCACAGTGCGGACTAGACAGATGCCTAGAAGGCACTTAGGAATGCTGAAACTGAACAGCAGCGAGACAGCAACTGATGAGGGCCCAACATGGGCATGAGAGTGTTTAGCACAGTGTCACAGGGGATAGTACCCAGCAGGTACCCCCAAGGGCACAGAACATTGGCAGGCGGTGATTTGGGGGACGTGCGGACAGATATGCAGGCACCACTACCCCAGAATCTGCACCATAGGCAGCCACCTACCCCCACACAGGATGGCCTGAGACTGTGTACCACCAGCACCACCAGCAGAAGGGCATGTCAGCAGGGTGGCACAGGGGTACTGGAGGTGGAGGGGGGCAGTGGCAGCTGCCCAGAGCAGACCATGGCCTAGCCCTGTGTAGGTGGGTGCAATACACTGCAACAGACAGGCCCTGCCGGACAAACAGTCATGGTATCATCAGGGAATGCACTGTCTCTTTGGCAAAACGGTGGTGCAGTGCACACCACCAGTATGTTTGGAGACAGAAGGTCACAGGTTCAAGCCCCAGCTGGGGCTCCTGCCAATCCAGTCCCCATATTTTACCCACAACTATATCGTGATAGTAAAGACGAACCTTTATTGCAGAGAACATAAGCATGGCTCAAACACCTCTATTTTACCCTACAGAGCACAGACACCAGAAATATGCACATTACCTAGAGCAGATTCCCCCAAATGCAGTCCTGGAGGGCCACAAATCCTTCAGGGTTTATGCTGTCTCCAATCTAAGGATGGAGCGGTACTGGTGGTGGAGGTGGCAGCAGCTGGTGGCAACAGCAGACCATGGCCTAGCCCTGTCCAGGTGGGTGCCATGCACTGCAACAAGCAGGCCCTGTCGGATGTACAGTCATGGACTCCCCAGGGGATGCAGCATATCTGTGGCAACACGGTGGTGCAGTGCACACAGACAGTGTGTGTGCAAGAACAGAAGGTCACAGGTTCAAAGCCCAGCTGGGGCTACTGCCAATCCAGTCCACATATTTTTCCCACAACTAAACCGTGATAGTAAGGACAAACCTTTATTGCAGAGAACATATGCATGGTTAATACGCCTATATTTTACCACACCGAGCACAGACACCATAAACAGGCACATTACCTAGAGCAGAGTCTCCCAAATGCAGTCCTGGAGGGCCAAACACCATTCAGGTTCCATGCTGCCTCTAATAAAGATGCCTGTGCTGCATATCTATGCACCACCCCCATGGTATGCAGATGTATCTCATGCATATTCATGAGGGACAGCATGAAAACCCGAACAGTGTTTGGCACACCAGGACTGTAGTTGGGAACCTCTGCCGTAAAGCAGCAGCCAACAGGGGCAGACACACCCACACCCACACCCACAGGCCCCATTGGCCATTGCCTCCTGGAGAGGCAGGACATTGGGCCCTGCGTGCATCTCCCAATAATAGCACTTGCATACCTTAGCAATGCCACCCTACACCTGGGTATACGGTACACAGCTATCAAACTTTTGCTATGATTACTGGCAGATAGCAATTCCTACGTTAAGCACAGTTTGCTGATTGAGTTCCATCATAGCAATCTTTCTGATGTCTGCGGTGTGTGCTTCAGGTCTGGTCTCTGACAGTGTTTACCACCCTGGGGAGTGATCCCCAACAGTATTGCGTACCATATCCATGCCTGTACTGTGCCCAGGACTGGTGTGGTGGCCAGGGCTGCTAAACTCCTCTATAGTAGCACAGTGCTGGCATAGGTGTTGGAGTGTGTGTCTGTCTATCCAGTGTGTGGTGGCTGCAAACACCCTCCACAGCCCACACTGCCAGCACTGTTGCCAGTATTGGCCTGCCAATGTGCATAATGAGGAGCAAGGTACCATGGGTATATCCCGGACAGGGTGGCCTGGCCAGGATGCATCTGCACAGGGCATAGGCAATGGCTGGGACATTGTAGTGCCCGGCCACCACCTACACAGACAGGGTGGCCACAGCATGTCCTGCTGGGAGATCACTCACACCCTGACTGTGCAGTGACCATGGCATGGCTAGGCACCCCCATAGTGTTATATAGTATCTCTCTCATGTGATATTTATGGGTTTCCTTTTGGGGCCCAGTCACTGACTTATCTGCTTGTTGTGTATGCTGACATCTCAGTTCTGGGTGCATGCATTTCCACCAGGGACATGCACTATGGACTAGCTAGCAGACTGTTTGCAGCTGGTATGTGTCTTGATGGAGTGCCTTGCAGGGTGCAGCAGCTGAAGGCTTGCTGCAGGAGCATATCAGATAGTGGTGGGGTGCAGCTTACCATATCCAGGCCTAATGTCTTCTATTGTGTTATGGATGTGTACAGAGCTGCATTGACTGCCCTGTAGGTGTCTGTTCCCCAGCAGGACCGGGGTTGATGGTCCCCTCTACTGCCACCATTGCAGGGAGGTAGAGTGTGGCTCTGTTGATGGGAGACCCTGTTTACCACCCTCTGCCCTTGAGGAGGAGGGTGGTGGTACATAATCCTCCTGGGGGTCCATAGGGGCTACACCTGACTGAGACATACAGATATATCCAAGGTGTGTCTGCAGAAACTACCTATCTCCCACATTAGCACTGCTGGGGACCTGCAGCATGGCCTATTTCTGCCATGAAAGGTGCTGTGGACCTGGTGCTGGGCACCTCACCGCACCCTCAGGGTGAGCACAGTACCAGCACAATGTGACGGTGTGTAGCTACTCTGTGCCAGTAAAACACACGGTCAGTACCCCCTACCAGGCCGAGGTGCTGTGGGGGTGCACATGGTCAGTTCCCCCTACCAGGCCGAGGTGCTGTGGGGGTGCATACCCCAACTTGTGTTCATCTGTAGACAGCTGATTTGCATGTGCAGTGCAGCATGGGTACGGGTGGGCTAACCCTATCCTGGTGACCACAGCAGACTGTCTGTGTGGTGACATGCAGTCCCTCTGCAGCCAGCCAGGGGCTTGCTAGTAGCTATAGAGCTGTAGCCCACTGGTTACTTCACTGCCTGTGGAGCCAGAGGTCATGGTTTCAAACCCACAGTGGGGTTATTTGATAGGGCTGCCCAAAGCATTTTTGCTTTTTAATGTACATTATTGCTGTCAGCAAAAACACTCTCAGCGTACTGTACCCATAAGGTGCCTCAGAGGGCGCCCTATAGGGCACCTTATGGTTACTGTCCATATATGGTGCACTATACGTTATCCTGTGGAGCGACTTATAGGGTGCCCTATAGGGGACATTTTAGGATGCCGTGGCGGACAGTGCACTTTATAATGTGCCCTATGGAGTACCTTATATGGTGCCTTATGCGGCACCTTCAGTTACGGAACGTGAGGGCGTGTTTGCTGGCAGCAATTAATAAAATACAAATAAAGTGCTGCAGAAAAGAATACGTACATTGCAAAGCTGATGCCTCAGCCAGCCTTACGTATTAGACACACTGGGGAGCAAACTCATGACCCCTGTTTCAGCAGTCAGTGCCTTAACCATTCTGCTACACTGCTGTTCCTCTTTGCATGTCAGCGCACCTACTTCAGATTTCCATGCGTTTAAATGCACAGTGCTGCCATCAAACACAGTGCTATGACCTTGCTGTGTCTCATAGGGCACCCTATATGGCGCCCTATAGGCCACCCTTTCAGCAACATTGTAGGATGCCGTGGCGGACAGTGCACTTTAAAATGTGCCCTCTGGGGTACCCTATGAGGTGCCTTATGCAGCACCTTATGTTGCAATACTTTGAGGGTGTGTTTGCTGGCAGCACTAATTAAAAAAAAATAAAATGCCCCCTACAGCAATATTACCTATAACAGGTAACGCCTCAGCCAGCCTTCTTCATTAGGCACAGTGGGGGATTGAACCCATGACTCCTGCATCATTGGTCAGTGTCTTAACCATTGTGCTACACTGCTGCTCCCCCTTGCATATCAGCGCACCTACTTATGATTTTCATTCCTTAAACTGCACAGTGCTGCCATCAAAAATAGTGCTGTGACCTTTTGGTACCTCATATGGCACTCTATAAAGTGCCCTATAAGCAACATTGTAGGGTGCCTTGGTGGACAGTGCACTTTAAAATGTGCCCTCTGGGGTACCTTATGGGGCACCTTATGTTACAGTGTTTTCAGAGTGCGTTTGCTAGTAGCAGTAATTAAAATAAAATTCATATGCCTCAGACTGCAATATTTCCTTTAACAGGTAATGCCTCAGCCAGCCTTCTTTATTGGGCACAGTGGGGGAATGAACCCATGATCCCTGCACCATCAGTCAGTGTCTTCACCATTGTACTGTGGCTCTGTTCCTGTGTGTGCACATCAGCACGCCACTTATGCTTCCCGCGCAATTTTCTCATGCGCTAATGTGCGCGGCGCACATGAGCGCACAGCGCACATTAGCGCATGATTAATCCCGGTTTGCTTTTTCAGACTGAAACACCCACTCCTTATATGGCATCCCGCACAATAGCGCGGCGCGCACCTAACGGGGTTTTAGTAAACATACCCCTTATGGGTTTGTGTTATGAGTGTGTGACCAAGACCAGGTGTTCTGTTAACATGGAGTTTGTATGTAGGGATCTGTACTGTAGTAATCTGAATTGTTCAGCTTCTCAAATAGGTGTTTGGATGTTCCAGGGCCCACTGTAGTATTTATAATGATGCTTTTTTTGGAGGGCCTCCTTATGTGAGTTTTGGAAATTGGTTCTGGTATGGTATGGTAGATTTTCTGTATAGATCCTCAGTGAGTTTGTTGAAGGATTTTGTATTAGTTCACAATAGAGAATGTTTGTTGTTGTTAGTGAGATGATCAGAATTAGATTTTTTTAAGATATTGAGCTCTGTGGGTGAATATCCTGGTTCTGCTCTTCACCCACTGTTGAAGGAGGTTCTGTGGATGCAAAATATATTTTCAAAAAGAAAAAGCAAGAATCATAACACAGTTTATAACAAAATATAAATAAGTTATAATTTAGTTTTATAAACTGTGCTGTGGTTCTCGCTCTTTTAGCTCCTTGGTGTGCAAAGATCTTGCATTTCCTCCATATAATCTAATTGGCTTTTTGGTTTCGTGCAGTCCCTGACTGGTGTTTTGAGAAAGCTCCGCCCCCCTCTACGGGGGGGGGGGGGGCACCCTTTCATCCTTTGCCTCAGGCAACAGATTGCCTTGAGTCGCCCCTGCCTATGTGCATTTATAAAATAAGCTCTCAAAACTATCCCTAACGGTGCACAAATTCTCTCATACATTTTGTGGTAGAGGAGGGACTGAGGGTAAAGAAGGAGCAGAGGGTTTCTGTCTCTAGGGCTGATCCACATAAGGGAAGCAGAGGAAGGCATGGAATTCTTAGACAAATAGATGCAGGTCCCTTTAAGGGCTGGGGGGGGGGGGGGAAGTGGGGCAGGGAAATCCTGCTGAACTGGATTTGGAAAGTGGGACTAGGGAAACCAAACACTTCAGCAAGGAAGACGAGCTGGAGCTTCCCTGGCAATGTAGGAGGAAGAGTCCTCTATCTAGCCAGGAAGCAGAGTGGAGGATATGGAATTGGAACTGACTTCCCAGCTGCTGAGGAGGAGGATTTGATGGACATTGAATAACCAGAGGCTGACACCCCCAGGTAGAAAGCTTTTCATTTTGGAACTAGTGTATCTGCTTGCAGCTTCCAGTTCAGAAGGGGAAGGGCACAGTCTAAGGAGGGCCAGTGAGAAGCAGGTTTGGGTGGATGACAAAGCCCTTCCCCCCTTCAACCTGATTTTCTGTGTTGATACTTGAGTTGAAGGACTATGGAAAGGGTTTCAATCTGCCAATTTCTTTGTGCTGTAAAGCAAGATAAAAAGTCAGGCCTTCATTGCAAGCCTCTGCCCTACACCCTGTACTGTTTTGCTACCTTGCTGCTCCTTATACCTGAAACAAACTACCTGAATCTGGCCTTGTTCAAATCCAGGCTAAAACCTCACTTCTTTGAGACTGCTTTTGGATCCTGCTCCCCCTAATCTCCTGCTCACCTCCTGTGTGTTTCCTTACCATATATCCTAGTCCCCGCTTGATGTGTTGTCTGCCTTGACTAGACTGTAAGCTCTGATGAGCATGGGCTGTCTATTACATGTCTCTGAACAATGCTGCATGGGCTTGTAGTGCTATAGAAATGATAAGTAGCAATAGTATTGGTCAGAGTGAGGCAGGATTGGGTAGCAGCCCCAGCTCTTGAGTTTATTTATTTAACAGGCTTTTTATACTGTTTTATCATTTAAGTCAAACCAGTTTATATTATAACTCAAACATGGTAATGGAGAGTTAAGAGACTTGCCCAAGGCCACAAGAAATGCTAGTGGGAATTGAACCCTGGTGTTTTGACTCCTAAGCCAGTGTTCTAACCGTTAGGCTACTCCTCTACTCTGCATTTGGGTTATAAGAAAGCCTAGTCTGGATTGACTGTTTTTCTTTGGACCAATGCTTTATTTGAGCTTTACTGTGACTTATTTTTTATTGAATGACTGAGTTCCTGGAAGACTCCTGTGACAAGAGTGAGCGAAACTGAATCGTAAAGCATTGCCCTTATATTGTTGTTGTTGTTAAGTGCCGTCGAGTCAGAGCCGACTCATGGCGACCCTCTGGATAGCTATTCTAAATTGTGTTCGGTCTTCAGTCAGGCGGCTCATTGTTGACAGACTGGTACCTGGAGCTGCTGTTATTGTATCAATCCATCTCATTGCTGGCCTTCCTCTTTTGTGTTGACCTTCTTTCTTGCCAAGCGTGATGTCTTTCTCTAATGATCTCTCTCTTCGCATGATGTGTCCAAAGTATGAAAGTCAAAGGGGTATGTTTACTAAACCGTCTTAATGTTACTGGCATTAGTTGCAGTCTTACTGTGACGAATGCCATATAAGGTAGTGGGCGTTCGGGTCTTAAGGTAGCATTTCGGGTTATCTTGCGATAAAGTCTGTTATCAAGCAATACAGGGAGCCATGGCACGTTAATGCGCGTTAGCCTTAATTAGGTGCGCTGACCTACAAACATAGCATCAGAGGTGCAGCACAATGGTTACTACATTGCCTAATGAAACAGGGGTCATGAGTTCAATCCCCCAGTGGGCTTAATGAGTAAGGCTGTCTGAAGCATTACCCTTTACTTTAAATCAGTGCTGTCTGAGGCATTTTCTTTTTTAATTTAAATTAGTGCTGCCAGCAAACACACTCTCACAGTGCCGAAACCTAAGGTGCCACATAAGGCGCCCTATAAGGCACTCCAGAGGGCACATTATAAAGTGCATTGTCCGCCCAGGCACCTTATAATGTTCCCTTCCATATTTCTTGGCAGAGCCTTGTAAGTACAGTAACAGCTGCATCAGATTGCTGTAATACTTCTATGGGAATGTCATCAATGCCTGGTGCTTTGTTCTTTGATAAGGCTTTCAATGCTGCTTCAACTTCTTCTTTCATCACCAATGGTTCCCGATCATAAGGTACAGGTTGAAATGGCTGTTGGTCCACTTGACCTTGCTTTTCTGTCTCATATTGTAACTTCCTTTCCTTTCCAAACCTAATTTTACTATGTAAACCGCTGTGATGTATTTTCCTCAGTGGTATATCAAATTCAATAAACATAAACATAAACATATCATATGAAAACTCTGTATATTCCTTCCACCTTTTCTTGATCTTCTCAGCATCATTCAACATAGAACCTTGAGCATTTTGTAACATTCCAATTTGAGGCTGGAACTTTTTCTTTAACTCTCGTAGCTTTAGGAAAGCCGATTTTGTTCTTCCTCTAATAGTTTCTGCTTCTATTTCCTTGCATGCATTGTTGTAGTACTTCTCCTTGTCCTGTCTTGCTGCACGTTGGAAATCTCTGTTCAGTTCTGTGATTGTCTTTCTTTCTCCTCTGGCTTTAGCGTCTCTGCGTTTCTGTGCAATTTTCAGAGTTTCTTCCGTTATCCATTTGGGCCGTTTTTTCTTTTTCACCTTTTGTAGAGACTTCTCGCTTTTTTCCAACACAACCTTCTTGATATCATTCCATAACTCTTCTGGAGCTCTGTCATTTGTATCTAAAGCAGCAAATCGATTTTGCAGGCAGTCTTTAAATTCCAGGACTGGTGCGGTGGCCAGGGCTGCCAAACACTTCTATAGTTGCACAATGCTGGCATAGGTGTGGGGAGTGTGTGTCTGTCTATCCATTGTGTGCTGGCTGCAAACACCCTCCAAAGCTCACACTGCTAGCACTGTTGCCAGTATTGGCCTGCCAATGTGCATAATGAGGAGCAAGGTACTGTGGGAATAGCCTGGATAGGGTGGCCTGGCCTGGATGCATCTGCACAGGGCATAGGGCAATGGCTCGGACATTGTAGTGCCCGGCCACCACCTGCACGGACAGGGTGGCCACAGCATGTCCTGCTGGGAGGTCACTCTCACCCTGACTCAGCAGTGACCACGGCATGGCTAGGTTCCCCCATAGTGCTCTGTAGTATTTTTTTTCATGTGATATTTATGGGTTCTCTTTTGGGGCCCAATCACTAACTTATCTGCTTGGTGTGTTTGCTGACATCTCAGTTCTGGATACATGCATCTCCTCCAGGAACATGCACTATGGACTAGCTAGCAGACTATCTGCAGCTAGTATGTGTCTGGCTGGAACATCTTGCAGGGTGCAGCAGCTGGAGGCTGTCAGATAGTGGTGGGGGGAAGCTGCCTACTGTCTGTCTGCTATTGCTATATGGATGTGTACATATCTGCATTGCCTGCCCTGTAGGGTGTCTGTTCCCCAGCAGGACTGGGGTTGATGGTTCCCCTCTACTGCTACCATTGCAGGGAGGTACACTGTGGATCTATTGGTGGGTGATCTTGTTTCCCACCCTGAGCCCCAGAGGGTGGGTTGTGTGGTGGTACATAATCTGCCTATGGGTCCAAACACCCCCTCCCCCCCAACCATGGCACCAAGACAGGATATGCACTATTCTGGGTGCATCATCGCCCATAAGGGCTAGACATGACTGAGAAATACAAAAGGACACAGATGTATCTTAGGTGTGTCTACAGGAACTACCTAGCACACACTGATGGGGACCTGCAACATGGTATATTTCAGTCATGAAAGGTGCTGTGGACCTGGTGCTGGGCGCCCCACCTCACCCTCAGGGTGAGCACAGTACTCGCACAATGTGACGGTCTGTGGCTACTCTGTGCCAGTACCACACACAGTCAGTTCCCCCTACCAGGCCGAGGTGCTGTGGGGGTGCATACCCCATCTTGTGCTCATCTGTTGACTGCTGATTTGCATGTGCAGTGCATCATGGGTTTACCCTATCCTGGTAACCACAGCAGACAGTTTGTATGGTGACGTGCAGTCCTTCTGCAGCCAGCCAGGGGTTTGTTAGCAGCTGTAGCCCACTGGTTACTTCACTGCTTATGCAGCCAGAGGTCATGGGTTCAAACCCATGGTGGGGTTATTTGATGGGGCTGTCTGAGGCATTGTCTGTTTTTAATGTATATTAGTGCTGCCAGCAAAAACACCCTCAGAGTACTGTAACCTTAAGGTGCCCCATAAGGCACCTTATAGGGCGCCCTATAAGGCGCCCTATCAAACGCCTTATAAGGTGCCTTATAAGGTGTCCTATAGAGGACATTATAGGGTGCCTTGGCGGACAGTGCACTTTATAATGTGCCCTATGGAGTGTGTTATGGGGTGCCTTATGCGGCACCTCAGGTTACTCCACCGTGAGGGTGTGTTTGCTGGCAGCACTAATTAAAATAAAAGTAAAATGTCTCAACAATCACTACTTAAACATAAAGGGTGATACCTCAGCCAGGCTTATGCATTAGGCACACTGGGGAATCAAACCCATGACCCCTGTACCATCAGTCAGTGTAGTAACCACTGTGCTACAGCTCTGTTTCTGTGTTTCATGTCTGTGCCCCTTCTTAAGATTAACGTGCGGTAACGTGCCATGTAATGCTCGTTAATTTATGGCGCCTTGTGTCCTTATTTGGGATTTCTGCCTCTAACGCGGATCCTAACGCGAATCACATTACCGCAGTTTAGTAAACATACCCCTATGAGTCTTTCTCCAGCTTCATTTCTGTTGCCAAGTCCATATTTTCCAACTACTTTGCCTTCTTCTTTGTTGCCAACTTTTGCGTTCCAGTCACCCATGACTATCAGGATATCCTGTCTGCATGTTCTATCAATTTCAGCTTGTACTTGTTCATAGAACTCTTCAATTTCATTCTCTTCTGCAGCTGTTGTTGGGGCATATACTTGAATTATATTTGTGTTGATAGGCATTCCTCGTAGACGAATAGAGATTAAGCGTTCGCTGACTGCATTGTATTTCATTACAGTTCTTGCAAGTTTCTTCTTTATTATAAATGCAACACCATTTCTTCTTTGTCTTTCATATCCAGCATAGTAGACCATGTGATCATCTGATGCAAAGTGCCCGATGCCAGTCCATTTCAGTTCGCTGACACCCAATAGATCAAGTTGTACACGTTCCATTTCATTCTTGACCACCTCCAACTTCCCTTGGTTCATGCTTTGTACGCTCCATGTTCCAATGTGTAAGACATCTTTACAGCTTCTGACTCTCATTTCATGCACAGCTACATCAGCAGTCAGACGCCCCGAGGACTTTGATCCAACCACATCATAAATGCTGGCTTTACTCTGAAAAGTCTTCAGCTCTTCCCCAGTAGCTAGTTGAGTGCCTTCCGACCTGGGGGTCTCATCTTCCAGCACTATAGCACAATTTGTTTTGATGTTACTATCCATTGGGTTTTCATGGCAAGATACAGAAGTAGATTGCCGGGCCTCATCCGCGCAGTTTAAGTTTGGTGTTGCCGTTGTCACAGAAATGTGATCCTCCGCCGTCAACACTGTCCCATTCTGCTGCTGCCCAGATGGGTGGTTTGTCTTGGTCTGGCACCTCAGCTGAGACCTGTCCATCTTGGGAGACCCTGCCAGTAGTTAAACTACCGATATTTTAGCTCTCAGCATCACTGATGCACGCAAGCCCTCACAGCACGACAAGCTGCAAACCAAGTGAGGGTACCCTTATATACAACCTAATAATACCAATGCAGAGACTGTCAAGGAGAAGCAGGCCCAGAAACAACCTGAGCGATATTGATAAGAGGGACTGCAGAGCGGTGCTAGTGGCATTGGCGGTGCACCCATTGAAGAAGCTGTGTTCAACCTCTAGGGCAGGAGTTCTCAACCCAGTCCTCAGGACACACCTAGCAAGTCAGGTTTTCAGGATAACCACAATGAATATGCACAAGAAAGATCTGCATGCCTCCACTGTATCCAGACCTCTCTCATCCATAATTCAGAGTGCCCCCTGCTGGTCACAATATTTACTCCTGCTCTATAACATGTAATGGGTATACTCACATGGACATAACATAAGAACATAAGATATGCCATGCTGTGCCAGACCAAGGTCCATCAAGCCCAGTATCCTGTTTCCAACAGTGGCCAATCCAGGTCACAAGTATCTAGCCGTTTCCAAAAAGACATACAGGTTCCACAATGCTTGTATTGGGACAAGCAGTGGATTTCCCAGATTCTCTTTCATAATGGTTTATGGACCTTTCCTCTAGGAACTTATCTAAACTTTTTTTAAATCCAGGTACACTAACAACATTTACTACATCCTCTGGTAACAAATTCCACAGTTTGAATACGCATTGAGTGAAAAATATTTTCTCTTATTAGTCTTAAATGGGTTATACTGTAGCTTCAATGTATGTCCCCTAGCCTTTCTACATTTTGATGGCTTAAACAATCAATCTGTGTTTATCCGTTCCATTCCATTCATTAATTTATAGACCTCTATCATATCTCCCCTCAGTCATCTCTTTTCCAGGTTGAAGAGCCCTAACCTTTTAAGCTTCTCCTCCTAGGGGTATCCTTCCATCCCCTTTACCATTTTGGTGGCTCTTTCCTTTACCTTTTCTAATTCTGCTATATCCTTTTTAAGATACCGCAACCAGAACTGCACACAATATTCAAGGTGCAATCGCACCATGGAATGATCCAGAGACATTACAATATACTTTGTTTTATTCAGCATTCCTTTCTTTATGATTTCTAGCATTCTATTGCCTTCTTGGCAGCTGCTGCACACTGGCCGGAGAGTTTCAACGTGTTGTCCACGATGATGCCTAAATCATTTTACTGGGTGGTGGGTTGTTCTTTCCTACTTGCATAACTTTGAAATTGTTCACATTAAATTTCATCTGCCATTTGAACGTCCAGTCTTCCAATTTAGTAAGGTCCTCTTGCAATTTTTCACAATCCTCTTATATTTTAACAACTTTGAATAATTTTGTGTCGTCTGCAAATTTGATTACCTCACTTGTTGTTCCCATTTCCAGGTCATTTACGAATATGTTAAAAGGCAGTGGACCCAACACAGATCCCTGGGGTACTCCACTATTTACCTTTCTCCATTGGAAAGATTGGCCATTTAGCTCTGCTCTCTGCTTTCTACATTCAACCAGTTCCTGTTCCATAATAGTACACTGCCTCCTATCCCATGACTTTTTAATTTTGCCAAGAGTCTCTCATGAGGGACTCTATTAAAGGCTTTCTGAAAATCCAGATGCACTTTATCAACTGACTGACCTTTGTCTACCTGTTTCTTCACACTTTAAAAAAAAATATAACAGCTTTAACCAAGGAAGGTCTTGTCTAACTAATCTATGTTGGCTTTCTCCCATTAAACCATGACTATCTACATGTTCAGTAATTTTGCTCTTTATAATGGTTTCTACCATTTTGCTCGGTACTGACGTCAGGCTCACTGGCCTGTAGTTTCCTGGATTACCCTTGGATCCCTTTTTAAAAATTGGTCTTACATTGACCAGTCTTCGGGTATTACAGACAATTTTAATGTTAGTTCACAGATTACTAGTAGTAGGTCTGCAATCTCATATTTCAGTTCTTTCAATACCCTCGGATGTATACCATCCAGTCCAGGTGATTTGCCACTTTTTAGTTTATTCAATTGTTGTAATACATCTTCCTGGTTTATCAATATTTATTTATTTCAATTCTTCCGATGCATCACCTTTAAATACCATTTCAGTCATGGGATCTTCCCTATATCTTCTTCAGTAAAGACTAAAGTAAAGAATTCATTCAGTCTGTTCACTATGGCCTTGTCCCCTCTTAGTGCCCCTTTTACCCCTCTTCCATCTAATGGTTCAACTGATTTCTCACAGGTTTTTTGCTATGAATGTACAGAAAAAGGTTTTTATTGTACGTTTTTTCTTCCATGGCTTGTTTTTTTTTTCAAATTCTCTCTTGCCTGTCTTATCAATGCCTTGCATCTAAATTGTCAGTGCTTATATTGTTTCCAGCTTTCGTCATTTGACTCCTTTTTTCATTTCCCAAAAGATGCTTTTTTTGGCTACAACAGTCTCTATGACCTCACCTTTAAATAATGCTGGCAGTTTTTTTTACTTTCTTCCATTTTTCTTAAAGTGTGGAATACAGGTGGTCTGCGCTTCCAAGATAGTATTTTTGAACAACACTCATGCTTGATGTAAATCTTTAACCTTTGCAGCTGCTTCTTTTAGTTTTTTCTTAATTATTTTTCTCATTTTATCAGTCTCCCTTTTGAAAGTTAAAAGGTAGTATTGTGGATTTCCTTGCCGTCCTTCCTCCATTTATTGAATCAAACATGATAATGCTATGATCACTATTGCCAAGTGGCACCAATACCTTTATCTCTTGCAGCAGACCTTGTGTTCCACTAAGGACTAGGTCCAAAATGGCTTTCCCTCTTGTCGGTTCATGAACCAGCTGCTCCATTAAACAGTCATTTATTTCATCTAGAAACTATCTCCCTAGATATCCTGACCCAGTCAATACCGACATAATTGAAATCACCCATTATTACTATATTGTAACTTTTGTTAGCTGCCCTGATTTCTTTGAACATTTCATTATCTATTTGTTCATTTTGGCCAAGCGGTCGATAGTACACATCCACTGCCATCACCTTCCACTTTTTACATGGAATTTCAATCCATAGAGATTCTACAGTGTATTTTGCTTCCTGCAAAACTTTAATCCTGTGTGACTCAATGCCCTCTCTAACATATAGTGCAATCCCTCCACCAATTTGATCTACTCTATCATTGCAATATAATTTGTACCCAGGTATCACAGTATCCCACTGGTTATCCTTGTTCCACCATATCTCTGAGATACCAATCATATCTAACCTCTTATTCAGTGCTATATATTCTAACTCTTCCATCTTATTTTTTAGATTTCTAGCATTTAAATTCAACCATTTTAGAGGTTGTATTTTATTCATATTAATCTGGTTATCGGTAGACAGGGGTAATTTGGAATATTTAAGCTCTGTCTGCCCTGTAAAGGGTATTTGGGTTACTTTTGTCTTTATTGGAACCTCTCTGTCGATATGCTCTGACTTCTTTCTTTTGCTAGTATCCTTCAAGTATATGTCCTTCTGAACGATGTGCTCGTGGGCGACTGTCGGCTCTCCCCTATTATCTAGTTTAAAAGCCTGGTTCCATCCTGGTTGAGGTGGAGCCCATTCCTTTGGAAAAGCCCCTCCTTTCTTCAGAATGTTCCCCAGTTCCTAACAAATCTGTGTGAGTCAGGTGCTTTACAAATGCCGACCTCCATGGGTTGCTTTCTTCTCTGTTCACCTGATACATTCAGTTAGATCATTTCTTCCCTTCACACATTGCATTCACGCTTAGGTGATTTCATGCCTCAAATATTGTAACACTATTTTGGTATTAGATCTACCAATCTCAAGAAATTATAGTTAATCCAGAATACTTCTTTAAACCTTTTGTGCAATGCTTCCCATTAAGATCACGTCTCCCCACTCATTTATAACTTTCACTGGTTACTTCTCCCTTATCGTTTTCACTTCAAAGTTTTGGTTTTGGCTCATGAGCCTTATATACAGGTCTCCCTCTTTACCTTCCTTCTTTGCTCACAATCTACTATCCAACCAGGTTACTTCGATCTCAAAATTCTAATTTGCTGGCCATTCCCTCTATCTCCAGTGCTCGCCTCAAACATACTTCCTGTGCCCTACTCCGTGGAATGCGCTTCCTACCACTCTTCGTTAAGAGTCTTCTCTCAAGAAATTTAAGGCCTTGCTGAAGACCCATTTCTTTAACTTGGCCTTTTAGGGGGCATCGTGGAGGGGGGGGGGTGTCAGCAGATGCAGGTTTCTTGTTGATTTGTTTTCTACTCTTTCCTTTCTACTTTTTTCCTGTTTTATATTGTAGTTCCTTTCTTTTCTTATGTGCTGATTTTTAGCATGTAAACCGCAATGGTACTATGTGGAATAAAGCAGTATAGCAAGTTTTATTAAACATAAACATTAACAATCTTGGGCTCGTACATTTTTGCATTACAAAAGCAGTCCACAGTGCTATCTCATAAAAACTTGCTTCAAAATCCCTTTATCTTCTTGATGCTATGCTTGGTTAGCATACAGTGCTGAGCCGATTCATTAAGTCAAGTCATAATTACACCTACTTTAAATTACTGTGCTGACATCAAAATCTGTTGAGTCAGAAGCCTAGTGTAGGCTGGATGTTTTTATATGAATAGATCAATCACATAGAGTTTAATCATTTCTGTCTTTTGTATTTCATTTCTATAAGGGCTGAAACAACCAAAATACAAAAATCTAGTATAATTTTACCACAAGCTACATCTGCTAGAGAACAATGCTAGCACAGTTGAACTGCTGTCCAGTCTGAAACGTCAACTTCTGTTTGCATTGGTAACAATAGAAGCTGAATGTTTCCTAGACCCCAGTTTGATGGTGTGCATTAGTGCTTCTACTGTAACAGAAAAGATCCATCCACATATATGCAAAGCCCCTTGTCTGTTACCATGGTCCCAAATAAACAGGCTGATTAGCAAGTTGAGATGCTCAAAGTTCAAAGAAGGAAGCACTTACATTCCAGTTAACTACACTGCCTTGTCTTGATAAGAATTATACAAGCTGAGATAATCAATAACGTATCAGACTGCTGAGAACCTATTAGCATGTGGTTATTATGCTAGTGATTACTGCAGCATTTTGCTTTGTAGAAAGTGGACCTCTTGGTATCTCACACTTCAACAGTTTTAAGTTCAATAATAATAATTCCTGTTCAACAAGATATGAGATTGACTCTTATAAATTAGAAGATTGTTTTTATGATCCATCTAATCTGCTCTATTAATAAAAATATACCAAAGGCTTTTGGCAGAATTCATTTCTCGCTTCCACTTTCAAGTGGGCTCTAAATATCAGAAATCATGCCTACCCAATTAATCAAAGCTCTGAATCTCTTGCATACCTGAGAAGAATATCAAATCCCAGGTATAAGAAAATTCCATTAAAATCTGAAGTGACTTTATCTAACTCTAAGGGTTAGGTTCCACGGTAAAGGTACAGATGCCCATATAAAGGCGTGAGCGGTGCATCGTTAGAGCAAGCCATATCAGCTAACACACGTTACAAGGCACCTGCTACAGTGCCTTGTCCAGGGGTGCCTAATACAGCGCTTAGCCTAAGGAGCCCTATAGGGCGCCTTATGAGACACCTTACAAGGTGACTGCCCCCCACTACGATCTGACATTTACCAGCAGAGAGCAGTCAATGTGCACCTGCTGCACTCTGCAAGGTGGTGCAGCCATACAGATGCTAACTGCAGACAGTCTGCTAGCTAGTACGTAGTGCATATTCCTGGAGGAACTGTGTGCACCCAAAACTGGGATGTCAGTGATTGGGCCCCAGAAAAAAGAACCCATAAATATCACTTGAGAGAAATACTGTATAGCACTATGGGGGAACCTAGCCATGCCATGGTCACTGCACAGTTAGGGTGAGAGCGACTTCCCAGCATGACATGCTGTGGCCACCCTGTCCATGCAGGTGGTGGTCGAGCACTACAATGTCCCAGCCATTGCCCTATACCCTGTGCAAATGCATCCTGCACATGCCACCCTGTCCGGGCTTACCACACTACCTTGCTCCTCATTATGCACATTGGCAGGCTAACACTGGAAACAGTGCAAGCAATGTGGGCTTAGTAAGGTGTAGGCATCCACAACACACTGGATAGACAGACACACACTCCCACACCTATGCCAGCATTGTGCAAATATAGAGGTTTGTGGCATCCCTGGCTGCCACACCAGTCCTGGGCACAGTGCAGGCATTGCTATGGTACTCAATACTGTTAGGGTCACTCCCCGGGGTGGTAAACACTGTCAGAATCAATAACTGAAACAAACTCCACAGATATCAGAAAGGTTGCTATGATTAATCTCTATCAACAAATTGTGTTTAACTTAGGATTTCTTAGCTGACATTAATTATAGCAACCTTTTGATATATGTGGAACGTGTTCCCAAGTTTAAGACGGCATTGCTAAGGTATGCAGGTGCCAGTATTGGGAGATGCTGCTCCGCGCAGGGCCCAACAGCCTGACTCTCCATGAGGCTTTGGATAGTAGAGCCTCTGGGTGTGGGTGTTTATGCCCCTGTTGCCTGCTGCTCTAGGGCAGAAGTTCCCAACTCTGGTCCTGGTGGGCCAAACACTGTTCAGGTTTTCATGCTGTCCCTAATGAATATGCATGAGATACATTTGCATACCATGGGGGCGGCGCATACAAATGCAGCACAAGCAAATTTATTAGGGACAGCATGGAACCTGAATGGTGTTTGGCCCTCCAGGACTGCAGTTGGGAAACTCTGCTCTAGGGATTGCACATATTTATGGTGTCTGTGCTCTGTAGGGCAAAATATAGGCGTTTCAGGCATGTTTATTTTATCTGCAATAAAGGTTCTGTCTTTATTACCACAGTTTAGTAATGGTAAAATATGGGGAAAGGGTTGGCAGGAGCCATAGCTGGGACTTGAATGTGTGACCTTCTGCTCCTGACCACACTGGCTGTGTGTACTGCACCACACTGTTGCCACAGGGACAGATCATTCCCTGGGGATGCCATTACTGTTCATCAGACAAACCCTGTCTGTTGCAGTGCACGGCACCCACCTAAACGGGGCTTGGCTGTGGTCTGCTGTGGGCAGATGTCACTGCCCCCTCCGCCACCAGCACCCCTCCGCCACCATGCTGCCATGCCATTATGCCGGTGGTGCTGGTGGTGCGCAGTCCCAGGCCATCCAGTGTGCCGGTAGGCATCTACCTATGGTGTGGGATCTCGGGTAGGGGTGCCTACATGGACATGAGCACTTTTCCCCGGCACCGCCTGCCAATGTTATGTGCCCTTGGGGGTACCTGCTGGGTAATATCCCCTATGACACTGTGGGACACATACTCATGCCCATGTTGGACCCTTGTCAGTTGCTGTCTTGTTGATTTACAGTTTCGGCATTCCTATGTGCCACCTAGGCATCTGCCTAGTCCGCACTGTGCCCCAGCTGGATCACAGCATGTGCCGCCTGCAGCCCCCTGTATCCCATTTACAGGATCAGTACAGTTGCCCTTTCCTATGTGCCCACTCTGCTGTTGCTGCACATGTGCACGCCATAACAAACCTGCCCAATCTTAACGACAGAAACCCTGATCAGCGCTATTTCAATGTGGGATCATTCACTTTGTAGGGGGACAGAGCATAAACCCTTCAAAACATGATATCTTAATTTTTACGCTTTGTCAGTAGTGTTGCTTTATGTTTATCATTAATATCACTATTGGCCAGCTTGGTTATTGGGATTTTAAATGTGGTTCTGGTCATTTTATATGTTTATTTCCCTTTTTGGTTCCTGCACATGTATCACAACTATCACTTTTCTGGGTTTCCCTGCCTTTGCTGCACATTGCTGACTTAAATGGTTTCTCTTTCCTGCAAATGTGCCTAACGCGAGGGTTTCACTGGTGTTAGTGTTCAGACCCGGAATTCACAACGGTAGTGTGCCTGGAGCCTCTCCCCGCCCACTCTCCGCCCATTGACCCCTTCTCTCCGCCCTCTTGGAAGCCTTACTCCACCCTTCAGACCCGGATTTCACAGCGTTAGTGTGCCTTAACGCCGATGCTGCATTATCGCACGATAATACCACCGTTGTGACCTTAAGACAGTTTAGTAAACATACCCCTTAGTATCTGAAAAAAACACTTTGTAAACCATTCACTCCAATAATGTATATTTGTCGGTCTGATTATGCACCAAGGGAATAATGCACACTGTTCATTTTAGTCATTTTAATAACAGCAAAGATTTAAAACATTTTCAAAGCCCAATGGATATAAGTACACTTATCTGATTAGTGTGCTTGGGCAGCAGTCACCCAAAAATGTCTGGCAGCTTAAGCGGAGAATATGAAGTTATGGGAACACTATTATAGCTGAAACAGTCTGTGGAACCTCAAATCTCAGCTGTCTTCTTCCTTGATGAAGCGCCCCATTTCAAAACAAATATTCCACAGTTCTGCATCAGGACAAAATTTCAACCTGCAGATCCCAGCAAAGAAAATTATGCAGTAGATTTGTTATATTTAAACTACACCGTAAGAATTGCTGTAGTGAAAGTTGTTCTTTGTGCCGCTCTTTTTAAAGGTGTCTGAAGTCACTGAATGGAGAATACTAAGGGGGAAGTGACCTTTGCTGGAGGGGAAAGGTTATAACCAATCAGCACCAATTTGCTGCGATTGGACCATCCCAAGAAATTCAGTCAAGATGGTCCATCCTAAGGAAGCAAAAGTAGCTCAAAAAAACTGTGCAAGATGACCTGGAAATGGGAATAACGAGTGAGGTAATCAAATTTGCAGATGACACAAAATTATTCAAAGTAGTTAAAACCCAAGAGGATTCTGAAAAATTACAAGAGGTCCTTAATAAATTGGAAGACTGGACGTTCAAGTGGCAGATGAAATTTACTGTGGACAAGTGCAAATTTATGCACCTAGGAAATAACAGCCAATACTATGGTTATACAATGCAATGCTTCACATTAGGAACCACCACCCAGGAAAAAGATTTAGGCATCATCATGGATAACAGTTGAAATCCTCTGCCCAGTCTTCAGTGGTGGCCAAGAAAGCAAATATAATGCTAGGTATCATAAGGAAAGGAATGGAGAATAAAACAAAGGATATTATAATACCTCTGTAGTATTCCATGGTGCGACCGCACCTTGAATATTGGGTGCAATTCTGGTCTCCCAAATCTTAAAAAGGATATAGTAGAATTAGAAAAGGTACAGATAAGAGCCACCAAAATGGTAAAGGAGATGGAAGAATACCCCTATGAGGAGAGGCTAAAACGTTTAGGGCTTTTCAACCTGGAAAAGAGACAGCTGAGGGGAGATATGATACAGGACTATCAATGAATGAATGGAATGGGTAAACATAGACCGATTGTTTAAGCCATCAAGATGTAGAAAGACTAGGGGACATGCAATGAAGCTACATTGTAACCCATATCAGACTAATAAGAGAAAATATTTTTTCACTTAACGCATAATCAAACTCTGGAATTCGTTACTGGAGGATATAGCAAAAGCAGTTAGTGTAGCTAGGTTTAAAAAAGGTTTGGACAAGTTCCTGGAGGAAAGGTCCATAAACCATTATTAAAAGGGACCTGGGAAATCCATCATTTGTCCTAATAGAAACATTGTGGAATTTGAGGCTTCTGGGGAAACTGCTAGGTATTTGTGACCTAGATTGGCCACTGTTGGAAACAGGATACTGTATTGGGCTTGATAGACCTTGGTCTGACCCAGTATGGCATATTTTATGTTCTTATGTTATGTTCTTATATATTTTGGGGAGAAATATGCTACCTAGAGTCAGAAAACTAGTTCTTGGTCGAAGGTCATGGGACCTCCAGCAGGACAATGACCCAAAACTTACATTCAAAAGTAAAAAAGAATTGTTAAGAAGGAACAAATGGACTTTGGTCAGCACTAAGTCCTGATTTCAATCCAATCAAGATCTTTTGGAAAGAGTTGAAATCTGCCATTGGTAAAAGGAATCCTGGAAACATTTATGAGGTGGAACAAATTGCAGTTGAAGAGTGTTAAAAACTACCCCAAGGCCCTTCTGTCCATCTCAGCTACCAAAAAAAAAAAATCCCAGAGAAAACCACAACGCATGAATGTTTACGAATGAAACTGTATGGTGAAGAAGCTAAATGAGATGAGTTCCCCCTTGGAGGCTACCAGTGCTGTACATAGTTGATTTTCCAGTTTTTATTTCAGTTGCCCCTGTTGGGGCTTGAGAGTCCCTTTCGTGAGGACTTTATTCCTGCTTATCCACAGAGAAAAGGTAGTTACTCACTATAGAAGGTGTTCTCTGTGGATAGCAGGAATAAGTCCTTAAAACCCTCCCACCTCCCAGAGGAGTTGTCTTTTGCTACAACTTGGTTATTATACTAGAGAAGATGGTGCCATGGCAGGCGGGAAAGCAGACGTGGAGGCACAATGGAGCCTCTCAAAAGCTTCCAATGGAAGCTAGGAAGTGTTCCTTCATGGGGTTCCATTGGTGATGTCATCCATAAGTGAGGACTTATAGTATTTCTGCTGTCCATAGAGAACACTTGCTACAGGTGAGTAGCTATCCTTTATGCACAGTGATGCCTAAATCCTTGTCCTGGGTGGTGGTTTCTAATAGTTTGAGTTGTCCTTCCCTACGTGCATAACTTTGTACTTGCCCAAATTAAATTTCATCTGCCATTTGTATGTCCAGTCTTCCAATGTATCAGGATCCTCTTGCAATTTTTCACAAACCTCTTGTGTTTTATCAACTTTGAATAATTTGTGTCATCTGCAAATCTGAACACCTCACTCGCTATTCCCATTTCCAGGTCATCTATGAATATGTTAAAAAGCAGCGGGCCCAGCACAAATCCCTGGGGTACTCCACTATTTACCTTTCTCCATTGAGAAAATTGGCAATTTAGCCCAACTCTCTGTTTTCTATTTTTAACCAGTTCCTGATCCATAGTGGTATGCTGCCTCCCATCCCACAGCTTTTTAATTTTTCCAGTAGTCTCTCATGAAGGATCTTGTCGAAGGTTTTCTGAAAATCTAGATATATCAACTGTCTCACCTTTATCTACGTGTTTATTCACACCCTCAAAAAAATATAACAGATTTATAAGACAAGACTTCATTGGCTAAACCCATTTTGGTTTTCTCCCATTAAACTATGACTATCTACATGTTCGGTCATTTTATTCTTTATAATGGTTTCTACCAATTTGTCCTGTAATGACATCAGGCTCACTGGTCTATAGCTTCCTGGATCACCTCTGGAACCCTTTTTAAAAATTGGTGTTAGACTGACCATTCTCAAATCTTAAGGTACTACAGATGATTTTAACGATAGTTTGCAGACTTATTATTAGTAATCTGTAATCTCATTCTTCAGTTCTTTCAGCATTCTGGGATATATACCATCTGGTCCAGGTTATTTGCTACTCTTCAGTTTATAGTTCTATACATCTTCCCAGTTTATTGAGATTTGTTTCAATTTTTCCACTACATCACTTTTAAATACTATTTCAGGCATGGGTAAGTTCCCTATATCTTCTTCAATAAAGACTGAAGCAAAGAATTCATTCAGTCACTCTGCTATGGCCTTGTCCTCCATTAAAGCTTTTTGTTTTACCTCTTTATCATGTAATGGTCCAACTAACTCACAGGTTTTTTATTGCTGGAAGATGTGGTCAAAGAATGTAGCATATTTGGATTTAAAGAAGTACCTGGAAAATGTAGGTTGCTTATCTCTGGGTGTATGCAACAATAAATGGATCTACTCCTTGGGAATCTACCAGGTAGTTATGACCTGGATGTATCACTGCTGGAAATAGGGGTTTTGAGATCAATGGATCTTAGGGGCATGTTTACTAAACATTCCTAACGTGCGGGGCCGCGGTAGTGTGCGTGTGCCATATAAGGAGTGGGCGGTTCAGGCAGAAAGAAGAAAAAAACCCGACCGTACGTGTGCGCGTCGCGCTAATTTGCGGGGCCCACATTAGCGCGTGGGAAGGCTAAGCGGGGCGCTGCTAAGCACATATCAGAACAGAGCTGTAGCACAACAGTGAACACACTAACCAATGGTGCAGGGGCCATAGGTTCAATCCCCCATTGTGCGCAACAAAAAGGCCAGCTGAGACAACACCTTGAATGTGTAAAAGTGGTTCAGGAGGCAAAGTACTTTTGGACGGCATAAGGCGGCACACTGTTCATTTTGTATGGCATAAGGCGGCGCACTGTTCATTTTGTACGGCATAAGGCGGCGCACTGTACTATCTGGGCGGCACAAGGCGGCGCACTGTTCTTTTTGGGTGGCACAAGGCAGCGCACTGTTCATTTTGGGTGGCACAAGGCGGCGCACTAATTGTGGGCAGCAGGAGGTGGCGCGCTGATGGGCATAAGGCGGCGCGCTTATGCCAAAGCAAAGGAACACAGCCACAGCACAATGGTTAAGACACTGACCAATGGTGCAGGGACCAGGGGTTCGATCCCTCACAATGCCCAGTGAAAAAGGCTAGCTGAGGCAGTATATGTTGTGGAGTGCTGTAGGAGGCTTTTTAATTTTATTTTGTGATAACTACTAGCAAACGCACTCTCACAGCATATTAATATAAGGCGGCCCATAAGGCACATGTTACAGTGCACCGTCCGCCAAGGCACCCTAGAATATCCCCTATAGGGCAGCATGTATGTTGCGACACAGGATAATGTATAGTGCACCCTATATGGCTGGCAACCGTAACGTGCCCTATAGGGCACCCCATAAAGCACCCTCAGAGGCACCTTATGGGTACAGTACGCTGAGGGTGGTATTGCTGGCAGCAACATATGTACAGTAAATTAAAATAAATCTGTGGACACCCCTATCACATAACCCCACTGTGGGTTTGAACCCAAGACATCTGGCTCCACAGGCAGTGATGTAACCATTGGGCTACAGCTCTATAGCTGTAAGCAGCACCTGGCTGGCTGCAGATAGCCTGTACGTCACCTCACTGACAGTCTGCTGTTGTGAACCACCCGTACCCATGATGCACTGCACATGCAAATCAGCTGTCCACCATTGAACACAGGATGGGAAATGCACCCCTAAAGCTCCCCGGCCTGGTAGGGGGAAGTGTCCGTGTGCACCCACACAGCACCTCGGCCTGGTAGGGTGGACAAACAGCAAAGAGTAGCTAAACACCATCACATTGTGCAGTTACTGTGCTCACCCTGAATGTGAGATGTTGCGCCCAGGACCAGGTCCACAACACCAGCCATGTCAGAGCTCCAAAGCAGCAATAACCTGTGGAATAGGTAGGTGCTGTATAAACATTTTGGAGATCTCTGTCTGGCTCAGTTAGTGGGGACCCCCACCCCCATGGACCCCCAGGTGGATAAAACAGGGCTTCTCCTCAACAGATCCCCACCCCGATGGCAGTAGAGTGGACCATCAACCCCAGTCCTGCTAGGGAACAGACACCCTACAGGGCAGTCCAAGCAGCTCCACAAATATCCATAACACAATATCAGACAGACATTAGGCCTGGATATTCAAAGATGCACCCCACCACTATCTGATATTCACCTGCAGCAAGCCATCAGCCACTGCACCCTGCAAGGCACTCCATCACAACACATATCAGCTGTGAACAGTCTGCTGGCTGGTCCTGATGGACATGCATGCACCCACAACTGGGGTGGCAGCACACACAGACAGATAAGTCCATGAAGAGGCCCCCACAGGACACCCATACATATCACATGGGAGAATCACAATATAGCACTATGGGGGTGCCTAGCCATGCTGCCGTCACTGCACACTCAGGGTGAGAGTGATCCCCCAGCAGCACATACAGAGGTCACACTGTCTGTATAGGTGGTGGCCGGGCACTACCATGCCCCTGCCAGTGCCCTATGCCCTGTGCAGCTGCATCCTGGTCAGTCCACTCTGTCTGAGATATACCCATGGTCCCTTGCTACTCATTATGCACATTGGCAGGCCAATACTGGCAACAGTGTTGGCAGTGTGGGCTGTGGAAGGGGCATGCAGCCAACACCCACTGTATAGACAGACACACAATTCCACACCTATGCCATCATGGTGCTACTATTGAGGAGGTAATTAGCCTTGCCCACCAAACCGGTGCTGGGCACGGCAAGGCATGGATATGCTACGCAGTACTGCTGGGGGTCACTCCCCAGGGTGGTAAACACCGTCAGAGGCAAGGGCTGGAGCACGCACCGCAAACACCAAACAGATTGTTCGGATGGGGTCAACTAGCAGTATGTGCGTAACGTATGGATATCTATCTGCCAGTACTCCTAGCAAGCGTCTCAGAGCTGTGTACCGTATACCTCAGGTGTAGGGTTACATTGCTAGGGTATGCAGGTGCTAGTATTGGGAGATGCACGCAGGGTCCAATGTTCTGCCTCTCCAGGAGACATTGGCCAATGGGGCCACTGGGTGTGGGTGTGTCTGCCCCTGTTGGCTGCTGCTTTACGGCAGAGATTCCCAACTCCAGTCCAGGTTTGCATCACACTGATCGGGTTTACCTGCTGTTCCTCATGAATATGCATGAGCTAGATCTACATGCCATGGGGGTGGTGCATAGATATACAGCACAGGCATTTGTACGAGTGGCAGCATGGACCCTGACTGGTGTGTGGCCCACCAGGACTGCATTTGGGAGATTCTGCTCTAGGTACTGCCCCTGTACATGGTGTCTGTGCTCAGTGGGGTAAAAGATAGACGTAGTACCATTGCATATGTCCTCGCCACGAAAGGTTTGTCCTTACTATCACTGTGTAGCTGTGGGAAAAATATGTGGGAAGGATTGGCGGTAGCCCCAGCTGGGCTTTGAACCTGTGATCTTCTGTTCTTGTATGCACTCTCTGTGTGCACTGCACCACCTTGTAGCCACAGATTGGCTGGATTCCCTGGAACGTCCATGCCTGTGGATCCGGCAGGGCCTGTGTGTTGCAGTGGACTGTGCCAGCCTGCACATGGCTTGGCCTCTGTCCTCTGTGGCTAGCTGCCACTGCCCCTGCACCACATGTACTCGTGCGCCAACATGCTGGCATGAGCTTCTCTCAGAAAAAGCAGATGACCTGATTGCAATGTGGCAGTATGGGACTGCATTTGGGGGACTTGGCTGTAGGTATGCCCATTGTTGTGGTGTGTGTGCGGTGTTGGGTAACATATGGGTGTTTCCCCCATGCTTATGTTCCCTGCAATACAGGGGTGTCTGCTCTATCTTTGTTTAGTGGTGGGTAAAATATATGGACTGGGCTGGCAAGTGCCCCAGCTGGGATTTGAACCTCTGGCCTTCTAGTTCTAGAGGTCATGGCTATGTCCTCTGCACCACACTATGGCCACAGAGACAGTGCAGCCCCTGGAGGTAGTAAACCTGGCAGGATGGAGTCACAAACCCTGCTGTATGCATATTTACTGTGGGCTCCTTCACCCTGTGTGGTGACAAACGTGCAAATAAAACCTGGGAATGACCACGGAACAAAGGGGGAAAACATATACCCAAGCTGGGCAACAGTGATATTAATGGGCAACCCTAGATAACACTCCCAGGACAGCTCCAGAAAAAGGGAAATGTTTTTTGGACGAGTCTCCGCTCCGTACACCTTTCCATAAATCATTTCTTTTTTTTTTTGGAGCTTTCCTGGGTGTGTTATCTAGTTTTGCCCATCACTATAACTGTTCCCCAACTGAATTACTATTTTTCATATTTTTGTGGTGGTCATTTTCTATTTATAATTGCACTTTTGTGCTGTGCACATGTATCACACTGCTCACGTTTTTCAGGTTTCCCCGGTTTTGCTGTACATTGCTGACGGAAATGGTTTCTCTTCCCTTTAAATGCATTCTAACGCGAGTGATTCACTCGCGCTATTTTTTTTGGGAAATTCAGCCCCGATAATGTGCGGGGCGCCTCTCCCCTCCCCTTCCCCGCCCATTAACCCCTTCTCTCCGCCCCTCCGGGGCCTTCCTCCGCCCTCCGTTAGCCTTTCCACGCCTCTATCGGACATTTGCGGGCACGTACTTGTGCGGCACCCGTTACTGTGACGCGCAAGTGTGCGGGGCTTCATCGCACGTTTGCGGGGCGTTTAAGCGCTCTTAAGTACCACTTTTAGTGCGCTATTTTGCGGCGCGCTAATTAGCGGTTTTTAGTAAACATGCCCCTTAGTCTGATCCAGATGGCATATATTCTTTTCTTATTATACTGGGCTATCTGAATATAATGTTTTGCTAATTGGTTTAACCAATATATGTATCATGTACCCATAACTCTTTTAAACTGATGTGTGAGTACATTTCTGTAAACAATATCAGCCATGCTACTGCTGGAACACTGCCGAGTCAACATGCCATTCCCCTATTCTTCCTAACAGCGTGTTTCCTTTTCCCTGAAAAATTGTTAGTTTTATGATCATAGCTGTCTCCCAAATCAAAACTATTTCAGATCAAAGGTTATCGGTCATGTTCACTAAAATGTGCTACCAGGTAGCATGGGGCTCAGCACACATCAGGTGCGCCATGGCAAAATTCACCATGTGCCAAAAATGTGGCCATGCTAAAAATCCCATGCTGAGTAGCTTGGATTGGGACAGACTGGGCGGGTCAGGGGCAGAGGATGCACATCACAGGTAGTGCAGGGCTCTGGCGCACACTCACCAGTGATGCTGCACATTATGTAGGTGCATTTACTGCCATCTCAATTTGTGTCCGTGCTATAAGAAGGCATAAACCCAAATTGACAAGCGTCAAGTAGAGAGCAAATCCACATATTGGTGAAGTTGAAGAAGCACACGTTTCTGCAAAACTTTAGCCATAAAGGAAGTAGAAGAAACTTGTCGATAACTCTACGGATCACTCTTATCGAATGAACCATTCTTAAGAATTGGAGACACAGGAGATGTGAGAGATTGATTCAAGCACCAGAGGTTTGCCTTAGCAGCAGCTGCTCCTACCGCAGCTCCTCCTTCCTCTGCCGGGAGGTGGGGATAATAAGCCTGCTTGTTCCGCAGGTAGCGGATGCAGGTGCATGTCCTTGTGAGCCCCTTTGGAGCTCTGAGGACTCCGGAAGACAAGATTGTCTCTCCCCTGTTATTAGTATCACTTTGCAATGGCAAAGGGGAAAGCCAAGACCAAGGGCCCTAAGGAAGAGTTTTTGGTGTTGAAAGGCTCGATGGACCACCACATTGTAAGTACTAGGAAATTTAACTCTTTGCCTTTGCAGACAGATGTGAGCATCTCTTCTTTGGATTCCTTGTGGACTTTTGAATTAAGAACCCCTCCCCACCAGTCAAATTTTCAGTATGTTTCCAGCATGATTGGGAGCACGGTAGGGATTATTGCTCCATATGCTTCTATTCCCTTACCATTGGTTTGGCTGCTACGGTAGTAGACTCTGGAACTAAGTTCCCAGTTCTGTTTTCTTTTTCTGTTACTTCTTTAAAATTACCAATTGAGGGAAACACTATATACAGCAGACCCAGAGGGTCAGGACATGGGGGATGGTTTTCTGAGTCGGGTATCTTTGCCGCAACTTATGGAAGCTGAAATATCCACCCTTAATGCACCAATTACAGTGCATGAAGTGCATCGAGGGATTCAGAGAGAGACGCATCATAAGGCTCCTGGAGTGGAGTATTATAAAATGTTAGAGCTACAAACAACCCCTACAATAATTGGCATGTTTGCAGCAGTCTTGGCTCATGGGAGTCTCCTGCAGGATATGCGATTTGTGACCATTACCCTCATCCCTATACTGGGAAAGGATGCTTTAGACCCCGCTTCCTATCGACCCATCTCCCTCCTTAACTTTGATATGAAACTCTCGGCTTCAGTCTTAGCACGTAGGCTAAATGCTCTTCTTCCTAGGCTGAGAGAACCATCCGGTGGGGTTTGTTCCAGGATGGGGCACCACAATGAACATTATTAAACTCTTGCTGGCCATGGAACACAGTATAGCCAGTCAGCTTCCTTTAGCGTTGGTGAGCTTTGAGTCTGAAAAAGCTTTCAACCGGGTGTCTTGGTCTTGCCCAGCCTTAAGGGGGTTTGGATTCATGGGAGAATTCTTGCGTTGGGTACAGACCCTCTACACTGAACCACAGGTGCAAGTGGCAGTAAATGGCATCCTATCGGAACCGTTCACTTTGGTCAGGAACTTGACAAGGGTGCTCATTGTCACCATTGCTTTTTGTTCTGTCCTTAGAGCCGCTGCTTAGGACACTCCAGGCAGATATGGTGGGGTCAAGCTGGGCCCTGAGATGGTAAAAGTCAGTGCCTTCGCAGATGACCTTTTGCTGTGTCTTCGGGATCCATCGACCTCCTTACCTTGGGCCTTACAGCTGATTGAGGAGTATGGAGCTCACTCTGAGGAGAAGGATGTTATCAGTGGTGTGCCCCAGGGATCTGTCCTTGGTCCGATTCTTTTTAACATCTTTGTTAGTGATATAGCGGAAGGCCTTTCAGGTAAGGTTTGCATCTTTGCAGATGATACCAAAATCTGCAATAGAGTAGACACCCAGGGAGGGGTAGATAACATGAGGAGGGATCTAGCTAAGCTTGAAGAATGGTCTAGAATTTGGCAGCTGGGATTTAATGTTAAAAAATGTAAGGTCATGCATTTGGGCTGCAGCAATCCAAGGGAGCAATATAGTATAGGGGGTGAAGTACTTTTGTCCACTAAAGAAGAGTGGGACCTAGGCGTGGTTGTGTCTGATGATCTTAAAGTAGCTAAACAGGTAGAAAAGGCGACGGCAAAAGCTAGACGTATGCTTGGGTGCATACGGAGAGGAATGGCTAGCAGAAAAAAGGAAGTGATAATGCCTCTGTATAAGTCTTTGGTGTGACCTCATTTGGAGTATAGTGTGCAATTCTGGAGACCGCACCTTCAAAAGGATGTGAACAGGATGGAGTTGGTGGAGAGGGTGGCTACTAAAATGATTAGTGGTCTTCATTATAAAGCATTTGAGGACAGACTGAAGGATCTCAATATGTACACCTTAGAGGAAAGGCGGGATAGAGGTGATATGATTGAGATGTTTAAATACCTCCGTGGCATAAATGTTCAGGGAGAGAGCCTCTTTCAATTGAAAGCAAGTTCAAGTGATATGCGGAAATATTTCTTTACAGAAAAAGTAGTGGATCCGTGGAATAGTCTCCCAGTGGAGGTGGTGGAGATGAGGACAGTAACTGAATTCAAAAAAGCATGGGACAAACAGAGAGGATCTCTAAAGGTAAAAAGGGGACTGTTATAGTTGTTATCGAAGGACAGACTAGATAGGCCATGTGGTCTTTTTCTGTCGTCATATTTCTATGTTTCTATGTTTCTATGAAAAGGTCAGTCAGTGGAGCTGCTAGAAGGTCCCTAAGTTCCCTCAGTATTCTCGGGTTATCCCATCTGGTTCCATCGCTTTGTCTACTTTAAGTATAGCTAGTTCCTCATAAACACAATCTTCTGAAAATTGTTCAAGATGCCCCTCACTCCTGTACCTGTTTTTGGGCATTTTCTGAGGTCCTGCTCCCGGTTCTTCATAAGAATATAAGATATGCCATACTGGGTCACACCAAGGTCCATCAAGCCCAGTATCCTGTTTCCAACAGTGGCCAATTTAGGTCATACATACCTAGCAGTTTCCCGAAAAGACACAAGTTCCACAATGCTTGTATTGGGTCAAGCATTGATATCCTGGGTCCCTTTTTAATAATGGTTTATGGACCTTTCCTCCAGGAACTTGTCCAAACCTTGTTTCAACACAGCTACACTAACAGCCTTTACTACATCCTCCGATAACAAATTCCAGAGTTTGATTACATATTGAGTGAAAAAATATTTTCTCTTATTTGTCTTAAATAGTTTACCCTGTAGCTTCATTGCATGTCCCATAGTCTTTCTATATTCTGATAACGTAAGCAATTGATCTACGTTTACCCGTTCCACTCCGTTCATTAATTTATAGACTTATATCATATCTCCCCTCAGCCGTCTCTTTTCCAGGTTAAAAAGCCCTAACCTTTTTAGCCTTTCTTTATAGCAGTATCCTTCCATCCCCTTTACCATTTTGGTGGCTCTTCTATGAACCTTTTCTAATAACGCCATATCCTTTTTAAGATACGGCGATCAGAATTGCACACAATATTCAAGGTGCGGTCGCACCATGGAACGATACAGAGGCATTATAATATCCTTTGTTTTATTTTCCATTCCTTTCCTTATGATACCTAGCATTCTATTTGATCTCTTGGCCGCCGCTGCACACTGGGCCGAGGGTTTTAACATGTTATCCACAATGATGCCTAAATCTTTTTCCTGGGTGGTAGTTCCTAAAGCGAAACCTTGCATCGTGTAACCATAGTTTGGGTTGTTCTTCCCTAGGTGCATAACTTTGCACTTGTCCACATTAAATTTTATCTGCCATTTTGATGCCCAGTCTTCCAATTTATCAAGATCCTCTTGCAATTTTACACAACCCTCTTGGGTTTTAACAACTTTAGATAGCTTTTTGTCATCTGCAAATTTGATAACCTCACTCATTATTCCCTTTTCCACGTCATTTATGAATATGTCAAAAAGCAGCAGACCCAGCACAGATCCCTGGGGTACACCATTATTCACCTTTCTCCATTGGGAAAATTGGGCATTTAGCACTACCCTCTGCTTTCTGTCTTTTAACTAGTTCCTGATGCACAATAGTACACTGCCTCCTATCCCATGACTCTTTAGTTTTGCCAAAAGTCTCTGATGAGGGACCTTGTCAAAGGCTTTCTGAAAGTCCAAATACACTATATCAACCGATTCACCTTTGTCTACCTGTTTATTCACAAATTCAAAAAAACATAACAGATTAGTAAGACAAGATCTTCCTTGTCTAAAGCCATGTTGGCTGTCTCCCATTAAGCCACGACTATCTACATGTTCAGCAATTTTGTTCTTTATGATGGTTTCTACCATTTTTCCTGGTACTGACGTCAGGCTCACCGGTCTGTAGTTGCCAGGATCACCCCTGGAACCCTTTTTAAAAATTGGTGTTACGTTGGCCATCCTCCAATCTTCAGGTATTACAGATGATTTTAATGATAGTTCACAGATTACTAATAGCAGGTCTGCAATCTCATATTTTAGTTCTTTCAACACCCTTGGATGTATATCATCCGGTCCAGGTGATTTGCTATTCTTCAGTTTATCAAATAGGTTGTAATACATCTTCCCGATGTATCGATATTTCCTTCAATTCTTCCGCACCTTTAAATACCACTTCAGTCATGGGTAACATGTGTTCATCTGTGAACAAAGAACAGAAATATTTGTTAAGTAATTCTGCTTTATCCTCATCAGCTTCTACATATTTCCTCCCCTTCACCCTTGAGTCTGACAGTACCACTTTTACCTTTCCTCTTCTCACTAACATATCTGAAAAATATTTTATCCCCCCATTTCATTGCATTGGCTGTTTCCTCCTTTTTTTTGAATCTTTGCTTCCTGTCTGCTAGCTTCTCTAAGTTTTTTCAAATATGGATGCCTATCGTCCTCTCTCTGTAATATCTTGCATTTCATGAAGGCCTCCCTCTTATTCTTCACCGTTTCACTACTTCTTTTGAAAAACATAGCGGCCTCCTTTTCCTTTTACCTTTATTTACCATTTTAACAAAAAGGTTGGTTGCTCTTAAAATATCCTCTTTCAGTTTTGCCCACTGTTTTTCTACATCCCCAAGCTGTTCTCATAACAACTCATTGATGTATTGGCCCATCTTGGCAAAATTAGTTTTCGTAAAGTCTAAGGGGTATGTTTACTAAACTGTCTTAAAGTGCACCCGGCATTAGTGTGCAGGATGCCATAAAAGGAGTGGGTGTTTCGGTCTTAAAGTAGCAAAACGGGATTATCGCGCGATAACGTGCGCTGCACACATTATCGGGCGAGATGCCGCTAAGCACGTTAATGCACGGTAATCTTAAGTAGGCGTGCAGAGATAGAAACACAGAAACAGAGGTGTAGTACAATGGTTAATATGCTGACTGATAGTGCAAGGGTCATGTGTTCAATCCCCCAGTGTGCCTAATCCATAAGGCTGGCTGAGGCATTAACTTTTACCTGTAAGTATTGATTTTTGAGGCATTTTATTTGTAGTTTAATTAGTGCTGCCAGCAAACACACCCTCACGCGGCGTAACCTAATGTGCCGCATAAGGCACCCTATAAGGCACTCCATAGGGCACATTATAAAGTGCACTGTCCGCCAAGGCACCCTATAATGTCCCCTATAGGGCACCCTATAAGGCGCTTTAGAGGACACCTGATAAGGCACTTTATAGGGTGCCCTATAAGGTGCCTTATAAGGCGCTTTGTAGGGCACCCTATAAGGCGCTTTATGGGGTGCCTTATGGTTACAGTACACTGAAGGTGTTTTTGCTGGCAGCACTAATGTACATTAAAAATAAACAGTGCCTTGGACAGCCTTGCCAAATAACCCCACTATGGGTTTGAACCCATAACCTCTGGCCCTACAGGCAGTGAAGTAACCAGTGGGCTACAGCTGCTAACAAACCCCTGGTTGGCTGCAGAAGGACTGCACGTCACCACACAAACTGTCTGCTGTGGTTACCAGGATAGGGTTAACCCACCCGTACCCATGATGCACTGCACATGCAAATCAGCAGTCTACAGATGGGCACAAGATGGGGTATGCACCCCACAGCACCTCGGCCTGGTAGGGGTAGCTGACTGTGTGTGGTACTGGCACAGAGTAGCTACAGACCATCACATTGTGCGGGTACTGTGCTCACCCTGAGGGTGAGGTGGGGCGCCCAGCACCAGGTCCACAGCACCCTTCATGGCTGAAATACACCATGCTGCAGGTCCTTGTCAGTGCTACTGTGTGTGATAGGTAGTTCCTGCAGACACACTTAGGATACATCTGTGTCCTGTATTTCTCAGTCATGTCTAGCCCTTATGGGCTATGATGCACCCAGAATAGTGTATATCCTGTGTTAGTGCCATGGTTACATGAAGTAGGTGAAGGGGGTGGTGTTTGGACCCATAGGCGGATTATGTACCACCACACAACTCACCCTCTGGGGCTCAGGGTGGGGAAACAGGATCACCCACCAACAGATCCACATTCTACCTCCCTGCAATGGTGGAAGTAGAGGGGACCATCAATCCCAGTCCTGCTGAGGATCAGACACCCTGCAGGGCAGGCAATGCAGAGCTGTACACATCCATAAAGCAATAGCAGACAGACAGTAGGCCTTGAAATGCACAGTTCACCCCCCACTACCCACTATTTGACATTCTCCAGCAGCAAGCTTCTAGCCGCTGCACCCTGCAAGGTGATCCAGCAAGACACATACTAGCTGCAGACAGTCTGCTAGCTAGTCCATAGTGCATGTTCCTGGAGGAGATGCATGTACCCAGAACTGGGATGTCAGCATACACACCAAGCAAATAAGTCAGTGATTGGGCCCCAAAAGAGAACCCATAAACATCACATGAGAGAAACACTATATAGCACTATGGGGGAACCTAGCTATGCTGTGGTCACTGCTCAGTCAGGGCAGGGGCGGCCCAAGGGGGGTGCGGGGCCATGTGCGGAGACTCGGTGCGGGGCCTCATTTGCATAAGTGGCCTTATCTGCATAAATATTTGCATAATGTTACCATACACTAACTTTTAGTAAACATGTCTCTTAATGAGTGTATGGATAAAGAAAGACTAAAAGATTTCTACTTTACTATAATCCAGTGCCAACCCCCAGGCACATTAGGAACTACTACAAACGCTGCCCATTTAGAACCCATAGCAAACCCGCTGTATCCTGACAGCATTACCAGGACTCACAAAGCACCAGACCCTACCTATCAAAAGGCAACACTGTAAATATTAAACCAATACATTTCAGAGAATACTGGGGAAAGAGAACAAGTGGCAATGTCAAATAGGAATTATATAAACAGAATACCTCAGCTCAGTTACACATGCAGAACATAGACCATCACCAAACAAGGAATCGCAATTTAGAAACAGGAAGGCAATAATTAAACTGGGAACCCCAAAAGCCAAACTTGGAATGTACAACAACACTGTAGAAATAAAACTATAAATCAATTTCCTCTTGTACCAAACAAAGCGCAGACGTTAATGATGCACATTTCCCAGAGCTTTCATATTCCAGTTAATAAATTCAAAATAAAGAGATATCTTTCTACCTTTTGTGCATTTTTTTTCAGTTGCAATTGCTCCAGCCACTTTCTTCTGGTTTCTTCATGTTTTCTGCTAACTCTCCATCGTCTGCTGTCCATTTGTCCTTTCTTCTCTCTTCTAGTTTTCTTTCCATCCTCTCTCTACATCTGCTTTAACATACTAATCTTTCTCCTTTTGCTCTTTCCTCATTCTTATTTCATCCACACAAATTTTACCCCTCCATCCTCAATCCCCACTTACTCTCCCAATACCCGGCCAATTGTAGATTTTTCATCCCTCCCACACAAAATATTTTCCCCTCTCCATTTTACTCTCCCAGCCCCATCCCATTCTAATCCTTCCCCAACATCAGCTCCCTTCTAGTTCCAGTCTCACCCAGCATCCATTCCCTTCTAGTCCCTGCATCAGCCCATTTCCAGTCCTAGCTCCCCATCAACCCATTTCCAGTCCTAGCTCCCCCATCCATTTTCAGTCTGAGTCCCTTCATCAGCTCATTTCCAATCCTAGCCCCCCATCAGCCCATTTCTAGTCATTTCCTAGCCCCACCATCAGCCCATGTCAAATCCTAGCTCCCCTCCACTCAGCCCAATTCCAGTCCAAGCCCCCCCATGAGCCTACTTCCAGTTCTAGCCCCTCCATGAGTCTATTTCAATTCAAGCCCCCACCACAGCCCATTTCCAATCTTAGCTCCCCCCCAACAGCCCATTTCCAGTCCTATCCTAGCTGCTCCATCAGCCCATTTTCAGTCCTAGCTCCCTTCCCTCACAGCCCATTTCCATTCCAAGCTCCCTCCCCATCAGCTATTTGCAGTTCAAGCCTCCCCGTCCACTCAGTCCATTTCCAGTCATAGCAATCCCCCAACCCATTACCAGTCCTAGCCCCCCATCAACCCATTTTCAGTTTAAGCCCCCCCCTATAACCCATTACCAGTCCTAACCCCCCATCAGCCCACTTCCAGTCTTAACCCCATCAGCCCATTTCCAGTCAGCCCCCCATAGCCCATTGCCAGTCCTAACCCCCCCCATCAGCCCACAGCCCATTACCAGTCCTAACCACATCAGCCCACCTCAAGTCCTAACCCCTCCCCATCAGCCCATTTCCTGTCCTAGCGCCCCCATAGCCCATTAGCAGTCCTAACCCCCCCCATAGCCCATTAGCAATCCTAACCCCCCATCACCCTATTTCCAGACAGCCCCCATCAGCCCACAGCCCATTACCAGTCTTAACCACCCCCCAGCCCATTTCCAGTCCTAACCCCCCATCACCCCATTTCCAGTCAGCCTCCATCATCCCCCAGCCCATTACCCGTCCTAAACCCCCCCCAGCCCATTTCCAGTCCTAACCCCCCCTAGCCCATTTCCAGTCCTAACCCCCCCACCCCATTTCCAGTCAGCCTCCATCAGCCCCAGCCCATTAGCAGTCCTAACCCCCCCTAGCCCATTTCCAGTCCTAACCCCCCCAGCACATTTCCAGTCCTAACCCCCCCCAGCACATTTCCAGTCCTAACCCCCCCCAGCACATTTCCAGTCCTCACCCCACCCCCCGCACATATCCAGTCCTAACCCCCCCCCCAGCACATTTCCACTCCTATCCCCCGTTCAACCCATTTCCTGTCAGCCTCAATCAAACCCCAGCCCATTACCAGTCTTAACCCCCCTAGCCCATTTCCAGTCCTAACCCCCCCCAGCACATTTCCAGTCCTAACCCCCCTCCCCCAGCACATTTCCAGTCCTAACCCCCCATCACCCCATTTCCCGACAGCCTCCATCAGCCCCCCCAGCCCATTACCAGTCTTAACCCCCCCTCCCCTTCCCTTCCCTTCCCTTCTGGCAAATTTAAAAAAAAAACCTGGCTCTAGCTGCTGCCGCGTCCGTCGCAGCAGCGGCAGAATGGAGTGTCCCGCGGGGCCCCCTCTCCTCGTTGAGCCCTCTGCAAGGGCTTTCAGATTCGCGAAGGGAGAGTGCTCCCTCGCGTCTCTGTAAAGCCCGCAGGGGCTAATGGGAAATTTCCCATCAGCCCCTCGCGTCTAAAGGGGCAGATGGGAAATTTCCCATTAGCCCCTGCGGGCTTTACAGAGACGCAAGGGAGCACTCTCCCTTCGCGAATCTGAAAGCCCTTGCAGAGGGCTCAACGAGGAGAAGGGGCCCCGCGGGACACTCCATTCTTCCGCTGCTGCGACGGACGCGGCAGCGGCAGCAGCCAGAGACAGGTTTTTTTTAAAATGTAATTTAAAAAAAAAAAGCAGAATGTTCTTTGCGCGGGGCCCCCTGAAACGCGGGGCCCTGTGCAAAAAACATTCTTGCTCGATGGACAGGCCGGCCCTGAGTCAGGGTGAGAGTGACCTCCCAACAGGACTTACTGTGGCCATTCTGGGTGCATCATAGTCCACAAGGGCTAGACATGACTGGGAAATACAGATGGACACAGGCATATCCTAGGTGTGTCTGCAAGTACTACCTATCCCACACTGGCACTGATGAGAACCTACAGCATAGCCTATCTCAGCCAAGTAAGGTGCTGTGGACCTGGTGCTGGGTGCCCCACCTCACCCTCAAGGTGAGCACAGGACCCGCACAATGTCACGGTCTGTAGCTCCTCTCTGCCAGTAACACACACGGTCAGTTCCCCTACCAGGCCTAGGTGCTGTGGGGGTGCATACCCCATTATGTGATCAGCTGTAGACTGCTGATCTGCATGTGCAGTGCATCATGGGTACGGGTGGGTTTACCCTATCCTGGTAACCACAGCAGACAGTTTGTATGGTGACCTGCAGTCTTTCTGTAGCCAGCCAGCAGTGTGGTAGTAGCTATAGAGATGTAGCCTACTGGTTACTTCAGTGACTGTGGAGACAGAGGTCATGGGTTTGATCCCACAGTAATGTCATTTAGGAATGCTGTCTGAGGCTTTTCCTTTTCATTTCAATCAGTGTTGCCAGCAGAAACACCCTCAGAGTGCTCACAGTGCTGTAGCCTAAGGTGCCTCATGGGCACCCTGTAAAGCACCCTATACAGCGCCCTATAGGGCACATTATAGGTAGACAGGGCACTGTATAATGTGACCTATGGGGCGCCTTATGAGACACCTTAGGTTACGGCAATGTGAGCGTGTTTTTGCTGGCAGCACTGATTTAAATTTAAAGAAAATGCCTCAGACAACCCTTTTAGATTACACCACTGCAAGATGAAACCCATGACCTCTGCCTCCACTGTCATTGCAGTAACCAGTGGGCTACATCGTTATAGCTTCTAACACTGCGCTGGCATGTACTTAGGGTTAACGCGCGTTAACGTGCCACGGCACTCACTATCACACGATGCAGATTCTTGCTACCTTAGGACTGGAACACCTTCTCCTTATATAGCATTCTTCACATTATCGCTGCAACTAGCTCTGGTAACATTAAGACGGTTTAGTAAACATACCCCATAGTCTCACTGGCAACCAGTGAGATTCTTGCTACAAGAGGGTGGCAAGTTCATGCTTCCCCTTAGCATAAATCACAGTAGCTGCGCATTTTTGCATGTATCTCGTACTGAAGTCTCTATAACTGATAATATGACAGGCTAACATATATTTTCCATTACGAAAATCAATGTGTGCTGCAGTCAAGGCATCCATCATCTTGCCTATTAGGGCAAGGACACGATCTGCACATACCTTCTAACTCTCCAAAGGCATCCTTCACCACTTCCACAATCTGTATATTCAACTGTAATTGATTATCTAACTGCACACCCAGGACCTGGACCATACCTGAAGCTCCAGTACCACCCCCTCTACCTCTTGTATCACAGTCAATTCATGAATGACCCTGCTGCACCACATTTCAGACTTACAGTACTTGGTTTCAACTTCAATCAATGCATCCACAACTAATAAGCAATTTGCCTCAGTCCATTATTCATAGACAGCACATCCTGTATTCAATTTCTGGTCGCATCCATAGACACAACTAAATTTATTTCATCTGCCTACAGATAACACGACATCCACAACTGTTGTATTAAGTTCTCCAAGGGCTCTAAATAAATATTAAACATAGGCGGTGATATCACCGATCTTTGAGGAATTCCCATTGTTACCTGTCATTCACCTGTGTAATGATCCTTCCACAACATCCTTTGAGTAAGATTCCTCTAAAGAATTTAGGAACACCTATCATTTCTAATCTAGTAACCGGGCAAGGCGGACATGGTGCTCTACCATCTCCCCCCCCCCCCCCTTATAAAATAACCACAACAGTACACTTTTTGGCATTTTAACTGGTCGCAGCTTTATTAACCATAAACATTATCCAACAAACTCATAACAACCATAACTGTGTCACTCAGGTTCCGGCAGCAGGATGAACCCTCACCAGCCATGTGAGTAGCAAAGTGAGTTCCCTCCCGCCTCCGCCGGGAACTGTCCCCCCGGCAATTCCATCCCCCCTCTTCCGGCTTCGCCATATTATTATCAAAAGCCCCGATGGATTCTCCGGGTCGGGGGTACCCCACCCCCGCCCTGCGCATTGCCAAGATTCCGGACCCCGGACACCTCCGGGATCCCACCCCCCCCACCCCCCTCCAGCTGCAACCCACCCTTTTCCAGACACCCCCAGCATAGGGATGGGAGGGTGGGAACGCCCGTCCTCGCAAACAGCTCTGACGAACTGACCGCCATGCCGGGACGCAACGCCTCAAATCCACCCTCCCGCCTCATCCATTGGCTCCCGTGCCCCTCACACACGCGCGTGAGCCAATGGATTTAAAAGACACTCTGCTGCCTCAGCCCCCCCTCCCCCTTTTTCTCCAAGGCCGGGGCCACGCACCACGCTGCCCGCCCGGTTAAATGCGGCTTGCGGGTACATGGCCCCGCGGCCTTCCCGTAACCGGGCAAGGCGGACATGGTGCTCCTGCTCTCCTCTACCATCCCCCCCCTTATAAAATAACCACAACAGTACACTTTTTGGCATGACGTCCCATGTTTTATCCAAGTTCTCTGACCTTGTTCTCTGTAAAACCAAACAGTTTGTTGTTCTGGTCTGTTGTTATATTGTGAACCGCGCTGATGCTGAATAGAGCGGTATATAAGAGCCTGTAATAAATAAAATAAAAATAAAATAATAAATTTTAACTGGTCGCAGCTTTATTAACCATAAACATTATCCAACAAACTCATAACCACCATAACTACGTCACTCAGGTTCCGGCAGCGGGACGAACCCTCACCAGCCATGTGAGTAGCAAAGTGAGTTCCCTCCCGCCTCTGCCGGGAACCGTCCCCCCGGCAATTCCATCCCCCCTCTTCTGGCTTTGCCATATTATTAGCAAAAGCACCAAGGGATTCTCCGGGTCGGGGGTACCCCACCCCCACCCTGCGCATTGCCAAGATTCCAGACCCCGGACACCTCCGGGATCCCGCCACAGGCTCAGTGACACCTGTCCCTGAGCCTCCCCCCAAGAGCAAAGCTGCGACCAGCTACCCTGCATTGCACCACATACTCCAAGGCCTCTTGCCAATCATTGAGGAGCAAATCTACCCCACTGGGGATAAATGTACCCCGTCTGGCCGGTATAATCCAGCACAATCAACCTCCACCCAAGGATGCAATATCTGCCATCCCCCATTTTCACACACCCAGCGGCCAATTTGCCGATTCACTTTAATCAACCCGCGAGACCACCGCCGGTGGCCCCAGCAAGCCGGCCTCAGAATTATATCCGACCATAACAAGACAACATTCGGAAACATCAGCAGCACCCCCTCAAGGTCCCTCTTAGCCGCTCTGATCAGCTGCTTAACTGTCCAATTCCCCCAAATCGTTGCCTCCGAGATGTAACAACAGCAATGTAGGGGATCCCCTGATCCGCTGGTGGTGCCGAAGCAAAGGCAAAAGTTGCGGCCAGCGAAGACCGCGCTCGCCCAGCCATGAGATGGTCAGCTCACCAGTGTGCAATCCAAGGTTCGCCCCAAGAGGCCGCACCACTGCTTGTCGACCAGCCCAGTAAACAAAGGAATGGCCGATCATCCAGCAGCCCAATGGCATCCGGCCCGCATTTAAAAGAAAAAACACAGTTACACACCAACCCCGAAATCCCCTCACAAACGCACATACCCCCGGAATGCATTAGAGCGCCACCTGCCTATCCGCTGAATGTCGCGCTCAGTCAAGCCCGCCTCCGTGGCACTAGGGGCTGCCCCAATCCTAAATGAATGAGGCGTGAAATCTCTTGGTTCCAAGCCTACCTGGCGCACCATCAACCGCAGGACTGCTGCGAACTGAAATTGCGTCAGCCGGCGCGAATTCTCATGCAGGAATAGAAAACCGCCCCCACTCGGCCTCACCCGTAGGTAAGCCTCCATAGCAGCCACCGGACAAGTTGGGGAACCCTCCACTCCCTGCAATAGCACCCAAGCGCCTTTTCCCCTCTGGTCAGTCTTGGACCGGGACAAGCAGATGCCCAACCTCCCTCCGTACACTCACACATGAACCGCAGGCCATCCCCATGGACCCCCTACCAGCACTCCGTCCTGCCCCATCGCCCCCCCCCCCTTGCGACCCACATGGCAAACACGCTGGGCCAGATAAACCCATAGCCTCCCTCCCCAAACTGGGGGTCCCCCTGGCCACAGATTGAACCTCAGTCTCCCTAGACACCCCCTCCATGCCCCCCGAGTACCCCCCTGCCCCTAGAGGAGACACGCCCACCCCCTGCCCCCCTACTGGGCCTCTGTACGCCAGCTAACCCCTCACCCCTCACCCTCCTCTCCTTACCTCCAGACCCCCCCTTTTTCCCAGAGCCCTCCTTGTGCCCCCTGCTTGCTTCCCCTTTGCAGCACCTGCCTGCCCCATGGGCCACCTACCACCCCCAGCCCCCCGGCCCTCCTGTGCTGGCATCCCCCCCCCTGGAACCAGAATCCCCACCCCAAACACTGGGAACTCCCTCCCCTACCGTCTGTTGCCCTGTAGCGCACTTATCCCTTCTTACTCTCTTGTATTATTATTTTTTTTGTATTTATTTATTTATTTTTGGTTAGAGTCTTACCTGTTCCCTAATCACCAAAAACCCCAGCACCATCCGAACCCCCCAAAGCCCAATTTCTCTGGCCTCTCCGCGCTCCGCGGCAGCCGCCAACCACGTGCAAGTGCTTCTACCGCCCACGGACCTCACGCCAACTGCCGTGCCTCCAGCACATGCAGCCACACGATGCTGGGCCTCTCTCTGAGAAGCAGACCACTGCCACCCACACTCTGCCACTCACAATGGCGCACTCACGTTTTTTTTTTTTTTTAAAACTCCTACCCCGTCTCTACCCACAGCCCAGCACTAACAGAAACCCACCGCAGACAACTCACTGTCACCTCTGCACTCTGCGTCGGCAGCCGACCACATGCAGGCACTTCTGCTGCACAGCGTCCTCAAGCCAATGGCCGCACCTCAGCCCCCACTGAAAATTGAGATCGGGACCTCAGACGATGCAGACCGCCGTCCCTGCTCACTGCCGCAGGCAAAGGCACACAGCTCCCACCAAAAAGCAACGCCCGTCCTCGCAGCCAGCTCCGATGAACTGACCGCCGTGCCAGGACGCACCCCCTCAAATCCACCCTCCCGCCTCATCCATTGGCTCCCGCGCCCCTCACACACGCTCATGAGCCAATGGATTTAAAAGACGCTCTGCTGCCTCAGTCCCCCCCTCCCCCTTTTCCTCCAAGGCCGGGGCCACGCACCACGCCACCCGCCCGGTTAAATGCGGCTCGCGGGTGCGTGGCCCCGCGGCCTTCCCGTTATCAACAAATCATGAGGCAATGATCATAACATCTAGCTCTTTATCCAATATTAATCTGACAGAATACAAGATCGCCTATAGCCATTTCTGTATTGTGATGTGTACAATATCTCGAATGTGAAGGAAACAAACTTCACTTCTCTTACATAAACTCTTCAATTGACTAAACACTGCTTGCTCAGTGATCTTCCCTTAAAACAGCATCAAGGGCACTGGATGGCAATTACTCACGACAGAATGTCTGCCATTTCCCTTTAATTTTGCTTATGCAAAATGCACCTAAAAAGGCCAAATGCATAATTAACATGGAAGGGGATGAATCTTAATTGAGTAAAGAACTGTGATTATATTTCATAATTGAAACGCATTCATGACCATTTTTGCTTGTTATTTCTATAAAGGGATTTTTTGCTATTAATTTTTCAAGGATTTTGGCCAGTACGCAATGCCAAACAAAAGACCAAGAAGGACAAAAAGACCTTTAAAAAATAATCTACTGCTACTAAGAAATATATTTCTTTTCTTCTGAGTTGCAAGGGTATATTTTAGGAAATCATAGTTTTATAATTTAAAAAAATATATGGTTCAATGTTCAAAGGCATTTATCCGGTTGCAGGACTTGCTAAATGGTTAAGTGTCGGTGAGAGTGATATACAGCGGCAATATACAGCTAGTGCCACTGAATATTCTATCTGCGCCTTGGCCTTATCCAAATAGTGCTGGTGCAGAGATTAGAGTCGTCAATATAGGGGTGAAATTCAGCATCACTATATGGATAGCTATGCAGTTAGATTAGAAAAGCAAAGCTTTGAAGAATTTTGTGTCATCTGCAAATTTGATCATCTCACTCCTTATTCCCATTTCCAGATCATTTATGAACATGTTAAAAAGCAGCGGGCCCAGCACAGATCTCTGGGGTACTCCACTATTCACCTTTCTCCAATGAGAAAATTGGCCATTTAGCCCTACTCTCTGCTTTATATCTTTTAACCAGTTCCCGATCCACAATAGTACTTTGCCCATGACTTTTTAATTTGGCCAAGAGTCTCTCATGAGGGACCTTGTCAAAGACCTTCTGAAAATCCTGATACACTATATCAACCGCTCACCTTGGTCTACCTGTTTATTCACACATTGATCACCACTGCTAAATATTGACCTGATGGGTTATTTTTTCCTCTGAAAAAGATGTTTTAATTTAGGATGCATGATGCCCAATTTTGCGTAAGACATCTATGTAGGTACTGACACATCACGATCAGGATATTTGAAATTTCCCCAAGTATTTTAACAAAGGCTCTGCTGAATGCAAAGCCTTTCAAAAAATGCTCTTAGACATCAGAGAGTACACATACATTTGTCAGTGGATATAGCAAGAACATTGTTTGTTTTTTTACATATAAATGTTTTTTTTTAAAAAGCTGCATCACTGGATGCTTTACATATGTATGTTCCAGTCACTTTGTGTGTAAGTGCCAATTCAGCAATACATATAAGAGAATTTGCTGGCATTTACAAGTATAATTGCTAGATTTCACGAGACTGTACAGTTAAGAGCCAGTTAAGGAGCCGAGTGAAGTAACTTTTTTGTAAAATTTTTCATGTTGGGTTAGACACCACTGAGGTAAGCACTATTGACCTCACAATCACAGATGGAGACCTCAGGTCCAAGCAAGCAGATAGTCAACATTTACACATGGCTTTAAGTAAATGTAAATGCTGATGAGAAGGGGCCTGATAATTCAAAAAGGCTGATATTCAAATGCCTATACAGATAGCAGCTGCCTCTGAATAGCCAGGCTGAGTGGCACTATCTAGATAACAACTACTACTATTACTACTACTACTACTGATAATTTATATCGTACTACAAGGCGTATGCAGCGCGACTGACACATGTAAAAGATGGTCCTTGCTCCTCAGAGCTTACAATCTAGTCAAGACAGACCACACAATAGCTGTGGAGAAGGATACCTCTAGGGTAATGCTAAGGGTAAGAGGATCAGGATCCAAAAGCGGCCTTAAAGAGGTAGGTTTTCAGCCTGGATTTGAAAAGGGCCAGAGATGAAGCCTAACATACGGGCTCTGGTAGGCTTAAGGAGCAGCAAGGTGAAAGGATCGTATTCTTGAGTTGGTAGTAGAAGAGAAGGGCCTTGAGACAGTTGTGGACAACATTATTGGCACCCTTGCATTAAGTATGTTGTGTACAATATCTTTAGAAATACTTAGAAATATTCTGACTGTATTGCATCATAATATTGCAATAGTATGTTCAAAGGTATAGAACAAAAAGTTGTCTGTGCAACTTAGACGCAGCAATTGCTGAGAAAAAAATAAAATATGACCTGGGCAGGATTAATGGTACCCTTTACTAATATTTGGTTGCACAACCCTTGGCAGTGATGACAGCCTCCAAACATTTCTTGTAGCCGTCTAGAAGTTCTGTACATCTGTCTACTGGTAGTTTCTCCCACTCTTCAACTGTGACTTGTTCCAGCTCATGAATGATTCTAGGATTCCTTTTACCAATGGCAGAATTCATCTCTTTCCAAAGGTTCTCGTTTGGATTGAGATTGGGACTCATTGCTGGCCAGTTTAAAACAGTCCATTTTTTCCCTTTTAACCATTCTTTTGTAATTTTGGATGTATGCTTTGGGTCATTGCAACACCAAGGGAGCACAACTCATGCTGAACACAAGGAAACAGTCACAGGCGTGGATAACACGGAAAGACAGAGTCCTTTATTAAACCAACGGCCGCCCGACACAGGCCGTGTTTCGTACCCTTCGTCAGGGGCTAGCCAGGCAAAACAACTAAAAACATAAACATATAAAACATCAAAAATGGTAAAGGAACAACAAACCAAGATAAGAACCATGTTAAAACAACACAAACGTTAAAACAATAAATATGTGTTGAGTAAAACTAAAAGTGAAAGCATAGAATTAAAAAATAATAATAAATAACATCATATATATACATCATTAACAAATTTAACCAGAGGAGAACAATAGTGCCCAGGACCTGATGAGAATGTGCTTGAAACAAAGCTGAATTACTAACCTCTGTTGTGATGTATAAACCAAATATCACTTCACACTGTTTGTGAGGGACAGCATGAAAACCCGAACAGTGTTTGGAACACCAGGACCGGAGTTGGGGAACTCTGCCGTAAAGCAGCAGCCAACAGGGCCAGACACACCCACACACACACACACAGGCCCCATTGGCCAATGCCTCCTGGAGAAGCAGATTAACACAAGATGGGCAATGCACCCCCACAGCACCTCGGCCCGGTAGAGGGAAGTGACCATGTGCACCCACACACCACCTCGGCCTGGTAGGGGGTATTGACCGTGTGTTTTACTGGCACAGAGTAGCTACACACCGTCACATTGTGTGGGTACTGTGCTCACCCTGAGGGTGCAATGAGGCGCCCAGGACCAGGTCCACAACACCTTCCATGGCTGAAAGAGGCCATGCCGGAGGTCCAAAGCAGTTTTAATGTTTGAGATAGGTAGTTTCTGCACAAACACCTTGGATATCTCTGTCTGTTTCAGTCAGGTGTAGCCCCTATGGACCCCCAGGTGGGCTATGTACCACCACCCCCTTCCCCTCCTCCAGGGCTGAGGGTGGCAAACAGGGTCTCCCATCAATAGATCCACATTCTACCTCCCTGCAAAGGTGGCAGTAGAGGGGACCATCAACCCAGGTCCTGCTGAGGAACAGACACCCCACAGGGCAGTCAATGCAGCTCTATACACATCCATACCACAATTGCAGACAGACATTAGGCCTGGATATGGTGAGCTGCACCCCACCACTATGTGATATTCTCCTGCAGCAAGTCATCAGCCGCTGCACCCCGCAAGCTGCTCCATCCAGACACATACCAGCTGCAAACAGTGTGCTAGTTAGTCCACAGTGCATGTTCCCAGGGGAGATGCATGCACCCAGAACTGGGATGTCAGCATACACAGCAAGCAGTTACATCAGTGACTGGGCCCCAAAAGGAAGCCCATATCTATCACATGAGAGAAATACTATATAGCACTATGGGGGTGCCTAGCCATGCTGTGGTCACTGCACAGTCAGGGTGAGAGTGATCTCTCAGCAGGACATACTGAGGTCACCCTGTCTGTGTAGGTGGTGGCCGGGCACTAATATGTCCCAGTCAGAGCCCTATGCCCTGTGCAGATGCACCCTGGCCAGGCCACCCTGTCCGGCCTATACCCATGGTACCTTGCTCCTCATTATTCACATTGGCAGCCCAATACTGGCAACATTGCTGGCAGTGTGGGCTGCGGAAGGTGTTTGCAGCCACCACACACTGGATAGGCAGACAGCCACCCCCACACCTATGCCAGAATTGTGCTACTATAGAGGAGTCCAGCAGCCATACCCACCACACCAGTCCTGGGCACAGTACAGGCATGGATATGGGACGCACTACTGTTGGGGGTCACTCCCCAGGGTGGTAAACACTGTCAGAGACCAGACCTGCAGCGCACACCGCAGACATCACAATGATTGTTATGGTGGAGGTCAATGAGCAACATGTGCTTAATGTAGGAATTGATATCTGCCAGTTATCATGGGCAACGTTTGATAGCTGTGTACCATATACCCAGGTGTAGGGTGGCAGTGCTAAGGTATGCAACTGCTAGTATTGGGGGATACAGGCAGGGCCCAATGTCCTGCCTCTCTAGGAGGCATTGGCCAATGGGGCCTGGGGGGGGGGTGTCTGGCCCTGTTGGCTGCTGCTTTACGGCAGAGTGTCCCAACTCCAGTCCTGGTGTTCCAACCACTGTTCGGGTTTTCATGCTGTCCCTCATAAATATGCATGAGCTACATCAGCATACCATGGGGGTGGTGCAGAGATATGCAGCACAGGCATCTTTAGCAGAGGCAGCATGGATCCTGAATGGTGTGGGGCCCTCCAGGACTGCATTTGGGAGACTCTGCTCTGGGTAATGCGGCTGTTTATGGTGTCTGTGTTTGGTGTGGTAAAATATAGGCGTGTGAACCATGCGTATGTTCTCAGCAATAAAGGTTTCTCCTTACTATCACGGTTTAGTTGTAGGAAAAATATGTGGACTGGATTGGCAGTAGCCCCAGCTGGGATTTGAGCCTGTGACCCTCTGGCCCTACAGGCACTGGCTGTGTCTGCTACACCACACTGTGGCCACAGAGACAGTGCAGTCTCTGGAGATAGGAAACCTGGCCGCACGAGTCAGACACCCTGCTCTGCACAATTTTACTGTGGGCTCGTTTACCTTGTATGGGGACAGGGGTGCAATTAAACCTCACAAATGACCTCCAAAAAAGGGGAAAAAAAACCAAAACCAAGCTGGGCAACAGTGATATCAATGGGCAACATGAAAAACACTCCCAGGAAAGCTCCATTAAAATGCAGTGATTTTTGAACGAGTCTACGGAGCGTAGACCCTTCCAAAAATAATTTCTTTTTTTTTGGAGCTTTCCTGGGAGTGTTTTTTCTGGTTGCCCATTAATATCACTGTTGCCCTGCTGGATTATAATTTCTTTGGAATTTTTTGTGGTCATTTTCAATTTATATTTGCTATTTTGTTCTGTGCACATGTATCACACTGCTCACGTTTTTCAGGTTTCCCCGGTTTTGCTGTACATTGCTAACGGAAATGGTTTCTCTTCCCTTTAAATCGGCTCTAACGTGAGGGTTTCACTCGCGGTATTTTTTATGCCGAAATTCAGCCCCGCTCCTGTGCGGGGAGCCTCTCCCCTCCTACTCTCCACCCATTGACCCCGTCCCCCCGCCCCTCGGGAGCCTTCCTCCACCCTCCGTAAGCGTTTCTCCGCCTCTATCGCACATCAGCGCCCCGCACACGTGCGCCGGCCCGTTAATGTGACGCGCACGCGTGTGCGGCGCTTAAGAGCACTTAAGTGCATCATTAGCGTCCGCTCTTGTGCGCCGCGCACGTGTGCGCGGTTTAGTAAACATACCCCTAAATTTCGAAGATTAATTTTCTTCTTCCCACCATTGCCTGGGAGGTTCTTGACAGTTACATGAGCAAAAAACATCTTAATAACATTGCAATCTGTAGAGACAGGAATCCTAAGATCTTTAGAGATGGGCTTGTACCCCTTTGAAGTTTGATTTTGGTGATAATGGTCTTTCTGATGGTCTTGGGCAACTCTGTTGTCTTCATCATTGTGAAAATGGAACAGGGAGTGAATGTGGCCTTTTTAAACATTAGAGCCAACATTCATTCATTGATTCAAATTATGTGAGTACTGACAATTGATCACAGGTACATCTAAATTTACTGCAAAAGGAATGTGGTTCTTCTGTTCAAACTGATATAGATTGTTTATAAGGGCACCAATAATCATGTCCTAGCAATGCCCCACCTTTTATACTATTTCTTATTATTTCCTTTTTAAATTGGTCTTGTTTTATTTGATTCTTTTATGTGTCAAATATGTGTTCATATATAGTCCAAAGCCATTTCACTTGCCAGGTTTTTTTTTAGGAGATATTGGACATTAAGCAGTTGAACTGCAGGGTTGCCAGTAATGTTGACCGCAATTGTACATGTGTAAAGTACATAGAAACATTTACACCTGCTCACTAACATATGTAAATGATCATGTCTACATTCAAGGCACATTCTCCGTCACATATATTAGTATGAAAATACCACTTTGAATATGCCAAGTGGAGAAAAAAGGAGGGAAATAAGACAAGTGCAAGAAACCTAGCCTGTCCTTGTCAAAACGTGATTACGTGCCTCTCCCTTGAGGTACTGGGACTGGCCTCAGTAACGGAAGCAGGGATTGCACTTGCGGGATCCCTGTCATTAAGAACCCCCGACACTTTCAGTCATAGGCCTACAACTAGTTAAAATTTCAAAAGAACTTAGCTGTTATTTGGAACGCCCAATCCTCAAGACTCAATGCTGACGCTTATCCCAAAATGTACTCGACTTGAGTTTTGCCCTTCGTTCTGCGGGCTGCCTCAGGACTAGGACCAAGCAGACAACAAAAGCCCCTTTGGAAATAGTGGCACCCCTAACTCGGAAGCTTTTAAAATGGAGATGAAATGGACAGGCAAACACTCGGCCAATAGGTGCCCTGGTCGCAAAAATCCAGCAGTTCAATCGGATACTAGCCCAACAACGTCACCCTAACAGTGGGGCAACAATTTAAAGAGCCAACATCCAATGCAGTGTTTCATTTAGGCCTCCAGGCTGAACTGCATTGAGTGAAAATCCACTTTTTAAATTTAATTTAATTTAATTTTATATATTCATTAATACAAGATAAATGACAAAAAAAGAAAGACAAAAAAGAGCATACATTATATATCACCCAAACACATATGTCAAAAACTAGTTCACATCAAGGAGGGTATGGATTAAATGAGGAAATAAAACCTAAATGGACCCGAATATAAACACAAAGCTCCTAATTCTAGCAAAGAGCCAAGAAACAAATCACCAAATTCCCTAAGGGGCATGTTTACTAAACCGTCTTAATATGCGCTCTGCGATGTTATCGCATGATAAGGTACCTTACCGCGCAATAATGGCGCTTTATCAGGCGCACAGGTAGCTTAGCTTGCGATAACGCGCGCAGCGGCACAAACGAGCGCTGAAGGCGAGGAAAGGCTCCCAGAGGGCAGAGGAAGGCTCCCCAGGGGCGGAGAGAGAGGGTCAATGGGCGGAGAGTGGGAGGGGAGAGGCTCCCTGCACACTAACGCTGTGAAATGCGAGGCTCAAAACTAACGCCAGTGAAACCCTGGCGTTAGAACCGATTTAAAGGGAAAAGAAACCATTTCGGTCAGCAATGTACAGCAACACCAGGGAAACCTACAAAAAGTGATAAGTGTGATACATGTGCACGGAACAAAAGGGCAAATAAACATTGAAAATGAAAAGAAGAAAATGTAAAAAAAAAAAAAACAAGCTGGGCAATAGCGATATCAATGGGAAACATAAAAAAACACTCCCAAGAAAGCTCCAAAAAAAAGAAATGAATTTTGGAAGGGTCTATGCTCCGTAACCATACAAGGTGAATGAGCCCACAGTGAAATTGCGCTGAGCAGGTTTTCCGACTCCATTGGCCAGGTTTCCTATGGCGTGCACATGTTCCATAACAGCAGGGCGGGCATGTCGGAACGGGCAACTGGACAGATGCTGGAAAAGGGGACACAGAGGGCTGCAGGCGGCACATGCTGTGGTGCAGCTGGGCCACAGTGCGGACTAGGGTGATGCCTAGCTGGCCCATAGGAATGCTGAAACAGTAGAGCAGCCAGACAGCAACTGCTGAGGGCCCAACATGGGCACAAGTGTGCTCCCCACAGTGCCACAGGGGATAGTACCCAGCAGGTACCCCCAAGGGCACGGAACATTGGCATGCGGTGCTGGGGAGAAGAGTGGACAGCTATGCAGGCACCCCTACCCCAGAACCCGCACCATAGGCAGCCGCCTACCCGCACAGTGGATGGCCTGAGACTGTGCTCCACCAGCACCACCAGCAGAAGGGCATGTCAGCATGGTGGCAGAGGGATACTGGTGGTGGAGGGGGCAGTGGCAGCTGCCCAGAGCAGACCGTGGCCTAGCCCTGTGTAGGTGGCTGCCATGTGCTGCGACAGACAGGCCATGTCTGACAAACAGTCATGGTATCACCAGGGAATACACTGTCTCTGTGGCAACACGGTGGTGCAGTGCACACAACCAGTGTGTTTAGAAACAGAAGGTCACAGGTTCAAGTCTCAGCTGTGGTTCCTGCCAACCCATTGCCCATAATTTACCCACTACTAAAACATGCTAATACAGACAGAACCTTTATTGCAGATGACGTAAACATGCCCAAAACACCTACATTTTACCCTACAGAGCACAGACACCATAAACATGTGCATTACCTAGAGCAGAGTCTCCCAAATGCAGTCCTGGAGGGCCAAACACCATTCAGGTTCCATGCTGTCTCTGATAAAGATGCCTGTGCTGCATCTCTATGCACCGCCCCCATGGTATGCAGATGTATCTCATGCATATTCATGAGGGACAGCATGAAAACCCGAACAGTGTCTGGCCCACCAGGACTGGAGTCAGGAATCTCTGCCCTAAAGCAGCGGCCAACAGGGGCAGACACACCCATACCCACAGGCTCCATTATCCAATGCCTCCTGGAGAGGCAGGATGTTGGGCCCTGCGTGCATCTCCCAATACTAGCACTTGCATACCTTAGCAATGCTACCCTAAACCTGGGAATACGGTACACAGCTATCAAAAGGTTGCTATGATTACTGGCAGATAGCAATTCCGAAGTTAGGTACAATTTTCTGAGTGAGCTGCATCATAGCAGCCTTTCTGATGTCTGTGGAGTGTGCTACAGGTCTTGTGTTTGACAGTGTTTACCACCCTGGGGAGTGACCCCAACAGTATTGCATACCATAGCCATGCCTGCACTGTGCCTAGGACTGGTGCGGTGGCCAGGGCTGCCAAACACCTCTATAGTTGCACAATGCTGGCATAGGTGTGGGGAGTGTGTGTCTGTCTATCCAGTGTGTGGTGGCTGCAAACACCCTCCACAGCCCACACTGCTAGCAGTGTTGTCAGTATTGGCCTTCCAATGTGCATAATGAGGAGCAAGGTACTGTGGGAATAGCCTGGATAGGGTGGCCTGGCCTGGATTCATCTGTACAGAGCATAGGGCAATGGCTCGGACATTGTAGTGGCCAGCCACCACCTGCACAGACAGGGTGGCCACAGCATGTCCTGCTGGGAGGTCACTCTCAACCTTATTGAGCAGTGACCACGGCATGGCTAGGTTCCCCCATAGTGCTTGATAATGTTTTTCTCATGTGATATTTATGGGTTCTCTTTTGGGGCCCAATCACTGACTTATCTGCTTGGTGTGTATGCTGACATCCCAGTTCTGGGTACACTCATTTTCTCCAGGAATATGTACCATGGATAACTAGCAGACTGTCTGCAGCTAGTATGTGTCTTGTGTGAACACCTTGCAGGGTGCAGTGGCTGGAGGCTTGCTGCTGGAGAATGTCAGATAGTGGTGGGGGCAGCTCAGCATTTCCAGGTGTCTGTCTGTCTGCTATTGCTTTATGGATGTGTACAGCTCTGCATTGCTGGCCCTGTAGGGTGTCTGTTTCCCCAGCCAGACTGGGGTTGCTGGTCCCCTCTACTGCCACCATTGCAGGGAGCTAGAATGTGGATCTGTTGGTGGGCGATCCTGTTTCCTAACCTGAGCCCCAGAGGGAGGGTTGTGTGGTGGTACATAATCTGCCTATTAATCCAAACACCACCCCCCCCTTCACCTACATCATGTAATCATGACATCAGTACAGGATATGCACTATTCTGGGTGCATCATAGCCCATAAGGCCTAGACATGACTGAGAAATACAGAAGGACACAAACGTATCCTAGGTGTGTCAGTAAGAACTACCTATCACACACAGTAGCACTGAAAGGGATCTGCAGTATTGTGCATTACAGTCATGAAAGGTGCTGTGGACCTGGTGCTGGGCGCCCCACCTCACCCTCAGGGTGAGCACAGTACCCGCACAATGTGACGGTCTGTAGCTATTCTGTGCCAGTACCACACACGGTCAGTTCCCCCTACCAGGCCGAGGTGCTGTGGGGGTGCATACCCCATCTTGTGCCCATCTGTAGACTGCTGATTTGCATGTGCAGTGCATCATGGGTACGGGTGGGTTAACTCTATCCTGGTAACCACAGCAGACAGTTTGTGTGGTGCTGTGCAGTCCTTTCACAGCCTGCCAGGGATTTGTTAGAAGCTGTAACCCACTGGTTAGTTCACTGCCTGTAGAGCCAGCGGTCATGGGTTCAAACCCATGGTGGGGGTCCTTTGATAAGGCTGTCCAAGACGTTGGCTTCTTTTAATGTACATTAGTGCTGCCAGCAAAAACACCCTCAGTGTACTGTAACCATAAGGCACCCCATAAGGCGTCTTATCAGGTGTCCTCTAAAGCGCCTTATAGGGTGCCCTATAGGGGACATTATAGGGTGCCTTGGCAGACAGTGCACTTTATAATGTGCCCTATAGGGTGCCTTATGCGGCACCTTAGGTTACGGCACGTGAGGGTGTGTTTGCTGGCAGCACTAATTAAACTACAAATAAAATGCCTCAAAAATTAATACTTACACGTAAAAGCTAATGCCTCTGCCAGCCTTATGGATTAGGCACACTGGGGATCAAACTCATGACCCCTGTACCATCAGTCAGTGTATTAACCATTGTGGATTGAAATTCCATGGAAAAAGGGGAAGGCAATGGCAGTGGGGGTGTACTATCGACCGCCTGGGCAGAATGAACAAATGAATGATGAAATGTTCAAAGAAATCAAGGAAGCTAACAAAAGTTACAGCACAATAATAATAATGGGTGATTTTAATTACCCCAGTTTGACTGGGTCAGTGTCACGGCAGGACATGCTAGGGAGATAAAGTTCCTGTGAACTATCATTAAAATCATCTGTAATACCTGAAGACTGGAAGATGGTGAACGTAACACCAATTTTTAAAAAGGGTTCGAGGGGTGATCCGGGAAACTACAGACTGGTGAGCCTGACATCAGTACTGGGAAAAATGGTAGAAACCATCATAAAGAACAGAATTGCTGAACATGTAGATAGTCATGGCTTAATGGGAGACAGCCAGCATGGCTTTAGACAAGGAAGATCTTGTCTTACTAATCTGTTATGTTTTTTTGAAGGTGTGAATAAACAGGTTGACAAAGGTGAGTCGGTTGATATAGTGCATTTGGACTTTCAGAAAGCCTTTGACAAGGTCCCTCATCAGAGACTTTTGGCAAAACTAAAAAGTCATGGGATAGGAGGCAGTGTACTACTGTGGATCAGAAACTGGTTAAAAGATAGAAAGCAGAGGGTAGGGCTAAATGGCCAATTTTTCCAATGGAGAAAGGTAAATAGTGGTGTACCCCAGGGATCTGTGCTGGGTTCGCTGCTTTTTGATATATTCATAAATGACCTGGAAAAGGGAATAACGAGTGAGGTTATCAGATTTGCAGATGACACAAAACTATTTCCAAGAGGATTGTGGAAAATTGCAAGAGGATCTTGATAAATTGGAAGACTGGGCATCAAAATGGCAGATGAAATTTAATGTGGACAAGTGCAAAGTTATGCACCTAAGGAAGAACAACCCAAACTATGGTTAAACGATGCAAGGTTCCACATTAGGAACCACCACCAAGGAAAAAGATTTAAGCGTCATTGTGGATAACATGTTAAAACCCTCAGCCCAGTGTGATTCGGCGGCCAAGAGAGCAAATAGAATGCTAGGTATCATAAGGAAAGGAATGGAAAATAAAACAAAGGATATTATAATGCCTCTATATCATTCCATGGTGAGACCACACCTTGAATATTGTGTGCAATTCTGGTTGCCCTATCTTAAAAAGGATATAGCATTATTAGAAAAGGTTCAGAGAAGAGCCACCAAAATGGTAAAGGGGATGGAAGGATACCCCTATGAAGAAAGGCTAAAATGTTTAGGGCTCTTTAACCTAGAAAAGAGACGGCTGAGGGGAGATATGATAGAAGTCAATAAATTAATGAACGGAGTGGAACAGGTAAACGTAAATCGATTGTTTACGTTATCAGAATATAGAAAGACTAGGGGACATGCAATGAAGCTACAGGGTAAACTATTTGAGACTAATAAAAGAAAATATTTTTTCACTCAACGTGTAATCAAACTCTGGAATTTGTTACCAGAGGATGTAGTAAAGGCTGTTAGTGTAGCTGGGTTTAAAAAAGGTTTGTACACATTCCTGGAGGAAAGGTCCATAAACCATTATTAAGAAGGGACCCAGGATATCAATGCTTGACCCAATAGAAGCATTGTGGAACCTTTGTCTTTTGGGGAAGCTGCTAGGTACGTTTGACCTAAATTGGCCACTGTTGGAAACAGGATACTGGACTTGATGGACCTTGGTCTGACCCAGTATGGCATTTCTTATGTTCTTATATAAACTGCCCAAGAAGTTAGTTTTAAAGGATAATTGGTCTCCTTTGCTGGATCTGTCCTGAAATCCATGTCCAACAATGTGGCACACATAATACAGTGTCCACATGGGCCATGATGTCCCCTTATATGCTACCCCAAGCCTTGCATCAAAAAGTCAGATTTAACCAGAATGTCCTTAAGATTGTGGGCACGGGTGAAGGTTATGCAGGGCTCATTTTGTCTCCATTTTAAAATCCTCTGAGTATGGTGGCGAAGTTACCTGCTTTATTTTCCTTTTTGAGGTACTCCACACTGTTGGTCCTGCTGCAGGTGGTAAGAAGGAACCCTGTGTGAAGTGCTCCTGGATTTAGCTGATAGTGTGCCGCTGAGACCATCTGGGGTCCCATAAAGGGTTTCTGAATTCTGCGGGATGTGGATGCGGATGTTTCCTAAGGGGCGTATTCATAGAAACATAGAAATATGACGACAGAAAAAGACCACATGGCCTATCTAGTCTGTCCTTCCATATCAACGACTACAACAGCCCCCTTTTTACCTTTAGAGATCCTTTGTATTTGTCCCATGCTTTTTTGAATTCAGATACTGTCATCATTTCTACCACCTCCACTGGGAGACTATTCCACGGATCCACCACTCTTTCCGTAAAGAAATATTTCCGCATATCACTTCTGAATCTATCCCCCTTCATCCTCATCCCATATCCCCTCACAGCAGAACTTGCTTTCAATTGAAAGAGGCTCTCCCCCTGTACATTTATGCAATGGAGGTATTTAAACATCTCAATCATATCACCTCTATCCCGCTTTTCCTCTAAGGTGTACATATTACGATCCTTAAGTAATATGCTTTATAATGAAGACCACTAACCATTTTAGTAGCCACCCTCTGTACTGACTCCATCCTGTTAATATACTTTTGAAGGTACGGTCTCCAGAATTGCACACTGTACTCCAAATGAGGTCGCCCCAAGGATCTATACAGAGGCACTATCACCTCATTTTTTCTGCTAGCCATTCCTCTCCATATGCACCCAAGTATCCCTCTAGCTTTTGACGTCACCTTTTCTACCTGTTTAGCTACTTTAAGATCATCAGACACAACCACGCCTAGGTCCCACTCTTCTTTAGTGGACAAAAGTACTTCACCCCTATGCTATATTGCTCCCTTGGATTGCTGTAGCCCAAATGCATGACCTTACATTTTTTAACATTAAATCCCTGCTGCCAAATTCTAGACCATTCTTCAAGCTTAGCTAGATCCCTCCTCATGTTATTTACACCTTCCTGGGTGTCTACTCTATTGCAGATTTTGGTATCATCCGCAAAGATGCAAACCTTACCCAAGAGCCCTTCCGTTATATCACTAACAAAGATGTTAAAAAGAATCGGACCAAGGACAGATCCTTGGGGCATAGCCCGCCCCTTTGGAGTCCTTTAGGAGCATAGAGGAGCATGGTGAGCTGGCAAGCTGACGATGATGAAACTCAAGGAAAAGGTGTTTACAGTGAGTTCAGACATATTGTTATGTCTGTCAAGTCTTTAGAGGATGTTTCATCATTCTTGTTGGGCAGCCTCAGCTTCCCAGCTGGCTCGTCATTTTTTTTGGGGAGTAGTGTCCCTACCCCATAGCCCGGCAATGGGGGAATGAATTCTGCGGCGCCTGCTCCAGAGTTGAGTGAGGCACAGTGTGTTCATTGTAGTTCTCCATCTGTTGGGTCTATGGCGGTGCCTGGGTGGGAACTGGGAGAGATTGTTCTTCTCCCGCGGACTGTCCAGGTTACGCTTTTGGACAGTTTAGTAGATGGGGTTTCTGGACCTGCTACTGCTAGACAACCAAATTATGTTTCTTTAAATGATTTATGGGTTTTGATTTTCTATATGGAGGCTTCCCTTAGGGATACTGTGTCATAGTTTTCCGCTTTTACTACAGAAACTGTAGCTAAATTAGCTCAACATGATACTCTGATTAGTAGTGTGGAATCTTGAGTTCATAAGGTTGAATTTCAGGTTTCTCAGGCACATAGGGCTATTTCTTCCTTTGTAAATGATAATCTTGTTCTTCACTGACATCTGGGGAACTTGGAAAATGCCTCTAGGTCAAAAAACCTTGGATGTTGAATTTTCCTGTTACTAGATATTTATCTTCTTTTAATGCTGTTTCGGCAGTATGTGAAGTATGTGTTGGGTTTTCAAGATCATGCTACCCTCTCACTGAACAAAATTTTTTATTTACCAAGAGGCCCCGATTTGTCCCCTGGTGCTAATGTGGAACAGATGGGAGACCCTGTGCCTGAAAGCTTCGACTTGTCTGCTTTCTTGGAATCCTCTAGAGATGAGATTTCTTGCAGGGCAACTTTATTGGTGTCTTTTCATTCTGAAACAGATAAAAATACCATTTTGAGGTTATATTTCCTGAAAAATAATTAATTATTCTGTGGGCAGAAGATTAACATTTATCTCCAGGAACAAGCAGGAATGTGTCTTCACATATGGGTATCGTCGGTACCGACGGAGCCTGCGCGGGAACGCTCCCCAGCGTCCAGTAAGAAAGCTTTTGGGAGCATCCCACAGCGCCTGCGCGCTGCCTTCCCGCCTTTCCCAACCGCCTCTCTCCAGTTCTTCTTTTCCGCGGAGCCAGCAGGTCGTGTTCCTGTCACCGCAGAAGAAGTTCTTTATTTTTCTGTGTGCGCGTCTGCCTTCGACGTCAGACCGGTACCGCCGGTCTTTTCTTTTCTTTCTTTCTTCAAAAAAAAGCAAACAAAAAAACTTTTATTTCTTCAACTGTGCATTTTCAGTTTGGGCCTTAGGCCTAAATTTTTTCGTCTCATGGAGAAGCCCGCTTCCGGGTTTAAAAAGTGCACAAAATGTGGCGGTACTATTTCTGTCACTGACACCCATGATTGGTGTCTAAAATGTTTGGGTCCTGACCATTCCATCACGGATTGTGTGTCCTGCACCATGATGTCTAAAAGAGGTCGGCAGAACCGAGCAGCCAAGCTCAGTACCCTGTTTCCCTCTGATGCAGCCTTGGTGGCATCGACGTCTTCCAGGGCTTCTTCTTCCTCCCATGGATCTCAGGTAACCAAACATAAATCTAGCCGGTCCTCGAAGGGCAAATCTCCCTCTAAGCATCGAGATGCCTCCGGGCTTGTCCTCAAGGATTCCGCTCCGGCAAAATTACCCCGGCGGGAAGTTCCAGCTTCCAAAGCATTATCTATGGGGTCACAGGTTGACATCGATGGCTTGGCCTCGACCGATCACCTGTTGCCGTGTTCTGGGATACCGGTGGCCTCCACTGGTACCGACATCCAGACTTTGGTGGCGTCGATGGATCAGAAAATTCTATCCATTCAGCACACCCTTACGGCGTTCATGCAGGCTTCGACGCCTTCGGTACCGCAACAATCCCCGTTGCCGGTACCAACTCCGGCATCGGCACTGTTCCCGGTGCTGGTACTGATTGCATCGACATCGGCTTCGGTGTCGACTGCAACAGTACCCTGTCCTATGATGCCCATTGGTACCGAACCGGTACCGCTTACTCCCGATGTCGATCCCACTCGGTACGCGTATCGGGCTTTACAGGAGCATCCAGACAGGCGATACTTCGATTCCTCCGAAGACTCTGATGAGTCGGAGGCTTCTGTCGATGCACCGGTACTACTTCCTCAGGAGTCTGCTTCTCCAAAACGAAGAATGTCTCCTCCAGAGGACTTGTCTTTTCAAGACTTCATTAGGGAAGTGGCTAGAGGCCTCTCTATTACAGTGGCCTCTGAGTCAGAGCTTAGAGCCAAGCAATTAGATATTTTGCAATATCCTAAGGCTCCTATGGAAGCAGCTACCTTACCTATTCATGAGATTCTTTATGATCTCATGTTGGGCATGTGGGAGACTCCTCTCACCACCTCTCCTCATTCTCGTAGGTTGGACACCATGTACCGTGTCCCTCCCTGTCCTGGTTTTCATAAGACTCAGCTTCCTCACCAATCTATTGTGGTTGAGTCTGCTATGAAGAAAATAAAGAGTGCAAAGAGACACTCATCTAACCCTCCAGGACGTGAATGTAGGACTCTAGATGCTTTTGGCCGAAGGATTTTCCAGGCCAATATGCTTGCTGCCAGAATCAACTCCTATAGTCTCTATATGGGGATGTTTCTAAAAGAAGTCACAGATCATCTGCAGACTTTAGCTCCTTTTATTTCAGAAGATAAAAGGCAGGAATTTCTCACTTGGCTCAAACATGCCCAAGATGTTTCCAAATTCTCCAACTGTGCAGCCTTTGACTCTTTTGAGTGTGTAAGCAGAGCCACGGCTATTGCTATAGGTGCACGCAGAATTGCTTGGTTACAAGCCTCTGATTTGGAACTCTGGGTCCAAGATGAGTTGGGAAACCTTCCTTGTACAGGTGAAAACCTGTTTGGCAGGAATAGGCAAGCAAAGGCCACTCAGATGGATGCTGAGAACTCTGCTTTGGATCGACTTTCAAAGTCTACCTCTGCCCCTGTTAAGAAAAGATTGTTTAAAAAGACATCTTTTTCTAAAAAGGGAAGATATTATCCTGCTTATGAGCAGACATCTTCTGCAGGTCGTTTTGCTGCAAAGCGTCAGCAACCACCTAAACAGGCCAAGTCAAAGGCTGCCAGGCCTACCACAGCCCAGCAGCCTCAACCTCCTCAGAGCCTTTGACTTGCAACTAGAGAACTTAGCCTTTCTAGCTCTGGAAAAACCAGAGCCCCTCACCATTCCAGGAACGTTGACTAACTTTGCTCCCAGATGGGAGCAAATCACAGCAGAGCAATGGACCCTCTCCATCATAAAGGAAGGGTACAAGCTTCATTTCTTGAGTCTTCCTCCTCACACCATGGTGAAACAGTTCAATTCTCCAACATCTCTCCTCAACCTTCTAGGTCAGGAGATTGCTACCCTTCTTGCCCAAGGGGCAATAGAAGAAGTACCTCTTCTTCAACAGGGCTCAGGGTTCTACTCCCCTTATTTTCTTTCCCAAAGAAAACAGGGGGCTACAGACCCATATTAGATCTCAGAGAATTGTACAAGTTTCTATTCAAGGAGAAATTCAAAATGATTTCTCTAGGGGCTCTACTTCCATACCTTCAGAGTCAGGACTGGCTTTGTTCTCTAGATCTCAAGGATGCGTACACCCATGTCCTCATCCATCCAACACACAGAAGGTTCCTTCGGTTCCTTTTTCAAGGAAAGCACTACCAATACAGGGTGCTTCCTTTCAGTCTGGCCTCTGCACCAAGGGTGTTCACGAAATGCATGGCAGTAGTAGCTGCATTTCTCCGCAATCTAGGAATATTCGTATTCCCATATCTGGACGACTGGCTCATTCGAGCCCCATCCCAGTCAGAGGCCCAGACTTGTCTAACCTGCACAATGCGTATCCTTCAGTATTTGGGACTAGTAATAAACATCCCAAAATCCAATCTCACCCCTACTCAGTTTCTGGAGTTCATAGGGGCCTTGCTGGATACCACAACTGCAAGGGCCTATCTTCCTCAGGCCCGTTGCCTATGTCTGGTGCAGTTAGCCTCCCAGATTCAGTTAAAGTCCCAGTTAACTGCTCGAGAGATGTTACAACTATTAGGCCACATGGCATCCACCGTGCATGTGGTTCCATATGCTCGCCTTCAGATGAGGGCAGCTCAATGGACTTTGTCCACCTAATGGACTCAGGCATCAGGTTGCCTGTCAGACAAAATAGCAAACTCCAGTTGCCTTTTTTGGTCTCTCCAGTGGTGGAAGTCCTCTCAAAACCTGTTGCTGGGGTCCCCTTTTCAGCAACCACTACCCCAAGCAACTCTCACAACAGATGCTTCTCCAAGGGGTTGGGGAGCTCATCTGCAGGATCTCTCCACCCAGGGCATCTGGTCTCCACAGGAGACTTCTCTGCATATCAATCTCTTGGAACTCAGAGCAATTTTCTTAGCTCTCAGAGTGTTCCATTCCCTGCTCAGCTACAGGACAGTCCTCATCCATACGGACAACCAAGTAGCCATGTTCTATGTAAACAAGCAGGGAGGGACTGGCTCTCTGTCACTTTGCAACGAAGCTTTGCGACTGTGGGCCTTCGCCAGAGAGCATCACATCCATCTTCTGGCAGTATATCTTCCAGGCATTCAAAACTCTTGGGCGGACAGACTCAGTCGAGTTCTGCTTCCACACGAGTGGTCCCTCTACATGGACCAGGTAGCCAGGATCTTTCAAATTTGGGGAACCCCGGACATAGACCTCTTTGCAAGTCCGTGGAATGCCAAACTTCCCCGGTTCTGTTCCAGAATTCCGTGTCAGGGAGTTCAGGCCAAGGATGCCTTCCTCCTTCACTGGGGTCAAGACTTCCTTTATGCCTTTCCACCAATTCCCCTAATTTCAAAGATACTATTCAAGCTTCAAAGAGATCAAGGGACCATGATCCTCATAGCACCACATTGGCCACGCCAGGTGTGGTACCCTCTACTTCTGCATCTCTCTCAAGCTCCCTCCCTGGACTTGGGCTCTGCTCCAGACCTTCTATCCCAGGAAGAAGGAACGTTGTGGCACCCAAACCCCCAGTCTCTCCATCTGAGGGCTTGGTTGCTGAGGGCCTAGACCTTCAAGATTTTCATCTCTCCCAGCAAGTCAGAGATGTTATTCATGCCTCTAGAAAGCCTTCTACTACACATTCCTATGCTTTCAAATGGAAAAGATTTACCATTTGGTGTTCAGGGAAGGGTCTAAACCCTCTTGCAATACCTCTGAATTCTCTACTAGAGTATCTTCTGCATCTATCCCATGAAGGTCTGAAAACGGATTCAGTAAGAGTCCATTTGAGTGCTATTGCAGCATCCCTCAAGCCTCTCAATGGACAACCTATTTCCTCTCATCCTCTTATAGCAAGATTCATGAGAGGCCTTCTTTTAACTAAACCTCCCATTAGAACACCTCCAGTGGCATGGGACTTAAACCTGGTTCTTGGCCAGCTTATGAAGCCACCCTTTGAACCTTTAGCCACCACCTCCTTGAAATGTCTTTCTTGGAAGGTTATTTTTCTCATTGCAGTCACCTCAGCATGCCGCATCAGTGAGTTGCAAGCTTTGGTGGCCAATCCACCTTATGCAAGGTTTCATCATGATAAGGTAGTCCTCAGGACCAATCCACACTTTATGCCTAAAGTGGTCTCACCTTTTCTTCTGAACCAAGAGGTGTATTTACCTGTCTTTTTTCCAGGACCTCATGCATCAAGTGCAGAGAGGAATCTTCATACCTTGGATTGTAAGAGAGCTCTCACTTTTTACTTATAAAGAACACAGCAACATAGAAAGTCTTCTCAACTCTTTGTTGCTTTTGATCCTTCTCATTTAGGACTTCCAGTCTCTAAAAGAACACTGTCCAACTGGATTGCTCAGTGTATTTCTTTCGCCTACCAGAGTAGAAACCTTTCTCTGGAGGGCCATGTCACAGCTCACAATGTGAGAGCCATGGCAGCCTCAGTGGCTCATCTAAACTCTGTGTCCATCGACCAAATCTGTCGAGCGGCCACCTGGGCCTCGGTTCATACCTTCACAGACCATTACTGCTTGGACAAGGACTCCCGCCGGGATGCCTTGTTTGGTCAGGCTGTTCTCAAACACCTGTTCCATTCCTAATCAACTCCGACCCACCTACCCTGGTTGGATGCCAGAGATCCATGGGGGGAGGTAGAGTCCTTTTCAAGGACACACAACCTGGGGTCTTCCCCTGGCATCTGCAGCTAGGGAGTCCCCATATGTGAAGACCCATTCCTGCTTGTTCCTGGAGATAGCACAGTTACTTACCTGTAACAGGTGATCTCTGGGAACAGCAGGAATAAGTCTTCACAACCCGCCCACCTCCCCTAGGAGTTGTATCTCTCTATCTATCTTTCCTTTCCTCTCTCTCTCTTTATCTCAGCTTTAAAACTCAAACTGGAGAGAGGCGGTTGGGACAGGAGGGAAGGCAGCGCGCAGGCACTGTGGGATGCTCCCAAAAGCTTTCTTACTGGACGCTGGGGAGCGTTCCCGCGCAGGCTCCGTCGGTACCGACGATACCCATATGTGAAGACTTATTCCTGATGTTTCTAGGATCACCCAGCTAAGCCGGAGGGCTTTTGTAAATTTAAAGCCCTGTGTCCTGACATTGAGTGCTTCTTTTTTCCTTAAATTACCTTGCAAATGTTTAGTTTCTCTGGGGGTTCTAACTTTGTATTTCTGGATGTATCCCAATTGGAGGCATTTCTTAACGCTTGTTTGGATGAGCAAAGTGGTACCGATGCACTATTTTGTCAGGCTGTTTGTAAAAAAAGGAACTTATGTATTGTTTTTTTCTTCTCCTCTAGTAGGTATTAATTATTATTGGGGATATATGGTGCTTTTTACCACCTTTGATGTGGTCTTGTTGAGTTCTATGTATTGTAATTATCTTTGCATTTTCTGTAATCTCATTTACCTTTCTGTTTCTCATTGTATAATGGAAATCTATTAAATTTAAAAAAAAACCTGCCTCCAAGTGAGGGGTGCTACTGTTTCCAAAGGGGTTCTTTTTGTCTGCTTGGTCCTAGTCCCGAGGTAGCCCATAGAATGAAGGGCGCAACTCAAGTCGACTACATTGCGGGATAAGCTGAAAGGGGATATTTTAAGGGCAACCAACCTTTTTGTTAGAATGGTAAATAAAGGGAAAAGGAAAAGGAAGCTGCTATCGTTCTCAAAAGAAGTAGCTGAAAGGGTAAAAAAAAAAGAGGGAGGCCGTCATGAAATACAAGAGATCACAGAGAGAGGAAGAACGGCATCTTAGAAAATCTTAGAGAGGCTGGCAAAGTAGTCAAGAAAGCAAAGATTCAAAAAGAGGAGGAAATAACCAATGCAATACAATGGGGGGATAAGACATTTTTCAGATATGTTAGTGAGAGGAGGAAGGGCAAAAGTGGTATTATCAGACTCAGTGGTTAAGAGAAGGAATATATAGAAGCTGATGAGGATAAAGCAGAATTGCTTAACAAATATTTCTGTTCTGTGCTTACAGATAAAGGGCTGGGAGCAGGACCTCAGAAAACACCCACAAACAGGAAAAGAAGTGAGAGGCATCTTGAACAATTTTCAGAAGACTGTGTTCGTGAGGAACTAGCTAAACTTAAAGTAGACAAAGGAATGGTACCGGATGGGATACACCCTAGAATACTGAGGGAACTTGGGGATGTTCTAGCAGCTCCACTGACTGACCTTTTCAATGCCTCTTTGGAGTCGGGAGTGGTGCCAGAGGACTGGAGAGAGGCTCATGTGGTCCCTTTACACAAAAGCGGAAGTAGGGATGTGGCTGAAAACTACAGGCTGGTTAGTTTAACCTCAGTGGCGAGTAAATTATTGGAAGCACTGCTGAAAGAGAAAATAGTGAAGTTTCTGGAGTCCAACGGATTACCAGATCCAAGGAAGCATGGATTCATCAATGCAGGTCTTGTTACAGAAATATGATTGATTTCTTTGACTAGGTGACCAAGGAGTATGACCATGGGAGAGCCCTAGATGTGGTGTGTTTAGATTTCAGTAAAGCCTTTGACACCATTCTGCACTTATAAACAAACTGATCACCCTAGGGATGGACCCTACAGTTATTGCTTGGGTTAGAAATCGGTTGAAAGGGAGGTGACAAAGGGTAAAGGTAAATGGAACTCACTCTGAGGAAAAAGAGGTTACCAGTGGTGTGCCACAGGGATCTGTCCTTGATCTAATTTTTTTAACATCTTTGTTATGGTTTATTTATTTAACTAGGCTTATATACACCAGTCAAAGTGGTGTACATTCAGGTGCTATATATATATATATATATTACCATTGTCTGCAAAGGACTCACAATCTATGTTTCTGTACCTGAGACAATGGAATGTTAATTGTTTTATCCAAGGCCACAAGGAGTGCCTATGGGACTAGAAACCCCAGTCCTTCTAGCCCAAGGTTGCTGTCCTCTAGCACGATTTGATCCCCTGGCCCTCTGAGCTGAGATAACTTGCCCCAACCACTAAGCTACTACTCCTTCTCTGGTTTACAGTATATTTAAACTCTTGACATACTGCCTTTCTTGACAATCAAAGTGGTTTACAATAAACATCAGAAATATAATAAATAAAAACTGGAAAAGAATGCTAGCTAGTTTCTTATGAACACAGTCTTCTGAATATTGTTCAAGATGTCCCTCGCTTCTGTTCCTATTTGTGGGTGTTTTCTGAGGTCTTGCTCCTGGTTCTTCATCTGTGAACACAGAACATAAATATTTGTTAAGCAATTCCGCTTTATCCTCATCAGCTTCTACATATTCCTCCCCTTCACCCTTGAGTCTGACAATACCACTTTTGCCCTTCCTCCTCTCACTAACAAATCTGAAAAATGTCTTATCCCCCCATTTTATTGCATTGGCTATTTTTTTTCTTCTTTTCGTACTTTTGCTTTCCTGACTACTTTGCTAGCTTCTAAGTTTTTCCAAATATAGATGCCTGTCTTCCTCTCTCTGTGATGTGATCAGCTGGGAAAGAAGAGCAGCCAGGCCTGCAGCTAAGGGAGCGCAGCAAGCTATCCATGGCTTTAAGGTAAGTGTGCCATGCTGCCTTTGCAGTTGAGCCCAGCAGGGGTTGTACCCCCTTCTGGCTGGCCCCAGGTGGGCTGCACAAATTGCGTCACCCTTCATATGCCACTGAGCCAGCTTTTACTGCTTCTGACCTTTGCCGCTGAGGGATAGCCAGGCAGTGGCTGAATATGGTCACTGATGGTTATGCCTGGGTATCACCCCCACTCTGCCCTGCAGTGCCCCGATGGTAGCCTTAGAATTGGGGGCAGCACCCACAGATATTCAGTGGCACTAACAATGTTAGTACTGCTGAATAACCCCTTTCAGCATGATTAACAGTTCGCAGCTCTGCTAACCACATTAATCATTTTAAATATCCAGCCTTAAGTTTCTTGACCATATGCAGTTGGACAAAGGACAATTTAATAGCATGGGCCATTTGTTCTAATCCTATCCCTTCCTGTCCTAGCCAGTGGAATCCTTAATAGGGATAACCTAGCCATTAATCACCAGCTGTATGCTAGCCTCCATCCACATGTTCTCCCCAAAACACAGACATTCTGTTTTTTTGAGCATTAAGCACCATCCCTCTAAATAGCAGAGACTGGAAAACATTTAGGAAGGTTTTGGATTATTGTGCTGGAAATACTGAGATCAGTTTGTTACGAGCACCTGCTGCTTCTTGCACAGGTTTATTAAGCTCTTGTTTTAGCAACAAAGACAATCTCAAATGGGATGAAATGACTTCCATCTAGAAAAAATTCAAAGGGTCAGTCAACATATCTCACAAAAACCTCACCCATGTAAAATAGCATGGCAGTGTTTGAGAGACGTCTTTCTAGTCCTTTTTTTCTTATATCCTGTGCATTTTTCCTAGCAAAATAATGTTACTGATACTCATATGCAGGGCTTTTTCATGAATATATGAAGCAAAGAAAAAGGTGCAGTTACTCAGTACCTCCAAGCACCTCCTCAAAAAAAGCCCCACTTATGTCTGCCTACAATACTGAATTGTTAGGATGAAATTCTCTCATGAAAAAGTCTAGCAAATAATGCAGCAGCCTCCTGCATTATTATAGCTGGGAAAGACATGCTGTGAGCTAATAGCAGGTTTACTGGTTAATAGGAGGCAGATGACACTTCACATTTTTGGCAGGGTGATGGTCGTTGTCTGCAAATGTTTAAAAATGTCACCTTCAAGTTGTTGCTTCCCTTAGTTTATGTCAAATAGTTGAATGTTGTGTGAAACTACCAGAGAAAAATACACACAAAGAAGATCCAGATGGTTTTCAAAAGACAGAAGAATGTGTATAAAAAGGGATATTTTAAACGATATATATTTACAGAAAAAGGATCAAAGAACATTCTGGAATACAACTAGAAATTAAGATAAGTGCTGTTTCAAATGTTAGATTTTTGCAGCACAGTCACTAAAATAATAGGTAATTTTCTGCCATGGAACACTGAAGATTGTGTTCCAGTTACCGAAAGTGCAGAGAACAAATACAAGGACAGAGGTCTGTTGTGAAATAATTGGGAAAGCAGAATCATTATGACAACTGGGGCTGAGCATGGAAAATATTTGTTTGATGTTTAGTTCATTTTAATACTTGTTCCTAGTTTTTGTTGATTTTTGTTGGCTGTGGTGGTGGTGTGGGGTTTCTGCTTTCTTCTTCCTGCCAATTTCAACCCCTCTCCTCTACCTTAGTCTCACTCCTTTTCTTCCTTCGAAGTCCACTCCATCCGCCTTTTTAATCCCTTACCTCTTTGGATAGCTGCTATCTATAGACCACCTGACAAGTCCACTTCTACCTTTCTCTGTGACTTTGACTCATGGCTTTCCTTATTTCTGGATTCTTCTTCCCCTTCCCCTTCCCTTATTCTTGTTGACAACCCTTCTAACCCCTATGCTTCCAATCTCCTTTCCCTTACCTCCTCATTTAACCTTCAGCTTTGCTCTTCTGCCCCCACTCATCAGCATGACTATTGCCTTGACCTTGTTCTCTAATTGTTTACCCTCTAATGTCCGTATCTCAGCTCTTCTCTTATCTGACCATTACCTGGTTAGCTTCATTCTTTATCCCTCTCAACCTCAATCTTGCCCAGTCTCCTCCTACCTTTTTAGGAATCTTCATGCTATCAATCCATTAGCTCTCTCCACTGTTGTCTCATCACCTCATTCCTCCACTTTGTCTTCTAACTCGGTTAATGAGGCTATAGTTTCCTGTAATACTGCTCTCTCCTCTGCTCTGGATTCTCTTGCTCCCCTTATCATACGTCCTGTGAGGCGCACTATACCTCAGCCCTGGCTGTCTTCAACTATCTGCTACCTTTGCTCCTGTGCCCAATCAGCTGCGTGCATTTGGCTCAAATCCCACTCCCTTTCTGAGTTTTTTCACTTCAAATTCATGCTTCCTTCCTTCCAATCTGCAATAGCACTTGACAAGCAAAACTACTATGTCCATCTAACTAACTCTTTTGCCTCTGACCCCGTTGTCTCTTCTCTACTCTCAACTCTCTCCTCAAGGCATCTCTGTCTCTGACCCCTCCTCTTTCTGCCCAAACCCTCCACGACAAATTCCACAAGATTACACTCCAATACCTCTCAAGATCAGCTTCTTCCTATTTTCCCCCTCTTCAATACCAACTTTTCCCCTCAATCTCAGTTGCCCTTTCTTCCTTTTCTAAGATCTACGAAGAGGAAACCTCTCATCTTCTTTCCTCCTCTAAACTTACTAACCCACCCATCCTATTCCCACCCATCTCCTTAACTCCACCTTCTCCTCTGTCATTCCTTTCATCACACACATTCTCAACCTATCATTCTCTACTGCAACTTTCCCTGCAGCCTTCAAGCATGCTGTGGTCACATCTCTCCTCAAGAAACCTTCACTTGGTTCTACTTGTCTTTCTAATTATTGACCCATCTGAATTCTTCCCTTCATTTCTAAAATTCCTGAATGTTTAATTCTCCACCGTTGCCTTGAATTTCTCTCCTCTCAAGTCATCGTTGATCCATTTCAATCTCGCTTTTGTCTCTTACACTCTACTGAAACAACCCTTGCTAAATTTTCCAGCAACTTGTTCCTGGCTAAATCTAAAGGCCTTTACTTAGTCCTCATTCTTCTTGACCTTTCTGCTGCTTTTGTCACTGTTGACCATTTCATTTTAGGGGCTCTGTATTGCCCTGGCTCTCTTCTTATGTCTCTCATCTCTCCTTGTCCAGTGTCTGTTCTGATGGTCCTCCTCCCCTGCTATCCCTCTTGCAGTTGGTATACCCCAGGGGTCTGTTCTAGACCCACTCCTTTTGTCTCTCTATACCCAGTCCCTTGGTGCTCTCATCTCCTCTCATGGCTTTCAATATCATTTTTATGCTGATGACTCTCAGATCTATCTATCTACACCTGATATTTCTTATACTCCAAGCCATATATCTGCCTGACTATCTGACATTGCTGCCTGAATGTCTTACTGCCATTTGAAATTGAAATGGCCAAAACCAAACTTCTTATTTTTACCCCTAAACTTCTTCCACCTTCTTCCCTTCTCTTTCTGTTGATAACACTCTTCTACTTCCTGTTTCCTCAGCCTGCAACCTTGAGGCCATCTTTGACCCCCTTCTTCTCCTTCTAAACACATATCCAGCAGTTAGCAAAAACCTGTTCTTTCTTTCTCTACGACATTAACAAAATTTGCCCGTTCCTTTCTGAACATACTACTAAAACACTTATTCCCTCTTTAGTCACTTCTTGCCTTTAATATTGCAAGGTTCTTTATCTTTATCTTTATTATTTGATATACCGCCCTAGTGTCAAGGCATCAGAGCAGTTCATGATTTCCAAAAAACAACAGAACGAATATGTGAAAAAAGAAAGGGAAAGGAACGCCATTTTTTGACAGGACAGATGAGACAAAAAGGAACCAGAGACAGTGGGGGAAGAGTAATTAGGAGGGGGAGGGAGGCAGATCATAGGCAAGCTGGAACAGATGGGTTTTGAGTAGGGATTTGAATTGGGGGATTGAAAGCTCTGCATGTAGGGTGGTAGGTAAAGAGTTCCATAGGGTAGGGGCCAGAAAAAAAGAAGCCAGAGGGTCGTGTCTGTTCTAAGCATGTTCATGAGACTGAGGGAACTGCTAAGCGATGGATGTGCAGGGACCTGAGAAGACGATGGGGGGGGGCGTGGAATTGGAGAAGGTCGGTTAGGTATTGTGGAGTACCTGGGTGGACTGCCTGCTGTGCTGAGATGAGAATTTTATAATCAATGCGGAATTATATGGGGAGCCAGTGAAGGCGGACAAGAGTGAGCATGATGTGGTCTCCTTGCTGGTCTCCCTCTGAGTCATCTTTCTCCCTTTCAGTCTGTTTAAAACTCTGTTGCGTGGCTAATCTTCTGCCAACCCCAATATACACATATAACCCCTCTTTTCAAATCACTTCATTGGCTTCCCTGCAGTTTCTGTATCCAATACAAACTTCTCCTTCTGACCTATAAGTGCATTCATTCTATTGCTCCTTACTACCTTTCCTCTCTCCCTATACCCCTCCTCATGAACTGTGCTCTTACTCTGGCTTTCTTCTCTCTATGCCCTTCTATTCAACAGCCAATTCCAGACTTCAATCCTTTCATCTTGCTGCTCCTTATGCCTGGAACAAACTACATGTATCTTTACATCAGGTTTCATCTCTCTCCCTTTTCAAATCCATGCTAAAGGCTCACCTCTTTCAGGCCACTTTTGGATCTTAATCCTTTGTTCTCCTTCTGCCTCATTACCCTTCCCTACTGTACCCTTGTTCTCATCTATTGTACTGTCTTGATTAGATTGTAAGCTCTGATGAGCAGGGACCATCTTTAATATGTGTATGTACAATGTTGCATACGCCTTGTAGCACTATACTCAAGTTGAGTCTCTAAAATTAAGGTAAATAGTTGTAAACCTTACAGTTTAATGTAAATAGTTACAACAGTTATAATGTAAGTGAATTGAGCACTTGTTGGCACAATTCACATTGATGTTCCTTGTAAACCGGTATTTGATACTTGTGAAAACACTGTATATAAATGTATATTAAATAAATAAATACATACATACATACAAATGATTAGTAGTAGCAGCTTTACATAGTGGAGGAGTAGCCTAGTGGTTAGAACACTGGCTTGGTAACCAAGCAACCAGGGTTTGATTCCCACTAGCACTCCTTGTGGCCTTGGGTAAGTCACTTAACCCTCCATTGCCTCAAACAAAAGGCCTGGCAATCTACTACCAAGACAACCCTGGAGTTTCTGGGTTGCTAGGAGTCAGGACTGACTCAAAGGCACACATTGCAGTAGTTTTACACTTTTTTGTTAAAAACGTTTTCTAATATACATTCTTCTCTAAAGCATGGGAATCAATTGTATGTGCATAATTCAATTGTGTGTGCACTTCTTAAGGCTCCTAAGTACACCAAGGGGCAGTCATTTTAGCAGCCCTGTTTGTGCTTTTGATGTCAGAAAACAGGCATAGAGATGTCCAAAGAGCCATTTTAGAAGTCGGGTCTGGGGACATAAGCAGTGTGAGGACGTTTGAATCTGAAAAGGGGCATGACCAAGGCACTTCCAGGAACTGGGGCATCCCCACATAATCACAGAAGCCTCCAGCATCACGTCCAACTTTAGACCTGCTCCAAGGCACAAACAGTGATGAACAAGCATCTGAAAAGTGTTCTTTTTAGCTGTAAAACATCCAGGGGAGGCAAAGAGAAGAATACACTTGCTTATCACTAGTACTAAGCACTAACCCCGAGGCTGTCCTAGACCCTAGACCTCCAGGTTCTATAGTACTTTTCTGGGGATGTCTCTATAGACGCCCCCGCAGGTGTCCATATCAAGAATGTCCAGGTTTGTGAAATCACATCTGTACCTGGACGTGGCTGCGTTTTTTTTTCAGATATTCTAGCTTAGAAGTCCCAGATTGCCCTTAAATGGCTCTTCTAATTTTCCCCTCCAAATGTGTGCTAGCAAATGTATGTCCCTAATCATTTTTTTTTAAATTTCTACAAATTGATGGGAATAAAGGAAAAGAAAACATTTTTAAAGGCAAAGGACGATCAGGGATTCACATTAGAAAACCAACAGAGCTATAAATGCAACTGAATGGAAGATTTTGATACCTGAAGCTTATGGTGAATTAACCCTACCTGTTCCATAAAGCAAGTGACTATACAACTCATGTTTGGGAGCGCTGTGGCGGTGAAACATTTGTCTAATAACAAATGCTGGAAAAAATGAGCAAATTCCTCCTGTTGATATTTTCATCTTCCTTTGCCACACGAGGTTCGTTTTGTCTTTGAACATTGGAGAACAGGATGAATATCATCTGTACTTTATGCAGTTCTGCTTTAATAATATATGAGTCTGATGAAACAATAAATTGGCATAGTAAGATAGGAGTGGATTTATGTGATTTAAATGGCCAATATGTGGATATGCATCTAAGTTTTATTAGCCGGAAAAGAACAAATTGGCCTTTCCAATGATCAGAATTTTACAGCCATAAGCTCTGAGTTGCATGGCTATATATTCTGTCCTACGAAGAAAGGTAGAATCTGGAGCACTTAGATAGATCAATAAGCCTATCAATATCTTTTGGTGGAGGGGAGATATTCCGTTGTCTGGGATATTCAAGACAAGATGCTGCTGTATGCCCCAAGGCTAACCAGTTAGCACTGGAGCATGCTGGGAAAGCTCCTGATGCTAACTGGGCAGTGGCAATACTGAGCCATTGCCTGGTTATTGACACATGGCAAAAGTCAGGTGCAGTAAAGACTGGCCTATCTTCTGCTGCAGAAGCTAACTGGACAGTGGCTTAATATTGTCCTCACTTGGCTATCTTCCCGGCAATCTGGATAAACCAGTTATTTAATGCCAGGGCCCGGATATTCAAGTGCTATTCAATGCCGTGTGGGCCAATATTCAGTAGCAGTGCTAACCACTGCTACTGAATATCAGGCCCACGTTTTTTAGACTAAACCAAGACATTTACTCATTGTGTTCAGTCATCCTTAAGCAACCAAGGATTTCGAAAAGCCAATTTCTAGCTTTGCAAATAATTTTATGAAAAGTTCATTTTTTTGTTTGTGAACAGTAAAATCTGATAGATATTTCACCCAAAAAGGAGAACATAGATCAACATTTTAAGAAAGTTTATAAGAAACTGCTCATTTATAATATGCTTTTGTAGGGATGCACATAGGAAAGCAAAGAGAGGTACTTTTTCACAAATCATTTACAAATGATATATACTGCAGTTTTTGCTTTCGATATGAAGGTTTTCGTACACTTTTGCAAATGTCTTAGCAGAGAATGTTAAACTTGGCAAATAGTGTGACAAAGCAGTAGGGAGATCCATTCAGAGTCATACCCAAAAAGGAGGTGGTAGTGCTTCTGACAGTAGTACAATCCCAGGATCCCAGCGGATATACTGTAAATAGCTTTCCCTTCCTTGTTATTGTTACTGATGTATGTTTGCATTGCAAGAAGATCAGTGTTATATGGAGGACTGTTCTCTGCTTCACTCGAGTGCTTCTGACAGATGATTGGTTGGATTGCATCCAGATTTATGTGCCTAATTCTGGAGGTTGAATCCCATAGAGATACAGAGAATTTCATTCTTAAATCCTATGATGGGAGATTTCAATATCTACATTTGAGAAACATGAATAAGAAGGCACACAAAAAATAAGATGATATACAAATACCTCAAAAGTATAAATAATAAACAAGAATCAAACATATCTTGGTGGTAACAAAACGTTAGAATAAAGGGGTCATGGCAGGTTAGATTCAAAAGTAATATTAGCATCAATTATTTTCAGAGAGGTGATGGTTATATCGGTGTTTCAGAAGAGTTGGTGGAAACAAAACCAGTATTGTATTGTTTCTTAGTCATGCTGGAAGTTGCCTTGAGTTTTATTAAAGAAGGGGCAACAAATAAAATGTATAAATAAATAAGCATAAATAATTGGAATTTAAGGAAGCAGGGAAGATGTGCTGAGAATCTTTAATGGTGTGAATGCTAAGGTGAAACTAGAGCTCCAGCAGTAATTTAGAAAAATTAAGAAATTGGATGGGACAGATGTTCTTCATTTGCCAGGGATTTTTCGAACTTCATGACTATGATGGATTTTACTCAAAGTGGGGAGTTTTCAGTGCATAAGTAGGGTCATACATTAGAGTTTACTCTTCTACCAGACTTTCTTGAAAGTTAAAGCTTTCCTCAGGATTTAATGGGTTTATTGTTAGCCTGAACTGACTATTGTCATGGGGTAGGTCAGAATCTGCCTATGGAAATAGGAAAAACAGAGCTGAGAAGGTCTAAAAGTGACAGCTCAGAGCACATGGATCAGGGTTGCTATGAGCAACCAGCAAAAACAAAAGCACCAGGTGTAGGAGCACGCCCTAGTAGGGGATTACATCATAGCATATTAGCTGATGAGAGGCAGCTGAGGGCAGGGCAGGCTCACCGGAACACTAGGAGTGACGCAGATAAAACTCACTCAGAGTTTGTCAGTAGTAGAGCTAACCAGGATCCTAGGAGGGCTAACCAGGATTCCAGGAAGAGAGCTAACCAGGAGCTTAGAGGAGCTAAGCAGGAGTATGGCAGAGCTGTTTGGGAAACAAAAGGAAAAACTTCACACGGAGGTTCAAGCAGTGTTCCACAGGAGATAGCTGAGAGAATACCAGAGGCTGGTTACAGGGTGCTGGGCAGCACTGAACAAGAACCAGGTGGTTGGTGCCACGGAGGTATTCAAACAGGCAGACGGAAGGAACCTGTGAGAGGAAGTCTCCCTGAGAACAGGTACCGGGAGGGCAGTAACTATTATCAAAGGGATACTTACCAGTCCAAAGAGAAGCCTGCTGTAAAAGGGAGTTGAAGGCTTGCCTGGGGAAAAAGACACACTAAGTTTCCGTGCTCAGAAAGCTCCGAGGGAACCGAGCCAAAGGATAGGCTAATTCCTTGTAATAGAGGGAACTTTGAAAGGGAGAGTTTCCCATACACAAAGCTAGGAGTGTGTGGCCCTCTGGAGGAAAACTCCACTATATACGGTAACCTTCCAATTCACCCTGATAAAGAGGGGGAGAGAAGCCTTTGGAAAGGAGAGGAGGGTTTTTGCAACAATGATGTGAGTTACAATCATTCTGAAGATAGCTACGGGGAAAACTATGAGGACATGGAATGTGACTTTTGTGGGGAAAGTCCTGAGGAGTTCCAAATGGAGTGTGCACTAATGTTCTCAGATAACATTTCCTCTCTATGCTGATTTGTTTAAAACAGAAATCCGTTGAGGGAAACGGATTGTGAAGAACTCACTTGTGTAAAGTACAAGGACTGTTTTACCTTTTTGGATTGGCTGAAGATAAGCACCTTTTTGTTACCAGTAGTTCATTTTCATTTGTACCAGAAAAATATGGTTTATTTCTTTTGATTCTTATGTGCAAACGTTCACCCGGAAGGGAAATAAAATACCTCTTTGAAAAAGCCTGGCTACTCGTTCACAACTACCTTTTTGATTAGCTAGTGGGACTGCAGATCCCAGGGGGCATTGTAAAGTCCCGGCTACATTAAGAAGAGGCCCCACTGAAGCTCCCTAGGCTTCCGCCTATAAGAGTGAGTAGGTGGGTGACACTATTCACCACTATCTTTTTCATTATTGACTTAGATGGAAGTAGAGGGCCAAAGTAGTAGAGTTCACGATATATCTCATCACCCCAAACACGACCCTCAGAGGTTAGCCACCTACCAGATTTTGAATGAGTGAGATGATGATACTCTGAGATTGGAGGAAAGAGCAGAGGGATTTAAATCCTCTTACTTTCTCTCTTGAGGCACTTTATCCATTATGTTTCTCGGTTTTGTGATGAAAGAGTGAAACTAAATGAGAACTGAGGAAAACTGAAAGGAAATGACAAAGGTAGAGTTGCCATTGTTGCATGAAGAACATTTATCTTGTATGCAATGCTACTATTAGTTGGTTGATAAGTTAAAAAGGAAATATTTTTCCAGTAAGATACAATTGGCTTTAACAAGAATATTAGGGGCATTTTTACTAAACTGTGGTAAGTGCATTTGCAGCTATCGTGCAGCATACAGTACAAATGCTGTGTGTTAGCTGCAAAAACTGTGCGGCATCTGCAGAGGGTTGTCCACACCAACCCTGCAGATAGTGCACAGGGCTAGCACTTACTGCAGTGACCCCCCAATCCCTGCATCAGTAACATGAGTAGTCCTGTGCTGTCTGCCGATGCAGGGATAATGGCATAAAGGGCTGTAGAAAGGGGAGGCAATGTCACCCCTCTGATCCCTCCCCAAGTCTACTCGCCCCTCCAAAACTGGTGCCTAAGCCTCAGATCTACCAATCTGGGGCATAGGCACCTTTAAATGGCCCCTTTTACAACCAGCACCCCCTCCCCCACAGACAGCTCTTTACCCCAACAAAAACCTGTCTGGGGTAGAGGATCGTGCCAAACCTCCAAGCCCTGATTAGATCCGGCTAGCCAGTCGGTCCCCCCACCTTCCCTAAAAAAGATACTTCCTGGTTAGCCAGTGAGGGTTAACACTCAGCCAGTCTTTACCTCCAAAATCATTGGCGGTCCAGTGAGCAGAGAGCAGGAGTAGTCTTCCATGTGCCTTTCATCTCTCCAGCATGATGAAAAATGGTACCAGTCTCATGGCGCTGCTCCCTAGCAGAAAGAAACTGCCAGAGTCACCAAGAGTGCTATTATGCATGAATATTGCTTAGCAAGGATACAAGCATTGTTTCTGTACTGTACCTATGTTTCAAAACTAATTTACTCCATTTAACTTACGGCTATATTGAGAAGGAACTGTGGTGTAATCTTAAAGCAAGTTCAGCCTTCCCCTATGTAGTCTCAGACAAACATTGCGCTCTTGATCACATATTTCTAGTGAAAACAAATAGCGCTGCTCAACATCAATGACTACAGGGAAGCCGTTTTTTTTTGTTTGGTTTTTATGAGTGCTTTGTTAAATACACCATTCGTGTTTCCAACCCATTTGTATAGTTATGATTTTCTAGTAACACAAGCTTATCTTAATTTCTTGTCCCCGCTGGTATGGTGGTCACTCCGTTGTGTTGAATCTTCTCTTTATCTCTCTCTACGCCTTACTCGGCGCCGTTACGTTTCACTCCGTTATGGAGTTTCATCAGGAGATCTGTTGTTCACTGCTGCCCACGTCTCGCTGTCAAATTCGTTTTGGATTTCTTTACGAAATGGGTTGGAAACACGAATGGTGTATTTAACAAAGCACTCATAAAAACCAAACAAAAAAAAAACGGCTTCCCTGTAGTCATTGATGTTGAGCAGCGCTATTTGTTTTCACTAGAAATATGTGATCAAGAGCGCAATGTTTGTCTGAGACTACATAGGGGAAGGCTGAACTTGCTTTAAGATTACACCACAGTTCCTTCTCAATATAGCCGTAAGTTAAATGGAGTAAATTAGTTTTGAAACATAGGTTACTACTCCAAGAAGACCAGTTTAATTGTTGCATCTGTACTGTACCTGGCAAAGAAACCCTACTGGTAAGGATGTAAAATATGTGTTTTATCCATAATCTTTTAGCTTCTGGAGAACATGTTTTTGAATGATTTTGGAAAGAAATGGAAGATTTGAAATGGGACAATAATTGCCTGTATCAGTAGGATCCAAAGACAGGTTTTTAAAAATATGCTCGAGGCCGCGGGCCGGGTCCCGCGGCCGTCAGTAACCTGGGCCCGGGCCCGGCCTCGGCCTCGGCCTCCAGCACGTGACGGGGGGCCGGGGGGGTGAGAGAGAGGAGGCTGTGCGTGCGGCATATGAAATCGCTCCGTCGCGTTGTCGGAGCGATTTCATTGGCCGCGTGCGAAGGGGGGGCGGAGCAGTGTCTGTGAGGAGCCGCGTGGCTGTCTCCTTCTTGCCGCGGCTCCTCTGGAAGCGGACGCTTTCGCATTGTCGGGTCCGGTGAGTGGGGTTCTTGGGGGGTTATGGTGTCGGGGGTGCTCCGGGGGTGATTGTGTTCGGGGGGTGTGCTGGGCGGCGGGTTGCTTGCGGTGGGAGGATTTTGTTTCAAAACAATAAATAAATAAATACAAAAAAAAAAAAAAAAAAAAAGAAAGACAGCTTCCCCTGCCTCTGCAGCCTGCCCATTTGCCCCGAGCAGGGCAGGAGCACTCAGCCTCTCAGTGGGAGGGCCAGGTCATGGCCGGCAGGAGCAAAGCCAGGGGGGCTTCGGAGGGAAGGGCTGGGGGGAGCTCGAGGGGGTCCTGAGGAGCGGGTGCCGCACCAGGGGCCAGAGCAGGCCGTGGGAGTTTGCGTGGGGCAGGTTGGAGGGCGGGGAAGCGTGGGGTAGGGGCTGTGAAGCGTGGGGCTCTACCTGCTTCTGCAGCCGCGTTGCGTGGTCCGGGGGAGGCGTTGGGCCCCCCGGTGGGGGTTGTGGGGCCTGGGGGCGGGGCAGACTGATGGGGTGATGGGGGGGGTTGGGGGAGGGGGAGTAGCAGACGGGAGCGTTTCTTGGGGGTTGGTAGGGGGCGGGGGGGAGCGGATGGGCGGGGGGGGGGGGCCTGGGTGGGTTCAGGTCCCGGCTGGCCTATGGGCCCGTTCCGCTGGGGAGGGGTAGGCCGGGAGTGCATGGCGAAGGGTGGCAGGCTTGGGCCCCAGTATCTGGACAGGCTATGGGTGGGGGCCCATGGGGGGGGCTGGGGAGGGGAGTGGTGGGGGGCCGGTTTCCGAAGTGGTGGGGGGCAGCTTCCCTGGGGGGCGGCAGGCTGGGCAGCCGGGGGGTTGGGGCCCTCGGGGGGGGTACAGGGAGGGGGAGCCGGGTGGGGGGTGGGGCCTTACGGGATGGCTCCTCTGGGGGTCGGAGTTCCTCCTTCCCCGTGTGTTGGCTCTTCTCTCCCGTTGCAGGTTCCTGGGAGTGCACCGGCTGCAGCGGGTGGAGCTGGCGTCGGCTCGACAGTGATGTCGCTAAGTGGGGGCCGGTCCGGCCCGACCTCGGTGGAGCAGACGGGGTCCACCTCGGTGGTGCAGGAGACGGCGGAGCAGGCGGCGGCAGGTGAGTGTACCGGGACTACGGTGGGGGGGGGGGGTGGGAGGGGTAGTACCGTCGGGTGAGGGTGCACCGCCGGCTCGTAAAGCCAAGGCGAAGCGGAAGCACCGACGGCGTCGGAGGCGGAGCGCGTCGTCTTCGTCATCGTCGTCGGGGTCCTCGGACACTTCCTCGGCGGACTCCACGGTCGGGCCGAGGACTGTTGAGGGGGCGGGGTCCTCGGTGGTGCGGTGCGCGGAATTGGGAGAGTGTTCCGCGCAAGTTGGGGCGGCGGATCGTGAAGCGGCGTTACCTGGATATTTTCCGGCTATTAGAGGGGAGGAAACGCTCGGGGGAGAGTCGCAAAACCGCAAGGAGGATGGAGAGGCGGGGAGGGTGTGGAAGGTGTCCCGGAACACATTGAATCGGACGCGGGCCTTCTTGCGTTTGGCGAGCGTTTGGGGGCATGAGGACCCGAGTCGGTACGGGGAGCTGTTGGCTTATGCCGATGCTATCTTGGCGGCATCCCAGGCTCACGAGGGGTGGGCCTGGCTTAATTACGATGAGGAGTTTCGCGATATGATGGAAGAGAATCAGCAACTGTCGTGGGGAATGAAGGATATTAACTTTTGGCTCACGCAAATGTCGGCCAAGAAGGGTGGAACGGGGGGGGTGCAGGTCCGGTTAGGGCGGCAGGCACTGCAGCTCCGGCGGGCGTTCGGTCCTTTCGGCCAGCGGGCCCGGGGCCCTAGACGAGCAAAATTGGAGCGAGCGGTCCCGGCGGAGATCTGTGCTGGCGCTTCAAAAAACATCCTGCCCATTCCCAGACTGCAAGTTTCGGCACGCCTGTTTGCTTTGCGGTGCCGGTCACTCGGCCGTCAAGTGCAGCCGTAGGGCGGCGCAGGGGGCGCCGGCCGCGAGTAAGTGATGGGCTATCGGGGGGGCTGGCGCCTACCCCCATTAGGATTCAGGCGTTGCAGCCGTGGCGGGAGCTGTATGCGGCTACCAGGCATGGCAAGGCGGGGAATATGTTGAGGGTGGGGTTTTCCGCGGGCTTCCGTATCCCATTTCATTGGGAGGTCCGGGAGGTGGTGGGGGGGGAATGCTAGCGGTGAGGCAGTTGGCGGAGGTGGCCCACGCGAAGATCGCGGCGGAGTGCGCGCTGGGCAGAGTCGCAGGGCCATTTTGCCGGCCACCCCCCCTTTTCGCCGTTTATGGTTTCTCCGCTGGCGGTTGTCCCGAAGAAGGAGCCTGGGCGTTATCGGCTGATACATAATCTGTCTTGCCCCCTTGGGGCCTCGGTGAACGACCACATCCCGCGGGAACTGTGCTCGGTGCGCTATGCCTCCTTTGACGAGGCCTTGGAGCTGGTGCGCCAATGCGGGACGGGGGCTTTGCTGGCGAAGGCGGACATTGAATCTGCCTTTCGGCTTTTGCCAGTTCACCCGTCCGCTTTTCCCTTGCTGGGATTTTGTTTCGATGCTCAGTATTATTACGACAGGTGCATGCCAATGGGTTGTGCGCTCTCGTGTGCTTACTGCGAGGCCTTCAGCCCGTTCTTGCACTGGGTATTGGTGCGGAGGTCGGGGCGCCATACTATTGTGCATTATCTCGACAATTTTGTTCGAGGGGCCTGCACAGTCCGCAGTTTGTGGATCCCTGCTGGGGCTTTTCCTGGGCCTGGCGGAGGAGTTCGGCATCCCTTTGGCGGAGGGTAAGACAGTGGGGCCCCTGACGTGTCTGTCATTCTTGGGGACCGAGATCGACTCCGTGGAGTTGGTGGTCCGTTTACCTCAGGATAAAGTAGAGCGGCTGCGGCTGTTGGTGGCAGAGGTGGGCTCCGCCTTGAAGGTGACGCTACCGGCTCTTCGGAGGTTGGTCGGCCACTTGAATTTTGCTTGTCGAGTCATTGCAATGGGGAGGCCGTTTGCGCGGTGGCTCTCCTTGGCGATGGCCGGTGTGTGCCGTGGGCCTCATCGTATCCGGGTGACGTCGGGGATGCGAGCCGACTTGCGGGTGTGGGATGCGTTTTTGGCCGATTATAACGGCTGCTCGGTGTTGCAGTCGGCGGTACTATCCAACCGGGATTTGGAGTTGTTTTCGGATGCTGCAGGTAGTTCGGGTATGGGATTGTACGGCCAAGGTTCATGGTGTGCGGCGCCGTGGCCGGCAGCCAGGACGGCGAGTGGCGTTCCTGGAGTTGTTCCCCATTGTGGTGGCCTTCTGGGTATGGCCAGAATGGTTGCGGGACAAGCGGGTGGTGTTCTGGTGCGACAACGCCGCGGTGGTGCAAGTCATCAATCGGCATTCGCCCAAGTGCCCGCGGGTGGCCGCGTTGATGCGGGTGTTTGTGCTGGCCTGTCTTCGTCTCAATGTCACGGCTCGGGCATGCCACGTGCCAGGTGCTCCGAATACTATTGCTGACGCTCTGTCTCGTTTTCGGTGGGAGCGGTTTCGGGCGTTGGCCTCGGGGGCGGAGGAGACCGCGGCAGTGGTGCCGGAGCGCCTTTGGCGGATTGGGACGCCGGAATGATCTCCTTGTTGCGGCAAAAGAGTGTGGGTGGTCCCGGTCGGCGGTCTCCTTATTCTGCAGGGCGGTGGGCTGGGGCAGTCTGGGGGCCTCGTACGGGGTGAAGCAGCTACTGGCCGGGTGGGCTCGGGCGCAGCCAATGGTCCCGGATTGGCGCTGTCCCGTGTATCATGAGTTGCTGCTGCGCATCTGGGTCATCCTGCCCGGGGTGGCTGCCTCCTCGTTCGAGGCGGTACTTTTTCGGGCTTTGTTTGTCACGGCTTTCTTCGGGGCATTCCGGGTTAGCGAGCTGGTCCCACGGTCGGGCAAACAGGGTGGGCAGGGGGGTTTGCAGGTTCATCACGTGGACCTCCAGGAGACGCGCGTGTGGATATTTGCGGCCCATTCGGAGACCGACCCGCAGGGCCGTGGTCGGTGGGTGCTGTTGAAGGCAATTCCGGGTCTGGGATCCTGTCCGGGTGCAGAACTTGGCGTCTTATGGGCGTCAGCGACCGGATCTGGCCAGTAGTTTCTTCTGCCACAGGGACGGGAGTGTGGTCACCCAGTTTTAATTAACGGCAGTGCTCCGCCTGGACTTGCGGCGTCTGGTCTTGGATGAGCGCTGGTATGCGTCTCATTCCTTCCGGATAGGGGCGGCGACGGGCGCCGCTGCTGCTGGTCTTGGGGGTGAGGTTCTTCAGCTGATCGGGCGTTGGCGATCCGGGGCCTACGCAGGCTATGTGCGCCTGGACCAGTTGTGGGGGGGGGCGTTGGTGGGGGGTGGGGGGTGCGGGGGGTGCTAATGCTGTGTTTCTTTTTCAGGTGTGCTGCAGGGCGGGCCTACATTGAGTACTGCATGGGGCCCGCCGGGTGTATGGTGGATTCTGGGACATTCGTTCGTCTACTGGGTGGAACGCAGAGCCTCCAGTCGTCCGCTGGGTCCGCACCTGGGCTTGGTGTCCTGCAATTTCCAGTTGGTTTGGCTGGGCGAAAGGGGCATGCGTTGGTGGCAGCTCCTTCCATGGATTCGGGAGCATGCGGAGCGGCGGCAGCGGCCGGTGGGACTCCTAATACATCTTGGCGGGAATGATCTCTCCCGTTGGACGTGCCGGCAGCTCATTCGAGCGATGCAGCGGGACCTTCGGGCACTGCAGGAGCAGTGGCCAGACGTGGCGATCGTCTGGTCGACATCTTCCCGCGGCCGGCCTGCCTGCCTGCCTCAGCGGCGGTGGTCGAGAGGGCTAGCTAAGGTCAACAGGCAGATTGGCCGTTGGTTGCAGCAGGCCGGGGGATGGCAGGTCCGGCACCTTTGGGCGGACCCCCAGTGTACTGGACTTTACCTTACCGACGGGGTACACTTGTCCCCGGTCGGACAGGACTTATTGCTTAATGATTGGCATGAAGCACTGAAATGATTGGTCGCAGCTTTATGGGGGGGGCGGTGCGAGGATAGTGAATACCTCGCACCGGTGGCGGGGTACAGAGCCAGCGCTCGCAGGAGCGGCGCGGGCTTGAACTGGTTTACGAGCAGTGGGGGGCGAAGTGCTCCTCGGGGTGGGGCGAGACAGCCCGGTTGGGGGTCTCGGCCCGGTAGCGGGGGGGTGGGAGCCAGCCTTTGCTACTAGTATGGCGAGGCAGGCGGAGGGGTTTGGGGGGGAGGAGGATGCTCCGCCTTGCTACTAAGATGGCAGGTGGGGGGGCATCCTCCCGCAAAGGGGTGTGGGGCTGGGTTATGTTGGATTGTTTTATATTCAGGCCCGTGTTGGGTCGGTTGTTATAGGTTCTAATAAAGCTGCGACCAAAAGTTTGTACCAAATTACAGTTGTTGGCGAATTTGTGGGGGAATATTATGGTGTGATGTCAAGACTTGGGAAGGAGGCGAGGAGGGCCTCCGGGTTACCAGAGTTAATGCTCGAGGCCGCGGGCCGGGTCCCGCGGCCGTCAGTAACCTGGGCCCGGGCCCGGCCTCGGCCTCCAGCACGTGACGGGGGGCCGGGGGGGTGAGAGAGAGGAGGCTGTGCGTGCGGCGTATGAAATCGCTCCGTCGCGTTGTCGGAGCGATTTCATTGGCCGTGTGCGAAGGGGGGGCGGAGCAGTGTCTGTGAGGAGCCGCGTGGCCGTCTCCTTCTTGCCGCGGCTCCTCTGGAAGCGGACGCGTTCCCGCCCGCCCGCCCCTTTTGGGGGTGGTTTTGGGATGTCGCAGCTGGCGGGGGCGGGGTACAGAGCCAGCGCTCGCAGGAGCGGCGCGGGCTTGAACTGGTTTACGAGCAGTGGGGGGCGAAGTGCTCCTCGGGGTGGGGCGAGACAGCCCGGTTGGGGGTCTCGGCCCGGTAGCCGGGGGGTGGGAGCCGGCCTTTGCTACTAGTATGGCGAGGCAGGCGGAGGGGTTTGGGGGGGAGGAGGATGCTCCGCCTTGCTACTAAGATGGCGGGTGGGGGGCATCCTCCGGCAAAGGGGTGTGGGGCTGGGTTATGTTGGATTGTTTTATATTCAGGCCCGTGTTGGGTCGGTTGTTATAGGTTCTAATAAAGCTGCGACCAAAAGTTTGTACCAAATTACAGTTGTTGGCGAATTTGTGGGGGAATATTATGGTGGGATGTCAAGACTTGGGAAGGAGGCGAGGAGGGCCTCCGGGTTACCAGAGTTACTGAATAGATCTGTTCATCTCAAAAACCTTCTTCCAGCAACACAAGCACCGACTATACACGTGGACTTCACCCAGTGGATTGTTCAGAAATCAAATTGACTACATCTGTGGAAGATGATGGAAAAGCTTGATAACATCAACAAAGACAAAACCTGGAGCTGACTGTAGTACAGATCACCAACTACTAGCATGCAAACTCAAGCTAAAGTTGAAAAAGAGCAAGCCATTCATGAATGTAGCAAAATATGACCTTGGGAATATACTACTGGAATTTAAAAACTGCCTGAGAAATTGATTTGCTGCTTTAGATACAAATGACAGAGTTCCAGAAGAGTTATGGGATGACATCAAGAAAGTTGTATTAGAAGAAAGCGATAAGTCTCTACATAAGGTAAAAAAACCCAAAAATGGTCAAAATGTATGACTGAAGAAACTGAAAATTGTCCAGAAACATAGAGAAGCTAAAGCCAGAGGAGAAAGAGAGGCAATCACAGAACTCAACAGAGATTTCCAACATGCAGCAAAACAGGACAAGAAAAAGTACTACAATGACACATGCAAGAAAATAGAATCAGAAGCTATTAGAGGAAGAACAAGATCAGCCTTTCTAAAGCTACGAGAGTTAAAGAAAAAATTCCAGCTTTGAATTGGAATGCTACAAGATACTCAAGGATCCATGTTGAATGATGCTGAGAAGATTAAGAAAAGGTGGAAAGAATATACAGAGTCATTATACCATAAAGATCAAGTGGACCAGCAGCCGTTTCAACCTATACCTTATGATCAGGAACCATTGGTGATGAAAGAAGTCAAAGCAACATTGAAAGCCTTATCAAAGAACAAAGCAACAGGCATTGATGGCATTCACATTGAGTTATTACAGCAATCAGATGAAGCTGTTACCATACAAGGCTCTGCCAGGAAATTTGGAAGACAAATTCATGGCCAACTGTCTGGAAAAGATCTCTGTTTTATACCAATACTAAAGAAAGGTGACCTTACTGACTGTGGAAATTATCGCACAATCTCTCTGATCCCACATGCCAGCAAGATTCTACTCAAGATCATTCAGCAGAGACTACAACCATACCAGAACAACTGATCGTTCTCTTGCACAACCTTTACACCGATCAAGAAGCAGCAGTTTGAGCGGAAGTAGGAGAAACAGAATGGTTTAAAATCAGCAAAGAAAGGGAGAGGAATAAGAGACATTATTGTGGATGTGAGACGGATCCTTGAAAAGACAAGAGAATACCAAAAGGATATCTATATGTGTTTTATTGACTACAGCAAGGCTTTTGACTGTGTAAACCATGAGAAACTCTGTGCCACATTAAGAACCATGGGTATACCAGAACACCTGAGCGTTCTCTTGCACAACTTTTACACTGATCAAGAAGCAACAGTTTGAGTGGAAGTAGGAGAAACAGAATGGTTTAAAATCAGCAAAGGTGTACGACAAGGCTGCATACTTTCCCCCTACCTCTATAATTTATATGCAGAACAAATCATTAGAGAAGCAGGACTGTGTGAAGACAACAGAGGTGTGAAGATTGGTGGTAGACTCATCAACAACCTTTGCTATGCTGATAATACCACATTACTGGCTGAAAGTGAAGATGATTTGAAACATTTGCTTCTCAAGATCAAGGAATATAGTCTTAATGTTAAGACAAAGATCCTGATAACTGGCAAAATGAATAAGTTCATCATTGATAGAGAAGAAATTTAAATAGTTGACAACTTTAACCTACTTGGATTAACTATCAATAAAGAAGCAACAAGCAATCAAGAAATCTGATGACGCATTGCTCTTGGCAGAATGGCTATGAAGGATCTAGATAAGATTCTCAAGAACAGAGATGTGTCTCTCCAAACAAAGATTTGACTTGTCCAAGCCATGGTGTTTTCAATAACATCATATGGATGTGAAAGTTGGACAATGAAAAAGAAAGACAGGAAGAAAACTGATGCCTTTGAGTTATGGTGCTGGGTACAAATACTGTGTATACCGTGGACTGCCTGAAGAACAAACCAGTCAGTACTAGAGGAGATCAATATAAGAACATAAGAACATAAGATATGCCATACTGGGTCAGACCAAGGTCCATCAAGCCCAGTATTCTGTTTCCAACAGTGGCCAATCTAGGTCATATGTACCTAGCAGTTTCCCCAAGAGACACAAGTTCCACAAGTGTCCATCAAACCTAAGCTTTCTTTAGAAGCTCAAATGACAAGACCTTGACTTTCATACTTTGGATACATCATGCAAAGAGAGAGATCATTAGAGAAAGACATCATGCTTGACAAGGTAGAAGATCAACGCAAATGAGGAAGGCCTCTGCCTGCCGTCTGGATTAGGTCTTCTTCCAGTACTTCTGCCTTTTCTTTTGCCTGAGGTCGAGTGACTATTCCTTCCTCCACGGACACCTAGCTTTATGTCCTGGCAGCTTCAGACTACTGGAAGACTCAACCTGAAGGACAAAGAGCTGTTATAGGTGAATGTGCATATTCTTGGTCTCTGGTGTTCTCTGAATGGGCCTGGACATAACAATGCCTAAGTGAATGCTTCTTTTGAGTCAGACACTCTACCCTCTGTGCTGTAATATTTTATTGTCTAGCCATTACTGAAAAAATACATTGGATCCGGTTTTCCCTTCATTTTAGAAGCTCTATTCATGATTTGAAAATCTGAAAATGGACACGCAGATGTAAAAATCACAAAGACATCCCCAGAGCCATTTTAGAAAACCCAAAGAAACACATGTAGGTGTGATCATGTCAAATTTTCATTTCAGGGCAATTTTGTCAATTAGACTTGGCTGTGGCTGCTGTCCAAAAGAAATACATAGCTGAATGGTTACTAGGAGTTTCAGGCAAAAAAAAGCCCTATTGACTCTTTTTTTTTCTCTCACAGTCAGAGGCTGGTCTCAAACCAGTGACTTTTGAGTTAGAAAGCAGGCAATTTATGGAAGAGTTATCGCATCTATATGGGGGAAATTCTAGCCAGTGTGCTCTTAAGATTTTTAAAGATACTTGTTTCAACAATGTAACAACAGTATAATGAAGAGGGAAATGCCCATTCACTCCATTGATACCTTTTACTCCTTTGAAGGTACCCACTAGTATATAAGATACACTGGGGTATGTTTACTAAATGGCGGTAGCGGCTTCCGTGCGATATTGGAGCCACTACCGCCATTTAGTAAACATACCCCACAGTTTTCCAGGCACCCGCACAGCAACATGTCTGTTTGCAAAATAGCAGGCTGGGGCTTGCAAGGAGGAGGGTTCCACAACCACTTTCTGTGATGGGGCAGCTTGCATGTCTATGTCCCCTATTCTGTGAATATAGATATACAACACGTTCAAATTTCTGAAATGCAGAGACTTCCATAACTGTGTGTCCCCGCTTTCACTAGTATGCAGCATTCATATGTATCGTTCAGGGTGGAAGAAGGCTGATTTTACAAGACTCTCACACTTGACCACTTCTTGTTGCCCCTCCCGATGTATATCAGACGTTTTGATTGGATGTCCCATTTTGCAGCCGGGCATCCTTTCTAAATTGTGCAGTCACAGGAACATGTTGTACATTTGAAGATTATAGATGAAGAACAAGCAGGGTTTAGAACAGAGTCTTCTGGTGGATATTAGGGGTAGACGGGTAAAACAATTTTGTTTCTTTTCCTGTGTTGTTTGCAGGTTATTTCATATTAGTAAATGTTTATTTTGTTTCATTTTGCTTTTAGAATTTTTCATTTCAGGGCAATTTTGTTATTAAAGAGCTATCTGTGGTTGCTGCCCAAATTAAAAGCAAAGAGCAAAGCAATACAATAATCATTTGCAGAAAGAAAATCCTCTATTGTACGAAAAGGACATAATAGCCATAAAAGCTTTAATTTATACAATGATTAACATTTGCCTCAAATGTGCTTTAAATGATAGGTGGATGTTTAATATAACACCTAAATGCATACTTCAGAACAAAGGGTGATATATATTCTTAACAGTCATCATGCTTGGATATCCCATATCTTGATTTCTTGTAATCGCCACAATCTGTGTTTATTTTTTATAATTCGAACTAAGGCTGTCCATTTTCAACCAGCATCATGTAAAAGCAATAAGAAGTACTATATGATTGAGTGTGTCTTTTATATTGCTCACCGTAGGTATATAGATCATCATATGGTCGACATACATTTGAAAGATGAGACCTTGTTCGATTATATCACATAATGGATGCAAGTAGAGCTTGAACCTTGTGGAACCTCTTTCAAAAATGAAGCCATCCTGATTGATAAGCTCCACATTTTACAGCTTGCTTTCTGTTAGCTAAATACGATTGAAGCTATCTTAAGACACCATCTTTAATTCCCATTGTTTCTAATCGTTTTAACAAGACCTGATGGATGACTATTGAAAGCCGCCAAGATAGCTAAAAATAGAGCAACCAAGACATTAGTTTCTTCAATTACTATTAACCAATGATCTATCATAGAAATTAATAGAGAGGTGCATTATTTGAAATGACATAGGAAATGTCGATAAAATTTCCTATATTATTTCATGTTGTGTTTAATTCAAAATTTATTTCTTTATTTTATTTAGCTGTATTTAAATGAAAGTAAAAATCCCACAATTGCCTTACTTCCCATCAGTTTGAATTAAATGCACACTATTGGAGAACAGTATGTGCTATCATTCAATAATGCACATGATGAATGAATAGTTCACACTGTTGAGGGAGAGTGTGTACAATTGAACAATAGACCATGCACATGAACAGTGTGTGCATTAACGCAAATATGCATGAATGTCTGCACTATTCACGCATTCACACTTTATTGATCAATAATGCATACTGTCACTATAGCTTACAACCAGCCACCCTATCTAGGCCTGGTACTATGACTCTACTGTACTGTCCAGCTTGTTTTTAGTTCTCCCCCTTGCACATTCCAAGTTAATTTACCTGTTAAACATTTAATGTTTTTGTTGACGGTTTTTAATACCTTTATAATACATGTTCCATGGTTCTAAGTTCTATGTATCTTACTGTTCTATGTAAATTGTTTACCGTTTATGTTATATGTAAACCGCACTGATCTCCAAAAGTGCGGTATATAAGAATAAACAAATAGTGTGCACAATTCATCCACTGTGTGCACTACTGAGTGAAAACATGCAATATTCAGTAATAGTGCCCACTATTGAGCAATACTGTGTGCTATTAACAATATTTCAATATTTCCCACAAAATGAAAATAAAAAAAAAATCCTGCAAACATGGGAAACCAAACAAAATGAACATTTTTGGGCCTGCACACAACTAGAAACTAGCATCTCAGTGCTGCTGCATGGGCGAAATCCAAACTGAAAAGCGTGCAACACATTTCACCTCTCAGCATTTGCGTCAATTGTTGATATACTGTGCATTAAATTAATTTTGCTAAAAATGGAAGACTAGAAATAGGCCATTAATACCAGACAAATTAGAGCCTGATTGAAGCATAATTCCCTTTTATAGCAATCGTGATACTATAGAATGTAATGTATTAAGAAAATCTTTTCATAAAGCTTGCAAAATCAGGACTAGACAGAGACTAGTAGATGTGCAATAGATAGATTCTGGATGGCTGCAAATAATTGCTCAGTTGTAATGTTCGAGAAATCACTGCATATTTCATCTGTCTATTTAATATTAACTGCCAATATATCTCTAAGATGAGGTTTTAAATCAGACTTTTGCATTTTACTAACTAAATAATCAACAAAACCTTGACTTGTTATGTGCCATTCAGAATTTCCTTGTTTCTGAGTGGCAGTTAATAAACACACAGTAGAAAATAGCTCTTTTGATCTATTAAGTGCTTTGGGCTTAGCTATATTTACCAGATATCATTGTAAAGCACCGAGGTTTTCCAAAGAAGTGGCTGCTCAAATAAAGGCAAAAAACACAGTTTTCGCAAAATTCAAAAGCTTGCAAACAGAGGAACACAGAAATGAATACAGGATCAAACTCAAAGAGACAAAAAGAGAAATAAGGATAGGAAAATCAAAAGCAGAGGAAAAGATGGCTAAAGATATGAAGTGTGGCGACAAAACTTTCTTTAGGTATATTCGGGAAAGAAAGAAGATCAGAGGTGGAATCGCAGGACTCAGAAGTGCTGAGAATGGACTCGTGGAAAGGGACATTGAAAAAGCGGAATTGCTAAACAAATACTTCGGCTCTGTTTTTACTAAAGAAAATCCTGGAGAAGGACCAACTGTGACTCCCAAATATAAAGATGGGAATGAAGTAGATACCACACCATTCACAGAAGATGATGTGTTAGAACAACTTGCGAAACTGAAAGTGGAGAAGGCCATGGGACCGGATGGGATACATCCCAGGATACTGAAAGAGCTCAGAGAGGTTAAAGGATGTTTGCAACAGTTCCTTGGAAACAGGAGTAGTTCTTCAGGACTGGAGAATGGCTGATGTCGTACCTCTACACAAAAGTGGTGACAGGGAAGAAGTGTCAAACTACAGGCCTGTGAGCCTTACCTCGGTGGCGGGAAAAGTAATGGAAGCGCTTCTGAAGGAGCGAATAGTGAACTTTCTCAAAACCAACAGGTTGCAAGATCCGAGGCAACATGGCTTTACCGAAGGATGATCTTGCCAAATAAATCTGATTGAGTTCTTTGACTGGGTGACCAGGGAGCTAGATCAGGGGCATGCGATGGATGTCATCTACCTGGATTTCAGCAAAGCTTTGATACTGTTCCTCATAGGAGGCTTATCAATAAACTTAGTAGTTTGGGGATGGGTCCCAAGGTGGTAAACTGGATCAGAAATTGGTTGACTGATAGATGACAGAAGGTGATGGTAAATGGAGCTCACTCGGAGGAAAGGAAGGTGATTAGCGGGGTGCCCCAGGGTTCGGTCCCGGGCCCGGCACTGTTCAATGTATTTGTGAGTGATATTGCTGAAAGACTGGAAAGGTCTGTCTTTTTGCAGATGACACGAAAATTTGCAACAGAGTGGACTCCCCCGAGGGAGTCCTTAACATGAGAAAAGATCTACAAAAGCTGGAAGAATGGTCAAATGCTTGGCAATTAAGATTTAATGCAAAGAAGTGCAGAGTCATGCACTTGGGTAGCAGAAACCCAAGAGAAATGTACACAATAGGGGGCGAGAGGTTGGTGTGCACGGATCAGGAGAAAGACCTTGGTGTGATTATTTCTGTAGATCTCAAGGTGGCAAAACAGTGCGACAAGGCGGTGGCAAAAGGCAGGAGGATGTTGGGCTGCATTCGAAGAGGAATTACCAGCAGAAAGAAAGAGGTTGTAATACTACTGTATAAGTCACTGGTGAGGCCTCACTTGGAATACTGTGTTCGGTTTTGGAGACCGTATCTTGCAAAGGATGTAAAAAGAATGTAGTCTGTTCAGAGGAAGGTGACCAGAATGATTTGAAGCCTGCGTCAGAAGCCTTATGAGAAGAGACTTGAAGACCTAAATATGAACACTTTGGAGGAGAGGAGGGATAGGGGAGATATGATTCAGACCTTTAAATACTTAAGGAGAAATAATGAACAAACCAACCTCTTCCAAAGACGGGGAAGTTGTAAAATGAGAGGGCATAACAAGAAGCTGCAAGGTGGAAAATTGAAAGGCAATATCAGGAAATACTTTTTCACTGAGAGGGTGGTGGATGCTTGGAATGCCCTTCCGATGGAGGTGGTGGGGGCAAATATGGTGACAGAATTCAAAATGGCATGGGACAGACAAGACACAAACTTAAAACTAAGATGCAGACAGCAGTCCAGCAGCAGGATGGGGGCTTTCCAGTCTTTTGCATTGAGTGTCACATGTATGATTTTCTCCCAGTTGGTGAGAGGTCTTACATGTGCACTAGGTGCAAGGAGCTCTTTTCTCTCAGGGAACAAGTCCGTTCTCTAGAGGCTAAAGTAGCAGACTTGAAAAACATAAGACAGACAGAGAGGTACATAGACGAGACATACAGGGATATAGTCCTGAAGTCCCACCTCCAGTCTGGCAGCACCCCTGTTGCCATGGAGGAGAGAGGTCACGTGACAGGAGAGCATCACCCTGGTGTGGCAGGAAGTGATCCTGTAACTAAGACCTGTCCTCCAGGTGATGTAAAACCCTCTCGCACCGAGGAAGTTTCTCCAGGGCCATGTGCCCATGAGGGAAGGGTTAGGACAGCCGTTATAGTTGGTGATTCGATCATTAGGCATGTAGATAGCTGGGTGGCTGGTGGACGTGAGGATCGCCTGGTAACATGCCTGCCTGGTGCGAAGGTAGCGGACCTCACGCACCACCTAGATAAGGTCTTAGATAGTGCTGGGGAGGAGTCTGCTGTCTTGGTACATGTCGGTACCAATGACATAGGAAAATGTGGTAGGGAGGTTCTGGATGCAAAATTTAGGCTTTTAGGTAGGAAGTTGAAATCCAGAACTTCCAGGGTAGCATTCTCTGAAATGCTTCCTGTTCCACGCGCAGGACCCAAAAGACAGGCAGAGCTCCGGAGTCTCAATGCGTGGATGAGACAATGGTGCAGAGATGAGGGTTTTGGATTTGTTAGGAACTGGGGAACATTCTGGGGAAAGGAGGGGCTCTTCTGAAGGGATGGGCTTCACCTTAACCGGGATGGAACCAGGCTGCTGGCATTAACCTTTAAAAAGGAGATAGAGCAGCTTTTAAACTAGATATTAGGGGAAAACCGACAGTCGCCCAAGAGCGGATGGTTCGGAAGAATGTATCCTTGAAGGATACTACCAAAAGCAGAGAGGTTCCACAAAAGAGTAAAGTAGCCCAAATGCCCTCAAGTATGGAGCAGACAGAGCTTAAAGATCCCAATTTACCCATGTCTAACAATAGCCAAATTAACATGAATAAAATACATTCTCTAAAATGCTTGTATGCAAATGCTAGAAGTCTAAAGAATAAGATGGGAGAGTTAGAATATATAGCACTAAATGAAAGGTTAGATATGATTGGAATATCAGAGACATGGTGGAAGGAGGACAACCAGTGGGACACTGTGATACCTGGGTACAAACTATATCGTAATGATAGAACTGATCAAATTGGTGGAGGGGTTGCGCACTATGTTAGAGAGGGCATTGACTCAAAAAGGATTAAAGTTTTGCAGGAAACAAAATCTGCTGTAGAATCTATATGGATTGAAATTCCATATAAAAGGGGGAAGGAGATGGCAGTGGGGGTGTACTATCGAGCACCTGGCCAGAATGACCAAATGGATGATGAAATGCTCAAAGAAATCAAGGAAGCTAACAAAAGTTACAGCGCAGTAATAATAATGGGTGATTTCAATTACCCCGGTATCGACTGGGTCAGTGTCACGTCAGGACATGCTAGGGAGATAAAGTTCCTAGATGAAATAAATGACTGCTTCTTGGAGCAGCTGGTTTATGAACCGACCAGAGGAGAAGCCATATTAGACCTAGTCCTTAGTGGAACACCAGATCTAGTGCAAGAGATAAGAGTGTTGGGACCACTTGGCAATAGTGATCATAGCATGATCGCCTTTGATTTAATTAGTGGAGGAGGGATAGTAAGGAAATCCACAGTACTACCTTTTAACTTTCGAAAGGGAGACTATGATAAAATGAGGAAAACAGTTAAGAAAAAACGAAAAGTAGCAGTTGCAAAGGTTAAAGACGTACATCAAGCTTGGGTGTGGTTGACAAATAATATTTTGGAAGCCCAGACCAGCTGTATTCCACGCCTTAAGAAAAGTGGAAGGAAGTCCAAAAAACTGCCAGCATGGTTTAAAGGTGAGTCAGAGAGGCTGTTGTTGCCAAAAAAGCATCTTTCAGGAAATGGAAAAAAGAGCCAAACGACGAAACCTGGAAACAGCACAAGCACTGGCAAGTCAAATGCAAGGCATTGATAAGGCAGGCAGAGAATTTGAGAAGAAGCTTGCTGCGGAAGCAAAAACGAGAAATAAAGACCTTTTCAAGTACATTCGTAGCAAAAAACCTGTGAGAGAGTCAGTTGGTCCATTAGATGATAAAGGGGTTAAAGGAGCACTAAGAGGCGACAAGGCGATAGCGGAGAGACTGAATGAATTCTTTGCTTCGGTCTTTACTGAGGAAGATGTAGGGATGTTACCCATGACTGAAGTGGTATTTAAAGGGCGGAAGAATTGAAGGAAATATCGATACATCGGGAAGATGTCTTACAACTATTAGATAAACTGAAGAGTAGCAAATCACCTGGGCCGGATGGTATACATCCAAGGGTGTTGAAAGAACTGAAATATGAGATTGCAGAACTGCTATCAGTAATCTGTGAACTATCATTAAAATCATCTCTAATACCTGAAGATTGGAGGATCGCCAATGTAACACCAATTTTTAAAAAGGGTTCCAGGGGTGATCCGGGAAACTACAGACCGGTGAGCTTGAAGTCAGTACCGGGAAAAATGGTAGAAACCATCATAAAGAATAAAATTACTTAGCATGTAGATAGTCACAACCTAATGGGAGACAGCCAACATGGCTTTAGACAAGGAAGATCTTGTCTTACTAATCTGTTATGTTTTTTTGAAGGAGTGAATAAACAGGTGGACAAAGATGAGTCGATTGATATTGTGTATCTGGACTTTCAGAAAGCCTTTGACAAGGTCCCTCATCAGAGACTTTTGGCAAAACTAAAGAGTCATGGGATAGGAGGCAGTGTACTATTGTGGATCTGGAACTGGTTAAAAGATAGAAAGCAGAGGGTAGGGCTAAATGGCCAATTTTCCCAATGAAGAAAGGTGAATAGTAGTGTACCCCAGGGATCTGTGCTGGGTCCGCTGCTTTTTGACATATTCATAAATGACCTGGAAAGTGGAATAACGAGTGAGGTTATCAAATTTTCAGATGACACAAAACTATTTAAAGTTGTTAAAACCCAAGAGGATTGTGAAAATTGCAAGAGGATCTTGATAAATTGGAAGACTGGGCATCAAAATGGCAGATGAAATTTAATGTGGACAAGTGCAAGGTTATGCACCTAGGGAAGAACAACCCAAACTATGGTTACACGATGCAATGTTCCACATTAGGAACCACCACCCAGGAAAAAGATTTAGGCGTCATTGTGGATACCATGTTAAAACCCTCGGCCCAGTGTGCAGCGGCGGCCAAGAGAGCAAATAGAATGCTAGGTATGATAAGGAACGGAATGGAAAATAAAACAAAAGATATTATAATGCCTCTATATCGTTCCATGGTGAGACCGCACCTTGAATATTGTGTGCAATTCTGGTCACCGTATCTTAAAAAGGATATAGCGATTTTAGAAAAGGTACAGAGAAGAGCCACCAAAATGGTAAAGGGGATGGAAGGATACTCCTATGAAGAAAGGCTAAAAAGGTTAGGGCTCTTTAACCTGGAAAAGAGACGGCTGAGGGGAGATATGATAGAAGTCTATAAATTAATGAACGGAGGGGAACGGGTAAACGTAGATCGATTGTTTACCTTATCGGAATATAGAAAGACTAGGGGACATGCAATGAAGCTACAGGGTAAACTATTTAAGACTAATAAAAGAAAATATTTTTTCACTCAACGTGTAATCAAACTCTGGAATTTGTTACCGGAGGATGTGGTAGAGGCTGTTAGTGTAGCTGGGTTTAAAAAAGGTTTGGACAAGTTCCTGGAGGAAAGGCCCATAAACCATTATTAAGAAGTGACCGAAGATATCAATGCTTGACCCAGTACAAGCATTGTGGAACTTGTGTCTCTTGGGGAAATTGCTAGGTACATGTGACCTGGATTGGCCACTGTTGGAAACAGAATGCTGGGCTTGATGGATCTTGGTCTGACCCAGTATGGCATATCTTATGTTCTTATGTTATGATCCATTTATAGCAACAGAATAAAATAAAAATAAACTGAACCATCTAACTTCTCAACAAATAGGGGTGTCCTGCATGGAGCGGTGGGTTCACCCCTAAACAAAGACATGGGGAGGAGTGGCCTGAGGGGCGGCCTGCACAGAGTGGCACCTACTCCTGCCATCTTACTCCGGCCTTCTTACTGGGCAGACTAGATGGACCATACTGGTCTTTATCTGCCGTAATGTACTATATTACTATATGTTATTATGAGGCATGCAACTTTAGCAGTCTCAGAATTACAGTTTCTCCATCTTCTTTCAGATTTCCTCAATTTATATTTCTACTGAATTAGATTTCTATGAAAACATGGGGGGGGGGGGGGTGAGACCCGGGTGATCCTTCTGCAGCAGCGTGCATCCAGTCTGTGGGCACCTTTCACCATGTTTGTGCTGATGTCTTCAGAGCCTTTAAAACCGTGGTCTCTACCGTGGGTGCCTGGAAGCTGAGGAGATCCTTCTGCAGCAGTGTGGAACAAGCCTGCGGATGCTATTTGGCACATTTGTGCTGATGTCATCATGCCCCTTAAAACTGCAGCCTGTACCACAGGATGGGGCCGCAGGTGCATCCCTGCTCCTATGTGCTCTGAAGGGGTATGCCCAAAAAGGCAGGTTACACCCCTTTGGAGCCACTTCAGAACACATAGGAGCAGGAGCAGAGTATTTTCATGGATAGGATGGCTAAAAGTAAGAAGAGGAGTCCTCTGCAAAATCATCAAAGGTGGAAGATCCTCTGGACAAACATTTCCTGAAGAAATCTATGGCAAAGGTATCTTCTTCTCTTTCAACTTCTGTAAGTACTGACTCATCTGCTTGTTCTGCTCAGGGTGGTGTAACCCAACCCCAGCTACCTATTGATGACTCGAATGGGGGAAGTGGAACCGCCTTTAAGGAGAAGTCCCCCCTGCCCTATGGCTGGTATTGTTTGAGGAGGACAGTGCAACTGGGCTAACTGATAACTCTGTTGTTTTTATGCCTAAGGTAGTGCAATTACCTGTGCTGCCTTCTGATGTAGGGGGGCTGACATGGAGGGGGGAGGGAGGGGGACTGATATGGATGGATGGATGGAGGGAGGGGGCTGACATGGACGGAGGGGGGCTGATATGTATGGATGGATGGAGGGAAGGGGGCTGACATGGACAGGGGGGGGCCTGACATGGAGAGAGGAGGGCTGACATGGATGGAGGGAGGGAGGGGGATGACATAGACAGAGGGGGGCTGCGCTGGAGGGAGGGAGGGGGGCTGACATGGTCAGGGGGGCTGATGGATGGAGGGAGGTAGGGAGGGAGGGGAGGGCTGACATGGAGGGAGGGAGGGGGCTGACATTGATGGATGGCGGGAGGGGGGCTGACATGGACAGAGGGGGGCTGACATGGAGGGAGGGAGGGCTGACATGGACAGAGGGGGGACTGACATGGAGGGATGGATGGAGGGAGGGAGGGGGGCTGACATGGAGGGAGGGAGGGAGGGGGCTGACATGGAGGGATGGATGGATGGAGGGAGGGAGGGAGGGGGCTGACATGGACAGAGGGGGCGCTGACATGGAGGGAGGGAGGGGGGCTGACATGGACAAAGGGAAGAGACAGGGGGACATACTGGACAGACGGGGGATAAATGCTGGACAGAGGGGAGAGACATTGTGGGTTAGGATTGTAATGGGCAGATGGGTGGCTAGGACTGGTAATGGGTTGATTAGGGAAGGCTAGGACTGGGAATGGACTATCAAGGGGGGGTTGGGACTGGTAATGTGCTGATAGGGGGTAGGACTGGTAATGGACTGATGGGGGGCTAGCATTGGAAATGAGCTGATCGGGGAGGTTAGGACTGGAAATGGGATGATTAGTTCTGCAACCGCTTCGCAATATCCTCGAAAAATCTGATTTTAGGACTGTTGCACAAGCTCTCATTATTCCCCACCTGGACTACTGCAACGCCGTTCTGCAAGGGCTTCCGAAGAACACCCTAAGCATCTTGCAAATGGCTCAAAATGTCGCTGCAAGAGTCATCATGGAAAAGAAAGTCACAGACCACATAACCCCAGTACTAATGGAGCTACATTGGCTCCCGGTGGCCGCCCGCATCATCTTCAAACTTCTCATAACAACGTTTAAACTCATCCATAACATCGCACCATCCTACCTCGATAACCTAATCGCTATTCAACCACACAACAGAAACAGAAGAACCATGAATCTCAACGCTCTATGTGTTCCGACCAGCATAAGAACTGTCAAAGCAGAAACAAGCAATAGGGCATTCACATATACAGCACCAATCCACTGGAACTAGCTCCCACACGAGTTGAGACTCACAAACAACTTGAGTGAATTTAGACGGAAACTTAAAACCCATTTATTTCAGACCCACTACAACCTGACCTAAGTGCGATACTCTACCTCAACCAGATGACTTTTGCCTGCCACGGCAGCAATTGGCATGCTGGCAGGTAATCATGTATAAATTGTATATTTTGGGCCCCTCCCACGCTATTGCAATCAAATGTATACCCAGATCTGTGTGCCCCAATCAAATGTATATTGTATCCAACTGATTCTCCTATGTTATGTAAATCTGTGTGCCCCAATCAAATGTATATTGTATCCAATTGATTCTCCTGTGTTATGTAAATCATTGCCTAATCGAAATGTAAATCTAAAAAATCTCACTGTATTGTACGATACATTATGATTCTGTAAAGTAAACCGCTGCTGATCGTAGGAAGCAGCGGTATACAAGTGCTTACTAAATAAATGAATAAATAAATAAATAAATAAAATAGAGGAGGCTAGGACTGGTAATGGGCTGATTAGGGGAGCCTAGCACTGGTAATGGGGTTGAGGAGGGACTAGCACTGGAAATGAGCTGATTGGGGAGGCTAGGACTGGTAATGAGCTGATGGAGGGGTAGCATTGAAAATGAGCTGATCGGGGAGGTTAGGACTGGAAATGGGATGATTAGAGGAGGCTAGGACTGGTAATGGGCTGATGGGGGGGGGCTAGGACTGGTAATGGGCTGATTAGGGGAGCCTAGCACTGGTAATGGGGTTGAGGAGGGACTAGCACTGGAAATGAGCTGATTAGGGGAGGCTAGCACTGGTAATGGGGTTGAGGGGGAACTAGCACTGCAAGCGAGCTGATTGGGGAGCTTCGACTGGGAATGGACTGATTGTGGGGAGGGGAGGATAGAGCTGCTGGCCCTGGAAGAAAACCGGGGGCTAAGGCTACAAATGGGCTGATATGAGGGGATGGGAGAATGGAACTGGAAGGGAGTGGATCTGAGAGGGGCCCCGCCTCGCTCTGAAGATGGTCAGGCAGGTGTGGGGCTCTTTGGGAGGAGGGGCCAAGATAGGACTAGACATGGCTGATGCAGGGGCTAGGATAGGACTGGAAATGGCTGATGGGGGGCTAGGACTGGAAATTGACAGATTGGGGGGGCTTGGATTGGAAATGGGCTAAATGGGGGGGGCGGGACTTGAAAAATGGGCTGATGGGCTATGATAGAACTGGAAATAGCTGATGGGAGGGACCGAGGACTGGAAATGGCCTGATGGGGAGGCCAAGACTGGAAATGGATAGATTGGGGGGGGGGGGGTTCTTAGAATGGAAATGGGATAAGGGGGGGCTGAGGACTGCAAATGGACTGATTGGGGGGATTGGACTAGAATTGGAGGGTTTGGACTAAAAATGGTTTGATTGGGGGAGGTGTGGACTGGAAATGGGCTGATGGGGGCCTAGGATAGGACTTGAAATGGGATGATGGGGGGCTAGAGCTGGAAATGGGATGGTGGGGCTAGGATAGGACTGGAAATAGCTGACAGAGAGCTAGGGCTGGACATGGGATGATGGGGGGCTAGGACTGGAAATGGGCTGATGGTGGACCTAGGTCTGGAAATGTATTGATTTGGGGGAGGCTGGATCTGGAAATGGGCTGATGGGAGCTAGGATAGGACTGGAAATGGTGGATGGGAGGCTAGATTTGAAAATAAGGCGATGAGGGGGCTTGAACTGGATATGGGCTGATTCGGGGGAGGTGTGGACTGGAATTGGACTGATGGGGGCCTAGGACTGGAAATGTACTGATTTGGGGGGGCTTGGATTGGAAATGGGCTGATGGTGGGCTAGGATAGGACTGGAAATGGCTGATTGGTGAGGTTAGGACTGGAAATAGGCTGATGGGGGGTCTTGTACTGTAAATGGGCTGATGGGGACCTAGGTCTGGAAATTGATTCATTTGGAGGAGGTAGGATCTGGAAATGGGCTGATGGGGGCTAGGATAGGACTGGAAATGGCTGATAGGGGGCTAGGATTTGAAATCGGCTGATTGGAGGGAAGTGTGGACTGGACATGGGCTGATGGGGGGGGGGGCTGGGACTTGAAATGGATTGATGGAGGGCCTAGAACTGGAAATGGACTGATTTGGGAGGGCTTGGGCTGGAAATGGGCTGATGGGAGCTGGGATAGGACTGGAAAGCTGATGAGATGCTAGGATTGAAAATAGGCAGTTGAGGGGGCTTGAACTGGATATGGGCTGATGGGGGCTAGGATAGGACTGGAAATGGCTGATGGGGGGCTAGGACTGGAAATGGGCTAATTGGAGGGATCTGTGGACTGGATATTGGCTGATGGGGGGGGGGGCTGGGACTTGAAATGGGCTAATGGAGGGCCTAGAACTGGAAATGGACTGATCTGGGAGGGCTTGGGCTGGAAATGGGCTGATGGGAGCTGGGATAGGACTGGAAAGCTGATGAGATGCTAGGATTGAAAATAGGCAGTTGAGGGGGCTTGAACTGGATATGGGCTGATGGGGGCTAGGATAGGACTGGAAATGGCTGATGGGGGGCTAGGACTGGAAATGGGCTAATTGGAGGGATCTGTGGACTGGATATTGGCTGATGGGGGGGGCTGGGACTTGAAATGGGCTAATGGAGGGCCTAGAACTGGAAATGGACTGATTTGGTAGGGCTTGGGCTGGAAATGTGCTGATGGGAGGCTAGGACTGGAAATGGGCTGATGGGAGGCTAGAACTGGAAATTGACTGATTGGGGGAGGGCTTGGAATGGAAATGGGCTGATGGGGGACTAGGATGGAGTGGAGGAGTAGCCTAGTGGTTGGGGCAAGGTACTTCAGGCCGGAAGGTCGGGGGTTCAAATCCCACTAGAGGACAGCAACCTTGGGCCGGAAGGACTGGGGTTTCTAGTCCCACAGGTGCTCCTTGTGGTCTTGGGCAAGCCACTTAACCCTCCATAGCCCATGTTCCCTGTAAAATAGTTATCTCCAAGTTATAATGCCCTGTTCAATGTAATTTCAGTTCGTTCAATGTAAACCGCACTGATGCAGAATAGCGCGGTATATAAGAGAATGTAAATAAATAAATAAATAAAATAAATAAATAGGATACAACTGGAAATGGCTGATGGGGAATAGGAGAATAGGACTAGAAAGGAGTGGATGCTGGGGTGGGACTGGAACTAGAAGGGAGCTGATTTTGGGGGAGGACTAGAAGGGAACTGGGCTGGGGGAGTGAGGATGGAGATGGGAAAAGATATTTTGTGGGGGGGGAATTAAAATCTACAATTGGCTGGGTATTGGGAGAGTAAGTGGGGATTGAGCATGTAAGGGTGAAATTTGAGTGGATGAAAAAGGAATAAAGAAAGAAATGGAGGAAAGAGCAAAAGGGGAAAGAACAGTATGTTAAAGCAGATGTGACAGAGAATGGAAAAAAAGCCTAGAAGAGAGAAGAAAGGACAAATGGACAGCAATTGGAGAGCTAGCAGAAGACACAAAGAAACCAGAAGAAAGTGAATGGAGCAATTGCAAATGAAAAATAAAATGGCCAAACAACAAAAGGTAGAAAAATACTTTTTTATTTTGAATTTATTAACTGGAATATGTCAGTTCTGGGAAATGTGTATCGCTAACTTCTTCGTGTTTTGTTTAGTACAAGAGGAAATTAATTTATAGTTTTATTTTTCCAGTGTTGTTGTACATTCCAAGTTTGGCTTTTGGGATTCCCAGTTTAATTATTGTCTTACTATTTCTAAATTGTGATTCCTTGTTCTTTGTTTGGCAACAGTCTATGTTCTGCATGTTTAACCAAGCTGAGGTATTCAGTTCTTATAGTTTTTGTTTGACAGTGCCACTTGTTCTCTTTCCTCAGTAGAAGATGTATTGGTATTTTCTGAGATGTATTGGTTTAATATTTGCAGTGTTGCCTTTTGTTAGGTATGGTTTGGTGCTTTGCAAGTCCTGGTAGTGCTGTTATGATACGGTGGGTTTGCTATGGGTTCTAAATGGTCAGTGTTTATAGTACTTCCTAATGTGCCTGGCGGTTGGCACTGGAGTATACTAATTTATAAATCTGGTAGCCTTTCTTTATCCAGACACTCATTAAGAGGCATGTTTACTAAAAGTTAGTGCACGTTAACATTATGCAAATATTTATGCAAGTGAGGCCCCTTATGCAAATGAGGCCCACAATAAGTCTCTACACATGGCCCGCACCCCTCTTGGGCCGCCCCTAAATAGTGAAACTTTAAAATTTGCTCAAAGGGATGCTCAAAAGGACACCAGTAACAGTATTCCAAATACTTAGCTGGATGACATCACTTCTGGACTCAGTGCTCACCAGATCAAGTGCAGCGTGCCATACCCTTAGGGGTTCATTCTGGTCCTCATTTAATGGGGCTGGAATCCCATCAGAATGTTCAGCCCTGCTAAAAGCCGGGATCACTATGTCGGTAACAGAGCTCCCCGCACATTGATTTCCGGCGTGTGGAGAACTCTGTTTGTGGGTGGGAGGGGCGGGCTGAGGGAGGAGTGAGGGTGGGCGGTGGGCCGGGATGCGATCCCGGACATACAGGGCCAATCCTGAGGTCAGTCCTGTACGTCCGGGGTAGCCAACATTGATGGGGGACCACAGCAGAGGGCCAGGTCAATAGGGTGAGGCAGTGCAGGAGCTTTCCTGCTCCTGACCTTGCTTTTGGAAGGCCGCATCAGGGTTTGGGCTGAGGGGAAAGAAAGTTGTTGTGGGCAGCCAGGCGATCACGGCTCATTAGTGGAGCCGTGGTGCCATGGCAACATGATGCCATTGCACCACGGCTCCATTAAGGTGCCTGTCTGAGTTAGTGGCTGGACATCTGGGGTGCCTGAATCAGGGCATCCTCCTGGAATGCAGCCACTGAGCTGTGATTCTGCTCTCGCAAGGGTGTCTAACACCCACAGGAGCAGAATAAGGTGCATCTCCAGGCCATCCAGATTTCTAGACGTCCGGACGGCCTGGACGTGCACCTACTGGATTGGTCTCTTAAGAACAATAACAATAAATGCTCCAGACTATGGGGCTGGGGTCCCTGGTGGTTGTAGGTAACCGGGTGCCTCTTCTGGAGAGAGGGGCGCCTTGCTCCGGTTGTGTGAAGGGCTGCAGGCAATGGCAGCCTCTGGCACTATTCCGGGCGTTTTTTTTGCTTGGCATTTTTGGGGCAGGTCCGGGTTATCACGGTTAATGCTCCAGGCCGCAGGACTGGGGTCCCCAGTAGCCACGGGTAACCGAGTGTCTGGCCTGGAGGTAGGCATGGAGGGAGGAGGGATGGGGGTTAGGCAGGATTGCAAAGTTGGCAGTTTAGGGATGGCAATTGTGTGGCAGAATTTATTCTTGAATGATTTGAAGGAGGCCTTGGAATCTACCGTTTGTGGTTCCATCCCTGGTTGCAACTTTAGGGGAGTGGAGGAGTGGCCTAGTAGTTGGGGCAAAGTACTTCAGGCTGGAAGGTCAGGGGTTCAAATCCCACTAGAGGACAGCAACCTTGGGCCGGAAGGACTGGGGTTTCTAGTCCCACAGGTGCTCCTTGTGGTCTTGGGCAAGCCACATAACCCTCCATAGCCCATGTTCCCTGTAAAATAGTTATCTCCAAGTTATAATGGCTTGTTCAATGTAAACCACGCTTATGCAGAATAGCACAGTATATAAGAGAATGTAAATAAAATAAATAAATAAATAAATAATGTGGGAGCAGCACAGGGACAGGCTTCACCAATGCCGGTGGTGGCTGCCCTATGCCAGTGGTGGTTACCCGAGCTATTTGAGTTAGAAGGAGTCTTTAGCTATAGACCATTGTCAGGGATCAGGTGATCTCAGCTTAAACGTTCGGGGGAGGGGGTAGGTAAATCCCTGGGCACAGGGTCTTCACCTGGAGGGTGCTAGCCTTTGCTATAAATGGTCTATTTCTCTGAGTGATATGATTGTCAAAGATTGGAAAATCACTCAACTCATATCTTCATATCTTTTAGGAAAGAGTATATCATAAAATGCACACCGCTGAGATACAAGTCAAGCACATTGCTGAAAAGAGTTAAGAGCAAGAGATATAAGCTAAGCAATTTTTTTGTGCTTTCCTGTATTATATTAATTACAGTGGAACGTAAGCTTAGTGCATTTTATGATATACTCTTTCCTAAAAATTAGCATTAAAACGGGTTGAGAAAGGTCATTGATGTGAATGGACACAAAAGTTGGACGTATTTGAAGTCTAAAAACTGGTGCCACTAAGTCTGAGACCTTCTCACAGCACAATATATATAAAAATTGATTGGCATAGACAAAAAAGAGTTTGACCGCAAGAGTGAGTTGGTTTCATATACATCTAGACCCTGAAGATATGAATTAAGTGATTTTCCAATCTTTGCTAGTAATATGGCAGGTGAGAAACTTTATCCATAAAAGGAAAAGGGGGGTTATCGCTATTGTTGTAATACATGGAGTTTTGATCGAAATGTTAGTTACTTGTTAAGAGAATTAATGGATTAAAGCTGCAACCAGTGTTTTCCATCATTGTGCATGTTTTTGAGTTTGTAAAAGTAGAGTGGGGAATGAGGGGAGGCAACGAGAGGGCCCTGGGTCCGGGTTACCACGGTTATCTGTCCTGGACTATTACATTCTAGGTAAGCGTGCTCTAATGCAATAGTTGCAGAGGTGGTATTTAAATACTTAGCTGACGGTTCTTCCTCTTATGTTTCCCAAATATCTTTTTTCAGATTGTAACAAATATGTTTCATTTTTAATTGATAGTTGTCGTTATGATGATTGTTTTCCAGGGTTTTTTGTGCCAACATTCACTGTTCAAAATTAAAAATGAATTTTGGCAGCGTGATCCCTAAATGCTTTTCTTATCCAAGGACTCTCTGCAGGCACACAATGAATTAAATGTAATGTGAAGTATAAAAGCTGAATTCAAAATATGGGACCCCCACTCTCTAGCTTTTAAGATTCCACGTACCAAGGAAACAAACTTCAACAACAGCCTTTGTCAGGACTTTATGGTTAGCATGAAGAGCTTCAATCTTTAGACTTTCAATTTAAAAATGGCCTTTTAAAGATTTTAAAAGTTCAAGAGGAAGAAAGATCAGGAAAAAAAGCTAAAAGGATCTTTTAAAAAGGCTTTGCCATTATGGCCTTGGAAGAAAGATTTCCAAGAGTTCTGATATTTCTGAAAGGAGGAAGGTTGAATAAATAATGCCCTTTGTCACATTCACCTAGATTCATAGTCTGTGCAAGACAATGACATCACTGACCCTATTCCAAATAAAACTGACTTGCCCAACATTGTTTTGCCAATACTTTGTCCTCATACTGACCCACATTTCAAGCACCAAATCGTTTGTATTAGCTACTACCACTACTCTTAAACATTTATATAGCACTTCCACGTATATTCAGAGTTATAGAGACACATAAAATAGAGACAGTCACTGTTCCTTGGACCTTGCAATCTAATTGGGAACACACATTTTTAGAAATTTATTTTAGTGTATGTGAAATATTTATAAATATTCAACAATCTGTATTGCTAGATTATAGGGACTATTTTAGACGCATTCCCATGCCATTTCAGAAGGGGCTATTTTATACATAGGGATTCCAACTATGTCTAGATGTTCAGAGGATGTAGTTAGGGCAGGAAGAGGGAGAGGTTTGGGCAGGTCTACGGTATAGATATGGACTACCCATTTTACAAAGAGAATCCATGCCTCAAGAAAAAATTGTAGAGATGAGCATTTACAGCTGCCGCAAGGCACATATAAATGCCTGCTTGAAGGGGCAGTTGTCATGGCAAAGGTTTGACTTTCCAGTCTCCCCCACCCTAACATTGATCCTCTCAATCACCCTGACGGCCTTTCCATCCCCCACTTCCTAAAGTTCCTCAAGGCGTCCGATTTCCCTTACTAAGCCCCCTAATGTTCAATCCTCCCGACACATACAATCTCCCCCATCCCTCAAAGCAACTGCCCTGGAATAAATAATCTCCACCCAACCCTCTGGCAATAATGAACTGCCTGAGGCCTCTTGGGTAGACCCCCTTACATGGTCCCTTGTGTCTTATGGGAGCAGGAGCAATCCACAGTTTCTCTTGCTCGTAAAGTCCCAGGTTCCAAAACAGAACTTATGACCTCTAGCAGTAATCTCATGGTACTTCTACTAGGGGTCATGGTGCCATTTCGAATCTGGGGCCATAAGAACAGGAGTGACTGGAGATTGCTCCCGTTCAACACCGGAGATGTTAATTGGGGGTGGGGAGTCTGCCTGGGTGGTGTGTCTATTGGGGATTGGTTGTGCTGGGGAAGGATCAGCTGTCTGGTGGTCAGGAAGAGGTTAGATACCTTGGGGGGGGGGGGGTAGAAGATTAGAATGGCCGCAGGGGTGATTGTGGGGAAATAATGATGGGGGGTGATCGATGGTGGGGAACTAGCACTACGGGATCAGGGCAAATTTGGAGAGCAGGATCAGTGATTTTAAAAAGTTGCTCCATCACAGCTGTTGCACATTTTCCCCCCACATACAGTTTTGCAAAATGCAGTGTGTGCCTTTTTTGAGTCAGTGCTATCTCCTGGGTTTTCTTGGCAGTATGGCCAGAAGTAGATTGCTAGGCCTTTCTTTTGAGGCAGTGGAGGGTTAAGTGACTTGCCGAAGACCACAAGGTATGCTAGCAAGAACTGAACCCTGGTCTCATGGTTACTAAGCTAGTGCTCTAACCATTATGCAACTCCTCCACTCATTAGTCTACACCTTTCGTGCAATTTTACAAAAGCAAATTTTCATGCATAAAGCATTGTTTTACTTGCAGAAATGCTTTTGAAAATTTCCCACCCTATAGTCAATTAATTGTTGAAAATACACAATACAGTATGATGGTCAGCATAAGCCTCAATAACAAATTAGAAATAAGAACAGCATTTCACTAAAACCAGAAAGATTCATAATTTTTATTGTACTCTGGTGGAACTCACTGGGGTACGTGTATAAAGAATCATGCGGTTAGCGCATGTTGGAGTTCAAAAGTTATTGCGAGCCTCCATGTTGACTTTGGGGGGGGAGAGGTGCTTACAGCTTCCTGCCATTAGCTTGATAGTAAGATGACACCAGGCTAACTGACATGCGGGTACACTTTACGCCACCCATGTTGGAGACATTACGTGCACCCATGCTAACTGCTACTTCATGGTTAGCAAGCATCCAAATTCCTGCACTAACCGTGAAAGGCTGACACCGCCCACGTTTTGCCCCTAATCTGCCCAGGCCCCTCCCAATCGTGTGCTGACCAGTATGAGATTTTTAGCATGGGGCCCCCATGAACTGTTAGCGGAGTGCATTTACCACTCATCTAAACCCCGTGCTAACGGTTAGCGCACTTTAGTAAACACGCCCCACTATGATTTATTTTGGGAAGGGAAATAATTTCGTGAAGAGATCTATGCAATTTGTTCTATCTGTTTAATATGCTTTCATAAAGAAGTTTTTTCTAATAAATAAAAAACACATTGTCAAACATAAGCAACAAGCAAAATAAAGATACTTAAGTGGTCAACCTTTAAATTCGGGAATTCATGTACTTTGCAATACATCGTTCTGTAGTTTGTAATTGACAATTTATTCCTCGGCATACAGATCCTTCCACAGCATATCCAATGGATTGTTCTCCAAAGACAGTCAGCTGGGTAAATGTCAGGAGCTCAAAAAGTAAATTATAGTGCAAACATCCTTGATATTTCCATGAAATGAAAGTAGAGCATATTTATTTTTAAAATACAGAGCTTTATTTTAAACAAGTAAGAGCCTTCAATTGTGACCTTTAAGTTATTCCAAACAGTGACGAATTTGGTCATTACAAATAACCTTTTCTCTGCAAAAATCTCACCAAATGAGACTTTCCTCATTGCAATATAAGTGAATTAATTTTCATGTGAACTAAATAAAAGTATTCTATAAAATTCTTCAGAAGAAATTTCCTTCATAAGAAAGATCAGACTGTGGATACCCCTCAGAAATAGCTGTCCACAATGGGGCAATGACCAGGCAGATGGGATGATGGAGGTGGGAGTGGTAAGAATGGTGAGGGTGAGCAGGGGATTTTGCAGGAGAGGTGACGGATTTAAAAGAAACACTTGAACATAGGATAGAAAGAAGTCAAGTAGATAGAACAGGGTGAGGAAAAAGGAAGCCCAACGCAGGAAGGCAGTCTTTGGTAATAGAGCAGTACTAAAAGTATGGGGAAACAGGGGAGATCCTGAAGGATAGTTGCAAAGGGGTCCAAGGAGGCCACAAGGTTTTAGGGAGGAACTGAAGAAGATTGCAAATTCCAATCAGGATACAGAGACGAGTCTAGGGAGGTGTTGCCTGACAATAAGAAGGCATATCGTTATATTCTCTAACTTCATTCAGGATCCACTGGGCATCTTTCAAGCCCTCCATGGCCATTGTTTGGGACATGGAACCTCACGACCTGTTTGCCCTCATCAAGCGATTGACAAAGGAACCTGCATCAGAGCACACATCCGAAATCCACCCTCAAATATTCGCCGACTATCTGCAATCCAAGCTCTGTCAGACCAACAACACCCCAATACCCAGCACCACCCTTGAACCAAGCTATCAATCACCTCTCAACATCTTCTCAACACCACCCAAAAAACGCATCGAGGACACCATTGCTGCCATCAATACAACCACTGCTCAAACTGACCCATGCCCTGCATTCTGGATCAAAGATCTACGGACCAACCTCAGTCCCTTTATAACCAGACTCATGGAACAATAATTCACAACAGGAGCATTTCCACCATCCCTCAAGCGCACATCCATAAGACCTCTACTAAAAAACAATAAACTCGACCCCCATAATCCAGAATCATACAGACCGATATCTAGCATACCATTGCTGGCAAAAATAATGGAAAAGGCAGTACAAATGCAAATACAAGATCACATAGAAACCTCCGCACCACTGGACCCATGCCAACACGGCTTTAGAGAAGCCCATGGAGTTGAAACACTTCTTACCACACTCTTCAACAACATAATAGCAGGCATTGACAACATTCGCCAAGGATTCGTCCTGGTCTTCCTGGACATCGCAGCGGCATTCGACTCCGTGAGCCACGAGCATCTCCTGGTACTCCTCAAGGAGAAGGGAATCACTGACAAAGCGCTTGAATGGTGCAAGTCCTACCTCTCTGATAGATGGCAGCAGGTACGATCCAGCGATACATCATCAGATCCGTTCCACCAAAAGCAAGGTGTCCCGCAAGGATCTTCCCTTTCCGCTCTGATGTTTAATATATACATGCAACCTATCTGCAACCTCATCCGGTCCTTCAGTGTCAACTGTCTGATATACGCAGATGACGTGCTGCTCTACACGCCTTTTTCAACAGAGAACCCTGACCTCTCCCCACTAACAAACTGCATTAATGCAGTATCCAATTGACTGCAAACCCAGAACCTCAGGATACAACACAAGAAAACTAAGGTGCTATTCATTACAAGGAATCGAGACTTCTCCACACTGCCCTTCCTAAAAGTAGAGGGAGCAGACCTCCAGACCAAACCCACCATCAGATACCTTGGCATCACCTTAGACCAATGCTTGGATATGAAGGTGCACATAGGAAACATGGTAAGGGCGGTTTACCATAAGATCCGATCCCTCAGACACCTACGATCCCTGCTGGAGCCAGACGATTTCAGGACAATCTATCAGGCACTGGTCATACCACACTTCGATTATGCAAACTCAGTCTTGCATGGTCTCCCTCAGTCCACCTTGCATCTACTGCAACTGGCAATGAACACCGCAGCAAGAGTCCTACATGGAGCGTCCAGGAGAGACCATGTCTCACCCATCCTAAAACACTTCCATTGGCTCCTGATACAAGGCAGACTCACATACAAAATCTTACTGCTGACCTTCAAGGCTATCAACGGACTCTCATCCTCATCACTAACAGAGTTCATCCAGACTACACCCTCCAACAGAGCCAGACGGTCTGTAGCACTCAATACCCTGGTAGTTCCAAGATCAATTACACAATGCACCCAGTCAACAGTGGGCAGGGCTTTCAAATTCTGTGCGCCTAGATGCTGGAATAGCCTCCCTCACGACATCCGAACAATACCAGACCTACTCCAGTTTAGGAAGGCCTTGAAACACCACCTCTTCCTCCAGTATTACCCTGTAAACAACGCAGCTATGACACCAACCTCACAAACCACGCAAAACACCCATGACTAAGACCAAGGAAGTGAATCCTAACATGTTGTAAATGTAAATAGTTACCCCAGTTATCCAAGTTTTTAACACCTGTTCACTGTAAACACAAAGTACCCCGGGAAATGTGTAATCTTTGTTCATTGTAAACCGCGCTGATGCTGAATAGCGTGGTATAGAAGAGACTGTAAATAAATAAATAAAATAAATAAATAAAATACTAAATGAAAAGCAGAAGAGGGAAGATAGTGATACAATTCAGTTGTGACATAGCAAAGCTGCTGAAGTATTTAGTCTGGATGCACTCTGTGAGGCATAAATTATTATGAGTTGGGGAAGGGCCAAAAGAAGCACTCTTCCTGCACACGCCCTGTGGGATGGCAGTGAGGTGATGCTCAGCTTTTATGACAGAGGACACAATCTTGCCACTTGTTAAGTGGAACATGAGCATGATGGAGTCCTTAGATTTTGAGTGATCAGGACAGGGCTTCAAAGGCAATGCTATCATGATATCATAAAGGAGGTCATTTTGGATGGTAGATCCACATCAAATATTTATGAGCATATCTTGCAGGAATTTTGTGGCATGTTATGAATAAATAGCTGGTGCAACAAGCTGTACTGACTACTGCTGTTGATAAGAGAGTTTTATTAAGTCATTTTTATTGATTCCAGAAATGAAAATAATCAGCTTAATATTAAAAAGCATTTAAGCAGGTGATGGCAGTGCCAACCACATAAAATTGTTTTTAGTATAATTCAAGCCACTTAAATGGAATAATTTGAAAGACCAGAGAAATCTACAGCTTAACCCTAGGATAACCATTTTGGGAACCTGATAGATACTTATGGAGAGGAGTGGCCTAATGGTTGGGGCAAGTTGTCTCAGGCCAGAGGGTTGGGTGTCCAAATCCTGCTGCAGGACAGCAACCTCAGGCCAGAGGGACTGGGGTATCTAGTCCCACAGGTGCTCCTTGGGCAAGCCACTTTATCCTCCATTGTCTCAGGTACAAAATCATAGATTATGAGTACTCTGGGGACAAGGGACATATATACTATACCTGAATGTTCACCTCTTTGACCTGGTGAAAAGCAGTATATAAGCATTGCTAAATAAATAAATGATCTGGATTGAACAATGTTGGAAACAAAATACTGGGCTTGATGGACCTTGGTCTTACCCAGTATGGCATATCTTATGTTTTTGTATTTGAAGCATTTATATACCACCTGTTTGCGGAACAATGCAATTTAGGCAGTTTACAATCGGGTACTGTATATATTCCCTCCTCCCCAAAGGGCTCACAATCTACATTCGTACCTGAGGCAACAGAGGATTAAGTTACTTGCCCAAGGCCACAAGGAGCGCCTGTAGGACTTATGGATGTATAAATCAGTATATAGCTAAAATGATCTGCTCAAAAAGAGGGTGGAGTTTGGGATATTCCAGAGCCAGTGCCACTTAGACATGTATAAGTCAGTTTTATAAGGCACTTATCCAAATAGCAGACCCTGGTAAGTGCCGGCCAGAGTGATGTTCAGTGGCACTATGGGGTCTGTTTACTAAATCGCGTTAGTGCAGTTCGCGGTAGGAGCCGCGGTAGTGAAAAAAACCCCAAATAAGGACATGGGCGGTACATCGTTACCACTACCGCGCGTTAGCAAAATTAACGAGCGTTACCGGGCGCCGTGCCACGTTACTGCGCGTTAATCATAAGAAGACGTACAGACACAAAGCACTGAAACAGAGCTGTAGCACAATGGTTACGGTACTGACCGCTGTTACAGGCAGCATGGGTTCGAGCCCCCAGTGTGCCTAACACAGAAGGCTGTCTCAGGCATCACCCTGTACATTACAGAAGGAAAGAGGAGGCATGCTTTTCGTTACGCTGAGTATTGGTGTCAGAAAAACACCCTCGGAATGTGCCTAGCCACGTACGTTGGTACGCGCGTACATTCGTGCGTGGGTACGTGTTTGTTTACGTGCGTGGGTACGTGTGTTTTTACCAGTGTGGGCATCTTATATTACAGACTTTGTAGGGTGTCCTGCACCTATGCATTATGCTAACAGATGTACGTGTGATGGCCTATGGTTTATCAGAGCCTGTGAGCAGGTGCTGGTGTTTCACAGGGTTGGATTGGGCCAGTCACACCCATGATGCACTGCACATGCAAAGCAGCTGTCCACAGATACACACCATGGGGAATGCACCCCCACAGCACCTCGGCCTGGTAGGGGGTACCGACTGTGTGTTGTACTGGCACAGAGCAGCTACACACCGTCACATTGTGCGGGTACTGTGCTCACCCTGAGGGTGCAGTGAGGCGCCCAGCACTAGGTCCACAGCACCGGCCATGGCGCAGGTCCAAAGCAGTGTTACTGTGTGAGATAGGTAGTTTCTGCAGGAACACCTTGGACATCTCTGTCTGTTTCAGTCAGGTACAGCCCCATTGCACCTCCACCACACCCCTCCCCCAGGGCTGAGGGAGGCAAACAGGGTCTCCTATCAAAAGATCCACAGTCTACCGTGCTGCAACGGTGGCAGTAGAGGGGAACATGAACCCTAGTCCTGCTGGGGAACAGACACCCCACAGGGCAGTCAATGCAGCTCTGTACACAGCCATAACACAATAGCAGACAGACATTAGGCCTGGATATGGTATGCTGCACCCCACCACTATCTGATATTCCCCTGGTGCAAGCCATCAGCCACTGCACCCTGCAAGCCACTCCATCACAACACCTACCAGCTGCAAACAGTCTGCTAGTGCCCAGTGGAGATGCCTGCACCCAGAACTGGGATGTCAGCATACACAGCAAACAGATACATCAGTGACTGGGCCCCAGACGGAAACCCATATGTATCACATGAGAGAAATACTAGATAGCACTATGGGAGTGCCTAGACATGCTGTGGTCACTGCACAGTCAGGGTGAGAGTGATCTCTCCGCAGGATATACTGAGGTCACCCTGTCTGTGTAGTTGGTGGCCGGGCACTACAATGTGCCTGTCACTGCCCTATGCCCTGTGCAGATGCACCCTGGCCAGGCCACCCTGTCCGGCCTATACCCATGGTACCTTGCTCCTCATTATGCACATTGGCAGCCCAATACTGGCAACAGTGCTGGCAGTGTGGGCTGTTGAAGGTGTTTGCAGCCACCACACACTGGATAGACAGACAGCCACCCCCACACCTATGCCAGCATTGTGCTACTATGGAGGTGGTCAGCAGCCATACCCACCACACCAGTCCTGGGCATAGTACAGGCATGGATATGGTACACAAGACTGTTGGGGGGTCACTCCCCAGGGTGGTGAACACTGTCAGAGACCAGACCTGCAGCACACACCGCAGACATCAGAATGATTGTTATGGTGGAGCTCAATGAGCAAAATGTGCTTAACGTAGGAATTGATATCTGCCAGTTATCAGAGGAAACGTTTGATAGCTGTGTACCATATACCCAGGTGTAGGGTGGCATTGCTAAGGTATGCAACTGCTAGTATTGGGAGATACAGGCAGGCCCCAATGTCTTGCCTCTCCAGCTGGCATTGGCCAATGGGGCCTGTGGGTGGGTGTGTGGCCCTGTTGGCTGCTGCTTTACGGCAGAGTTCCCCAACTCCAGTCCTGGTGTTCCACACACTGTTCGGGTTTTCATGCTGTCTCTCATAAATATGCATGAGCTACATCTGCATACCATGGGGGTGGTGCATAGCTATGCAGCACAGGCATCTTTATTAGAGGCAGCATGACACCGGAATGTTGTGGGGCCCTCCAGGACTGCATTTGCGGGACTCTGCTATAGGTAATGTGCCTGTTTCTGGTGTCTGTGTTTGGTGTGGTAAAATATAGGCCATGCGTATGTTCTCTGCACTACAGGAGTGTCTTTACTATCACTGTTTAGTGGTGGGTAAAACTATGGGGACTGGGTTGGCAGGAGCCCCAACTGGGATTTGAACCTGTGACCCTCTGGTCTTACAGGCACTGGCTGTGTCTGTTGCACCACACTGTGGCCACAGAGACAGTGCAGTCCCTGGAGTTAGTTAAACCGGCCTGACGAGTCAGAAACCCTGCTCTGCAACAGGTTTACTGTGGCCTCATTTACCTTGTATGCAGACAAAGGTGCACATAAACCGCAGAAATGACCTCACAAAAGGGGCACACACCCATAACCAAGCTGGGCAACAATGATATCATTGGGAAACATTACACCACACACCCAGGACAGCTCCTTTACAATGTAATGCTCTTTGCAAGGGTCTGCGGAGCGTAGACCCTTCCACACATCATTTCCTTTTATTTTGGTGCTTTCCAGGGAGTGTTGTTCCTTGTTGCCCATTGCTATCACTGTTGCCCAGCTGAATTCTGCTTTTTAAAATGTTTCTTGTGGTCATTTTTAACGTTTTATGTGATATTTTGTTCTGTTGCACATGTATCACACTGCTCACGTTTTGTGGGTTTCCCCGGTTTTCTGTACATTGCTGACGTAAATGGTTTCTCTTCCCTTTAATGCCTTTAACGACAGGTTTTCATTTGCGTTGGAAGTGAGCTCTGACACTCCGCGCGTTAGTATGAGGGGAGCCTCTCTCCGCCCACTCTCCGCCCATTGACCCCTTCTCTCCGCCCACTCTCCACCTTCTGCGCTGTTTTAACGCGCCGCGGAGCTTTACGATCGTTAACTACGGTTAACGCGCGTAGTATGACGTTAACGGTCATTAGCGCGTCGGTACGCGCGTTATACGGCACTTACGGTCGTTAACGTCATACTACGCGCGTTATTCACGTTTAGTAAACATAGCCCTATGTTATGTTTGTATTTATTCGATGCTTGCTATACCTCCCTTCTTTTGCATGTTGGAGCAGTTCACAATATGCTAAAATAAGATTAGACAGTAAGAAGAAAAGATAATCAGAAATGAGAATAAGAATATCAAGACAAGTTACAATTTTATCTGGGAATAGAGTCCTAGAAACACAGGACAGAAAAAAAATTCCGTAGTTTGAGATGCAGTCTACCTCTCTCACAGCCCACAACACCCAAACCAATGCTATGGATCAGGATACACTAGTTCAGAATTAAAGGTTTTTAAACATTTTTCTCTCACTTGGTTTGCAGCTTGTCGTGCTGTGAGGGCTTGCGTGCATCAATGATGCTGAGAGCTAAACTATCGGTAGTTTAACTACTGGCAGGGTCTCCCAAGATGGACAGGTCTCAGCTGAGGTGCCAGAGCAAGACAAAACACCCATCTGGGCAGCAGCAGAATGGGATAGTGTTGACGGCGGAGGATCACATTTTTGTGACAACGGCAACAACACCAAACTTAAACTGCGCGGAAGAAAGGCCCGGTAATCTGCTTCTGTATCTTGCCATGAAAACCCAATGGATAGTTACAACAAAACAAATTGTGCTATGGTGCTGGAAGATGAGACCCCCAGGTTGGAAGGCACTCAACTAGCTACTGGGGAAGAACTGAAGACTTTTCAGAGTAAAGCTAGCATTTATGATGTGGTTGGATCAAAGTCCTTGGGAAGTCTGACTGCTGATGTAGCTGTGCATGAAATGAGAGTCAGAAGCTGTAAAGATGTCTTACACATTGGAACATGGAACGTACGAAGCATGAACCAAGGGAAGTTGGAGGTGGTCAAGAATGAAATGGAACGTGTACAACTTGATCTGTTGGGTGTAAGCGAACTGAAATGGACTGGCATCGGGCACTTTGCATCAGATGATCACATGGTCTACTATGCTGGAAATGAAAGACGAAGAAGAAATGGTGTTGCATTTATAATAAAGAAGAAACTTGCAAGAACTGTAATGAAATACAATGCAGTCAGCGAACGCTTAGGGGTATGTTTACTAAACTGCGGTAATCGTGAATAACGCGCGTTATATAACGTTAACGATCGAAAGCGCAGCATAACGCGCGTTATGCTGTGCTTACGATCGTTAACGTTACATAATGCGCGTTATGATGCGCTAACGATCGTAATGCCCCGCGGCGCGGTAAAACACCGCAGAAGGTGGAGAGAGGGCGGAAAGAAGGGGTCAATGGGCGGAGAGTGGGCGGGGAGAGGCTCCCTTCACACTAACGCGCTGATCTGAAGAGCTCAATTGCAACGCGAATGAAAACCTGCCGTTAAATGCACATTACAGGGAAGAGAAACCATTTCAGTGTCAGCAATGTACAGCCCAGGCAGGGAAACCTAAAAAAAGTGATAAGTGTGATACATGTGCACAGAACAAAAGGGCACATAAACACTGAAAATGACCCCAACAAACTGGAAAAAAAACATAACCAAGCTGGCCAATAGTGGTATCAATGAGAAACATCAACCTCTCCCCCCCCCCGAGTAAGCTCCATAGGACAGATATAAATCATGGAAGGGTCTATAATCCGTCCCCATACAAGGTGAATGAGCCCACAGTGAAATAGCGCTGCTCAGGGTTTTCCCCACCATCGGACAGGGTTCCTATGGCATGCACATGTCCCGCAACATCAGGGTGAGCATGACGGAACGGCAACTGGACAGATGCCGGAGAAGGGGATACAGAGGGCCGCAGGCGATGCCTAGGTGGCCCATACGAATGCTGAAGCAGCAGAGCAGCCAGACAGAAACTGCTGAAGGCCCAACATGGGCATGACTGTGTTTCCCACAGTGTCACAGGGGATACTACCCAGCAGCTACCCCCAAGGGCATGGAACATTGGCAGGCGGTGCTGGGGGGAAGCGTGGACACCTATGCAGGCACCCCTACCCCAGAACCCGCACCATAGGCAGCCGCCTACCTTCACACTGGATGGCCTGAGACTGCACACCACCAGCACCACCAGCAGAAGGGCATGTCAGCATGGTGGCTGAGGGATACTGGTGGTGGAGGGGGCAGTGGCAGCTGCCCAGAGCAGACCGTGGCCTAGCCCTGTGTAGGTGGGTGCCGTGCACTGCAACAGACAGGCTCTGTCTGACAAACAGTCATGGTATCTCCAGGGAATGCACTATCTCTGTAGCAACACGGTGGTGCAGTGAACACAGCCAGTGTGTTCAGGAGCAGAGAGTCACAGGTTCAAGTCCCAGCTGTGGTTCCTGCCAACCCACTCCCTGTATTTTACCCACTGCTAATACAGACAGAACCCGCACCCACAGGCCCCATTATCCAAAGCCTCCTGGGGAGGCAGGACTTTGAGCTCTGTGTGCATCTCCCAATACTAGCACTTGTATACCTTAGTAATGCCACCCTAAACCTGGGAATATGGTACACATCTATCAAAAGGTTGCTATGAGTACTGGCATATAGCAATTCCTAGGTTACGTACACTTTTCTGAGTGATCTGCATCATAGCAACCTTTCTGATGTCTGTGGAGTGTGCTACAGGTCTTGTATCTGACAGTGTTTACCAACCTGGGGAATGACTCCTACAGTATTGCGTACCATAGCCATGCCTGCACTGTGCCCAGGACTTGTGTGGTGGCCTGGGCTGCCCAACACCTCTATAGTTGCACAATGCTGGCATAGGTGTGGGGAGTGTGTGTCTGTCTATCCAGTGTGTGGTGGCTGCCAACACCCTCCACAGCCCACACTGCTAGCAAGGTACCATGGGAATAGCCTGGATAAGTTGGCCTGGCCTGGATGCATCTGCACACGGCATAGGGCAATGGCTCGGACATTGTAGTGCCTGGCCACCACCTGCACGGACAGGGTGGCCATAACATGTCCTGCTGGGAGGTCACTCTCACCCTGACTGAGCAGTGACCATGGCATGGCTAGGTTCTCCCATAGTGCTATATAGCATTTCTCTCATGCGATATTTATGGGTTTTCTTTTGGGGCCCAATCACTGACTTATCTGCTTGGTGTGTATGCTGACATCCCCGTTCTTGGTACATGCATCTCCTCCAGGACCATGCACTATGGACTAGCTGGCAGACTGTCTGCAGCTAGTATGTGTCTTGCTGGAACACCTTGCAAGGTGCAGCGGCTGGAGGCTTGCTGCTGAAGAATGTCAGATAATGGTGGGGGGCAGCTGAGCATTTCCAGGCCTGCCGCCTGTCTGCTATTGCGTTATGGATGTGTACCGCTCTGTCTGTTCCCCAGCAGGACTGGGGTGGCTGGTCCCACCTACTGCTGCCATTGCAGGAAGGTAGACTGTGGATCTATTGATGGGTGATCCTGTTTCCCACCCTGAGCCCCAGAGGGTGGGTTGTGTGGTGGTACATAATCTGCCTATGGGTCCATACACCACCCCCTCTTCACCGACAGCAGGTAACAATGACACCAACACAGGATATGCACTATTCTGGGTGCAGCATCGCCCATAGGGACTAGACATGACCGAGACATACAGCAGGACACAGATGTATCCTAGGTGTGTCTAACTGAACTACCTATCACACACTGATGGGGACCTGCAGCATGGTGTATTTCAGCCATGAAAGGTGCTGTGGACCTGGTGCTGGGCACCCCACCTCAACCTCATGGTAGGCACTGTACCCGCACAGTGTGACTATCTGTGGCTACTCTGTGGCAGTGCCACACATGGTCTGTTCCCCCTACAAGGCCGAGGTGCTGTGGTGGTGCATACCCGTTCTTGTGCCCATCTGTCGACTGCTGATTTGCATGTGCAGTGCATCATGGGTACGGGTGGGTCACCCCTATCCTGGTAACCACAGCAGACAGTTTGTGTGGTGACGTGCAGTCCTGCAGCCAGCCAGGGCTTTGTTCACATCCTTATAATGTGTCCTATAGGGGACACTATAGGGTGGCTTGGCGGACAGTACACTTTATAATGTGCCCTATGGAGTGCCTTATGCGGCACCTTAGGTTATGCCACCGTGAGGGTGTGTTTGCTGGCAGCACTAATAAAAATACAAGTCACATGCCTCAACAATCGCTACTTAAATGTAAAGGGTGCTGCCTCAGCCAGTTTTATACATTAGGCCCACTGGGGAATTGAACCATGACCCCTGTACCATCAGTCAGTGTTGTAACCATTGTGCTACAGCTCTGTTGTTGTGCTTGTATGCCTGCATGCCTTCTTAAGATTAACGCGCAGTAACGTGCCCTGTAGCGCTCGTTCATTTATGGCGCCTTGTAACGCGCGTTCTCGGCGTGTTCTCAGAAACGATGTACCGCCCATGTCCTTATTTGGGGTTTCTGTCTCTACCACGGCTCCTAACGCGAATCGCACTAACGCAGTTTAGTAAACATACCCCTTAATCTCTATTCGTCTATAAGGATTGCCTATCAACACAACTATAATTCAAGTATATGCCCCTTAAACAGCTTCAGAAGAGAATGAAATTGAAGAGTTCTATGAACAAGTACAAGCTGAAATTGACAGAACATGCAAACAGGATATCCTGATAGTCATGGGTGACTGGAACGCAAAAGTTGGCAACAAAGAAGAAGGCAAAGTAGTTGGAAAATATGGACTTGGCAACAGAAATGAAGCTGGAGAAAGATTGATAGAATTCTGCAAGACCAATGATCTATTCATCTCAAACACCTTCTTCCAGCAACACAAACGGCGACTGTACACATGGACTTCACCCAATGGATTGTATAAAACTCAAATTGACTACATCTGTTGAAGTCAACGATGGAAAAGCTCTGTAACATCAACAAAGACAAAACCTGACTGTGGTACAGATCATCAACTACTAGTATGCAAACTCAAGCTAAAGTTGAAAAAGAGCAAACCACTTATGAATGCAGCAAAATATGACCTTGAGAATATACCACTAGAATTTAAAGACTGCCTGCAAAATTGATTTGCTGCTTTAGATACAATTGACAGAGCTCCGGAAGAATTATGGAATGACATCACGAAGGTTGTGTTGGAAGAAAGCGAGAAGTCTCTACAAAAGGTGAAAAAGCAAAAACGGCCAAAATGGATGACGGAAGAAACTCTGAAAATTGCCCAGAAACACAGAGAAGCTAAAGCCAGAGGAGAAAGAAAGACAATCGCAGAACTCAACAGAGATTTCCAACGTGCAGCAAGACAGGACAAGGAAAAGTACTACAATGGCACTTGCAAGGAAATAGAAGCAGAAACTATTAGAGGAAGAACAAGATCGGCTTTCCTAAAGATCCAGCCTCAAATTGGAATGTTACAAGATGCTCAAGGTTCTATGTTGAATGATGCTGAGAAGATCAAGAAAAGGTGAAAGGAATATACAGAGTTTTTATATGATAAAGATCAGGTGGACCAAAAGCCGTTTCAACCTATACCTTATGATCGGGAACCACTGGTGATGAAAGAAGAAGTTGAAGCAGCATTGAAAGCCCTATCAAAGAACAAAGCACCAGGCATTGATAGCATTTCCATAGAAGTATTGCAGCAATCTGATGCAGCTGTTACCATACTTACAAGGCTCTGCCAAGAAATATGGAAGACAACATCATGGCCAACTGACTGGAAAAGATCTGTGTTTATACCAATACTAAAGAAAGGTGATCCAACTGACTGTGGAAATTATCGCACAATCGCTCTGATCCCACATGCCAGCAAGATTCTACTGAAGATTTTTCAAAAGAGACTACAACCATACCTGGAACAAGAACTACCTGACGTGCAAGCAGGGTTCAGGAAAGGGCGAGGAACGAGAAACATCATTGCGGATGTGAGATGGATCCTTGAAAAGACTAAAGAATACCAAAAGGATATCTATTTGTGCTTTATCGACTATAGCAAGGCTTTTGACTGTGTAAACCATGAGAAACTCTGGGCTACATTAAGGGGTATGTTTACTAAACCGTCTTAACGTGCGCTCTCCCATGTTATCGCACGATAAGGCGCCTTATCGCGCGATAATGGCGCTTACCGGGCGGTAAGGCGCAAACGAGCGCTGAAGGCGGAGAAAGGCTCCAGGAGGGCGGAGGAAGGCTCCCCAGGGGCGGAGAGATAGGGTCAATGGGCGGAGAGTGGGAGGGGAGAGGCTCCCTGCACACTTACGCTGTGAAATCCGAGGCTGAAAACTAACGCCAGTGAAACCCTGGCGTTAGAGCTGATTTAAAGGGAAAAGAAACCAGGGAAACCTACAAAAAAGTGATAAGTGTGATACATGTGCACAGAACAAAAGGGCAAAGAAACAGTGAAAATGACCAAAAGAAAATGTAAAAAAACCATAACCAAGCTGGGCAATAGTGATATCAAAGGGAAACATCAAAAAACACCCCCAAGAAAGCTACAAAAAAAAATATATGAATTTTGGAAGGGTCTATGCTCCGTCCCCATACAAGGTGAATGAGCCCACAGTGAAATTGCGCCGATCAGGGTTTTCCTCTCCATTGGACAGGTTTCCTATGTTGTGCACATGTTCCACAACAGCAGGGCGGGCATGTCGGAATGGGCAACTGAACAGATGCTGGAAAAGGGGACACAGAGGGCTGCAGGCGGACAGTGCGGACTAGGGTAATGCCTAGCTGTCCCATAGGAATGCTGAAACAGTAGAGCAGCCAGACAGCAACTGCTGAGGGTCCAACATGGGCAAGATTGTGCTTCCCATGGTGTCACAGGGAATAGTATCCAGCAGGTACCCCCAATGGCACAGAACATTGGCAGGCGGTTCTGGGGGAAAGCGTGGACAGCTATGCAGGCACCCCTACCCCAGAACCCGCACCATAGGCAGCCGCCTACACGCACACTGGATGGCCTGAGACTGCGCAGCACCAGCACCACCAGCAGAAGGGCATGTCAGCATGGTGGCAGAGGGGTACTGGTGGTGGAGGGGGCTGTGGCAGCTGCCCAGAGCAGACCATGGCCTAGCCCTGTTTAGGTGGGTGCCGTGCACTGCAACAGACAGGCTCTGTCTGACAAACAGTCATGGTATCTCCAGGGAATACACTATCTCTGTGGCAACACGGTGGTGCAGTGAACACAGCCAGTGTGTTCAGGAGCAGAAAGTCACAGATTCAAGTCCCAGCTGTGGTTCCTGCCAACCCACTCCCTATATTTTACCCACTGCTAATACAGACAGAACCTTTATTGCAGATAACAGAAACATGCCCAATAAACCTACATTTTACCCTACAGAGCACAGACACCATAAACATGCACATTACCTAGAGCAGAGTCTCCCAAATGCAGTCCTGGAGGGCCAAACACCATTCAGGTTCCATGCTGCCTCTAATAAACACGACTGTGCTGCATGTCTATGCACCGCCCCCATAGTATGCAGATGTATCTCATGCATATTCATTAGGGACAGCATGAAAACCCGAACAGTGTTTGGCCCACCAGGACTGGAGTTTGGAACCTCTGCCCTAGAGCAGTGGCCAACAGGGGCAGACACACCCTCAACCACAGGCTCCATTATCCCAAGCCTCCTGGAGAGGCAGGATGTTGGGCCCTGCGTGCATCTCCCAATACTAGCACTTGCATACCTTAGCAATGCCACCCTAAACCTGGGAATATTGTACACACCTATCAAACGGTTGCTATGATTACTGGCAGATAGCAATTCCTAAGTTAAGCACAATTTGCTGATTGAGCTGCATCATAGCAACCTTTCTGCTGTCTGTGGAGTGTGCTTCAGGTCTGATGTCTGACAGTGTTTACCACCCTGGAGAGTGACCCCCAACAGTATTGCGTACCATAGCCATGCCTGCACTGTGCCCAGGACTGGTGCGGTGGCCAGGGCTGCCAAGAGCCTCTATTTTTGCACAATGCTGGCATAGGTGTGGGAGCGTGTGTTTGTCTATCCAGTGCGTGGTGTCTGCCAACACCTTCCTCAGCCCACACTGTTGCCAGTGTAAGCCTGCCAATGTGCATAATGAGGAGCAAGGTACCATGGGTATAGCCCGGACAGGGTGGCCTGGCCAGGATGCATCTGCACAGGGCATAGGGCAATGGCTCGGACATTGTAGTGCCTGACAACCACCTGCATGGACAGGGTGGCCACAGCATGTCCTGCTGGGAGGTCACTCTCACCCTGAGTGAGCAGTGACCATGGCATGGCTAGGTTCCCCCATAGTGCTTATATAGTGTTTCTCTCATGTGATGTTTATGGTTTCCTTTTGGTGCCCAATCACTGACTTATCTGCTTGGTGTGTATGCTGACATCTTAGTTCTGGGTACATGCATCTCCTCCAGAAACATGCACTATGGATTAGCTAGCAGACTGTCTGCAGCTAGTATGTGTCTGGATGGAACATCTTGCAGGGTGCAGCAGCTGGAGGCTTACTGCTGGAGAATGTCAGATAGTGGTGGGGGCAGCTGAGCATTTCCAGGCCTTCTGTCTGCCTTGCCTTATGGATGTGTACAGATCTGCATTGCCTGATCTGTAGGGTGTCTGTTCCCCAGCAGGACTGGGGTTGATGGTCCTCTCTACTGCCACCATTGTGGGGAGGTAGAGTGTGGCTCTGTTGGTGGGAGATCCTGTTTCCCACCCTGAGCCACAGAGAGTGGGTTGGGTGGTGGTACATAATCCACCTATGGGTCCAAATACCCCCCCTTCACCTACATCATGTGACCATGGTACCAACACAGGATACGCACTATTTTGGGTGCATCATAGCCCATAAGGGCTAAACATGCCTGAGAAACACAGATGTGTCTGCAGGAACTACCTATCACACACACTAGCACTGATGGGGACCTGCAGTATAGTCTATTTCAGCCATAAAAATTGCCGTGTACCTGGTGCTGGGTGTCCTACCTCACCCTCAGGATGTGCACAGTACCCGCACAATGCGACGGTCTGTAGCTACTCTGTGCCAGTAACATACACGGTCAGTACCCCCTACCAGGCTGAGGTGCTGTGGGGGTGCACACGGTCAGTTCCCCCTACCAGGCCAAGGTGCTGTGGGAGTGCATACCCCATCTTGTGATCATCTGTAGACTGCTGATTTGCATGTGCAGTGCATCATGGGTACGGGTGGGTTAACCCTATCCTGGCAACCACAGCAGACTGTTTGTGTGGTGACATGCAGTCCTTCTGTAGCCAGCCAGGGGCTTGTTAGTTGCTGTAGCCCACTGGTTGCTTCACTGCCTGTGGAGCCAGAAGTCATGGGTTCAAACCCACAGTGGGGTTATTTGATAGGGCTATCTAGAGCATTGTCAATTTTTAATGTACATTAGTGCTGCCAGCAAAAACACCCTCAGAGTACTATAAAGCGCCTTCTGAGGCACCTTATGGTTACAGTCCATATAAGGTGTCTTATAAGTTGTCCTATGGAGCGCCTTATAGGGTGCCCTATAGGGGACATTATAGGGTGCCATGGCAGACAGTGCACTTTATAATGTGCCCTATGGAGTTCCTTATAGGGTGCCTTATGTGGCACCTTAGGTTATGGCACGTGAGGGTGTTTTTGCTGGTAGCAATAATTAAAATACAAATAAAATGCCTCAAGAAACAATCCTTACATGTCAAAACTGATGCCTCAGCCAGCCTTATGCATTAGGCACACTGGGGGATCAAACTCATGACCCCTGTATCATCAGTCAGTGTATTAACCATTGTACTACACCTCTGTTTCTGTGCTTGTATGTCTGGGCGCCTACTTAAGATTACCGCACGTTAACACGCTTAGCAGCACTTAGCGATGCTTAGCCCGTTAATGTGCGCAGCAGCACGCGTTATCGCGCGATACTCCCGTTTTGCTACTTTAAGACTGAAACGCCCACTCCTTTTATTGGAGCCTGCACACTATCGCCGGGCGTACATTAAGACGGTTTAGTAAACATACCCCTAAGAAGCATAGGTATACCAGAACACCTGATCGTTCTCTTGCGCAATCTGTACATTGATCAAGAAGCAACAGTTCGAACGGAACAAGGAGAAACAGAATGGTTTAAAATAAGCAAAGGTGTAAGACAAGGCTGCATACTTTCCCCCTACCTGTTTAATTTATATGCAGAACAAATCATCAGAGAAGCAGGATTGTGTGAAGACAACAGAGGTGTGAAGATTGGTGGAAGACTCATCAACAACCTTCGCTATGCTGATGATACTACATTACTGGCTGAAAGTGAAGATGATCTGAAACATTTGCTTCTCACAATCAAAGAACATAGTCTCAAAATGAGCCTCCACCTTAATGTAAAGAAGACAAAGATCATGACAACTGGCATAATCAACAGGTTCATCGTTGAAGGAGAAGAAATTGAAATTGTGAACAACTTTAACCTACTTGGATCAACTATCAAATAAGAAGCAACAAGCAGTCAAGAAATCAGACGACGCATTGCTTTTGGCAGAATGGTTATGAAAGACCTAGATAAGATTCTCAAGAGCAGAGATGTCTCTCTCCATACAAAGATTCGACTTGTTCAAGCCATGGTATTTTCAATAACATCATATGGATGTGAAAGCTGGACAGTGAAAAAGACAGACAGGAAGAAAATTGATGCCTTTGAATTATGGTGCTGGCTGCAAATACTGTGTATACCATGGACTGCCTGAAGAACGAACCAGTCGGTACTAGAGGAGAGCAAACCTAAGCTTTCTTTAGAAGCTCAGATGACAAGACTTCGACTTTCATACTTTGGACACATCACACATCATCCCCTCCCTCATTTTTATTAATGTTGGCTTTACTCCACCCCCCTTTTTCCACAAACTCCTTTGTGAAATCTTTTCATATGATGCTAGTATTTCTCTTTCAAATCCAATGTTGTAAGAAAATTGCAGTGTTGGGGCAAATGCATAACCAGAATAAAAATAACTACTGAGCAATAAATGCTTAGCATCATGGACAGTCTGTGATAGTCCAAGAGCATGCTAAATTTTAGATATGGATCAAAAGAAAAATACTCAGTGGTATGGACAGCTCGGAAATATTTTACTCCTTGATAAAATATGCAGGAGAAAGATTTTATACAGAATGTAGGAATCAACAACATGATAGCCATACAGTCAATGTACATCTAGAAACTATTAGTGAAATTGGTATAATGTTGATGCAAAGAATAGTCACAGCATAGTCTATCACTGTAGGAAGACAGTGATAACATTAATATACTGCTAATTTAAACCACACAAGTTTCAATGACAAACCAATAGGTTATAAGTTATAGCACTGTGAAGAATAATTAATAAAATAGGCCAACACACACACACACAGCTCTTTCTCAAACCCTCCTCCCCCCCCCAGCACATATCTGTGTGATCTGTGTGCTTTAATCAAATATGTATCGTATCCAAATGCTTGTCCCGTGTTACGTAATCATTGACTAATCAAAATGTAAAACTGAAATCTCAATGTACCGTACAATACATTATGATTCTGTAAAGTAAACCGCTGCTGATCGTAGGAATCAGCGGTATACAAGTGTTTACTAAATAAATAAATAAATAAATAAATATCACAGCATAGTTCTTTCTCAATCACCACTTGCCCATCAAAACTGATTTTTTGGGGGGGTCCAAGGTTAATATGAGTGGAACTAGCCAATCTAGTTACACTCTTATCAACAAAATAGCACCTCTAAAGTTTACCCTATGATGGATTTCTAAGTAGTCTGCTAAAACTGTCATGCATTGTCAGTGATACTTTAAGTATTTTAAACTCAGCTATTTCAACCTCTTACCAATGCTAAGCCACATATGCACCAATATTTGAATTGTTTCCATATTTAAAGCTGTCTCAAGAGGCAGTATCACAGTTTAATTTTAACTTGAGCTGACACAAGTCTGCTAAAATGACAAACATTTCAAGATACAATATCGACCAACATGTTCAAAAACCTCATCTAATGTTATGTCAAAATAACAATCATAATTGAGCACATAACCTTCACTCAGAATTTAACTATACCATACCAGCTCTCACTCTCAGGATTTAAATAGCAAAAAACCTACATAGGAAAAGCCCAAAAGACAGCACTGTAAAACTACATCAAGTCTTAGAACACAATTTCCCGCACAGAAATTATATGCAAGAACCTCACAGGCAGAAGAAGGGGCTACAAATTAGAAACAGAAGCACATCTACAAACTGAGATGAAAGCACAACCCCCCCCCCCCCCCCCAAAGCAACAGACTTTCAGCCATGGAACCTAAAAAAAAAGAGAAAAGGAAATGCACATTGCCCTGTACTTAGAAAACTGCAAAGATAGAAATCAAATAGTTGTAATATATCTTCCCAGTGTATCAATATTTCTTTCAATTCTTCTGCAGCATCACTTTTAAAAACCATTTCAGTCATGGGTAAAGTCCTTACATCTTCCTCAGTAAAGACTGAAGCAAAGAATTCATTCAGTCTCTCCGCTATGGCCTTGTTCCCTCTTAGCGCCCCTTTTACCCCTCTATCATCTAATGGTCCAACTTACTCTCTCATAGCTTTTTTGCTACGAATGTACTTGAAAAAGTCTTTATTATGTGTTTTTGCTCCCTCAGCATGCTTCTTCTCAAATACTGTCTTTGCCTGCCTTATCAATGCCTTGCATCTATCTTGCCAGTGCTTATGTTGTTTCCAGTTTTCATCATTTGGCTCCTTTTTCCTTTTCCTAAAAGATGCTTTTATGGCAATAACATTCCCAAAGCTGAAATATGCCAATCCATAAAAAACATGAAATAAAAATATTTTTTGTACCTTTATTGTCCAATCCTTTTATTTTTCTAAGGTCCTGGACTCTTTCCATGTTGTCCTTGTTGATCTTTCCAGGTCTCTCTTCAATTTTCTGTTTCTTGTCAGTTTTTTCTTTCCTGCCCTTCATTTCTCTCCAACAAAACTTTATTTTTTTTAATATTTTTGTTTCATTTGTGTAATCTGCCTCTGTCTACCCATAGCTGGATTTTCACTTCCTTCTCCCATTCTCCCTTCTGATCTTTCACTCTTTCCGCATTCTTTGCATTCTTCATTTCATCCTTTTTCATCCACTCTTGAGTCCCCCCCCCCCATTTCTACTCATTGTACTCTCCCTCTTTCCAGCTCTCATCTGCCGTCCATCTTTTCATCAGTCCCAACTCCTTATTCCACCCTGCCTTCAGCCAGTGGCATAAATTCTGCCCAAGCATCCCCTACAATGGAGGGGGTCCAGGCAAGAAGCAGCCCCACACTGTGATGGCCAAGAAAGAGCACAGCAAGCATGATTTACTTTAAATTAAGTTTGCTGGGCTGCCTCCCTCTCCTGCTTTCTAGTAAAACTTTTCTTCCCTGGCTACCAGCACTTCCCACTGCTAGGCTGAAATCTCTTGATAACAGCCATGAAATCACGCAGATGTTGTTGTGAGATTTCAACCTAGCAGAGGGAGGTTCTGGCTGATGGACAAGTAAAATTTTCCTAAAAATCAGGTGCAGAAAGCAATGAGACAAACTTAATTTAAAATAAGTTGTTTGCTGTGCTTTGACTGGGGATGGGCATGCAGATAGGCCTGCTTGCCATGTGGGGTCCTTCAGCAAAATTTTGCTTTTGGGCCCCCATTAGAATTTATTCCACAGTCTATTCTTGTCTTCTTTCCCCTATCCAGCCTGCCATTCCCTCTTTCCCTCCTATACTGTATTTTCACCTCTCTCACACCTTCAAATTCTTTTCTCTTTGTCACTCCCTCCCTCCACAGCCTCTTCCCCCTCTCATTTACCATCCAAGCCCTCCTCAGCCTCCTCCAGATTCTTCACACAATCTCCCCACCTTTCTCCACCCTGTCATATACCTCACAGCTTATCAACACATTCCTACTCATGCCCTACCCAAATTGCTTAATCCATACTTCCCACACTCCCTCAGCCTAATCTCCAAGTCTCCACTTTCCTGTCCTACACAGTCTCCACCCAAGGCTGACCCCCCATCCTCCCCCAGTCCCTAATTTTATAAAATGTATTGCTAACTATCTGCTCTGACCTCAACCCTATCCCAGTGTCAGTTATCCTTCCCCCTTTCCCACTTCCCCAGCATCCTCTCTGTTGCCTTTCTCCGCCTTTCCCATCCAGCTTCCACCCTGATTATCTCCCTCTGTCACAGGTGCCCCTCTCCCCCCAGCATCTAATTCTCCTCCCCTTGCATCTTCACCTCTTCAGAATATTGGGCCCACTCCAAGGACAGATGAAAGAATTCAGGGCAGTGCTTAAAATCATTACTGTTAGGACCGTGAGTGGGAGGAACAGCAGGAGCCTGCTTGCCCGCTAGCAGTACTTCACTCACTGGTCAGTAAACATGCAAGCACTTTTAGTTTTGTGAGCTAGTGGGGCCTGAGGCTGAAATGCTGACTGGGAATAGCTATGTCTGCTTCATTAAGGAGCTGACCAGCGAGTGAAGAAACGCAGGCAGGAAGTTTCTTTCTGCTCACGGTTTTGACAGTGCTGCATTTAAAGCACCAGTCCTGGATGCTTTCACTTGGTGGTGTCGCGGTGGTCCTGATTTCTGCTGCAGTATGGTCTGGTTAGGGCAGTTAGGTTGCTAGGCTGTATCTGTCACTTGGCCCAACTTCACCTGCTCTGCACATGCCTAGGGCTGGTCCTGCTAACGGAAGATCCTGCTTATGGGACTTCCTACTTCCATGGGCAAAGAATTGTGCTAGTCCCGTGGACAGGTTCCTCCATTTGGGTGGCCCTGCACAATTCTTCTGCCTGCGTGCAGGATTTATTATGGCAGGGTGGGAGTGAGAGAGAAAGAGGAAGAGGAAGGGGGACGGCTAGCACCGGCGCCCCTGCTGCCTTCGCCTGCTTGAAGGAAGGAATCTGGGTGAAGCAGTACTGGAGTCCCAATTTATGTGCATATTTTATAAAACAGATGTCCATGCATACTTTACGTGCTAACATTTGTACCTGTTCTTGAACAGGTTTAATTAGGCCCTTAATTAATAAATTTTATTTCCTTGCTAGTACTCCATGTGGCCTTGGGCAAGTCATTTTATTCTCCATTGCCTTAGATGAAAGGTCTGGCAATTTTCTTCCAGTCACGCTGCCAAGAAAACACAAGAGCTTCTGGGTCACCAGGAGTCAGTATTGACTTGAAGGCACGCTTTGCATTTTGCATTTCTTTAAAAAGCATATATACCGCCTTATCGGCAAAAATCATTCAAAGCAGTTTACATAAAAACATATAAAATACAAGCATCATGAATAAAATACATAGAAAGAAAATAACAAATAAAATTATATTATTGAGAAATAGCAGAGTCTTTCAACCCTAGCCCCAAACCCAAGAGGCAATACAGTGCCTTAGGTCTAGTCACAATTTCTGCAGGATTTGAGCTGATATTTTATAAAAACTCATTGGTGCCAAGGTGTCTTTATAAAATAGGCCCTATTAACCTAGGCACCCTGTTATAAAAATCCCCCCAATCAGGAAGACCCCTGACAAGATCCAGGAAAGGGTAGGGTGGGGATGATGGCAGGGGGGGGGGGGGGAGGGTCAGCAGAGTTCAGGGAGGATACTGATGATGTTGGGGAGGGGGTATGGGGAGGGAAAGGATGATATTGAGGATTTGTGGGTCCAGGAAATTTATTGAAGATTTTTGAGGGTGCAGGGGGGTCTGTCTTTGTTAGGGGTGTATGGGAATCAGGTGAACTAATGCTGTTAGCAGCAGCTATTTTAAAAATCTCCAGATATGGATATTTGAAAAGAGCAGGACACTCTTTTTACTACATTCAGCTTTTTAACGTCCTTATAGGGGGTTATTCTGTTGCACAAATAGCAGGGATGGACATCCCAACGGGACGTCTATTCCTGCTATTCGTGCCTTCCCTGCTGGTGTCTAATTTTCCTGCCAGTTATACGGGTAAGTTAGACATGGGCGGGGAAGGGGCAGCTCGAGGGCGGAGTCTGGGCAGGCAGTGGGTGGTCGCCGGCCCTGGACGTACAGGCCAATTCTAATGTTGACCCTGTACGTCCAGGGCCGGTGACTTGTGCGGGGAATTTATTCCACCTCAGAGGTGGAATAACTTCCGTGGACCTTTTTGTTTTTGGCCTGTGGCACTGATTGAGTAGGGGTGGGGCCCAAGGACATTCCCCGCAGCCCAACCCTGGCCTTAGGAGGCCAGATCAGGGGTTGGGCTGCAGGGAAATCACCTTTGAAGTCCTGTAGCCAGGATCGCAGCTTTACAACAGAGCCGCGGTGACATGGCAACTGGACGCCATGGCTCCACGGCTCCATTGTAGAGCCCTGACTGAGTTAGCCAGGATCGGGCCTGTACGTGCAGGCTGGGCTGAATCGCAGTCCCAGTCTGGACGAACAGACCTGTAAGCAATTCTGATCCCGTGAGGGTAGACGTGCCTCGTGGGATCAGAATCGCAAGCCCCTCAGTACGTCTGGCTCAGACCGGATGTACAGAGGGGCTGGATGTCCGGGATGGAATGAGCCCTATAGTATTTTAAAAAAGGCTCTGCAAAACTCTGAACATCCCAACCTGGATGTCTCAATTTCCATCTGAATGTTCTATCCTAAACACATTGGGTCTGATATTCAACTGGACCATTTAATGCATAAAGATAAGCACCAGTACTGGCTTATTATCCAGTTTATTAGATTTTCATTCTTGATTGAATTTACAAGACTGTTAGTTGAGATTTTCTTTAGAATATTTTGCTTCCCAAATATAATTTTTGTATATGTCTGTTTATTGAATGGGATATAATTTTGTGGTCATTATTCATAGAAAACATACTGATTATAACAATTTTTTTATATGTTCCAGCTGTCATCCATTTTCATTGAAAAACAACAATCCAGTCAGTCAAGTTTTTCATCTCCTAACATTATCTTCTACCACAGTAGAGCTCAAGATGCTGGCTCAGCTGTTTTTTTCAAGATTTCTTTCTCATGATTACCCTCCCGTAGGTATAAAGCATGCTTATAAGCCAGCTTTATATTCTGATTGAGTTTCATTGTTGACGCCTTCATTACTATGTCCTTAGCCAATAGCATGCATGTTGGCCATGTTGCCGGCGTGGGGCTTTGGGCTAACTGCAAGGGGGGGAGAGGGGTATATCCTTCCTTCTGCAGTCATCACAACGCTTTATCACAGCAAACTGGCTGTGGGTGCAACTAATGCCACCCATTGAAAGGTGTTAGTTGCACCCACACTACAACTATCAGCTGCAGTTAGCATAGGCCACCAGTGCTTGTGCCAGCTGCGCCATGCCAGTAATGCCCCATCCCACCCAGTCCCCACTACGACATGCACTACCAGTGTAGTGCTAGCTTTTCAGGTGGAGACTCTGAACTACGTTTTAGTGTGCTGCCAAAACTGCACACAACGCCATGATACTCTGATAGCGTATGCTACTAAATATGACCCTGACATGCATTATAGCTTTTTTTTATGATGAGCATATGACTGGGATATGTTAGGGATGTGCATTCGGTTTGTTAGAATGCCATAACAAATTGAGTTCACATTAAATAGACAATGCCATTATCCTAAAATTAATGAGCATTAAGTTGATTAACATGTGAAAAAGTTCTAAAGCAAGTGATTTTTTTTTTATTAAAATGAATGTATGAAATGAACTGAAAGTCTAAAAACTGGAGAAAAATTCCAAAACGGACCAAAACTTGAACTAAATATATTTTGCATGCACTTTCCAATGATATATTGAAGGTAATTTTATAAAAATTTTCAGCACTTAAAAAACTGCACTTTTATAAGATTCCCCATGTGGTATGCATGTAGACGTACGTGACCTGCATCTAGGAGTTGTATTTGGGTAGAGCTTTGGAGGATCATGGATGCAGTCAGGAATTGCATGTGTTCTTTCTCAAATATGCATAATTCCACAGATGGTGCACACATACATTTATACTATCTCTCAAGATGGTGTAAATATCCAGAGCTTCAATCTAGCCAAACTTTCTGATGGTTTGTCCTTAGTATTTTATAAAGGCACATGGGTGACTATGTGACTTTATAAAATAGACATCTTCTTGTCCCCAGTATAAGTAAACAATGGGCCATTTTGAACACTGTATGCTATTAAAAATATAAAGTCCAACTACTGTATTTTTTCAAGGAAGAAATGTTCATGATTCTTTGGTGAATTCTGGACTTTGCCTTATGAATAGTGTTGACTCCATAATGAGACGTAAAACAAATTATTTATTTATTTAACAGGTTTCCTATATCGCATTATCCTACGGTCAAAGTGTTTTACATTGAAACAAAACTTGATACATTGTAACAGGGCAAATAACTTGGAGAGAGGAGTTAATATAAGGGGAGAACAGTGGTTAGGGGGGGATAAAGGGGGAGGGGACAAGGGATTGGGAGGGGGGAAAGAGGTGGTTGCATGAAGACATTACGTCTTGTCCTTAGTGAAGTAGGCTGTAAATAGATGAGTCTTGAGGACCTTTCTCAATGTTAGTAGATCCTTTCTGGCCTGGAGTTTGTATGGGATTGAATTCCAGAGAGAGGGCACATATAGTGAGAAGGCTGTACTGGATGTGGTGTGCTGGATCTGATGAAGGATGCTGGAGTTGCTAGGGTGTTCTGGGTGCCGGTTCTTCTTGTGAGGTCATCTTTGGTCTGGTGTATTATTGTTTATTTATTTATTTGACAGGTTTATATACTGCATTTCCAAAGATCAAAGTGTTTTACATGGAATATAACTTCAACATTACAATGAACAGGAAAACCAGGTTAACATAAAGCACAATTAAAACTTTACAGTGGAAACCATCCCATGGTCTCCCGTGGTTATTAGATGGGAAGGCAGAAGAGAGCGGGGATGGGTATAGAGGAGGAAGGGAGAGGAGGGAGAGCGGGGGAGGAGACTTAGTGCAAGGTGCGGGTTGAGAGGAGGGGCGAGGAAAGAGGACAGGGCTAACGGAGGTCATTAAACAAAAACACTGTGAAGGGGGGTTGTGGCGAAAGGTGTTAACTTGTATAGTTGTTTGATAAGTTATGGAATTGTTGTAATTAAGCTCGTGCTGTCAGGTGCCCAGCAGATAAGCTCGGGGAGTGATACCGGGAGAGAAGTAAAGTTTAGTAATGTTCTCAAGGGAGGGGTATAAGATAGCCACCCTTAATGTGTGGGGAATTAATAGCCCAATTAAAAGGAAAAGGATACTCACTCAATTGAATAGGGCTAAGGTGGATATTGCATGCTTCAAGAGACACTTCTGACAAATGAGGAACATGAGAAATTAAAATCCCAGGGGTTTGTATGAATGTTCTGTTCATCTTATAACTCCAAGAAAAGGGGGGTTGTTATTCTAGAACATAAGCGGGTTTTGTTTGTCCCTTATGCTTCGGGTGGTGACGCTTCCTCCTTGTCAGCAATGGTTCAACTAACCCCAGACAATAGAACGCGAAGAGCTAACATGGTAAACACCCTGGCCACTCCTTCTATCATAAGGACTTGCTCTAAAGCTGTCAAGAACCGAGCCTTTTCCTTATACGCTCCAACCCTCTGAAATTCTCTTCCTGCTTCAGTCAGAGTCATCAGCGACCTTTCTACATTCAAGAAGGCTTTACAGACTCTCCTTTTCCAACTGACTTATGACCTCATAACATAATGTAGGTCCCTCATAATTCTGACTTTATAATACAATGATGGTCCCTCTTAATGCTGACTATAGAACAAGAAGTTGTACTTAGTTTTCTCCTTTCAATCCCCTCTTGCTCCTCCTCGATCCCACCCCTACCCCCTTTCTCCCTCCACCCTTTCCCTTTAGTTGGAGCATTTGCATGTTAATTAGCTCCCTCCCGTTGTTACCAAGAATTGCTGTTCATGCCTCTTAATGTAAAGTTGCCTGTTTTGATGTTGATGCCTGTTCTATGTCTGTTCTATGCAAAAGTTGTTTGGCTGTTACTGTTCCTTGTAAACCACTCTGATACTAAATAGTGCAGTATATAAAAGCTAATAAATAAATAAATAAAAATAAGTAGTGTGGGTGGTTGGAAGGGTAGATCAGAAGGAGGTGTCATTTCTCAATCTATATGCCCCCAATGAGAAGCTTTTTTAAAAAAGCTTTGAAAGATTTTGGGGAAAAGGCAAAAGGGGACTGGATCATCTGGGGGGGATATGAATTGTATGTTGGGTCCTAGGGATAGATACAATTTCCAGGTAAAGTTGCCTGGGAAGGAGGGAGGGGAACTAAGGAAGGGAATGGAGGAGTTTGATTTGGTGGACATATGGAGGTGGGAGAACCCTGGGGGGCGGGAGTATACCTGTTACACCTTGAGGCAGGGCACATATTCTTGATTAGACTATTTTCTGGGGAAAAGAGGGCAACTTGAGGTGCTGGAGAAGATAAATATTCACCCTATTGTGTTATCAGATCGCGGGATAGTTACGGGGATGTGGATGCCACAGGGGATGGGGAGGGGGTGGGAGAAAGGGGGTTGGAGGGGATATGTTTTGATAATACAATCAGAGGAGGGGAAGGCCAAATTCTGGCATGCTTGGTGGGAGTACTTGGAGCTGAACGATAATGGTGAGGTGTTGGATTCCACGGTGTGGGATGGTGGGAATGTGTTTATGAGAGGGGTAATGATCCGGTTTGGGAGTCAAAAGAAAAGAGAGAGGGAGAAGGAGAGGCAAGCATGGGTGAAGGAGTTGGAGGAGTTGCAGAAGGAACATAGTAGAACGGGGGGCAAAGATCACCCTGAAAAAGTTGTGCCGAGTACGGACGAGAATAAATACCCTAGACCTGGAAGGAGTGGAGAGTCTTATGAGGGCCACTAAGAGGAATTTTATGGAGGGAGGGAACAAGGCTGGATGAATGTTGGCAAGGCAATTGCAGAAGAAAAGGGAAAGTTGGACAGTGACAGAGCTTTTGGGTAGGGAGTGAAGTAGGGTAGTAGAGAATCAAGGCATTTGTAAGGAATTTCAGCATTTTTATGAGCAATTGTATAGTGGGCAGGGGGGATCAACAAGGAGTTGATTGATGGGTATTTGAACAGGATTAGGCTGCCTATGGTGGAGGAGGAGACTGCGGTCTGGATGGGGAGGCCCATCAGTGCAGAGGAAGTGGTTAGAGGGATTAAGAAACTTCCCAAAGGGAAAGCGGCAGGCGAAGATGAATACCCGTCAGAATATTATCACATAATGCGAGATGAGGTTGCACCGTTCTTGGCCAGACTCTTTACGGGAATCATGCAGGGAAAGAAGATTCCGGATTCGATGGCACAAGCTAATATTATGGTAATTCCTAAAGAGGGGCGGCCTCCCAATAGATGTGAGAACTACAGGCCTATCATGTTAATTAATAGCGATGCTAAGCTGTATGCAAAGATACTGGCGAATAGGCTGGAGGGGATCTTGCCAGATTTGATTAACCCTGATCAGACAGGGTTCATCAAGGGTAGGGCGATTGCAGATAATGTGAGGAGGGCGGTTAATCTACTCCACCTTGTCAAGATAAAGAAGTTACCAAGGTTGTGTGTGGCACTGGATGCTGAGAAGGCATTTGATAGGGTGGAGTGGGCCTTTCTGTTCGAGGTGATGGGTAGGATGGGATTGGATAAGGCTTTTATACAGGGGGTGAGGGCGCTTTATCAGTGCCCATTGGCAAGGATTGTGGTGAATGGGCACTGCTCAGAGTTATTTGGTCTCCAGCGGGGATCGAGGCAGGGTAGCCCCCTGTCACCATTGTTGTTCACAATAGTGATAGAAGCGCTTGCGATCCGCATAAGGGAACAACAAGGTATCTTACTGGTGATGGTAGGAGGTACGCAGCATAAGATCCTTCTATATGCAGATGACACATTGATATTTATGGCAAAGCTGGTGGAATCCCTTCCTGTACTGTTGGAGGAATTGGAAAGCTTCTCGGGGGTGTCGGGTTTTAAAGTGAATTTAGCGAAAATGGAGGCATTGGCATTGGGGGGGGGGGGAAGGAGGAGATTACAAACTTTCTCTTCTGGTGGGCCCAAGGGGATATTAAGTACCTTGAGGTAAGAATCACGGCAGACCCTGGGAAGTTGTTTGAGTTAAATTATAAACCGCTGGCATGTAAAATTAGTGAAGAGCTTTCGAGGTGGTCAGCGCTGCAATTGAGTTGGGTTGGATGGGTAGAGGCCATAAAAATGAATATCATTCTGAAATTTCTTTTCTTGTTTTCCCAGCTGCCCATCCAGATTCCATTGAATATTATTAAAAAGTGGGAGGCTCGGCTGGTAAGATGTGTGTGGGGAGGTAGAAGGGTGCGGATAAAGGTTTTAAGGTTGTTTCTTTCTAAGGGTCAGGGGGGATCCGCTTCCCGTCCTTAACTTGGTATTATCAGGCCTGTGTGGTTAAGACCTGACGGGATCATTATCTGAGGGGGGGGGAGGCGGCATGGGTGGGGTTGGAGAGAGTAATAATGGGCTCTAGCTATGGAAGACTAGCTATGGGTCTGTAGGATGCTTAATGGTTGATGCCATTGGTAGTACCTTTTGTTATTGGTTGGATGGAGGCTATTTTGTGCACGAGTGGTACGTATCCTTGCTATAGTGGGAGCTGTATGATCTTGAGGATTGTCGGTGAGAGTTCTTGTCTGGCTATCGATCCAGCTGACTGGACAAGGGTCAAGAGGGGATATGGTTGTGTCGATGCTGGAGATAACATCTTCTGGGTGCCTAGGTGTGACTGCTGAAAATGTCATCCAAGTGTGCTACGGTTCTGATTGGTCTAGGGTTGGAGTGCCCAGAAAGGTGTTTGTAGTATTACAATTGGGGAAGTTAGAGTTTGGAAGTAGTCGGCCATGTGCTGTGAGGTCAGATTTTTACCTTCTGTTTGTTGTACATGCTCTTTTGTGAGGGACCTGAATACATCAATGAGCTCTCGAGGGCGGTTGATAGATTTTTCGATTCGTTTTGGGTAGTAATCTCTTTTTGCTTTGAGGGTGGCCGTTTGATATTCTTTGAGTCCAGTATCGTAGGCGGTGAGACTGTCAGTTGTTCTGGAACTTCTCCATCTCCTCTCAGTTGTTCTTAGGGTGCAATTCATGTTTTTCAGTTGTGTCGTGTCCCATATTGCAAATTTATGTCTGTTTTTGCAGTAGAGACTTGGGTGGCATTGTCGCTGTGCTAAAAACGTCTGGTCTTGGTTGTTGAGGCATCCATGCCTAGGCCTGCTCCTGACTAGGAATAAGGAGCAAAAAGTCCTTGTTTTATGGTGGTAACACTATCAGGGGGAAGAGCACAAGATGCTTTCATCGTCACTGTCAATATTTCCAGGCAAAGAAACCCACACACATTGTAAATACAACCCCCATAGATTGCTTACCTACTACCACAGATCTAAGTGTCTGAAATGTCATTGAACATGGATGTTCCCTTTCTAGAAAATGCCAGCTGGGACATCCAAGAAGCAATTTCTGCGGCCATCCATTTGGGGATGTCCAAGTTTCAAAAATAGGGCTAAAATGTAAACGTCCCCAGGGTTTCTCAGACTTTTTGCACTGGATGTCCCAGATTGCACCTGGGCGTCCTTTCTAAAATGCCACTTCACATGTGATAAGATGTCTGTCTGATCTTATGCATATTGGTAAGACAAAGCATTAACTTTGTATTTGTTGGATGGAACTCAAGAGTCATCCATGAAAAGAAAAAGTTGAAGCTCTGATTGTTATACATTGACATCATATGACATTTTCTTATTTTTTTAACCAATTGCGGTGCTTATTATAGATCACATCCCTGTACATTGAAGAAGTGGAAATTGGAACAGAAATTGATTTTTATGCAGCCTAAGGGCCTTACTGCTGAGATAACATGCTGCTTTTGAACAATTAATGAGTGGGAAGAATATTCAGCATACAATATTTGCTATACGTAATTTTTAATGGATCCACATAAGTAAATTTTCATGTGAAGGCGCAGTCCCCCCAACTCACACACACCGTAAGAGGATCTGCTGATACAACCATAGAATGAAGATGATCAAAACTAATTATTACTATACAGTGATTTAGCATGTGTTCTTTACGTTGTTTTCATACCTTTTCAGAGCTATATGATATTGGAATACAGAGCGAAATTCTTTGCAGCATTTTGTACATTGTGTGGAACACAAGTAAGTATGAATGCTTAAATTTAATGTCACAAATTATTTTTTTGTAGTACTGTAATATTTTTTAAAAATATTGAAAAATGGACTAGTAAAGGATTCTTGAGCTATGATTATATTTCATGTTGGAAAAAATGATCTGACACTACAGGGGCTTGTAGACTACTTATTGCCTCATGTCACCTATGTTATTGAGTGATATAAAGACATAACAACATAAAGGTATGATTTTCATGTCATAGGAGAGCTACTGTACATTCAGTATTTGGATTGTTATAGTTTATGCTTCATCCAAAATATCACAATTCACTGTGAAACTGACATCATGTTAATCCATTTGAAAGGGAAAACTCAGTTAGCCACTCAGCAGTGGACTCCATTATCTAAACAATATGAGATTTGGCATCCTTACAGCACTTGCTTGCAAACATTAAATTGGTTTGAAGTACATTACTGCTAAAGCTGATTTTGAAAGGTAGCAAATGATAAAATACAAAAGCTCAAAGCTACTATTCAGAAGGAACTCATTTTCGTAAGTTTGTAAGAATATTGGCTTGGCGAGATGATTTTCAGAAGTACATTGCTCTAATAAAATTTGATTACAAGCTGTACCCATAGTGCTGCCTCTATTGTTACTTTGAATTGATCATCATACATTAGCAAATGTGAAATGAAATAGTTTGCCAGAAAGACTTGGGATGAGTATTCTCGGATTGCTTCCCATAAATACTATAGGACAGCATAAGAACTAAAAAATTTAAAGCAATTTAAATGTGCTTGAGATGTATGATTCACATGTGACTATTTTGTGGCTCCAGGTCATAATTAAAAGTGATGTATGAATCTTTCAAAAAATAATTTGAAACAATTATGTTAGTTATATTGTAAGTTCTAAAATATCTGACAGAATCTGTCCATATCTAAAAAAAAAATGTTTCGTTTGGGCCCAATGTTCATAGTGATAGTGATATTATCCTGATAATGCCCAGTAATCCCCAAAGAAATAACAAAATGCTCTCAGGCAACAAAGAACAGACCCTTTGTGTTCTACACACCTACATGCTGGAACGACCTCCCAACCACTATCCGAGCGATCACTGACCTCACCCAATTCAGGAAAACACTAAAGCACCATCTTTTCCTTCTACATTACTCACACACCAACGATACAACATCACCCAACATACCCCCCACCCACCTCGACAACACCACCAGCACACCCTCATCAAGTTGAGGCAACCACACCCATCAGCCCAACTGTCTAATCTGTAAATAATTGACAATCCTGTGCATAGTTATTAGAGCACGTCATCTCACTACAACAGCTCAGTGACGTACTGCTCAGTTTGTATATAGTTACCCCAGTTCTAAATCCAAGTTACAATACCCGTTCAATGTAAGTACAATGCAGGTTACCACCTGCATTGTACATATGAATGTTCCTTGTAAACCGCACTGATTTGAAAGAGCACGGTATAGAAAAGTTTTAAATAAATAAATAAATAAATAAAAATGCCACTGAAAATCAATTGATAGACCAGTTCTGTGGCACATATCCAGATAACAGGCATAGCTATCTGGATAAATGCTTTTGAAGGTCAACCCACATGTACTCTCCACAATGGCAGAGTTGTCTAGTGGTTTGAGCAGCAGTCTCATAACCAAAAGAGCAGGGTTTGATTCCTTGTGGCCCTGGATAAGTCACTTTACCCGTCCAATGAAGAAGCAACAGGACACCCGCAGGTACACAGAGCCAACAAACAGGAGCAAGGTATCAAAAGGAAAGTTCTAGATCTTTATTTAGGGATACAGTACAGCCACACCCAGGAGTGAGGTGCAAAAAGGAAAGTTCTAGATCTTTATTCAGGGGTACATTATGGCTGTCCTGTACTTCTAAATAAAGATCTAACTTTCCTTTTGACGCCTCGCTCCTGTTTGTTGGTTAAGTCACCTTATCCTCCTTTATCTCTGAAGAAAGGCTTGGGAATCTACTTCCAATCACATCTTGCCAGGAAATCTCAGGGGCTGTTGGGTTGCCAGGCATCAGCATTGACTCAATGGCTTGCATTGCATTTTAATGTACACCCCATAGTTGACAAAATTATACTAGAATATATGTAGCTAACATTAAATGAACAGAAATGCTTTTCTTTAAATGGAATTTATTTTAGAATATATTGTAAGAAGCACCATGCTATGGTCCACTGAGCCCAGAATCTTGTCTCTGACAGGAAAAGCATACAATTCTCTTCAATAGCCTTCTTGGGGTTTCCCAAATCTGTAGTGGAAAATTTGGCAAGCCTTGCTTTAATTGGAAATTAATCTTCAGAAGAGCTATATGAGACATTCCTTCAGATACATAGCAATTCATCTAGCAACACTTCTCACAGTTTGTGCTATTTTAATAGACAAGTTTTTTTGACCCAGTGGTTTGATTCTGTTCCTATGAACTCCCATGATTTGAAACCTAGTATCTTCATTCAAAACCATCTGGGGATTTTCCTCTTATTTTATATACCCTCCATCTAGCATTTATAATTTAGTCATTGCAGCAACATTCCATGACTGAAGGTCAGACATGACCTTGTCCCTCTTCTGTGGTCTGTGAATGCTGCCTCCAGAGCACCCTGAGGCAGAAAAGCTCAACTTGAGATTTGAGTCTTGATACTTACGTACAGTTGCTTGCCTACATCAACATTGATTATACTATCATTAATGTTACTCTGTACTATAACTTTAAAGCATATGTTGTATCGTACTCGAACTCATGGCTAAAGAGGTCTCAGAAACTGTAGGCTGCCATTGTTCAAGGTTTTATCAATGGACTGATGCCTAAATGTACATCAACGACCTCATTCTTAAACATATAGCCAATAGTTGTTTTTGTAAAACATTTTTTAATCAACTTCAATACGTTATCTTCTTTAGCAAGCTTTTATATAAATAGAATAAACCAGTGAACCAGTGCTTATCTGTGTAGTAGAATCCCGACGCTTATTCAAGCGCTGTATCACGCGTTTCACCACTTCGGTTTCATCAGGGGAGTGTTATAAATCAGCACTGTGAGGAAAGAAAGTTCTTTTAAGATACATGCTTCATGATATTTCAAATTTTAGAATGAAATCCGGAGCCCTCCTACCTCTGGTATCACTGCAATGGTTCTCAAAAGCGCTGTCTGGTGCTTGCTGCTGAACTAACTAAAACGCCGCGCATGCGAGGTATATGAACACTATGGCGGGAACTGTCACACCTGCAATGCTGATTAACAATCGGGTGAGCGGAAGAAAATTTTTTTTTCATGTATATCTTATAAACATGCTTCCCACTCTATACGGGAATTTAATCCTTGTGGTATAATGGAATCCAAAATATAAATCCACCGTTGCTCCCTATATATCAGAGTGTGATCCAACGTTCTGCCCCTAGATGGAATTGAGACTTGTTCAATAGCAAAGCACCGTAAAGTGGTAAAGTCATGTTGAAACTGTAGACAGTGGTCAACTATCGGAGCCTCTGTTCTGCGGCATTTAAGTTTACTTTTATGTTCATTAATCCGTGTCTGAAGGGTTCGTATAGTTTTCCCCACATATATTAGATCGCAGGGGCACCGGATCCCATAAATAACATGCGTAGACTGGCAATTAGTATTTGTACGTAATTGATAATCAATACCATGATAGTTGAATTCGGTTAATTCAATAGTGACTTGACATATGTTGCAGTTCCCACAGCGCCGATGGCCTCACCTATCCGGAGGTGACGGGGCAGAAGAGAGTCGCAGAACTGTTGGACTTAGCAGTTCTTTAAAGTTCTTTTGCCTCTGCCAAACACATCGAATTGTGTGGCCCTCTAATTCCGGTAAACACCGCAAGATGGTTTCATGTCGCTTAATGCTACGTTGTAAACATGCGCTATATGGTGAAAATGGAGTCACTAGATTAACTTGCTTCTGAGAAATACTTGTCCTAGTAGTAGGTGGATGTAACAGATGATCTCTATTCAAAAATCGTGCCCGTTTATAGGCCTGCCGGACGATCCCTGTTGGATATCCACGTTGTATGAAATGTTTTGTTAACTTATCTGCCTGATGTTTAAACTCTTGTATATCAGAGCAGTTCCGCCGATAGCGAATGAATTGCGATATAGGTAGACTGTTCTTCAATTGAATGGGGTGAGCGCTCTCATAATGCAACAGAGTGTTGCGATCTGTCAGTTTTCGGTATGTAGAAGTCTGCCATCCGTGTGGAGTTTTTCGTATCGCTACATCTAAAAAAGTAATGTTACTTGGTTGGTAATTAAGAGTGAATTTTATATTACTTTCTCGTCCGTTAAGCCATTCAAAAAACTGTAACAAATCAGAAGATGTTCCTTGCCAAATAACAAAGACGTCGTCAATATATCTCCTCCATAGTTTTATACCAGAAACATGGGGAGAATCAATGAGCCATTCTCGTTCGAACTGTGCCATATAGAGGTTGGCGATAGAGGGGGCGCATGTGGCCCCCATCGCCACACCTGAAACCTGATGATAAATAGTCTCCTCATATAAAAAATGGTTATGGAACAGTGTCAATTTGGCCACCTCTGATAAAAAAGTTAACAGAGATTCTGAAAGATCCCCCCTATTACGAAGAGCATACATGACTACGTCATAAGCTTTGTCCTGTGGGATTACCGTGTATAGTGACGTAACATCCAAAGTCACTAATAGAACATCAGAAAGACATGCCAAATCTGTGTGTTCAGATAATAATTGCAGAAAATGAGTGGTGTCTTTCAAAAAGGACGGGATTGATGATATTAATGGCCTTAAATATGAGTCAAGAAACATCGATAAAGGCTCCAACAGAGATCCTCTTGTGGAGACAATGGGTCTACCGGGGGGGGTTGTTTAGATCTTTATGGATTTTAGGAACTAGGTAGAATTTAGCCAAAGTGGGAGTAACTGGATTGAGAAATCTCCATTCTTTATTAGAAATTATATGCGCTTCCCGAGCTGTCTTAGTAAGTTCCTTAATCTGAGTTGTCAACATGGAGGAAGGATCTATTGGCATAATCTTATACGTGGTTAAATCCGATAATTGTCTAAGGGCTTCATCTTGATATTGACTCCTGCTCAAGATGACAATTCCTCCCCCCTTATCTGCTCGTCGGATGACAATGTCTGATCGTAATTGTAGATTTTTCAACGCTCGTCTTTCACTAGAGTTGATTTTAGATTGAAAACTACGTTTGGTTTCTATAAAACGTTGCTAAGTCCGGCAGTTCTGCGACTTTCTTCTGCCCCGTCACCTCCGGATAGGGAAGGCCATCGGCGCTGCGGGAACTGCAACATATGTCAAGTCACTATAGAATTAACCGAATTCAACTATCATGGTATTGATTATCAATTACGTACAAACACCAATTGCCAGTCCACACATGTTATTTACGGGATCCGGTGCCCCTGCGATCTAATATATGTGGGGAAAACTATACGAACCCTTCAGACACGGATTAATGAACATAAAAGTAAACTTAAATGCCGCAGAACAGAGGCTCCGATAGTTGACCACTGTCTACAGTTTCAACATGACTTTACCACTTTACGGTGCTTTGCTATTGAACAAGTCTCAATTCCATCTAGGGGCAGAGCGTTGGATCACACTCTGATATATAGGGAGCAACGGTGGATTTATATTTTGGATTCCATTATACCACAAGGATTAAATTCCCGTATAGAGTGGGAAGCATGTTTATAAGATATACATGAAAAAATATTTTTCTTCCGCTCACCCGATTGTTAATCAGCATTGCAGGTGTGACAGTTCCCGCCATAGTGTTCATATACCTCGCATGCGCGGCGTTTTAGTTAGTTCAGCAGCAAGCACCAGACAGCGCTTTTGAGAACCATTGCAGTGATACCAGAGGTAGGAGGGCTCCGGATTTCATTCTAAAATTTGAAATATCATGAAGCATGTATCTTAAAAGAACTTTCTTTCCTCACAGTGCCGATTTATAACACTCCCCTGATGAAACCGAAGTGGTGAAACGCGTGATACAGCACTTGAATAAGCGTCGGGATTCTACTACACAGATAAGCACTGGTTCACTGGTTTATTCTATTTATATAAAAGCTTGCTAAAGAAGATAACGTATTGAAGTTGATTAAAATTTTTTTTACAAAAACAACTATTGGCTATATGTTTAAGAATGAGGTCGTTGATGTTCATTTAGGCATCAGTCCATTGATAAAACCTTGAACAATGGCAGCCTACAGTTTCTGAGACCTCTTTAGCCATGAGTTCGAGTACGATACAACATATGCTTTAAAGTTATAGTACAGAGTAACATTAATGATAGTATTTTCACTCTGGCAAAAGTGACCATTCCTATTTTGTTATCTACATCAACATTGAGCCATGGCATCATCTTAGACATGCTGCTTTTCGATAAAGCATTTTAAACATATTTTGTCACATTTCTAAGAACTCCAGCCTATAAGTAACTCCTCAATGATATTATGTTCAATTTTGCTTGAAATGATCAATGTCCTATTGAGGGAGATTATTATCAGACAATTTCCAAATTATTAAACAAGAAAAAAAAATATGTTAACATGATGAATTTACTAGTTATTTCATTTAAATAAATTCTGTCTCACATTCTCCCATTTGGGCAGTATCTAACACATCTCTGCTGAAAAGACAAGTAGTTATTACATCCAAGACAGTAGGCCACAATCAGTTTTCACATCTTGACATCCTGAGATACAGTATAGTAGCAATACAAAGACTTTGGGGCATGTTTACTAAACATTCATAATGTGCGGGGCCGCGGTAGTGTGCCTGTGCCATATAAGGAGTGGGCAGTTCAGGCCGAAAAAGGAAAAAAAAAGACCGTATGTGTGCGCGTCGCGTTAATGTGCGGGGCCCACATTAGCGCGTGGGAAGGCTAAGTGGGGCGCAGCTGTGCACATATTGGAATAGAGCCGTAGCACAACAGTGAAGACAATAACCAATGGTGCAGGGGCCACTGGTTCAATCCCCCAGTGTGTGCAGCCCAAAAAGGCTGGCTGAGGCACCACCTTGAATGTGGAAATGTGTGTCAGGAGGCAAAATAATTTTGGGGCGGCATAAGGTGGCGCACTCTTCATTTTGGGGCGGCATAAGGCGGCGCACTGTTCATTGTGGGGCGGCATAAGGCGGCGCACTGTTCATATTGGGGCGGCATAAGGCGGCGCACTATTCATTGTGGGGCGGCATAAGGCGGCGCACTGTTCATTGTGGGCAGCAGGATGCGGCGTGCTGATGGCCACAAGGTGGCGCGCTGATGCTAAAGCAAAGGAACACAGCCACAGCACAATGGTTAAGACACTGACCAATGGTGGAGGGACCAGCAGATCAATCCCTCACAATGCCCATTGAAAAAGGCTAGCTGAGGCAGTATATTTTATGTTGTGGAGTGCTTTAGGAGGCTTTTTAATGCTATTTTGTGATAACTACTAGCAAACGCACTCTCACAGCATGTTAACATAAGGCGGACCATAAGGCACATGTTAGAGTGCACCGTCCGCCAAGGCACCCTAGAATGTCCCCTATAGGGCAGCATGTATGTTGCGACACAGGATAATGTATAGTGCACCCTATATGGATGGCACCCATAAGGTGGCCTATAGGGCGCCCTAAAGAGCACCCTCAGAGGCACCTTATGGGTACAGTATGCCAAGGGTGTGTTTGCTGTCATAAAAATATGTACAGTAAACAAAGATAATGCTCTGGACAACCCTATCACAGAACCCCACAGTGGGCTTGAACCCATGACCTCTGGCTGCAAAGGTAGTGACGTAACCATTGGGCTACAGCCCTATAGCTGTCAGCAAACCCCTGGCTGGCTGCAGAGAGCCTGCACGTCACCTCACAGACCGTCTGCTGTTGTAAACAAGATAGGGTTAGGTACCCCGTACCCATGATGCACTGCACATGCAAATCAGCTATCCACAGATGCACACAAGATGGGGAATGCACCCCAACAGCTACCCGGCCTGGTAGGGGGAATTGTCCGTGTGCACCCACATAGCACCTCGGCCTGGTAGGAGGTCCTGAGCGGGTGGACTACCAGCAAAGAGTAGCTACACACCGTCACATTGTGCGGGTACTGTGCTCACCCTGAGGGTGTGATGTGGCGCCCAGGACCAGGTCCACAACACCAGTCATGGCTGAATGAGGCCATGACAGAGCTCCAAAACAGTACTAACCTGTGAGATAGGAAGGTGCTGCAGAAACATCCTGGATATCTCTGTCTGTCTCAGTTAGTGGAAACCCCCATGGACCCCTAGGTGGTCAAGGCGCACCCCCCCCTGAGGGTGGCAAACAGGGCATCCCACCAACAGATTCCCCCATCCTACACCCCCCCCCCCCCTGCACCAATGGCAGTAGAGTGGACCATCAAACCCCAGTCCTGCTGGGGAACAGACACCCTACAGGGCAGTCCAAGCAGCTCCACACACATGCTTACACAATATCAGACAGACTTTAGGCCTGGATATTCAAAGATGCACCCCACCACTATCTGCTAGTCACCTGCAGCAAGCCATCAGCCACTGCAAGGCACTCCATCACAACACATATCAGCTGTGAACAGTCTGCTGGCTGGTCCTGATGGACATGCATGCACCCACAACTGGGGTGGCAGCACACACAGACAGATAAGTCCATGAAGAGGCCCCCACAGGACACCCATACATATCACATGGGAGAATCACAATATAGCACTATGGGGGTGCCTAGCCATGCTGCCATCACTGCACACTCAGGGTGAGAGTGATCCCCCAGCAGCACATACAGAGGTCACCCTGTCTGTGTAGGTGGGGGCCGGGCACTACCATGCCCCTGCCAGTGCCCTATGCCCTGTGCAGCTGCATCCTGGTCAGTCCACTCTGTCTGAGATATACCCATGGTCCCTTGCTACTCATTATGCACATTGGCAGGCCAATACTGGCAACAGTGTTGGCAGTGTGGGCTGTGGAAGGGGCATGCAGCCAACACCCACTGTATAGACAGACACACAATTCCACACCTATGCCATCATGGTGCTACTATTGAGGAGGTAATTAGCCTTGCCCACCAAACCGGTGCTGGGCACGGCAAGGCATGGATATGCTATGCAGTACTGCTGGGGGGTCACTCCCCAGGGTGGTAAACACCGTCAGAGGCAAGGGCTGGAGCACGCACCGCAAACACCAAACAGATTGTTCGGATGGGGTCAACTAGCAGTATGTGCGTAACGTATGGATATCTATCTGCCAGTACTCCTAGCAAGCGTCTCAGAGCTGTGTACCATATACCTCAGGTGTAGGGTTCCATTGCTAGGGTATGCAGGTGCTAGTATTGGGAGATGCACGCAGGGTCCAATGTTCTGCCTCTCCAGGAGACATTGGCCAATGGGGCCTGTGGGTGTGGGTGTGGGTGTGGGTGTGTCTGCCCCTGTTGGCTGCTGCTTTACGGCAGAGATTCCCAACTCCAGTCCAGGTGTGCATCACACTGATCGGGTTTACCTGCTGTTCCTCATGCATATGCATGAGCTATATCTACATGCCATGGGGGTAGTGCATAGATATACAGCACAGGCATTTGTATGAGTGGCAGCATGGACCCTGACTGGTGTGTGGCCCACCAGGACTGCATTTAGGAGATTCTGCTCTAGGTACTGCCCCTGTACATGGTGTCTGTGCTCAGTGGGGTAAAAGATAGACGTAGTACCATTGCATATGTCCTCGCCACGAAAGGTTTGTCCTTACTATCACTGTGTAGCTGTGGGAAAAATATGTGGGAAGGATTTGCAGTAGCCCCAGCTGGGCTTTGAACCTGTGACCTTCTGTTCTTGTATGCACTGTCTGTGTGCACTGCACCACCTTGTAGCCACAGATTGACTGGATTCCCTGGAACGTCCATGCCTGTGGATCCGGCAGGGCCTGTGTGTTGCAGTGGACTGTGCCAGCCTGCACATGGCTTGGCCTCTGTCCTCTGTGGCTAGCTGCCACTGCCCCCTGCACCACATGTACTCGTGCGCCAACATGCTGGCATGAGCTTCTCTCAGAAAAAGCAGATGACCTGATTGCAATGTGGCAGTACGGGACTGCATTTGGGGGACTTGGCTGTAGGTATGCCCATTGTTGTGGTGTGTGTGTGGTGTTGGGTAACATATGGGTGTTTCCCCCATGCTTATGTTCCCTGCAATACAGGGGTGTCTGCTCTATCTTTGTTTAGTGGTGGGTAAAATATATGGACGGGCTGGCAAGTGCCCCAGCTGGGATTTGAACCTCTGGCCTTCTATTCCTAGAGGTCATGGCTATGTCCTCTGCACCACACTATGGCCACAGAGACAGTGCAGCCCCTGGAGGTAGTAAACCTGGCAGGATGGAGTCACAAACCCTGCTGTATGCATTTTTACTGTGGGCTCCTTCACCCTGTGTGGTGACAAACATGCAAATAAAACCCGGGAATGACCACGGAACAAAGGGGGAAAACATATACCCAAGCTGGGCAACAGTGATATTAATGGGCAACCCTAGATAACACTCCCAGGACAGCTCCAGAAAAAGGGAAATGTTTTTTGGACGAGTCTCCGCTCCGTACATCTTTCCATAAATCATTTCCTTTTTTTTGGAGCTGTCCTGGGTGTGTTATCTAGTTTTGCCCATCACTATAACTGTTCCCCAACTGAATTACTATTTTTCATATTTTTGTGGTGGTCATTTTCTATTTATAATTGCACTTTTGTGCTGTGCACATGTATCACACTGCTCACGTTTTGCAGGTTTCCCCGGTTTTGCTGTACATTGCTGACGGAAATGGTTTCTCTTCCCTTTAAATGCATTCTAACGCGAGTGATTCACTCGCGCTATTTGTTTTTGGAAATTCAGCCCCGATAATGTGCGGGGCGCCTCTCCCCTCCCCTTCCCCGCCCATTAACCCCTTCTCTCCGCCCCTCCGGGGCCTTCCTCCGCCCTCCGTTAGCCTTTCCACGCCTCTATCGGACATTTGCGGGCACGTACTTGTGCGGCACCCGTTACTGTGACGCGCAAGTGTGCGAAGCTTCATCGCACGTTTGCGGGGCGTTTAAGTGCTCTTAAGTACCGCTTTTAGTGCGCTATTTTGCGGCGCGCTAATTAGCGGTTTTTAGTAAACATGCCCCTTTGTCAGATCCGACTATAAAATGGAAATGTTGAAATATTATCCAGTACTGAGGAATGATATTGTTAGTACTCTGGCATTTGAAATGAAAAAAACCCAAAAAAAACCCTGTAGAACAGGCTCTCAGCAAATTTTCTTGGAATCTAGTAGCAAGCTTAAACATTGAGGATCTGACTGCCCAGACCTCAGTCACAGTATCTCTCCCACCCCCAAAAGGTATATTGCTGCTCCTTTTTTAATGGCGTGACTTGCTATTTTCCCATTTTCTATAGAAAAAGAATGCTTAATAAATCAGGCCCTTAATGTGCCATTACACCTTGCCAACAGAAGGCAGTGGCTGTTTTCCTCTTGTCCCTCCCACCAACCCCAATGAGTACATTGTCAGCAGCATATTAGTGACCCTTACTAGTTGCACTGAGGCAACTTCCTTTTTTGCTTCACATATCATCATCAAAAAATGTCCCAATAAGTAGGAACCAGAAAACAAATCACAACAAAAAGAACCTGAACAACGACAGCTGTACTTTTTGTCGGAGGCGCCAAGCCAGAGAAGACAGACTAAACCGTCTCCTCGCTGTAGCCGCTCCTTCTTAATCAAATTTTGAAGTGAGCAAACATTTAAACACTTAACTTGGTTTGAGTTTTGAAATCCAATGTTGCTTCAAGACTGCTTCAGGAAACAGCAGTCAACTACGTGATATGTTTCGGGTCTCCAAATCAGGACCCTGCATCAGGTTGAAGAAAAAGGTTTTTCCTGCAGTCATGCAAGCATCAGTAGAGAAAAGTGGAAAGCAACTGTCCAACGTTTATAAAAAATGGTGTCTGACGTCAGAGCCGGCAAACCAACTGACCGTAGCCAATCCAAGCATACTTGTTTGACTCACCAACCAATAAAACGGAAGCGTACAGGACCCTATCGGCTCCGTTGGTTGTGCACTGCCTTCAGTTCGATCATGACTTTGAGCAGTTACAATGGCGGGTCCTGGATTTTGTTCCCCCTGATCTTCAGGGAGATAATCGGGTCTACAGATTGCAAAAGCTGGAACAACGTTGGATTTTCCAGATGAATACAGTAATTCCTTTTGGTTTAAATGCAGCATTAGAATGGAACATTCTGATGTAATAGCTTATATTTTCATCTGGTTGATGATCCTGTTGTGCTATGATTTTTGTTTTTCAATTTAAATCCGGGGGTTCCCTTCTTAATAGGGTGCTTCCCTTTTATTGCTTGGTGAATCAAACAAGTGTGCTTGGATTGGCTACAGTCAGTCAGTTTGCCGGCTCTGACGTCAGACGCCGTTTCTATAAAGTTGGGCAGTTGCTTTCCACTTTTCTCTACTGATGCTTGCGTGACTGCAGGACAAACATTTTTCTTCAACCTGATGCAGGGTCCTAATTTGGAGACCTGAAACATGGCACTTAGTAGATTGCTGTTTCCTGAAGCAGTACCAAAGCAACGTTGGATTTCAAAACTCAAGCCAACTTAAGTGTTTAAATGTTTGCTCACTTCAAAATTTGATTACAAAGGAGCAGCTACAGCGAGGAGACGGTTTAGTCTGTCTTCTCTGGCTTGGCGGCTCCGACAAAAAGTACAGCTGTCATTGTTCAGGTTCTTTTTGTTGTGATTTGTTCACATATCATCATGGCATGGTAATATGTGAAATAAAAAAAATCTCCTATAGCCCCTTCACCCTGCCTTCACCTAGTCTCTCTCTTGCACACAGTATGTCTCTCATAGCGCCACCCCAGCCATCACACAGTGTCTCTCTTTCATAGCCCCCCAGCCATTGCCCAGTGTCTACCTCTTTCTTTTAAATAGCTTCCCCACATCCTTTACCCAGTATCGCTCTCTCTCTTAGCACCCCACCAACTATCACCCAGTGTCTTTATCATACCCCCCCCCCCCAGCTATCACCCAGTATCTCTCTCTGTCTCCCTCATAGGCCCCCATTCAGTATATCTCTCGTTTTCATAGCTGTTGAGAGGGACTTGAAATGGGGTACCTAGAGACCTTTGAAAGGGTTAATGTGGAGTATGGCTTAGAACTCACTAGCAGCCTGGAGAGATATGTGTACCCAAAACCAAGGCCATGTTTAGTAGAATGGGACAGAATGTTTTTTTTTCTTCTTCTAATTCAGTTGTACAATACATCTTTGTTTACTTTGTCCTATAACAAGACTTGTATCAAAAGTGGTGCTGACAACACAGTTTTTCTTTCAATAGAGGAAGTGCTCTGGCCTAGCCAGGTGGAGGGGGATTTACAGGAACTGATCAAGTTTGCAGTACTGTGGGCTCCCTCCCTTAAGACCTTTCAGTGTTTTTAACATAATTCTGAATTTTTGAATTGTTTTATTACTTATTATTACTCTCTCTCTTCCATTGCCTTGAATGAAAGGATTGAAGCCCAAGAGCCCAGGTTCTGTTGTTGGTGAGAGGTGAAGCAGGGTACATTCAGTTGGTGCCATCCATGGATCTTTCTTTTTCTTCATTCAAAGCAAGGCAGAGGATTGTGAGCATGGAATACAGACAGTCACGGGCTTCAGCGTTTAAGAGAGGAGTCCGTATTGTGATAAGGAAGCTTATCAGGACCTAGAAGAGAGGGGTAAAAAGAAGGAATTTACCATAATAAAGGGACCCATTTTAAAAGGTCCGGGACTTAAAACTCCATTTGCTCCTAGAAAGCAGGTAATTCCTGGCTACTATAAGGAACAGAGTGCCCCTAGTGGTGGAAAGGAGAGGGAATACAGGCCCAGGGTAAGGAACCCTTACGTCACTGCATTTCCTAATCACTCAGCTGCCACGAGGGAGTTTGATCTCTCTCACCTGAGAGGGGAGAGGGTGGAGCAGGAGCCTGAGGGGTTTAAGTTTAGCTCAGTTTATCCAAAGAGTAGAACAGAAAGCAGATCAGAGAGCAGACCAGGGACAAGCAGAAAGGAGAGGACAAGCAGGACACGTGGAGAGGAACTGGAAGGACTCCTGAGACTTGAGAGGGCTGCAACTGTTGACCAGAGAGAAAGAGAGAGCAGTAGTTTTACCTACTCAAGAAGGAATGGAGCAGTAAGAACCAGAAGCACTAATTGGAGAACAGGACGTGCTGGATGGTGGCCAGAGCATGTAAGAAGTGAAGCTACTACAGGCTTTGATCAAGGTATGAGTCCCAGAAGCTTAGCTAATAAGGAGCACTACGAATTTGCCAGAGACAGCTTTAACCATAACAGAAGGCAGTCAAGTAAGCTATTTGAATCTGAGCCAGAGAGTGAACCAATGCAATTGGGGGAGCCAGATTTACCTTGTGAAGAAGAGGTCTCATACATGGACTGCTCTGCATGCCAGTCTGCCAATTCAGAGGGGTTGCAAGGGTGTCAACCGTAAAGAGAAGCCTCCAGTGTCCAAAGTCCTAAGAGCTGTGTTAGCTTGTTAATGTTCTAAGCTCAGGAGAAGTGTGACACAGTGCAAAGCTGAATCATCCTGATTATCTTTTGAGAAACAGCTGTGAGCAGTGCAGAGCTCACTCTGATGCCGTTTCAACTGAGAAAGTAAGAAATGCTTTTGTTTGACTAACTACTGAGAAAACCTTGAAAAGATTTTTATCTGCTTGTGAGAATTTGACTATGGGGCATGTTTACTAAAACCCCGCTAATGTGCGGGCCGCGGTAGTGTGCGGATGCCATATAAGGAGTGGGCGTTTCTTTCTGAAAAAGAAAAACTGGGATTTAAATATGCGCTAAGGTGCGTGGCGCCCATGTGCGCCCCGCACATTAGCGCATGAGAAAGCTGCGCGGGAGGCATAAGTGGCGCGCTGATGTGCAAGCAGAAAGGTAGTGCCACAGCACAATGGTTAAGACACTAACCAATGGTGCAGAGAGCAGGGGCTCAATCCCCCACAGTGCCATATGAAGACGGCTGGCTGAGGCATTACTTTAGGAGCCAGTTCAATATTGGGTGGCATAAGGCAGTGCGCTGATGGGCATAAGGCTGCGTGCTATTGCTTTAGGAGGCATTTTAATATTGGGAGGCATAAGGCGGCGCGCTGATGTGCAAGCACAGGAACAGAATCACAGTACAATGGTTAAGACACTAACCAATGGTGCAGGGAACAGGGGTTCAATCCCCCACAGTGTCCAATGAACAAGGCTGGCTGAGGCATTACATATTATGGGAGAGATTGGTTTAGGAGGCATTTTATTTTTATTTTAATTATCACTACTAGCAAACGCACTCTCAAAGCGTGTTATCATAAAGCACCCCATAAGGCACATTCGAAAGAGCACTGTCCGCCATGGTACCCTAGAATGTTGCTTATAGGGCGCTTTATAGGGTGCCATATGAGGTGCCGCAAGGTCAGAGTACTGTTTTTGATGGCAGCACTGTGCAGTGTAAGGAATGACAAGCATAAGTAGGTGCGCTGACATGCAAGGAGGAGCAGCAGTGGAGCACAATGGTTAAGGCACTGACTGCTGATACAGGGGTCATGAGTTTGCTCCCCAGGGTGCCTAATACGTAAGGCTGGCTGAGGCATCTGCTTTGCAATGTACGTTTTGTTTCCTGCAGCACTTTATTTTTATTTTATTAATTGCTGCCAGCAAACACGCCCTCACGTGCCGTAATTGCAAATGCCGTATAAGGCACCCTATAAGGCACTCCATAGGGCACATTATAAAGTGCACTGTCCGCCACGGCACCCTAAAATGTTCCCTACAGGGCACCCTATAAGTTGCATCACAGGATAATGTATAGTGCACCTTATATGGACGGGAACCATAAGGTGCCCTATAGGGCGCCCTATAAAGCACCCTCAGAGGCACCTTATGGGTACAGTACGCTGAGGGTGTTTTTGCTGGCAGCAAAAACGTACATTAAAAAGAGATAATGCTTTGGGCAGCAGTACCAAATAACCCCACTGTGGGTTTGAACCCATGACCTCTGGCTTCACAGGCAGTGAAGTAACCATTGGGCTACAGTTCTATAGCTGCCAGCAAGCCCTAGGCTGGCTGCAGAGAGCCTGCATGTCACCACACACAGTCTGTTGTGGTCACCAGGATAGGGTTAGCACACCCGTACCCATGATGCACTGCACATGCAAATCAGCTGTCCACAGATAAACACAAGATGCACAGATAAACACAATGCACAGATAAACACAATGCACCCCCACAGCACCTCGGCCTGGTAGGGGGTACTGACCGTGTGTTTTACTGGCACAGAGTAGCTACACACCGTCACATTGTGCGGGTACTGTGCTCACCCTGAGGGTGCGGTGAGGCGCCCAGCACCAGGTCCACAGCACCTTCTATGGCTGAATGAGGCCATGCTGGAGGTCCAAAGCAGTGTTAAGCTGTGAGATAGGCAGTTTATGCAGAAACACCTTGGATATCTCTGTCTGTCTCAGTCAGGTATAGCCCCCAGGTGGGCCATGCACCACCACCACCACCACCCCCTCCCCAAGGGGCAGCAAACAGGGCCTCCCCATCAACAGATCCACATCCTCCCTGCTACTGGTGGCAGTAGAGGGACCCATCAACCCCAATCCTGCTGGGGAACAGACACCCTACAGGGCAGTCAGTGCAGCTCTGTACACATCCATAACACAATAGCAGACAGACTTTAGGCCTGGATATGCTAAGCTACACCCCAACACTATCTGATATTTATTTATTTATTTAACAGTATTTCTAAACCGCCTTATCTTAATAATCAAGGTGGTATCACAGCAAGCAATCAGGTAAAGTGTGTGTGTTGTACATGCAGTGAGGATGAAACTTGGTTGTGTGATGGCGGTGTTGGGTGCTTGATTTGTTTGAGCTATGTACAAGGTGGGCTATTTACAGTGGTGCTAAAAACACATTTTATATACATACAGTTGTTTAGGAGGATTGGAATGCTGTTATCCATTCTCTTAGGTTATGTGATGTGACCATAGTGCTCTATGAACAGCATGGTTTTCAGTTGTTTTCTGAAGTCTTTGAGGTCTGGAGTTGCCCTTAGATCGTCCGGTAGATTGTTCCATATTGTTGGAGCAGCCATGGAGAGAGCTCTGTTTGTTGTATCCTTGCGTGTGTGCTTGTATTCATTTGGGGTACTGACTCGGTTGCGTGTTTGACTTCTTCTAGGACGTGCGCTGATTTCCGGTTGTATGAGCGTGTGGAGGCTGTTGGCTGATGTGTGCTCTTTAATCTTAAATAGGTTTATGATAGTCTTGTATCTGATGCGAGCACTGATTGGGAGCCAGTGTAAGTCCTTTAATGTAGGTGTGATGTGCTCCTGCCTTGCGGTTCCGGCTATGATTCGAGCTGCAGTGTTTTGTGCCAGCTGGAGTGGTTTGAGAGCTTGTTTTGGTAGTCCAAGGTATATCGGATTGCAGAAGTCCAGTATTGGGGTTATCAGTGCTTGACAGACGGTACGGAAGTGTTCTGGGGCGAGGAGTGGTTTCAGTCTCCTGATGATTCGCATCCTGTAGTAGGCTTTTTGGATTGTTTTGTCTATGTGTGGTTTGAGGTTGAGTTTACTGTCCAGAGTAACCCCAAGGTATCTCACCTCTGATCTTATCGGTATCGTAGTGCTTTGTATCTTTATGTTTGGTGGGTGTATGAAGCTCTGGTTCCGAGTGATGATTAAAGCTTCGGTCTTGTTGTAGTTTATTGCGAGGTTGTTGTTTTGGCACCACTTCGTCATTTGGGTAAGGCAGTCTGTTATCTTAGAGAAGTCCGGGTTGTCGATTGATATCGGGGAGTATACCATGATGTCGTCTGCGTATATTGTGTATTGGATGTTGTTCTCTTTCATAATGTTGCATATTGGTTGGATGTAGATGTTAAAAAGGAGTGCTGAGAGTGCGGATCCTTGCGGTACTCCTTGTTGGACGTTTATGGGTCGGGAGGTGTCATGTCCCACCTTGACCTGTAGCTGTCTTTCGGTTAGGTACGAGTGGAACCATTTCAGAGTGGTACCGTGTATACCAGTGTTCTTTAGTCTCTCCAGGAGCATATTGTGGTCAACTGTGTCGAAAGCTGAGGAGATGTCGATGAAGATCATTATAATTCCATTCCTGGTGTTGTCAATTATTCTTATGATGCTGTCGAAGAGGTAGATCAGTAGAGTTTCGACTCCATGGTTGGGACGAAATCCGTGTTGGTTGTCGTCGAGAGTTCCGTGTTCGTCAATGTGTTCCTGAAGTTGTAGTTGAACCGTCTTTTCGATTATTTTTGCGAGGAAGGGTATGCTGGAGATTGGTCGGTATGCTGCTGGGTCCTTTTTGTCGAGAGTAGTTTTCTTTGTGATTGGTCTTACTGAGGCAAGCTTTAGTTGCTGTGGCATGAGTCCTTGAGTGAGTGAGTTGTGTACCATTTTATGAATGGTTGGTATCAGGCTTGATTTGGTGGCTTTGACCCATGACACTGGGCAAGGGTCAGTAGGGGCAGTACTTGTGTTGATTGTGGAGATGATGTGGGATATCTGTTCTTTTGAGGGAGAGTAGAATGTGCCCCAGGTTTTGGGGTGTACGTTCGTTCTTGTGGTTCCACTGGGTGTTGTGCGCTCTGTGGAGTGGAATTTGTCTTTGATGTGGTCAGCGAATTTCTGTGGATCCACTTGTACTTCTCTTTCTGCTGTTTGCTCTTTTGTCAGGGTTTTTACTATTTCGAAAAGTTCTCTGGGTTTGTTGATGGAAGAATTTATCAGGTTTGTGTGGAATTCTCTCTTTGATTGGTTGATGTGTTCATTGTATTGTTTTTGCTTTGTTAGGTAAAGATGTTGGTCGGAAGTAGTTTTGTTTTTTCTCCATCTCCGTTCAATTTTCCTGAGCTCCCTCTTTTCCTGTCGTATTTTTGTTGAGTACCATGGCTTGTTCTGTCTCTTGTTGTGGTGTTGTTTCTCGGTCCTGTCATCGGATGGTTTGGCGGCGTTAGCTAGAACGCTGTTCCAGTTGGAAACTTGTTCCTCCAGGTCCTCTGAGTCAATGTTCAAGTGTTGTATTGTGTCCTGTATGAATACGTCCTTGTCAAAGGACTTGAATCGTCTTTGTGTGTGTGGGATGTTCACTCTTTCGCTTGTCTGGTCTTCTTGTGATTGCAGTTTCGTCTCGATTAAGTAATGGTCAGACCATGGTACTGGGGTGATGGTGGGTGTAGAGATTAGGTCTCTTGAAGTTAGGTAGTTTGATGCGAAGATGAGGTCTGGGGATGATCCAAGTCTGTGTGTTGGTGCATTGACTATCTGTGTGAATTGAAGTAAGGTCATTGCTTGAAGGAAGGCCTCTGCATCTTTTGTATTGGCGGACTTTAGGTTGAAGTCTCCGATTAGTAGTGCTGGTTTGTTGTTTGCTGTTATGGCACAGGCTTCTTCGAGTGTGAAGGCTAGTTCGTCAGGTGGAGCACGGGGTGCTCTGTAGGTTAGGCAGATTGCAATATTCTTGTTCTTGATGCTAATTGTGTTACACTGCTGTGTATCTGTGAGGTTCTGTGTCTTGAACTTGAGTTTTGTTTTTGCTATTATTAGGACTCCTCCTCCACGCTTGTGGGTGCGAGGGCAGTTGTATGCTGAGTAGTTGTTCGGTACTATTTGGTTGAGTAGTACACTGTCGGTAGGGTTGAGCCATGTCTCTGTGATGCATATTATGTCGGGCTGTCGCTCTTCTATGTGGTCTACCAGAGTGTGTATCTTGTTGCAGACGGATCTGGCGTTTATGAGCTCAATTGTTGTTGTCTTTGTGGAAGAGGTTGTTGCTACATGTGCTTCCTTTGAGCCGGTGTTGGTGTTTGATTTGTGTCTGTTTGGTCTCTTTGCTTGGGAGTTTGCGAGTGTCTCTTTGTGTGTGTGTTGTGGACCGAGATATGGCAGTGCAGTTGGAGGGTACCATGGTGTGTTTGTTTGAGGGTAGTGGAGGTGTGTGGTCGGTGGGAGGAGTTGTGTGACTAGTAGGTATAGAGGGAGGAAGTATGTGGTGTGCATGTTGGTAGTTTGTGATGTTCTGATAGGGTGACGCCTGTCTCCTTAGGTCTTCGTCTGTTGTTTGCTTTGGGGAGAGCTGTACTTGTTGCGGGAGCCTGTCCCGGGATGTAGAGCTGGCCCTGTGGCAGTCGCCTTGGTGCGGGAGCCTGTCCCGTGGAGGGAGCCTGTCCCGTGGATGTGGAGCTGGACCTGTGGCTGTCGCCTTGGTGCGGGCGCCTGTCCCGTGGAGGGAGCCTGTCCCGCGGATGTGGAGCTGGATCTGTTGCGGTGCGGGAGCCTGTCCCGTGGAGGGAGCCTGTCCCGTGAATGTGGAGCTGGATCTGTGGCGGTCGCCTTGGTGCGGGAGCCTGTCCCGTGGAGGGAGCCTGTCCCGCGGATGTGGAGCTGGATCTGTTGCGGTGCGGGAGCCTGTCCCGTGGAGGGAGCCTGTCCCGTGAATGTGGAGCTGGATCTGTGGCGGTCGCCTTGGTGCGGGAGCCTGTCCCGTGGAGGGAGCCTGTCCCGTGGGTGTGGAGCTAGATCTGTTGCGGTGCGGGAGCCTGTCCCTAGGAGGGAGCCTGACCCGCGGATGTGGAGCTGGACCTGTGGCAGTCGCCTTGGTGCGGGAGCCTGTTCCGTGGGGGGGAGGCCGGAGCTTTTATGGAGTGTGTTGTTGAAGAGGGCGTTTGGTAGTGTGTGATGTGTTATGTTCTGTGAGGGTTTTACTTCCGGTTTTGCTGTCCTCCTCGGTCTGCTCCTCTGTCGGGATCCGTTGGTATGCAGTCGGTGCTGCTGAGTTCCTAGGATGTTTTCTATTTTTCGCCCTCGTGCCGCGCCTAAGGGCCACGCCAAAGGGCCCTCTGGCGAGGCGCGGGCACGCCCTGCAGGGACGCCGCTTTTATCCCCGGCGGCTGCTGCGATATCGGGCTCCCACCGCCCGGATTGGGCGGGAGCTGGAGGGAGGGTGGAGACTCCTGGCAGCGGCGTCTCTGCAGGCAGGGACGCCGCTTTTATCCCCGGCGGCTGCTGCGATATCGGGCTCCCACCGCCCGGATTGGGCGGGAGCTGGAGGGAGGGTGGAGACTCCTGGCAGCGGCGTCTCTGCAGGCAGGGACGCCGCTTTTATCCCCGGCGGCTGCTGCGATATCGGGCTACCACCGCCCGGATTGGGCGGGAGCTGGAGGGAGGGTGGAGACTCCTGGCAGCGGCGTCTCTGCAGGCAGGGACGCCGCTTTTATCCCCGGCGGCTGCTGCGATATCGGGCTCCCACCGCCCGGATTGGGCGGGAGCTGGAGGGAGGGTGGAGACTCCTGGCAGCGGCGTCTCTGCAGGCAGGGACGCCGCTTTTATCCCCGGCGGCTGCTGCGATATATTGTCCTGCAGCAAGCCTTCAGCCACTGCACACTGAAAGCCACTCCAGCAAGACACATACCAGCTGCAAACAGTCTGCTAGCTAGTCCATAGTGCATGCTCCCAGTGGAAATGCATGCACCCAGAACTGGGATGTCAGCATACACAACAAGCAAAGAAATCAGTGACTGGGCCCCAAATGGAAACTCACAAATATCACATGAGAGAAATACTGTATAGCACTATGGGGGTGCCTAGCCATGCTGTGGTCACTGCACAGTCAGGGTGAGAGTGATCTCCCAGCAGGACATACTGAGGTCACCCTGTCTGTGTAGGTGGTGGCCGGGCACTAAAATGTCCCAGTCAGTGCCCTATGCCCTGTGCAGATGCACCCTGGCTAGGCCACCCTGTCCGGGCTATACCCATGGTACCTTGCTCCTCATTATGCACATTGGCAGGCCAATACTGGCAACAGTGCTGGCAGTGTGGGCTGTGGAAGGTGTTTGCAGCCACCACACACTGTCTAGACCAGGGGTGGGCACCTCCGGTCCTGGAGGGCCGCAGACCAGTCAGGTTTTCGGGATATCCCTAATGAACATGCATGAGATATATATGCATTAGAGATATCATGCCAACCTGACTGGTTTGTGGCCCTCCAGGGCTGGATTTGGAGACCCCTGCCTTACACCTCTGTCATTTAAGATCGTGAGTGGGCAAGGTACAGATGTCCTAGACATCGAAAGGGTATATAGAATGTGTCACATTCTTCCTCGATTCTCACCACCACCAAGAAGTTGTCTAATAGACAATTTTTTGGTGGTGGTGAGAAGTGAGGAGGACTGTGACAAATTCTATATACCCTTTTTGATGTCTTGGACATCTGCACCTTGTCCACTCACAATCTTAAATGACAGAGGTGTAAGGCAGGGGTCTCCAGATCCAGCCCTGGAGGGCCACAAACCAGTCAGGTTGGCAGGATATCTCTAATGCATATATATCTCATGCATATTCATTAGAGATATCCCGAAAACCTGACTGGTCTGCGGCCCTCCAGGACCAGGTTTGCCCACCCCTGGTCTAGACCAGTGGTTCTGAACCAGTCCTCTTTGAACCCCTAGGCCAGTCGGGTGTTCAGGATAGCCCTAATGAATATGCATGAGATATATATGCATTAGAGATATCCTGCCAACCTGACTGGTTCGTGGCCCTCTAGGGCTGGATTTTTAGACCCCTGCCTTACACCTGTCATTTAAGATTGTGAGTGGGCAAGGTGCAGATCACCAAGACATCTTAAAGGTTAGATAGAATTTGTCACATGCTTCTTTGCTTCTCACCACCACCAAAATATTGTCTATTAGAGAACTTTTTGGTGGTGGTGAGAATTGAGGAGGCATTTGGCACATTCTATTTATTTATTTATTTATTTAACAAACAATCATTTATATCCCGCATCTTCCAGAGTTCAGTTGCGGTTTACAATAAAACAAAATCCACAAAGCAAGAGCTTGGTTTTACATCGAACATTATGTAACAATAAACAATATATTGGTTAACAGCATAGGCTAATACATAACAGCATAAAGCTTGCTTTTAAACTATGTACAATAAACTATATACAGATAAACTATATACAGATACCCTTTTGATGTCTAGGACATCTGCACCTTGCCCACTCACAATCTTAAATGACAGAAGTGTAAGGCAGGGGTCTCCAAATCCAGCCTTAGAGGGCCACAAACCAGTCAGGTTGGCAGGATATCTCTAATGCATATATATCTCATGCATATTCATTAGGGCTATCCTGAACACCCGACTGGCCTAGGGGTTCAAGAAGGACTGGTTCAGAACTACTGGTCTAGACAGACACACATTCCGACACCTATGCCAGCATTGTGCTACTATAGAAGAGTTCAGCAGCCATGCCCACCACACCAGTCCTGGGCACAGTACAGGCATGGATATAGTAGGCAATACTGATGGGGGTCACTCCCCAGGGTGGTAAACACTGTCAGAGACCAGACCTGAAGCACACACCGCAGACATCAGAATGATTGTTATGATGGAGCTCAATCAGCAAACTGTGCTTAACGTAGGAATTTCTACCTGCCAGTACTCATAGCAAATGTTTGAGAGCTGTGTACCGTATACCCAGGTGTAGGGTTGCATTGCTAAGGTATGCAAGTGCTAGTATTGGGAGATGCACGCAGGGCCCAATGTCCTGCCTCTCCAGGAGGCATTGGCCAATGGGGCCTGTGGGTGTGGGTGTGGGTGTGTCTGCCCCTGTTGGCTGCTGCTTTACGGCAGAGGTTCCCAACTCCAGTCCTGGTGTGTCAAACACTGTTTGGGTTTTCATGCTGTCCCTCATGAATATGCATGAGCTACATCTGTATACCATGGGGGTGGTGCATAGATATGCAGCACAGGCATCTTTATGAGAGGCAGCATGGAACCTGAATGGTGTGTGGCCCTCCAGGACTGCATTTGGGTGACTCTGCTCTAGGTAATGCGCCTGTTTATAGTGTCTGTGCTCGGTGGGGTAAAATATAGGCGTATTAACCATGCGTATGTTCTCAGCAATAAAGGTTTGTCCTTACTATCACGGTTGAGTTGTGGGAAAAATACGTGGACTGGATTGGCAGTAGCTCCAGCTGGGCTTTGAACCTGTGACCTTCTGTTCTTGCACACACTGTGTGTACTACACCACTGTGTTGCCACTGATAGGATGCATTCCCTGGGGAGTCCATGACTGTACATCCGACAGAGCCTGTCTGTTGCAGTGGATGGTGCCAGCCTGCACACGGCTAGGCCACTGTCTGCTGTGGCTGGCAGCCACTGCCCCCTCCACCACCTGTACCCTTCCGCCAACATGCTGACATGTCCTCATCTTGGAAAAAGCATATGACCTGATTGAGTTGTGGCACTCCAGGACTGCATTTGGGGGACTCTGCTGTAGGTAATGCCCATTGTTATGGTGTGTATGCGGTGTAGGGTAAAATATAGGTGTTTGAACCATGCTTCTGTTCTCTGCAATAAAGGAGTGTCTTTACTATCTCTGTTTAGTGGTGGGTAAAATATGGGGCTGGGTTGGCAGGAGCCCCAGCTGGGATTTGAACCTGTGGCCCTACAGGCACTGGCTGTGTCCGCTGCACCACACTGTGGCCACAAAGACAGTGCAGTCCCTGGAGATAGGAAACCTGGCCAAATGAGTCAGAAACCCTGCTCTGCAGAATTTTACTGTGGGCTCATTCACCTTGTATGGAGACAAAAGGGCAAATAAACCTCAAAAATGACCTCGAAAAAAGGGGCAAAAACCATAATCCAGCTGGCCAATAGTGATATCAATGGGCAACATTAAAAACACTCCCAGGAAAGTGCAGTGAGGCGCCCAGCACTAGGTCCACAGCACCGTCCATGGCTGAAAGAGACCATGGCGCAGGTCCAAAGCAGTGTTACTGTGTGAGATAGGTAGTTTCTTCTGGAACACCTTGGACATCTCTGTCTGTTTCAGTCAGGTGTAGCACCACCACACCCCTCCCCCAGGGCCGAGGGTGGCAAACAGGGTCTCCTATCAAAAGATCCACAGTCTACCTCCCTGCAACGGTGGCAGTAGAGGGGAACATGAACCCTAGTCCTGGTGGGGAACAGACACCCCACAGCGCAGCCAATGCAGCTCTATACACAGCCATCACACAATAGCAGACAGACATTAGGCCTGGATCTGGTATACTGCACCCCACCACTATCTGATATTCCCCTGGTGCAAGCCACTCCATCACAACACCTACCAGCTGCAAACAGTCTGCTAGTGCCCAGTGGAGATGCCTGCACCCAGAACTGGGATGTCAGCATACACAGCAAGCAGATACATCAGTGACTGGGCCCCAAAAGGAAACCCATATTTATCACATGAGAGAAATACTAGATAGTACTATGGGAGTGCCTAGCCATGCTGTGGTCACTGCACAGTCAGGGTGAGAGTGATCTCTCAGCAGGATATACTGAGGTCACCCTGTCTGTGTAGGTGGTGGCCGGGCACTACAATGTGCCTGTCACTGCCCTATGCCCTGTGCAGATGCACCCTGGCCAGGCCACCCTGTCCGGCCTATACCCATGGTACCTTGCTCCTCATTATGCACATTGGCAGCCCAATACTGGCAACAGTGCTGGCAGTGTGGGCTGTTAAAGATGTTTGCAGCCACCACACACTGGATAGACCAGGGGTGGGCAAACTTGGTCCTGGAGGGCCGCAGACCAGTCAGGTTTTCGGGATATCTCTAATGAATATGCATGAGATATATATGCATTAGAGATATCCTGCCAACCTGACTGGTTTGTGGCCCTCCAGGGCTGGATCTGGAGACCCCTGCCTTACACCTCTGTCATTTAAGATAGTGAGTGGACAAGGTGCAGATGTCCAAGACATCAAAAAGGTTAGATAGAATTTGTCACAGTCCTCCTAACTTCTCACCACCACCAAAAAATTGTCTATTAGACAACTTTTTGGTGGTGGTGAGAATCGAGGAGGACTGTGACACATTCTATATACCCTTTCGATGTCTAGGACATCTGTACCTTGCCCACTCACGTTGTCTATTCCTCTTGGAATTAGGAAAGTAGCTGCTTCAGAGTAATTGCAGTGAGACTTCTTCCAGCATTGAAGAAGCCACTGATGCTGTTTGCAATGTCGGGATCCCAAACAAAAGGGCAAGGTGTCACTGCTGTTTCAGAGAAAAAGACAAGAAAATCAACATAGTTTGCACCTCCTGCAAGCGCAGTGTTGGCAAAGAACATTCAGAAGTTGTCTGTGTCTCATGCAAATGACTGTAGTACTTTACTGTGTTCATCAAGTGCATGCAAAAACTGCTTTCATGGCAACTCTTCTTCGTGTAATTTTATGATAAAGCATTAAATTTCAAAACATTTAGCCTTTATATAATAAATAATAAATTTGGAATAATATTTTGTCTGTTTAGTTTAAATTTTTCATGGTTAACAATTAAAATTCGTCGTGAGGTCATTTATGACCCCAACGGTATTCAGTGTGTGCAAAAAATCTCGGTAATTCCAGGTTTAAAGCTTTGGAATTACAGAGCTTAAAAGGGAGAGAGGGGCATTGTGGGTTAAACTACAAAGAGGGAAAGAGAAATCTATCTTCATTGGCATGATATACAGACCTCCCTCACAAGAGGAAGAGGTGGACAGTGAGTTAATTGAAGACATGCGCAGCATTGCTAGGAAATGGGAAATGCTACTGATAGGGGATTTCAATATGCCAGATATTGATTGGCACATTCCTGCTGCAGTATCATCTAGAAGTAAAAAGATCCTGGATTCTCTACAGGGAGAACTATTCAAGAAATTGTTAACAGACCCCACACGTGAAGGGGCCATACTGGACTTGGTGCTTACCAATGGTGAAAGTGTTTCTGATGTTATAGTGGGAGATCATTTTGCATCCAGTGATCACCAGATGGTGAGGTTCAGTATTAGGACTAGGGCTGTTAGAATCCATTCAAAAGTGAGGCTCTTAGACTTTAGGAAGACTAACTTTGCCAAGATGGGCCAATACCTCAGGGAGTCGTTAGCGGAATGCGAACAACTGGGGGATGTAAAAAAAACAGTGGGAAAAACTGAAAGGGGATATTTTAAGGGCAACCAACCTTTTTGTTAAAATGGTAAATAAAGCAAAAGGAGACCGCTATGGCTTTCGAAAGAAGTAGCTGAAAAAGTGAAGAAAAAGAGGGAAGCCTTCACGAAATACAAGAGATCACAGAGAGAGGAAGACAGGCATCTATATTTGGAAAAACTTATAGAAGCTAGCAAAGTATTCAGGAAAGCAAAGATTCAAAAAGAAAAGGAAAAAGCCAATGCAATAAAATGGGGGGATAAGACATTTTTCAGATATGTTAGTGAGAAGAGGATGGGCAAAAGTGGTATTGTCAGACTCAAGGGTGAAGGGGAGGAATATGTAGAAGCTGATGAGGATAAAGCAGAATTGCTTAATAAATATTTCTGTTCTGTGTTCACACATGAAGAACCAGGAGCAGGACCTCAGAAAACACCCACAAACAGAAGGGAGGGACATCTTGAACAATTTTCAGAAGACTGTTTGTGAGAAACTAGCTCAACTTAAAGTAGACAAAGCGATGGGACCGGATGGGATACACCCTAGAATACTGTCGGAACTTGGGGACGTTCTAGCAGCTCCACTGACTGACCTTTTCAATGCCTCGTTGGAGTCGGGAGTGGTGCCAAAGGACTGGAGAGAGGCTCATGTGGTGCCTTTACACAAAAGCGGAAGTAAGGATGTAGTTGAAAACTACAGGCTGGTTAGTTTAAATTCAGTGGTGAGTAAATTATTGGAAACGCTGCTGAAAGAGAAAATAGTGAGGTTTCTGGAGTCCAGCAGATTACAGGATCCAAGGCAGCATGGATTCACCAGAGGCAGGTCTTGTCAGACAAATCTGATTGATTTCTTTGACTGGGTGACCAGGGAGTTGGACTGAGGGAGAGCCCTAGATGTGGTGTATTTAGATTTCAGTAAAACCTTTGACACTGTTCCTCACAGGCGACTTATAAACAAACTGAGCACCCTAGGGATGGACCCTAAAGTTACTGCTTGGGTTAGAAATTGGTTGGGTGGGAGGCAACAAAGAGTACAGGTAAATGGAGCTCACTCTGAGGAGAAGGATGTTAACAATGGTGTGCCCCAGGGATCTGTCCTTGGTCCAATTCTTTTTAACATCTTTGTTAGTGATATAGAGAAAGGGCTGTCGGGTAAGGTTTGCCTTTTTGCAGATGATATAAAAATCTGCAATAGAGTAAACACCTAGGAAGAAGTAGACAACATGAGGATGGATCTAACTAAGCTTGAAGTATGGTCTAGAATTTTTCAGCTGGGATTTAATGTTATAAAATGTAAGGTCATGCATTTGGGCTGCAGCAATCCAAGGGACCAATACAGTATAGGGGTGATGTACTTTTGTCCTCTAAAGAAGAGTGGGACCTAGGTGTGGTTGTGTCTGATGATCTTAAAATAGCTAAACAGGTAGAAAAGTGACGGCAAAAGCTCGAAGAATGCTTGAGTGCATATGGAGAGGAATGGCTAGCAGAAAAAAGGAGGTGATAGTGCCTCTGTATAAGTCTTTGGTGTGACCTCATTTGGAGTATAGTGTGCAATTCTGGAGACAGCATCTTCATAAGGATGTGAACAGGATGGAGTCGGTGCAGAGGCTGGCTACTAAAATGGTTAGTGGTCTTCATTATAAAGCATATGAGGACAGACTTAAGGATCTTAATATGTACACCTTAGAGGAAAGGCGGGATAGAGGTGACATTATTGAGATGTTTAAATACCTCCGTGGCATAAATGTTCATGGGGAGAGCCTCTTTCAATTGAAATCACGTTCTGCTACGAGGGGACATGGGATGAGGGTGAAGGGGGATAGATTCAGGAGTGATATGCGGAAATATTTCTTTAGGGAAAGAGTAGTGGAACCATGGAATAGTCTCACAGTGGAGGTGGTAGAGATGAGAACAGTAACTGAATTCAAAAAAGCATGGGACAAACACAGAGGATCTCTAAAGGAAAAAAGTGGACTGTTGTAGTTGTTGTTATGGAAGGACAGACTAGATAGACCATGTGGTCTTTTTCTGTCATCATGTTTCTATGTTTACATAATATCACTAACAAAGATGTCAAAAATAATTGGATCAAGGACAGATCCCTGCGGCACTCCACTGGTATCCTCCTTCTCCTCAGAGTGAACTCTATTTACCTGTACCCTTTGTCGCCTCCCACTCAACCAATTTCTAACTTAAGCAGTATCTTTAGGGTCCATCCCTAGGGTGCTCAGTTTGTTTATAAGTCGTCTTTGCGGAACAATGTCAAATGCTTTACTGAAATCAAAGTACACCACAGCTAGGGTTCTCTCTTGGTCCAACTCCCTGGTCACCCAGTCAAAGAAATCAATCAGATTTATCTGACAAGTCTGCCCCTGGTGAATCCATGCTGCCTCAGATCTGGTAATTCACTGGACTCCAGAAACCTCACTATTTTCTCTTTCAGCAGCATTTCCAATTGTTTACTCACTACTGAGGTTAAACCTGTAGATTTCAACCACATCCTTACTTCCACTTTTGTGTAAAGGGACCAGAAGTGCCTCTCTCCAGTTCACTGGCACCACCCCGACTCCAAACAGACATTGAAAAGGACAGTCAGTGGGGCTGCTAGAATGTCCCCAAGGTCCTTTAGTATTCTTGGATGTATTCCATCTGGTCCCAACGCTTTGTCTACTTTTAGTTTAGCTAGTTCCTCATGAACACAGTCTTCTGAAAATCATTTGAGATGCCCCTCACTTGTGTTCCTGTTTGTGGGTGTTGTCTGAGGTCCTGCTCACTCCTGTGAACAGAACAGAAATATTTGTTAAAGCAATTCCACTTTATCCTCATCAGCTTCTACATATTCCTCTCTTTCACCCTTGAGTCTGACAATACTACTTTTGCCCTTCCTCCTCTCACTAAGATATCTGAAAAATGTCTTATCCCCCATTTTACTGCATTGGCTATTTCCTCTTCTTTTTGTATCTTTGCTTTCTTCACTACTTGCCCGCCTCTCTAAGTTTTTCCAAATATAGAAGCATGTCTTCCTCTCTCTGTGATCTCTTGTATTTCATGAAGTCCTCCCTCTTTTTCTTCACCTTTTCAGCTACCTCTTTTGAGAACCATAGCGGCCTCCTTTTCCTTTTACCTTTATTAACATTCTAAAAAAATGTTGTTGCCCTTAAAATATCCCCTTTCAGTTTTGCCCACTGTTTTTCCACAACCCCCAGCTGTTCCAATCCCACTAAGAACTCCTTGAGGTATTGGCCCATCTTGGCAAAGTTAACGTCTAAGACTATCGCTTTTGAATGGATTTTATCAGCACTAGTCCTAATACTGAACCACACCACCCAGCGATCACTGGATGCGAGATGATCTCCCACTATAACATCAGAAACACTTTCCGCATTTGTAAGCACCAAGTACAGTATGGCTCCTTCATGTGTGGGTTCTGTTACCAGCTGCCTGAATCCAGGATCTCCTTGCTTCTAGATGACCCCGCAGCAGGGATGCGCCAATCAACATCTGGCATATTGAAATCCCCTATCAGTAGCACTTCCCCTTTCCTGGCAATGCTGCATATGTCTTCTATTAAATCTCCATCCACGTCCTTTTTATTGCCTCTTTATTTCTACTGCTGCCAATTGGAATAAAAAATTGTTCCTTCTGTTACATATTCATGGGAAAAAAAGAAAGCTACATTCCGGCTGTACTTTAACTGTAACTATTTTTTTTTTGTTTAAATAGAAACTTCTAACAAAACTTGCAGTCAAGCCTTCTCGCCAGATAACTGACAATATCTCTCGCTACAGAGTTATTATAAGCACAAAACTCTGCCAGACTTTATTGCTGCTATGTTTTCTGTGCTGTCTTTTTCTATCAAGCTATTACTGCAGTATACGCTGCATTCCCCAAATCCACTGACTCAGAGAATCCATTCCATATTATAGCACAAACCCAAATAGATAGCACACACGGTACTCCACTGCTGAAAAATCAAACATAGAACCTTATTTCCAAAAGAAAAAGGAAAGAAAAGAAAAGTAATCTTTTTCTTATTTCCAACACGAATATGGGCTTCATTTAGTTTACAAAATATATCCCATCAGTCATCCGGCTCTAAGGGGGATGTTTACTAAAGTGCGTTAAACGTGACTAACGCGCGTTATACGACGTTAACGACCGTAAGTGCCGTATAACGCGCGTACTGACGCGCTAACGACCGTTAACGTCATACTACGCGCGTTAACTGGAGTTAACGATCGTAAACCTCCGCGGCGCGTTAAAACAGCGCAGAAGGTGGAGAGTAGGCGGAGAGAAGGGGTCAATGGGCGGAGAGTGGGCGGGGAGAGGCTCCCCTCATACTAACGCGCCGTATTTCAGAGCTCAATTCCAACGCGAATGAAAACCTGTCGTTAAAGGCATTTAAAGGGAAGAGAAACCATTTACGTCAGCAATGTACAGATAAACCGGGGAAACCCACAAAACGTGAGCAGTGTGATACATGTGCACAGAACAAACTTTCACATAAAACGTTACAAATGACCACAAGAAACATTTTAAAAAGCAGAATTCAGCTGGGCAACAGTGATAGCAATGGGCAACAAGGAACAACACTCCCTGGAAAGCACCAAAATAAAAGGAAATGATGTGTGGAAGGGTCTACGCTCCGCAGACCCTTTCAAAGAGCAATACATTGTAATGGAGCTGTCCTGGGCGTGTGGTGTAATGTTTCCCAATGATATCATTGTTGCCCAGCTTGGTTATGGGTGTCTGCCCCTTTTGTGAGGTCTTTTCTGAGGTTTATGTGCACCTTTGTCTGCATACAAGGTAAATGAGGCCACAGTAAACCTGTTGCAGAGCAGGGTTTCTGACTCGTCAGGCCGGTTTAACTAACTCCAGGGACTGCACTGTCTCTGTGGCCACAGTGTAGTGCAACAGACACAGCCAGTGCCTGTAAGACCAGAGGGTCACAGGTTCAAACCCTACCTGGGGCTCCTGCCAACCCAGTCCCCATAGTTTTACCCACCACTAAACAGTGATAGTAAAGACACTCCTTTAGTGCAGAGAACATACGCAAGGCCTATATTTTACCACACCAAACACAGACACCAGAAACAGGCACATTACCTAAAGTAGAGTCCCGCAAATGCAGTCCTGGAGGGCCCCACACCATTCCGGTGTCATGCTGCCTCTAATAAAGATGCCTGTGCTGCATAGCTATGCACCACCCCCATGGTATGCAGATGTAGCTCATGCATATTTATGAGGGACAGCATGAAAACCCGAACAGTGTTTGGAACACCAGGACTGGAGTTGGGGAACTCTGCCGTAAAGCAGCAGCCAACAGGGCCACACACACACCCACAGGCCCCATTGGCCAATGCCAGCTGGAGAGGCAAGACATTGGGACCTGCCTGTATCTCCCAATACTACCAGTTGCATACCTTAGCAATGCCACCCTACACCTGGGTATATGGTAGACAGCTATCAAACGTTTCCTATGATAACTGGCAGATATCAATTCCTACGTTAAGCACATTTTGCTCATTGAGCTCCACCATAACAATCATTCTGATGTCTGCGGTGTGTGCTGCAGGTCTGGTCTCTGACAGTGTTCACCACCCTGGGGAGTGACCCCCCAACAGTCTTGTGTACCATATCCATGCCTGTACTATGCCCAGGACTGGTGTGGTGGGTATGGCTGCTGACCACCTCTATAGTAGCACAATGCTGGCATAGGTGTGGGGGTGGCTGTCTGTCTATCCAGTGTGTGGGGGCTGCAAACACCTTCCACAGCCCACACTGCCAGCAATGTTGCCAGTATTGGGCTGCCAATGTGCATAATGAGGAGCAAGGTACCATGGGTATAGGTCGGACAGGGTGGCCTGGCCAGGGTGCATCTGCACAGGGCATAGGGCAGTGACAGGCACATTGCAGTGCCCGGCCTCCACCTACACAGACAAGGTGACCTCAGTATATCCTGCTGAGAGATCACTCTCACCCTGACTGTGCAATGACCACAGCATGGCTAGGCACTCCCATAGTGCTATCTAGTATTTCTCTCATGTGATAAATATGGGTTTCCTTTTGGGGCCCAGTCACTGATGTATCTGCTTGCTGTGTATGCTGACATCCCAGTTCTGGGTGCAGGCATCTCCACTGGGCACTAGCAGACTGTTTGCAGCTGGTAGATGTTGTGATGGAGTGGCTGATGGCTTGCACCAGGGGAATATCAGATAGTGGTGGGGTGCAGCCTAATGTCTGTCTGCTATTGTGTTATGGCTGTGTACAGAGCTTCATTGACTGCCCTGTGGGGTGTCTGTTCCTCAGCAGGACTAGGGTTAATGTGCCCCTCTACTGCCACCTTTGCAGGGAGGTAGACTGTGGATCTTTTGATGGGAGACCCTGCTTGCCACTCTCAGCCCTGGGGGAGGGGGGGTGGTGGTGCATGGGGGGGGCTACACTTGACTGAAACAGACAGAGATGTCCAAGGTGGTCCTGCAGAACCTACCTATCTCACACATTAACACAGCTTTGGACCTGGTGCTGGGCGCCTCACTGCACCCTCAGGGTGAGCACAGTACCCGCACAATGTGACGGTGTGTAGCTACTCTGTGCCAGTACAACACACGGTCAGTACCCCCTACCAGGCCGAGGTGCTGTGGGGGTGCACATGGTCAGTCCCCCCTACCAGGCCGAGGTGCTGTGGGGGTGCATTCCCCATGGTGTGTATCTGTGGACAGCTGATTTGCATGTGCAGTGCATCATGGGTGTGACTGGCACAATCCAACCCTGTGAAACCCCAGCACCTGCTCACAGGCTCTGATAAACCATAGGCCATCACACGTACATCTGCTAGCATAATGCATAGGTGCAAGACACCCTACAGAGTCTGTAAAATAAGATGCCCACACTGGTAAAAACACACGTACCCACTCACGTAAAATCACATGTACCCACGCACGATTGTATGCGCGCAGCTACGCACGTACCAATGCACGCAACCTCGCACGCACCAATGTACGTGGCTAGGCACACTCCGAGGGTGTTTTTCTGACACCAATACTCAGCGTAACGAAAAACATGCCTCCTCTTTCCCTCTGTAATGTACAGGGTGATGCCTGGGACAGCCTTCTGCATTAGGCACACTGGGGACTCAAACCCATGCTGCCTGTAACAGCGGTCAGTACCGTAACCATTGTGCTACAGCTCTGTTTCAGTGCTTTGTGTCTGTACGTCTTCTTACGATTAACGCGCAGTAATGCGGCACGGCGCCCGGTAATGCTCGTTAATTTTTCTAACGCGCGGTAGTGGTGACGATGTACCGCCCATGTCCTTATTTGGGGTTTCTTTCACTACCGCGGCTCCTAACGCGAATTGCACTAACGCAGTTTAGTAAACATACCCCTTAGAGTTGCTTTCCAGGTATCAAAAACGTGTCTGATTGGAGCAAGCTTATCCATGCCTCGTTGTTCATGTCTGTTGGTTGCATCATCAAATCTGAGAGCACAAGAAATTTGCTGAAAACGGTTACGGGCCATATTTTTGCCGAAAACAGAACGGCCATCTTCAAGGTTCCACAACTGAACTATGGATTCATTTCATGACTTGTACACAAGACTGAGAGGATCAGCAGTCCAAGAAAACATTGAAATTCTCCATCTGTCAAATCTTTCCAGGTGTCGTCATAAATATGTCTTCCTTGTTTGCTTGTCCACATCATGATTTCATTCAGTAAGTTCGTCCTCATGAACAAGTGGAATGCTGCAAGAGGGCCATCAACATTTCATACAGCATACCTTGTAGGACCTTGTTGTACAGGCATGACATTAGCTCTGGCGTATCTTCCAACAGCTTGCTTTATAGGTTTCCTGTTCCATGATGTGGCATCCTTAGATACATAGGCTTCAATGGCAACATTTGTGCTTATAGTTGATGACCTCTTAGCTCCTCTACGACCACAACTAAGATTCCTCCTAGATGATACTGACACCGAGGACTCCTGCCTTCTTCCCCATCCAGCACAGCCTCGACCTTTGCCTCGACCTGTAACTTGACTCTTTGCTGCAGGCGAAGTTACCGGCTCAACATCAGTCTCACATTCACTTGGCGACCAACTGCTGTCGCCATCTGAATCATGACTGTCATCATCAGATTTATCGCCCGAACTTGGCTGATATGCTTCTTCGCTTGCTGAATATGCTGCATCATCAGACGACTCAGAGCCGTCACTGTCAGCATCTCGTTGCAATATTTGTCTTACTTGGGCAGCTGAATACTTTCGTTTTGACATCATAAACAATAACCTAAAATAAATAAACAAAGATAAAGTTGAATAAAACGCAAAGCAGTTTTACAATAGGTGTACAATAATCATGATGAACGAGCTGAAAGCCTTTAGATTTCATTGGAAATAATGAGAGAACGTATGATATCAATTACAGAAAATGTGTAATTTTCATAAAATAAGAATACAAAAATAAATGATACATAATTAATGATAAATACCTTTGTCAGATGAAAAAAGTCACAAAACTACAAATTGTATCACGATCCAAACCAGATATAAGCAACTGGGGTCAAAAATGACCCCACTGGTACTCTGTGCTGCAATTCATCACTAGCATCACCTAGCGGATGAAAATTATTCCTCTCATGTCACAATATAAAGAGAATATTGACATGCGAAAAGTCATAAAAAGATTGCATTCTTGAACAACTAGTTTGCGAGATACGCGTTGTGAAACTTGCAATGGGGTCACTTTTGACCCCATCGTTACTCCCAGGGTGAATAGTATTTTTTACATATAGTGCCACTCCTCCTCCCCTTCTTCCTACCCTGTACTTTCTGAATAAAGTATAGCCAGGTATAGTTACATCCCAGTCATGGTTTTCTGTGAACCATGTTTCTGTAACTTCCACTAAATCCAAATCGACCACTGCCACCAAAGCTTCAACATTAGGGTTCATATTTCCCATGCTAAGGAAGATGCTGGTACTCATATGCATAGGTATTTCATTAATAAATGAGGACCATGGGTCAATTTTAGCAGGCAATGAAAAAGGTGCTGATACTCTGTACCACCATGTACGCCCTCAAAAAAAAGCCCTGCATCTACTCTTAGGATGTTGCATTCACAAAACAGCACTGAAAGCTGTGAATTACATATCTTGAGACCACAAGAGAAATCAGATCAATGCTGGAAGTATAGATAGCAGATCTAAATGTATCCCAATATACATTTTCACAAAGCACTTTGTACATACCTCCTATCGGTAACCTTTGAGCCACACATGCCCCTCCCCCCAAAGAAACCACCTATAAAACACATGAAAGCAAGAACACAGATCCCCTTCCCCTATATCTATCTATATCTATATTTATTCATTTATTTATTTATTTATTTATAGTCTCTTATATACCGCACTATTCAGCATCAGCGCGATTTACAATAAACAAGGAGTTACACAATTCAACGGTACTTTGTGTTTACAGAAAAAACAGGAAATACAACTCGGATAACAGGGTAATTAATTAATATAACAGACACGATCTCATCCTGGCTTCAGTATTGTGTATGGGAGGTCTATGGGGTGTCTGTATTGAATTTGTATGTTTGGAAGGTCTGTGGGTAGGTTGTGTTATCTGGATTGTTTAATGGATAAGACAAGAGGAAGAGGTAGTGTTTTAAAGCTTTTCGAAACTGCAAAAGGTCTGGTATTGATCGAATGTTTTGAGGAAGGCTGTTCCAACACCTTGGTGCACAGAAAAAGAAAGCCCTGTCAGTAGTAGTTTTGGTGTATTGTGTTATTGATTTAGGGACTAACAGAGAATTGAGTGATACTGACCTTCTATCCCTATTGAGGGGTGTTGTTTGGATCATATCTGATAATGATGCAGATGAGAGCTCTTTGATGGCTTTGAATGTAATTAGTAAAGTTTTGAAAGTGAGTCTATTTCGTATCGGGAGCCAATGAAGATGTTTTAGAATAGGTGAAATATGTTCTTTCCGGGATGCTCCATGAAGGACTCTTGCTGCAGCATTCATTGCCAATTGAAGTGGATGTAATGTGGCTTGAGTCTATATACATTAAAATATCTATATCTGTAGCTAGATATCTGAATAAAAAGACTACCCCTATATATAGCATAAAAGCAGCATTGGGAACCCTCAGATTAAAAAAGCTGCAACTTCCCCCATATAGAGCATTACTGCAGCCCTGGGGGCCTCATTTGGGAATCCAAATGTTGATTGTCGATAGGATTTGATCTTTGGGCCTCAGATCTGAAGACAAAAACACAAAATAAACATTCAGCAGTATAAGCCTTTTACCCAATGCCACATCTTCCCTGTTACATGGGGTGAGATGGGGTGAATTGGGGTGCTGAAGGGGTTGTCCTTGGAGTTTATGAAGGGGTGGGGCTTTGGGGTGGAGGGAGGTTTAAAAACATTTTAGCTCCATGTTGGCATAGAGGACAGGTTAATGGGCCCACTGGGTCACCAAGGAGTTGAAGTACTCCAGGGAGGGGGTCCAGTGAGACTTCCAGTTCGGGACAGAGGGCTCTTTAATTTTCGCTGGCCACTGCGTGAAGAGGTGCAGATTTTTTTTTTAATTCCTCACTCGTTGACACAGCTCAGAATACATAATGTTCTCAGCTATGGCAGTATGTGAAAAATTCCTTGAAGTTCAGCTAAGGATATAACTGAGCCAAAAGCTCATTTATATCTTGGTTAAATTTAACAGAAATGGGTACTAACCTGCAAACATTTTCATGGGTTAGTATAAAGGCCTCTTAGTATGTTAAAACCATTTCAAAACACACATTGCATATCTAACACAGCTTTGTCCACTAGCAGAGGTAGATGACATCAGGTAACAGATGATTCCCCACAGACTATCCCTTTTCTAGAACTATCAACTTTTGCAATTATAAATTATAAATTCAGCAAACCTGTCTTTTCTGATATGAAAAATAAGGTAAAAAGATAGTCACATGGGCTATTGCAAGAATTCAGGAATTTTTGTCGCTAACTCCATTCGGGAAAAGAAGAGTTTCGAGGTAACATTCCTATCAGGTTTAGAAAATAGACTGTCCATCTGCTTCCCCTAAGATCTCTGAGCCCAACCATCATTTACCATAATACTCAGACGGAAGTGTAGGAGCCCAAGGCAAGAGAACAACAGAAGCATATTGTAGAAGCAGGTGCAGCTAGAGAAAGACCTTGGGGAAAAGATGTGAGAAAATGAAAATGACAAAGACAAATGGCACTCTTCTGTTTCTGGAGGTACAGCCCATGATAATTAGGATGATGATTAGTGTTAAGATTGGGGGATTTGTCAGGTCTGACATTATAAACTAGAAGTCCCACCTCACATCAGCAATCTCAACAACTGCAGGTTCTTCCATTGGGAAAACTCTGCAGGTGAACTTCTTCAATATAAAGGATTTTGTTGAGTGTACACAGAAGAGTTATTCTGGATTGTTATACACAGATGATTGTATTAGTTTGAAAACATGATGAACACATGGAAGGTATTTTATGCTTTTCTTCTATACCGCCCCTTCCAGAGACAGGGAGGGCGCCTAGGTTAAGGTAGCCAAAACATGCTCATTTTAAACCTATATTTTACAGACATGTAGGTGCCTATTTGTCTTTATAAAACACGAGCATCAGTGGCAGAGATCATGCCTTAAATTCAGACACCAACATTTATACCCGTTCTATAGTAGGTGCAAACAAAGTTCACACGGAGGCGCGCAGTTTAATCAAAGCACGTAGTTGTGAACTCTGCACCAACTCTGTCTAGCTCATGTCCCTGGCTGTGTCTACCAGTAAAATACTAGGGATGAGCTTTCATTTAAAAATGAGAACAGCAGTAGGACACACTATTTACAAAAAATGAAATGAAGACAAGAAAAGAAATGAAGCCAAAACATTTTTGCTCTGCTCACCTTCATCACTGCATATACTTTTACACCAGTCAGTATTTGAGAAGAGGCTATTAATGCATGTGCGCGTATGGTTATATACACACATCAATGACTTTATAACACTGCCTTCAGCATGGCTAGATACAATGGGATTTGGCTCCCAATAGTGTACAGTGTTATCTCTTTCTCCACTTTAGCAACCCAGACACACACACATGATTGAAATGTATACAGTTTTATAAACTGGTATTCATGGTCACAGCATGCATCAACATCATAAGTAATAGTAGATGCGGTATTACAACTATGTACAAAAAAGACTGATTTTGCATAGGATGTCAAGGGAGGAACTGAGATGTCCAGCTCAGAATGCGCTCGATCCCCTCTGCATTTTACAAAAGGCTCTGCCCAACACAGAGCCTCTTATAAAATAAGGACGTGCAGGCGTGTGTATGTATTTGCTGGCATGCAAAGATTTTATAAAGAAAATGTAGGAAAAAAAGAACATCCTAAACTCTTACATTAGCATTGTTGAAACCAAGAACATTGCAGGCTCTTGGCCGCAGTAGCAAGATTGCAGTCCTAACTTGGTGCTCACAATTTCTTAAAAGGCCTGGTTGGGGGAGGGGTGTGAATTATCACCCAGATCCTCAATATAAATCCCAACTCTATGCCACAAATCATACCACTCTTAGTTCTTATCCAAGGTCTCTCTGGTATCTAGTGAGAGCAGGAACAATCTCCAGTTGTTCCCATCACATCAGATGTCTGGTTCAAAATGGTGCTTCTAACCTCCTAGTGGCAGTCTCGTGTACTACCACTAGGAGGATAAGCTGTCAAATAAGGAGAAAATAGGTTGTCCTAAATTATGTGGATAGTTATTTAGATAGCGTTGCTGAATATTGCTGCTATCCAGATAATGCTGATGGTCACTGCACTATCCAAATATTCGGTATTGACCATTATCCCAATGCAGGGTGGAATATCTAGATCATTTTTAACTGTGGCAGCTGAATATCTATTTGCTAACATACGAATGAACTGAACTTTTAAAAATAGGCTGAAGATATAGAGCAGCCCTTGGGAAAACATTTATTTATTTTTAAATATTTATAGAGCCCCATATGCCTAAGCATTCAAGGCGGTGAACAATCAGAGGATCAAAACAAATGTAACCCCCCACAACAGAGGTACTCAAATCCAGTACTGGAGGGCCACAAACCAGTCAGGTTTTTGGGATATCCCTAATGAATATGCATGAGATATATTTGCATGCACTGCCTCCATTGTATTTGAATCTATCTCATGCATATTCATTAGGGATATCCCGAAAACCTGACTGTTTTGCGGCCCTCCAGGACTGGATTTGAGTACCTCTGCCCTACAAAGTATAACATACCTGCACTATCAACCCACCAAACTCCTCTGCACAAACTGAACACCTGCTGAACCTAAGTCCTGCCAGAAGAAATTACGAAGGAAACAAAAATGTCTTAAAAGCCTTCCCTAAGTGCCTCAATTCCAACTCCTTCCACAGCCCCTCAGGTAGCCTATTCTGCCACAATCGTGCAACCACCATTTGTTGAAATAGGAGCCATTAAAATGCAAATGCAGTGAAAGAAGTCTGGATTCTCCATTCCACAATCTGAATGGGCATTCTAAAACCTGCAATAGACTCTAGGGACACTGACTGGAATTGTATTGCCTAAAAACCCACTTCCCTTTTGCATTTTGCATGCTGAGTTTTGCATGCTGAGTTTGCTGGAAAGGACCATAAAAAAGTAAAATATTTCTCAGGATTGAAAGGCTTATTGAGAGTCATCTAGTCATAAATCAATTACTCTTCCCTCAGGATATGGAAGGGTCCTCTGCCATACTTTTGCAAACATCCATCCTCTATAATGCCCATGGATAAGTAGGATTCTATTTCTATATCAGATTAGAGAGGAGCTTTGCTCTCTGGGTCTTATGAGCATTGCTCCAGTCCTCTTTCATCAGCCATGCTAAGAAGGACAGAAACCTAGTTATTCATAATTTTATATATATATATATGGCCTTTTCCTTTTTCAATAACGCCAGGGGCTTTTTGCTTTCTATCACAATTCTCTCCATCCTGGTCTTTGATCAGGAAGGAAAAATAGTCAGTGAACTCTCCTTTTCACAACTTATTCTTTAATTTCTTAAGGGCATAGCAAATAATTGTTTTCACCCACAGAGGAGTGGGAGCCAGTGGAGTTTAGGATGGGGTTTATATGTTTGAATTTTGAGGCTCCCTGTATAACTCAAGCAACTGTGTGTACAGCAGTATGCAATGGAAGTAAAGTAGATTAAGGTGGATAATGTTCCTCTTTATTGTACCAAACTGTAATGTTTTAAAATATTGTAGCTGTTTTAGTCAATTAAGGATAAACCTTTGAGGAGACTGTAAAATGGAATTCTTCTCAAAGCTAGAGTAGCTTTGAAATATAAAAATCCTAAAGGGATGTTAATTGTTTTATTTGTCTGAAAATAAGCCTAGAAAAGGTGGCAAGAAGAGGTTTCAAGTTAGCCTGGTACAGGTAAGAAAGCAGGAGCAAACATTAAGAAGGACATAGTCAGCCATCCCCCACCTGGAGTGTCAGCTTTGCAGATAAGCCATTCTACTGGATACAGTAGGCTAAAGACAGCAAAATTTTATCCCCTACACTGAACTGGCTCTAAGTCTTAGGGGTATGTTTACTAAACTGCATTAGTGTGATTCACGTTAGGAGCTGCGTTAGTGGAAGAAATGCCAAAAAAGGACATGGGCGGTACATCATTGCCGAGAACGCGCCGAGAACACGCGTTACAAGGCGCCATAAATTAACGAGCGCTACAGGGCATGTTACCACGCGTTAATCTTAAGAAGGCGCGCAGGCATACAATCACAGCAAAAGAGCTGTAGCACAATGGTTACAACACTGACGGATGGTACAGGGGTCATGGGTTTGATTCCCCAGTGGGCCTAATGTATAAGGCTGGCTGAGGCAGCACCCTTTACATTTAAGTTGTGATTGGTGAGGCATTTGACATGTATTTTAATTTGTGCTGCCAGCAAACACACCCTCACGGTGGCATAACCTAAGGTGCCGTATAAGGCACCCCAAAAGGCACTCCATAGGGCACATTAGAAAGTGTACTGTCCGCCAAGGCACCCTATAATGTCCCCTATAGGACACCTTATAAGGCTGTGAACAAAGCCCTGGCTGGCTGCAGGACTGCACGTCACCACACAAACTGTATGCTGTGGTTACCAGGCTAGGGTTAACCCACATGTACCCATGATGCACTGCACATGCAAATCAGCAGTCGACAGATGGGCACAAGATTGGGTATGCACCCCCACAGCACCTTGGCCAGGTAGGGGGAACAGACCGTGTGTGGTACTGCCACAGAGTAGCCACAGACAGTCACATTGTGTGGGTACTGTGCCCACCCTAAGGTTGAGGTGGGGCGCCCAGCACCAGGTCTACAGCACCATTCATGGCTGACCTGCGCCATGCTGCAGGTCCCCATCAGTGTGTGATAGGTAGCTCCGTTAGACACACCTAGGATACATCTGTGCCCTGCTGTATGTCCCGGTCATGTCTAGTCCCTATGGGCAATGATGCACCCAGAATAGTGCATATCCTGTGTTGGTGCCATGGTTACCTGGTGAAGGAGGGGGAGGAGGAGGGGGGGTGTATGGACCCAGGGGCAGATCATGTACTACCACACAACTCACCCTCTGGAACACAGGGTGGGAAATAGGATCACCCACCAATAGATCCACAGTCTACCTCCCTGCAATGGCAGCAGTAGAGGGGACCAGCAACCCCTGTCCTGCTGGGGAACAGACAGAGCAGTACACATCCATAACACAATAGCAAACAGACGGCAGGCCTGGAAATGCTCAGCTGCCCCCCACCATTTTCTGATATTCTCCAGCAGCAAGCCTCCAGCCGCTGCACCCTGCAAGGTGTTCCAGCAAGACACATACTAGCTGCAGACAGTCCGCCAGCTAGTCCATAGTGCATGGTCCTGGAGGAGATGCATGAACCCAGAACAGGGATATCAGCATACACACCAAGCAGATAGGTCAGTGATTGGGCCCCAAAAGAAAACCCATAAATATCACATGAGAGAAATACTATATAGCACTATGGGGGAACCTAGCCATGCCATGGTCACTGCTCAGTCAGGGTGAGAGTGACCTCCCAGCAGGACATGCTATGGCCACCATGTCCGTGCAGGTGGTACCGGGCACTACAATGTCCGAGCCATTGCCCTATGCCCTGTGCAGATGCGGCCAGGCCAGGCCACCCTATCCAGGCTATTCCCACGGTACCTTGCCCCTCATTATGCACATTGGCAGGCCAATACTGGCAACAGTGCTAGCAGTTTGGGCTGTGGAGGGTGTTGGCAGCCACCACCCACTGGACAGACAGACACACACTCCCCACACCTATGCCAGCATTGTGCAACTATAGAGGTATTGGGCAGCCCAGGCCACCACACCGGTCCTGGGCACAGTGCAGGCATGGCTATGGTACGTAATACTGTAGGAGTCACTCCCCAGATTGGTAAACACTGTCAGACACAAGACCTGTAGCACACTCCACAGACATCAGAAAGGTTGCTATGATGCAGCTCACTCCGAAAATTGTACTTAACCTAGGAATTGCTATCTGCCAGTAATCATAGCAAGCTTTTGATAGATGTGTACCATATTCCCAGGTTTACTAAGGTATGCAAGTGCTAGTATTGGGAGATGCACGCAGAGCCCAAAGTCCTGCCTCTCCAGGAGGCTTTGGATAATGGGGCCTGTGGGTGCGGGTGTGTCTGCCCCTGTTGGCTGCTGCTTTACGGCAGAGGTTCCCAACTCCAGTCCTGCGGTGCAAAACACTGTTCGGGTTTTCATGCTGTCCCTCATGAATATGCATGAGATACATCTGCATACCATGGGGGTGGCGCATAGAAATGCAGCACAGGCATCTTTATCAGAGGCAGCATGGAACCTGAATGGTGTTTGGCCCTCCAGGACTGCATTTGGGAGGCTCTGCTCTAGGTAATGTGCATGTTTATGGTGTCTGTGCTCTGTAGGGTAAAATGTAGGTATTTTGGGCATGTTTACGTCATCTGCAAGAAAGGTTCTGTCTGTATTAGCACGTTATAGTAATGGGTAAAATATGAGGACTGGGTTGGTGGAAACCACAGCTGGGACTTGAACCTGTGACCTTCTGCTTCTGCATACACTGGTTTTGTGCACTGCACCACCATGTTATCACAGAGATGCTGCATTCCCTGGTGATACCATGACTGTTGGTCAGACAGGGCCTGTCTGTTGCAGTGCATGGCACCCACCTACACAGGGCTAGGCCACGGTCTGCTCTGGCCAGCTGCCACTGCCCCCTCCACCACCAGTATCCCTCAGCCACCATGCTGACATGCCCTTCTGCTGGTGGAGCTGGTGGTGCGCAGTCTCAGGCCATCCAGTGTGCAGGTAGGCGGCTGCCTATGGTGTGGGTTCTGGGGTAGGGGTGCCTGCATCGACGTCCACGCTCCCCCCAGCCCCGCCTGCCAATGTTCCGTGCCCTTGGGGGTAGCTGTTGGGTACTATCCCCTGTGACACTTTGGGAAACACACTCGTGCCCATGTTGGGCCTTCAGCAGTTGCTGTCTGGCTGCTCCGCTGTTTCAGCATTCGTTTGGGCCACCTAGGCATCACCCTAGTCCGCACTGTGGCCCAGCTCCACCACAGCATGTGCCGCCTGCAGCCCTCTGTATCCCCTTTTCCGGCATCTGTCCAGTTGCCATTCCGACATGCCCGCCCTGATGTTGCGGGACATGTGCACGCCATAGGAACCCTGTCCGATGGTGGGGAAAACCCTGAGCAGCGCTATTTCACTGTGGGCCCATTCACCTTGTATGGAGACGGAGTATAGACCCTTCCACGATATATATCTGTTCTATGGAGCTTACTCGGGGGGGGGGAGGGGTTGATGTTTCTCATTGATACCACTATTGGCCAGCTTGGTTATTGTTTTTTTCCAGTTTGTTGGTGTCATTTTCAGTGTTTCTGTGCCCTTTTGTTCTGTGCACATATATCACACTTATCACTTTTTTTTTTGTTTCTCTGCCTGGGCTGTACATTGCTGACACTGAAATGGTTTCTCTCCCCCCTGTAATGTGCCTTTAACGGCAGGTTTTCATTCGCGTTGGAATTCAGCCCTGAAATTCAGCGCGTTAGTGTGAGGGGAGCCTCTCCCCGCCCACTCTCCGCCCACTGACCCCGTCTCTCCGCCCTCTCTCCACCTTCTGCGTTGTTTTACTGCTCCGCGGGGCTTTACGATCGTTAGCGCATCATAACGCACATTATGTAACGTTAACGATCGTAAGCACAGCATAACGCGCGTTATGCTGCGCTTACGATCGTTAACGTTACATAACGCGCGTTATTCACGATTTCCGCAGTTTAGTAAACATACCCTTTAGTCTCAAAGGAAAAGTTTAATCACAGAAAGTTGATATATATTTATTTATATGCAGTTATGAGCCAATAAAAATCAATTTGTTTCATAAACATATGAATGGAATCCTATTGTCCCTCAGTACCAAATGCACTGCATGCTTAAAATAATGGACAGATGCAATTAATGTTCCTGTGTCATCTTGCAAAATTTGCAGCCAGATTAAGAACCTGAATACAGATTCTCTCTGTGCCTCCTGCTTGCTTGAGTGAAGGAAGAAGCTGGATTTGGAAGGACGTTATAATAACTGCTTACATGGCCAGCGGTAACTGTTAATGTAGGGCATGACAGTTTCCATACTGTGATTTGCAAGTTAACTGCCACTTGTGTGTTAGGGTGCAGAATGGGCAGGTAGGGACGAAAAGTGGGTAGGGACAGTAAGCAAATTGTAGTTTATGCAGGGAACTGTGCGCTGTCAGCATTGCCATTAATGTGGATTCACCGAATGTCTTCTTAATAGGTGGAAGTAAGCGCACTTAAGGTAATGTGTCAGCGTATTAACTCTCGCAGAGGCTTTGCACAAGACACATTAGTTTTTATACTAAATGTGTGTTAGATACAAACCCTAACACACCTGAATATAAGGGCCCCTTAGATTGAAATTCCTACTACTGAAAAGAATGAGCCCATTAAAGGAAGTCTAAACAATAAACTTTATAGAGCCAGTAGCACCTCCTTTTCTTCTATTGCTCATTCTGCTCCCTCTGCATCTTAATATTCTTCAGGCTCTGACTAGCTCCTGATCACAGTGTTTCAATATCTGGCAGTTATAAGATATGATGGCTCCCTCTGGAGGGAGGAAGACTCTGTTGCAAACATTTGTGTCATATGTACAGAAGCATATTTTTATTTTTATTTATTTATTTGTAAATCTTTTATATACCGCCACTTCCCAAGATCAGTGGCGGTTTACATCTAACAATAAGAAATACATATAACAGCGCATTGATAAACAGGTACATTGAACAGTAGTCAGAACTAAAATAGAAGTAGTATAAGCATAGTTTGCAACTATTTACAGGTTTTTACAATATTTATAAATATATATACACATCAGGTTTCATCATATGTTCAGTAAAAGGGAGTAGTGTTGGGAATATTAGAGCAGATGAGTGCCTCGGTGAATTATGGAGGCCTTGGTGAATTATGGGAGGTCTTGTCCAATTTATTATCTATGTTAGAGTAGTATTGTATAAATAGGTATTTTTTTAAATCTTTTCGGAAATGCTCTCCATACATTTTTTTTGATGAATGGGATTGTGCTAATTATTTGATTTGTTTCTCTTCATTTCTTTTTGCACACCTCCTTTTCCTTTTCTAGAATGCATTCTTTGAATGTTAATTGTCTGTATTTTGTAATTTAAAAATGTTATAAATTGTAAATTAAAAAAAGAAAAATTTCCCACCTAACATTTCTGCTATGGTGCTCAAATAACACAAATTCATGGCAATGCTATCTAAAAATGACCACTATTCAAAATTATGAATTTTTATAATTTTTTGCTATCTTGTTTGAGGCTTTTTGTATGTCTGTTGACAATAGTGCTCAAATTGACTTTGAACAGAACTGGCCATAGGATAGATCCTCAAGGCATACCTCTAATCACACTTGTTTTCTCAGACTGAACTCCATTTACTATCATCTTCTGTTTTTTTAATTACACAGTCAGTTTCTAATCCAGACTACCACCTTGGGATCCACCCAATGACCAGTCAGTTTATTTATAAAGCTCTTATCAAAAGCTTTGCGGCAATTCAAATACAATATAGACAGAGTATGCCCCTGGTATAATTCTCTGGCCACCTAATCAAAGAAATTGAACACAATCTTCTTTTCTGGAAAAACCCAACCATCATACTGCTTCATATCCTGCGTCCCTCTGGAGTCCTTCTCTCACTGAAGTCCAGCTTCCAGAGACCAATCGAACTGCAGTGCACACACTCTACCAGTGGACCGCTCCATCTTTGCCCCAACCTGTGGTAAGTGGTTAACATGGGATTTTTAGCAGGGCTGCATATTTGGCACATGATAACGGTAACCGCAGTGCACGTCATACATGCTTAACCACATGCTCACCATTACTGCAGTTTAATAAACATGACCATAGGTTTTTTGGAAGAGAATGTGCTTATATTTTGGAAGTCAGAGTACAGCCACCTAAGATCATAAGAATATAAGATATGCCATACGGGGTTAGAGCAAGGTCCATCAAGCCCAGTATCCTATTTCCAACAGTGGCCAATCCAGGTCATAAGTATCTGGCAACCTATTTAAGACTAATAAGAGAAATTATTTTTTACTCAATGTGCAATCAAACTCTGGAATTCATTACCGGAGGATGTAGTAAAAACTGTTAGTATAGCTGAGTTTAAAAAAGGTTTGGACAAATTCTTGGAGTAAAGGTCCATAAACCATTATTAAAGAAGCCCCAGGAAATCCGCTGCTTACCCCGGGACGAGCATTGTGTAACCTGTGTGTCTTTTTGGGAACCTGCCAGATACTTATGACCTGGATTGGCAACTGTTGGAAATAGGATACTGGGCTAATGTGAAAACAGGAAAAAGCATAAGTACTGGCAAGTTAAATGCAAGGCATTGATAAGGCAGGCAATGAGAAAAGATGAAAAGATGCTTGCATGGAAGCAAATGCACATAATAAAAATATCTTCAAGTATACTTGTAGCAAAATATATGTGAGGGAGTCAGTTGGACCATTAGATGATGAAAGGTTAAACGGTACACTGAGAAAGGACAACTCCATAGTGGAGAGACTGAATGAACTGTTTGCTTCAGGCTTTACTGAAGAAGAAGTAGGAAACTTACCCATACCAAACATGATATTTGAAGGTGATGTATTGAGGAAGTGAAACAAATCTTGATAAATCAGGAAGATCTAATGCAGCTAATTCATAAACTAATTGGCAGCAAATCACCTGGACCATATGGCATGCAGCTGAAAGAACTGAACAATGAAATTATAGAACTACTATTAGTAATCTGTAATCTATCATTAAAATCATCTGCAGTGCCTGAAGACTGGAGAGTGGTCAATGTAATGCCAATTTTTTAAAAAGGGTTCCAGGGGTGATTCGGGAAACTACAGACCAGTGAGCCTTACATCAATACTGGGCAAAATGATAGAAACCATTATAAAAAATAAAATTAGTGAATATGTAGATAGTCATGGTTTAATGGCAGAAAACCAACATGGATATAGCCAAGGAAAGTCTTCTCTCACCAATCTCATATTTCTTTGAAGGTGTGAATAAACAGGTAGATAAAGGTGAACCGGTTGATATATTGTATCTTGATTTTCAGGAAGCCTTTCATAGTGTCCCTCATGAGAAACTCTTGGGAAAAATAAAAAGCCATGGGATAGGAGGCAATGTTCTATCATGGATTATGAAGTGGTTAAAAGGTAGAAAACAAAGAGTAGGGCCAAATGGCCAATTTTCTGAATGGAGAAAGGTGAAGAGTGGAGTACCCCAGTGATCTCTGCTGAGCCCACTATTTTTTAACATATTTATAAATAGCCTGGAAATGAGAACAACAAGTGAGGTGATCAAATTTGTAGATGACACCAAATTATTCAAAGTTGTTAAAACACAAGAGGATTGTAAAAAATTGCAAGAGGACCTTGATAAATGGGGAAACTGAGGGCCCAATTTTCAAAAGCATTTACACAGGTAACTGCCATTGTTACCCATGTAAATGCCTTAACACGGAATTTTTGAAGGCAACTACATGGGTAGTGCCTTCAAAAATCCCCTGGATTGTCTCTTACGTGCCCCGATGCTATGCGGTTAGTACAGGAGCTAATGGGTAGCATTGAAAATCTGTGCTATATCAGCTATGCAGGCTGTTTTTGGCCTTTTTTTTCTTCAAATTGGTGCTACCTGGCTTTTTTCCTGTGGCTTCTGGGTTATGTGGCAATAACCGGATTTTCAATTCTGGGGCCACATATGACCGCCGGCATTAAAAATCTGGGTTAGATGGATGGCGGGCGGGCTATGCGCCGACGCGGCACATAGCACCGCCCAACTGAATATCGGGCCCTGAGTGTCAAAATGGAGATGTCATTTAATGTAGACAAGTGCAAAGTTAAGCACTTAGGGAAGAAGAACCAAAACTAAAGTTACATGATGCAAGGTTCCAAATTAGGAACCACCACCCAGGAAAAGGATTTAGGTATCATTGTGGATAATACGTTAAAACTCTCTGCTCAGTGTGCAGCGGCAGTCAAGAAAGCAAATAGATTGCTAGGAATCATAGATTAAGGAATGGGGAATAAAACAAATGATATTATAATGCCTCTGTATCACTCTTTGGTGTGACTACATCTTGAATATTATGTGCAATGCTGTTCACCATATCATAAAAAGGATATAGCAGAATTAGAAAAAGTATAGAGAAGAGCGACAAAAATGGTAAAGGGGATATCCCTGTGAGGAAAGGCTTCAAAGGTTAGGGCAACTTGAAAAAGAGACAGCTGAGGAGACATGTGATAGAGGTCTATAAATAAATGAATGGAGTGGAATGGATAAACGATTGGATGTTTACTCCATTAAAAAATAGAAAGACTAGGGGATACACAATTAAGTTACAATGTAGCACATTTAAGACTAATTGGAGATAATAATTTTTCACTCAAAACATAATCAAACTCTGGAATTTGTTACCGGAGGATATAGTAAAAGCTGATAGTGTAGCTGGATTTAAAAGAAGCTTGAACAAGTTCCTGGAGGATAAGTCCATAAATCATTATTAAAGAGGACCGGGGAAATCCACTGCTTATCCAATGGAAAAAGGTGAATAGTGGAGTACCGCAGGGATCAGTGCTGGGTCCGCTGCTTTTTGACATATTCATAAATGACCTGGAAAAGGGAACAACAAGTGAGGTTATCAAATTTGCAGATGACACAAAACTATTTAAAGTTGTTACAACCCAAGAGGATCGTGGAAAATTGCAAGGGGATGTTGATAAATTGGAAGACTGGGCATCCAAATGGCAGATGAAATTTAATGTGGACAAGTGCAAAGTTATGCAACCAGGAAAGAACAACCCAAACTATGGTTACACGATGCAAGGTTCCACATTGGGAACCACCGCCCAGGAAAAAGATTTAGGCGTCATCTTGGATAACATGTTAAAACCCTCAGCCCAGTGTGGAGCGGCGGCCAGAAGAGCAAATAGAATGCTAGGTATTATAAGGAAAGGAAAGGAAAATAAAACAAAGGATATTATAATGCCTCTGTATCATTCCATGGTGCAACCGCACCTTGAATATTGTGTGCAATTCTGGTCACCGTATCTTAAAAAGGATATAGCGTTATTAGAAAAGGTTCAGAGAAGAGCCACCAAAATTGTAAAGGGGATAGAAGGATACTCCTATGAAGAGAGACTAAAAAGGTTAGGGCTCTTCAACCTGGAAAAGAGACGGCTGAGGAAAGATATGATAGAGGTATATAAATTAATGAATGGAATGGAACGGGTAAACGTAGATCGATTGTTTACGTCATCAGAATACAAAAAGACTAGGGGACATGCAATGAAGCTACAGGGTAACCTATTTAAGACTAATAAGAGAAAATATTTTTTCACTCAACGTGTAATCAAACTCTGGAATTTGTTACCGGCGGATGTAGCAAAAACTGTTAGTGTAGTTGGGTTTAAAAAAGGTTTGGACAAGTTCCTGGAGGAAAGGTCCATAAACCATTATTAAGAAGGGACCTAGGATATCAATGCTTGACCCAGTACAAGCATTGTGGAACCTGTGTCTTTTGGGGAAACTACTAGGTACTGTCACCAGGTGCCCCTAGTGGTTGTTTGGAGTAAGGGCATCTGGCGCATTTAATTAATTTTTAAGGAGTGATTGACCTAAAGGACCTAGAGGATTCTGGTCCTTGTAGTATAGAACTCCTTATGAAGAACGATTCAAGCCAAAGTGTAGAGTAACAAGGCTTTATTTCCACGGTCAACGCTAAGGTCCAGTAAGACACAAAGAAAGTAAATACAGTCCTTCTCTTTAACAAAAAGGTTCCACCAACATTTCAAACAATCAACTGTTGTAGGTTTCACAGTTAAGTGTAAGTCTGGGCTAAGGCTTCTTTTAAATCAAAACAAATTAATATATCAGCAGAGAAATGGTTACAAACTTCACCATCAGCAGAGTTCTTCTCTCTCTATAAATCCTGCAGGGAATTCATGCTAGCTGCTGAACAAAGATTACATTCCATCGGCTCCTCCTGAGGAATGGGAATACTGTTTTCATATTCAAAGTCCATTGACTCAGGGTCACTGCCCTCCTCAGATGAATGATAATTTTCACTCCCTGTTAACTCCTCACAGGGATTCTTTTGCTTCCCATAAAATTCTCTTACTAAGCTTTGGGGAAATGCTTTTAAAAGGTCAGTTTTACTTCTTCTCCCCTTATAAAGTTTAACTCTTTGAACAGGGTTTTCATCAGTAAAACTTTCTCTTAGAATTAAGGATTTTGCATACCTTGGCTTCTCTAAGCTGCCACACCCAGAGCTCTCCTTGTAACGTGCTTTCTCAGGCAGACAAGCTGTTCTATACAGTGCTCTGCTTTCAGGGCTATCAGGCAAACCCAGTATGGATTTCCACCCTTTGTGTTTCTTAGCAAAGGTATCTCTGTAGTAGGAACTTCCCCTCCTTGTTCCTTGCTGGTTTGATACAATGAACTTACTTGGGCTAGGAGAGTTGCTTTTATCCGGCAGACTGCTTCTTCTGTTTGCTTTGCTATGGACTCTGTCCCAATATGTTTGGCCTCTCTGGACTCTATCCCTTTGAGTGAAACTCCTTTAGATTCTGTCTCTTTGAGTTGGCTGCACGTGGAAGCTGCCTGTTCCAGGTTCCTTTTTTCACAGCTATCCAAACTGCTGCTCCAGACTGTGCTCCGTCCTGAGCCTCTTGCAGTGATACTTGCTGTGCTTCTGGCTATGTTCCTGGTTAGGCTACTTTCGCCACTCCTGTTGCTTCCATGGCTCTCCTTGCTGCTTTGCCGGCTCTTACTACTGCTCTCCTTGCTGCTCCTCCCTTCTATCATTTGGTTTCCTTTATAAAGGGATTTTTGGTTTGAACATTTTGGGCTTGATCTCAGGTGAAACTGCTTGCTACTAATGCAATCAGTGTCAGAGCATGTTGCTTCTGGCTCTGTGGAACTGCTCATACGCTCTCTGGCTGTGCTGCGCTGGAACTGCGCTCTCTGCATCTTCTCAGTTCCATGTAAAACAAGGTTTTTTTCTAAAACTATTTCGACTGTGAATAACTGTAAATAGTTTACCCTGTTTCTTCCAAGTTCTTAAACCGCTGTTACTTGTAAAATGCACTACAGTTACCCTGTATGTATATGCTCTGTTCCATGTAAACCGCGCTGATGTTAATAGTGCGGTATATAAGAAATGTTAAATAAAATAAATAAATAAATTTCATAGGTTCCGCGTTATGACAGTACTTATGACCTAGATTGGCCACTGTTGAAAACAGGATACTGGGCTTGATGGACCTTGGTCTGACTCAGTATGGCATATCTTATGTTCTTATTGGACAAGCAGCATATAATCTGTATATCTTTTGGGAACCTGACAGATACTTGTGGCCTAAATTGGCTACTTTTGGAAACAGGATACTGGGCTTGATGGATCCTTTTTCTGACCCAGTATGGCATATTTTATGCTCTTATAGGCCAACACTGTAATTTATTTCCAACTTGTTGATTTTTCTTTTCAGTTTGTTTCACATATTTGTTTAAAATCTTTTTTTGCAAAAATTAGATCTTTTTTAACATAAACAATAAATTGCACATTTGTTAATTCGTAGGGTAAAATGCACTATATCAAAATTTCCAGGTGTGTTAATACACTGAATACGTGCTAATGAATGCACATCCTAATAAGCAACCATAATCTTTGCATGTGCACAGCCTGAACATGTCAGTGTTCTTCATTTAAATACAACAAAGCTATTACTCCACGATTCCTAATTTGGTACAGAAGAAGTTCTGGCAATATGGAAAAGCAGTTTTAATAAAAATTTAGCAATTACTAATTGACTTCAAAAAATGATTTACTCTATGTTGCAGTCCAGTGAATAAAGGAGCTTTCAACCTATTTTCTCCCCTAATGCATTTAAGGTCAATCTACCCACATCAACTCATTTCTGCTTATTTCAAGTTCTGATCTTGAAATTTGTTGTCTGGATGGAACCATTGTTCATGCTCAGATAAAATCTGCCTACACATCAATTCACTCCATTAGAAAATATGTACTCTTTTTAAATTAACGTGCTTGATATACTTAATCTATGCATAAGGACATTAAAAAAACAACCCTAAGAAATGCCTCCAGTATTAAACTGGGGATAGAATAACATGGCTGAGCCCCTGCTGAACAGTTTGTATGCTAGAAAGAGAAGAAAATGCGGGTTGGGTGGGAGGGAGGGAGAAAGAGAAGAGGATAGGGATGGGCAGCAAGTGATTGGGTGGATTGGGAGAGATGGGTGGCTGTTAGGCTGTAGCGAGGGAGATAAGTGAGCTTCAGTGGCCAGTTTGCATAGGAACTATGAGGGAGCAAGTCAGGAAAGGTCCCCATGCCCACCCAAACTGCAGTTTGGGGATATGGGAAGGAGGATTGTGATTGCAATATGGCAGGGTCTATTTGACTAGGGGTTCTTAAAAGAGAGTGAACAGAGAGAGGTAGACACAGAGGGAGGGGTGGGGCAGAGTCAGACTAGAGGAGTAAGGGGTCAGAAGGAGGGGGGGGGGACTTGGTGGGAGGGTGAGGGAGGTTTTCTATACCACTTTACCATTCAGTCAAAGCAGTTTACATTTAACTTAAACTGGGCAGTATACAGTAAACAGAACAGGGTATAACTTTGACTGGGGGGGGTATACAGTGTACAGAACAGGGTAGAGTTAACAGTGTGTATAGTGTAACAGTGATGTAATTGGAATCTGGACAATGGAATAAGTATGTTTGAATGGTGTGATCTGATTGGATAGCTATTGACTTGTCCTAACTTTCCTTGTGTCTTGGTGTTCAGTTAAGTATCAGTTCCAAAGTGTTCTATAAATAGGTATATTTTCAGTCTTTTTCAGAAGTCGGGTGTGTTATTAATAGATTTTAGTTCCTCTAGGAGTGAATTCCATAATGAAGGTGCAAATAAGGAGAATGTCCTGCTGCATGTTTGTTTGCTTTTTGCTTTAAGGGTGGGGATGTTAAGTGAGTTTTTGTTGATGGTTCTTCTTGGTCTGATGTTTGCAGCTTTGTGGATAAGAGTTTGTAGATATTCTGAGGCCGATTCTGTACTGGCCGTCCAGCCCCTGTACGGCTGACCAGAATCGGGGTGTACATAGATAGACCTGATTCATATCCCATAGAGGCTAAAGATGCCCATGGGATCAGAATCGGGTCTACGGCCTGAACGTGCAGGCTGGGCCCCAATTCTGAATGGCCACATGCCCAGCCACATAACTGGCTAACTCAGCCTAGCTCTGTAATGGAGATGCAGTGCCATGGTGTATCATTGCCATTATGGAGCCACGATCCTCAGCCACCGACCCAAAATGCCCTTTTCCCACAGCCCAACCCCCGATCTGGCCTCCCATGGCCATGTTCAGGTTATGGGAAGCGCCTTCGCCTCTCATCTGTCTATTCCTGCCATCCGCTGCCATCCCCGATGTTCAGGGGGTCTTATTCCACCTCAGAGGTGGAATAAGTCCCCCGTCTACCTGGTCAACTCTGGACATACAGGGCCGACCTCTGACTCGGCCTTTTACATCTGGGGTCTCATTCCACCCATGCCCCACCCTCTCATTGCCTCCAGACCACCCCCTCCCACCCCGTTTGCAGCTCCCCATACAACACAGCTGTTCATATGGGGAGTTTTTGCACCGGGGTGGCAGGGGGATGAATAGCGGGGATGTATGTCTTGACGGGACGTACATGCCCACTATTCGTGGCACAGAATACCCCCCCCCCCCAGCCGATAGTTTGTATAGTATCTTAACCCTGGGAGTACCGATGGGGTCAAAAGTGACCCCATTGCAAGTTTCACAATGCGTATCTCGGAAACTAGTTGTTCAAGAATGCAATCTTTTTATGACTTTTCACATGTCAATATTCTCTTTATATTATGCCATGAGAGGAATAATTTTCATCTGCTAGGTGACGCTAGTGATGAGTTGCAGCACAGAGTACCAGTGGGGTCATTTTTGACCCCAGTTGCTTACGTCCGGTTTGGATCGTGATACAATTTGAAGTTTTGTGAATTTTTTGATCTGACAAAGGTATTTATCATTACATTTATTTTTTGTACTCTTATTTTATGAAAATTACACATTTTCTGTAATTGATATCATACGTTCTCTCATTATTTCCGATAAAATCTCAAGGCTTTCAGCTCGTTCGTCACAATTATTGTACACCTATAGTAAAACTGCTTTGCGTTTTATTCTTTATCTTTATTTATTTTAGGTTATTGTTTATGATGTCAAAACGAAAGTATTCAACTGCCCAAGTAAGAGAAATATTGCAACGAGATGCTGACAGTGATGGCTCTGAGTAGTCTGATGATGCAGCATATTCAGCAAGCGAAGAAGCATATCAGCCAAGATCGGGAGATAAATCTGATGATGACAGTCATGATTCAGATGGCGACAGCAGTTGGTCGCCAAGTGAATGTGAGACTGATGTTGAGCCGGTAACATCGCCTGCAGCAAAAAGTCAAGTTACAGGCCGAGGCAAAGGTCGAGGCTGTGCTGGATGGGGAAGAAGGCAGGAGTCCTCGGTGTCAGTATCATCTGTGAGGAATCTTAGTTGTGGTTGTAGAGGAGCTAAGAGGTCATCAACTATAAGCACAAATGTTGCCATTGAAGCCTATGTATCTAAGGATGCCACATCATGGAACAGGAAACCTATAAAGCAAGCTGCTGGAAGATACGCCAGAGCTAATGTCATGCCCGTACAACAAGGTCCTACAAGGTATGTTGTACGAAATGTTGATGGCCCTTTCGCAGCATTCCACTTGTTCATGAGGAAGAACTTATTGAGTGAAATCATGATGTGGACGAGCAAACAAGGAAGACACATTTATGACGACACCTGGAAAGATTTGACAGACGGAGAATTTCAATGTTTTCTTGGACTTCTGATCCTCTCAGGTGTGTGTACAAATCACGAAATGAATCCATAGTTCAGTTGTGGAACCTTGAAGATGATCATTCTGTTATCAGCAAAAATATGGCTCGTAACCGTTTTCAGCAAATTTCTTGTGCTCTCAGATTTGATGATGCAACCAACAGACGTGAACAACGAGGCGTGGATAAGCTTGCTCTAATCAGACACGTTTTTGATACCTGGGAAGCAACTCTAAGTGATGCCTTTGTTCCAGGTGAAAATGTTACCGTGGATGAGCAACTGCTTACATTTCATGGTCATGTTCCATTCAGACAATATATTCCCAGCAAACCTGGGAAATATGGCATAAAGCTATGGATGTTGTGTGACAGTGAAACGTCATATGTTCTGCGTCTTCAAGTATATACAGGAAGGGAACTCGGACAAAACAGGGAACAGAATCAGGGTGAAAGGGTTGTGCTGCAACTCACTGAAGGATTGACGCGATCTGGCAGAAATGTTACTGTTGACAATTTCTTCTGCAGTTTATCCCTGTCACGGAAATTGCTAAAAAAACAAATGACACTTTTGGGGACAATTCAAAAGAACAGAAAAGAATTACCTCCAGAATTTGTAACAGCAAAGGGCTGAGAGGTATTCACTTCACTGTTTGCCTTTCGCGATGACGCCACTCTGGTTTCCTATTGCCCGAAGAAAAGAAATGTGGTTGTTCTTCTAAGCAGTTTGCATGATCAAGAAGAAGTAGATAACACACGTCCAGACAAAAAACCACGCATGATCTTGGGCTATAATTCTAGTAAAGGTGGAGTAGATACAGCAGATCAAATGTTGCGCACATATACCACAAAATGAATGACAAGACGCTGGCCAGTGACAATCTTCTACAACATGTTGGACATCAGTGCTTTGAACGCCTTCATTGTTTGGATGTCACTAAATCCAGAATGGCAGTCCAAGTCTAAGCACAGATGTCGTCTATTCCTCTTGGAATTAGGAAACAGCTGCTTTAGAGTAATTGCAGCGAGACTTCTTCCAGCATTGAAGAAGCCACTGATGCTGTTTGCAATGTCGGGATCCCAAAGAAAAGGGCAAGGTGTCACTGCTGTTCCAGAGAAAAAGACAAGAAAAGCAACATAGTTTGCACCTCCTGCAAGCGCAATGTTTGCAAAGAACATTCAGAAATTGTCTGTGTCTCATACAAATGACTGTAGTACTTTACTGTGTTCATCAAGTGCATGCAAAAACTGTTTTCATGGCAACTCTTCTTCATGTAATTTTATGATAAAGCATTAAATTTCAAAACATTTAACCTTCATATAATAAATAATTAATTCGGAATAATTTTTTGTCTGTTTAGTTTAAAATTTTCATGGTTATGACCCCAACGGTATTCAGTGTGTGCAAAAAATCTTGGTAATTCCAGGGTTAAATATGATGAGTATTATTTTGTTTTTAATATGGAACTGTATTGGAAAACCAGTGTAATTGTTTTAAGATGGGTGTTATGTAGTCATGTCTTGAAGCACCTGTTATTATATGAGCTGCCATGTTTTGGGCCATTTGGATGGGGTGGATTGCATACTTTGGGAGATCTTGATAGATTATGTTGCAGTAATCTAAGTGCGGTGTTATTGTAGCTTGCATACTGTGCAAAAGTCGTTGGGGTCAAGTAACAGATGGAGTTTCTGTGTGATCTTCATCTTGTGGCAGGCAGCTTTTGTTGTTCTCTTGACATATGACTGTAGATTTAGGTTTTGGTTGAGTGTAACCCCCAAGTATCTGATCCTGTACTTGACTGCTAAATCATACTGTCTGTGCCGTGGATCAAAAGATCTAAAGAATTGCTGGCCCCCCTCTTCAACACCAATCCCTCCTCCCTGGACAGCTTCTGATCCCCATTGGGAGCTGTCTGGGGGGAATCCATGCACCCCCACCAACTCCACTATCCTGGCTAGACAGTCAGGGCAGAAAGGGTCTCCCCCCTTCCTGATCCCTTAAAATATCCTGGCTAGCGAGTCAGGGTTCCTCCTTTGCTCCTGCCTTTCTCAATGGTACAAATATGGCCATGATCTTGTGGTGCTTCTCTCTAATGTGAGGCTAGAGGGTAGCACCACATGATTATAGCCATTTTTCAAGGCCCTATGACAGGGGCAGGAGTGTGGGGAGAATCTCTCCTGCCTCCAATCAGCACTGGACCACCATGGATGGAAGGTAGGGACTGGGGAGGGGTTGGGTGGTCCCCCCCCCCCCCCTTAGCCAACTGGCTAGCCGGATTTCAATGTTTAGGAGGGGGGGGGGAGGAAAGAAGGGGAAGGAAGCCCAACTGGCTAGCTGGGATTTTTTAAGGGATTGGGAAGGGAAGGGACTGTTTCTGTTTCTGCCCCACATGACTAGCTGGGAGAGTGGAGTTGAAGGGGGGTGCACCGATTGCTGTCCAGGGGATCAGTGCTAAAGGAGCATGCCAGCACTTCTTTACATATTGCTGGTTCCATGAATATTTAGATCTGCGCCACAGACAATATTATTTAAGGGGGGGTGGAATCAGGGCATGGGAGGGCTGCTTGGCTGCAGAGTAGATGGCTCTTCCAGTTGGCAGCAGCTGCGATGCCTGGCACTGTGGATCACCAGCAGATAACACTACCTCTTCTGGTGTCGTACTATTTGCCACTGTGATGAGGCCAAATTCATCATTCATCCTGTGACAAAGGGGTATGTTTACTAAAACCCCGGTAATGTGCGGGCCGCGCTAGTGTGTGGGTGCCATATAAGGAGTGGGCGTTTCAGGCAGAAAAAAGCAAAACCGGGATTAAACATGCGCTAATGTGCGCGGCGCTCATGTGCGCCCCACACATTAGCGCATGAGAAAGCTGCGCGGAAAGCATAAGTGGCGCGCTGATGCTCAAGCACAGGAACAGAGCCACAGTACAATGGTTAAGACACTGACCAATGGTACAGGGATCAGGGGTTCAATCCCCCACTGTGCCCAATGAAGAAAGCTGACTGAGGCATTACTTTAGGAGGCAGTTTAATATTGGGCGGCATAAGGCAGCGCGCTATTGCTTTAAGAGGCATTTTATTTTTTATTTTAATTACTACTACGAGCAAACGCACTCTCAAAGCGTGTTAACATAAGGTGCCCCATAAGGCACATTTTAAAGTGCACTGTCCGCGCATGCGTGATATGCAGAACCCCCTTCATTATTAAACCTCCAGCAGCCAATTACATACTGAAAAACCTTTCTCCTCCCTACTCCACGTAAAACGAAACATAAAACTAAACACACGCTACCCAATCAATCTGTCCATTCAACCCTGCCGGAACCAAAGTATTCAGACAAAAGATCAACCGTTGTTCACGTTTAATAAGTGTTTGATCCAGTGTTTTCCCCTGGCTACCAGCATATATTTGCTCGAGACACAAACACCGTAATTGTTCAAATGTGTGTGCCTGCTCTAGACAGTGAAGGGGGTTCTGCACATCACGCATGCGCAGCGTTTTTTCACTGGCGGGAGATTCATGACAGCCGGTGGTGTATAGAGAGAGAACGCGGGCAGCATCACAGGTAAAAAAAAGTACTATGGTCTGGGTTTTAATCAACATTTCACAAAAGATTTTATATACTGTGTGGTGTGGTGAGAGAGAGGGATTTATTGGGTTGTTTCTGTTGGTTTTCTCTAGTTGTGTACTGGTCCCCTGACAAAATAGACCTGAAACGTCTGCTGGTACCGGGACTGTACGTTGGGATCATAAGAGTGAGGGAAGACTTCATCCGGTCCTTTTTTTGAAGCTGAGTACAACATATTCTGATTATCAGGACTGTATGATGTCTTCTGGAAGATTTTTATATAATGAATTTTTTTCATAAAACTTGCATGAGGTCAATGATGTGATGCAACACAAACGCTGCCATTGGGTGCAAACCTAGAAGCAGCAGTGTTATTTTAAACTGAGACCTCGTTTGCTAGTTTTGTTTCTTTGCACAGTGAATGGTGAATGATATTTTTTGATTGATTGAGTACATTTTATCGTTCAGTGACCAAATAAGTTTTGTGCTGTTCAGTTTCAGCATTCCTAGGTGCCATCTAGGCATCTGCCTAGTCCGCACTGTGCCCCAGCTGCACCACAGCATGTGCCGCCTGCAGCCCTCTGTATCCCCTTTCCCTGCATCTTTCCAATTGCCCATTCCGACCTGCCCGCCCTGCTGTTGTGGAAATGTGCATGCCATAGGTAACCTGTCCAATGGAGAGGGAAACCCTGATCAGTGCTATTTCACTGTGGGATCATTCACCTTGTATGGGGACGGAGCGTAGACCCTTCTAAAATTCATATTTTTTGGGGGGGGGGCTTTTTTGGGTGTGTTTTTTGATGTTCCCCATTACTATCACTATTGCCCAGCTTGATTATAATTTTATTATATTTTGTTTGGGTTATATTTAATGTTTATTTGCCCTTTTGTTCCGTGCACATGTATCACACTGCTCACGTTGTGTAGGTTTCCCCTGTTTTGCTGTACATTGCTGACAGAAATGGTTTCTCTTCCCTTTAAATCGGCTCTACCGCGAGGTTTTCACTCGCGGTATTTTTTTGCTTGAATTTCAGCCCCGCTCCTGTGCGGGGAGCCTCTCCCCTCCCACTCTCCGCCCATTGACCCCATCTCTCCGCCCCTGGGGAGCCTTCCTCCGCCCTCCGGGAGCCTTTCCACGCCTCTATCGCTCATTTGCGCGCCGCGCACATGAGCGGGCCCGTTAGTGCGGTGAGAACATGTGCGGGGCACAAAAACGCATCATTAGCGTGCGCTAAGGTACCTTAGCGCACGCTATTGTGCACCGCGCACTTGTGCGCCGTTTAGTAAACATACCCAAAGTTTCATGCGATGTCTGCCAACCATCTGTGTGCCTTCTCCCCACCCTGATCCCACCTCTCTCGGATCCACCGCAGTAAATGCAGATATTACAAAACAGTGCTTGAGATATCTGTATTTCTCCCATATTAGCTGCTAGTCATAGGATAAATCTGCATTATCCCCACAGTAGCAGCTAACCCCCACTGCATGCAAAGTATATCTGATAGGAGAGTATCTCAAAAGATCAAGGTGATATCACCAAAGATGAGAGAGATCCAAAACATCAAACTGAAGCATGCTGCATTAATAGATCTTAAATTCATATTCTCCAAGAACAAATTGAAAATAGCAAAAGAAGCACAAAAATTGTGACAGTATGAAGGAAAATAAAAGAGAAATATCAAAATAAACTATATAGAATGAACCCAAAACAGTTCTATAGGGGACTGGGAGGGAGCAGCCACGGTACAGTATGATGAGAGCTGAAACAGTAAAGTTTTGGAGAAATTTATATGAAGACCCTGTAGAGCACAAGAGAGAAACAGAATAGTTACTCAGTATATGGGAAAATCTGAAAAAGGCAAACATTAAAGCTGTGGAATGGTCTGAAGTAGCAACAGAATGGAAATAAGCAGGTTAAAAATAGCTCAACTGGAAGAGCTCTGCCGCAGATGGAGTGATATTTTTTGTCTCAACATCTTTCCACCAAGACCTAGCAAACTGGAAAAAAAAGATCAATGAGGCATTTAACAATAGGGAGAACACGTCCCCTTCTAAAGGGAGATCCAGACAGGGCCGTATCAAGCATGAATTGCGTCCTATGTGACTTGCACATCGGGCACGTGCCCCCCCCCCCTCCCTGCACCTCCATCCAGCCACTTTCTGGATGGCGGCGGGAGAGAAGAGGCGCGCTCGATGTGCAGTCGCCAGCACTCTAAGCAGATCTGACCCTCCTTGCTCTGATGTTGCGTCAGAGAAGGGAGAGACCAGACTTACTTAGAGTTCCGCGAGAAGGCTTAAGGGGCACATTTCAGCTGTCTGCCATTGCCTGCCGCCGCTGAGTGAAGAAAAAGTGGCGGCGGCAAGCAACGGCAGACAGCTGAAATATGCCCCTTAAGCCTTTGTGCCCTGTGCAGCCGCACTGCTCGTACAGGGCTAACTACGGTCCTGGATCCAGATAATATTCCCAAAAATTACAGACCAATGATTTGTCTCCTTAATCTATAATACGTATGATCACTGCTATAGACACAGGCAGATTATAGGAACATAGATTCCAATAACATCACGGCAACAGAGCAGAAGGGCAATCAGAGGGCAGCAGGGCCAGCGCTACTATTACGTGAACTAGGCAGTTTGCTTAGAGTGCCAGCCCTCCAGGGTGCCCATTGCCGCTGCCCATCTCCAGGGCCGGCAACAATGGCAATGGCTTGGAAACCACAATAAAGCACTTACCTAAATGCTCCGGCTCACCGTCATGGTTTTTGTCTTCTATTATCTGCCATTTCCACCCTCCTCCAATGCAGACTTCTGGTTTGTGGAAATTCCCAGGTAGCTGTGAATGAAGACTCATGACACCAGAATCCTAGCACTAGTTCTAACAAATCTTATTATACACAATGCTATTTAATTTTGTAAGAGTAGTGGATTTTGGCATTTTCATTTCAGCTTAGTAACATAAAAAATGCTAAAGTTTTATTATACTATGGCATTGGTGGATTTTGGCAAATGCAAATATATAGAATTGCTCCTTTTCTTTGATCTGCTGCAACAGTTTTCATCCAGAAAGCAGGAATTGTTAAACATGCTCACGCTTTTTGCGGTTTCTGGAGTTCGTGGGCGTGATGGGAATTGAGAACCTGAGAAACCCCCTATCTTGGCTTTTTCATCTGGCATATGGAAACCATCACCGGTGGTATTATGAATGCATATAAACAGAAAACATCGACCAAGAGAAGTTAGCAAGTGTGGTCTGGGTATCACTAAAGCCCTTCAGACATGGGGTGAACTTTCTCATGCGTGCACCTTCAGAGCTGGACCATCTACACAAGCATCACAAACAGTCAAGTTTATTCACTTTCAAATGACACATTTTTCAACTGAATATCGTGGTCCTGACTTACAGCAGCCATGGCCACTAGATAAAGTAACATACGAAGGGTGGTGCCTTCCTTTATTCACATATTCAATGGTGCCACTAAATATACATGTAAGCTGTGAACACACTGCTCCTTCTGCGCATGAGTTAGATCTGATTTTTGATGACTTAGCATATTTATAAGATATAAACAGAGCACCTGAATTTCACTTCTCTTTTGTATAACTTTATTGCCCATCCCTAGCCAGCTGCAAACCCTGCCTTCAAGTCCGTGCAATAGCTTTATGGATTGAACTTGTGAGTGGGCAGTCTATGTAGAAAATTATGTGTAGCACGCAGCAAATAAAAAAAAAAATAGAGCTACACAGTTAACATCGACACCAACTGCATAAGTCTTTTTAAATATCAGGCTCAATGTTTTTAAAGGTCACCATTGGTTACGTTAGGAATTTGAAAGCAACATGGTTCATTTCTATTTTCACTAATTACCATAAGCTGTAGGTACAACTATGGGCCAAAAGAATTACCTGCGCTTAATTTTAATATGCTAGCTAGAATCTGCTTTGGGAATGGTGCTATTTTGATTCATGCTCACATAGTGGTATTTTTTATAAACCCAATAATTGAATTTTGGTTAAGGTAACCCCCAATTCATTTGTGGTTGGACCTTGCAACAAAAGACTGGCCCAGATATAGCTGGTCCCAGAAATGGTTCCCTTTACTTTTTATTAAAAAAATGTTCTTTCAAATCTCAACTTTAAAAATGTCCCAAATCTCCTGGCACAACTCTGTGTTTCAAACTATCTTTTCTTAATTCAGTTCTGTGTCAGGGAAAAAAGATTTATGACACACTTATCTGTATTCTTTTTCCATGAAAATATTATTTCCAAACCAGAATTTGCCATTCGGTTTCTTAATACAGCAATATTTGGCCTTTCTTTGACATGATAGCTTTTGACTCTTTTTGGGATTCCCTTAAAATGGCCCCAGTGTCTTTTTATACTGAAATCCACTGTTTCTCCAAAGCCTTCAACTCGAAATTTAAAGTTACAAAGCTTTCCTTTGGATCAATGTAGTTGATCCAAAATAAATCATACTCAAGTATGCCATTCCAGTTCTCCATTCAAACCTCTCAGGGATATTATTTCCTATTTATAAATCCCAATTTGCTCTCTATAATTCAAAATGGCATCCCAGTCTCCTCCTCTCCACTTCATTGGGATATAAGCGATCACTTATCACTTTAATTGAGCAAATTCATGTTGTAATTGAATAGAGTTCTAAAGAATCATTGCCGATTTATTTTCAGTATTTTATCTCTTCTGCAATCTGATGCGGATATTTCACTTCATTCTTCCTACATAAACGTTCAAATAAAGACATTGTATAATGTACTTAACATAACTTATTGTACAAGTCATCCTGTAATTCAGCACAATAACTTGTATTAAAGCATCACTCAACTTATCACCTTCCGTTGTATAATCACACATATCACAGTGCTGGCAAAATGACCTCACGTGTCATCAGATCCTTGTCAAGGATTCTCCCATGTCACTGTCTTAACAATCTGATCTGCTATGTTTCTGCCCCTGGAATAAGTCACACATGGATGTTCTTTAAAACATTCATAAACATTTACTATTTTCCAGTGTTTATAAATAATTCTTGCTAGTTGCAAAGCTTTGACTGAAGAGGGTATCGCACAAGTCAAAATACCAGATTGCTATCTCGCTTGAAATGTCAGAAGGAATTCCTACTGTGCATATAATGTTCTTAAATATGCCCTTTAAATTATATTAATGGGATAACCCCTTTGGCAAAAGCGAGTAATCATGTGAACCCCAATTGTTGAGCACTGTATTCATTTGCAACATGATTTTGCTCAGTTAAAATGGAGAGTGATCAATTATAACCTACAGAATTGGAGAGAAAGAGATTGAGATGCAATTTTGAACTATAGAGAACAATTTTGGATTTATATATTGGAAATGGTTTCCCTTAGGGGTTAGAATGGAACAACTCGAATGGCATACTTTAATCCGATTTATTTTGGATCAACTACATTTGTGGACAGAGGGTAAAGGGATGCTCTGTAACTTTAATATTGAGTCGGAGATTTTCGGAGGAAGAGTGGATTTCAGTAAAAAACAACAATCTGGTGATTTTGAAGGAATGCCAAAGTAAGTCCAGGAATTCTATAGGAAGTTGAAAACACACCTATTCATTGAGGACTTGGGGCAAACATCACCTAACACAAAACTGGCCAACCCTGCGCCAGACACCTCGAACAATTCAAGTTTTATTGCTAACTTTTTCCCTCACTCCTTATGATCCTGTCTTAGTTCAGCCCACAAATTGAACATAGTTTACCTGGTTGTCCATTCCTCCCTGTATTTATTTTTTCCCCAGTTAGTTGACCCCGCTCCTATCCACGATTTTAAGACCGCGCCACTGACTATGTTATCCTGGCTTCAATACCCGGTTAATGCTTCCTTGGTGCAAGGGTCCCTGCCTGCTCACTGGAAAGAGGCAGTGATCACCCCATACCTAAAATGACTGGGGGGGATCCGCATGATTGTAGCCATTACACAGGTACACTACCAAAAAACTGCCTCCAGTTTTGCAACTGATTCCTATAGATTTTGGGGTGCTGAATCCAGGAAAAATAGCCAAAATGTTCCATCACGTCACGTTTTCTTGCAAAATTAGATTTCTTACCCATATAAGGAATGTTCACATAATTTCTTTTTAGCCGACTGTAGTTTATTTTCTTGGCCCAAAATAGAGGTTGTAATGGTTAACTAACTAGAAACACTCCCTCATGATATTTTAGAGTGTTTTGTATTCATTTTATACATTAACAGGACAATTGGGAGGCGGGGGGCTAAATCCAGTACTCGCGCTGGCGCATGTTCTTTCCTGTTCGCCTCGCCTCGTTCGCTCGCTCAAACACGGTGGTTGCGACATGAACGTTCCTGTCAAATTTCAGTTTCTTGCAAGTTCATTATTACCTTTTGTTTGCTCAGTCGTAATCCAGCTTTATTCCGAAGTGGTTCACTACAGTTGTAGTTTGCAGTGCTGTGTATTTGTGATGGCTCACAGAGCCAGAGGTTGCGTCAACTCTCCGGACAGTTTTTGTTTTATTTGTGGGGAATATACCGTGAAAAAGCGGCAGAGGAACATTTCTGCATTTATTAAAAAAGTATATTTCGCCTATTTCGGTTTGAAGTTAGGTGATCAAGACAAACCATGGGCTCCTCACAAAGTGTGCAAGACATGTGAGGAAGATCTACGTTTATGGATGAAAGGTAAAAAACAAGCATTTCGTTTCGGAATACCTATGATGTGGCGTGAACAAAGAGACCACAGCAGTGACTGCTATTTTTGCTCTTGCATTGTGAAGGGATACAACTTAAAAAATAAGAACGTAATAAGTTACCCCAACCTTCCCTCAGCAATTAGGCCTATGCCTCATAGCAACGAAGTACCTGTGCCTGAACCACCAAAATCTTTGGATCATATTTGTGTGGACGGTTCTGATCATGATGAGACTCATCAGATGGCTTTTCCCGATGAGTCCAGTACTTCCGAGTTTGAAACTGAACCAGATCCGAAACCTGAACTTTTCTCTCTAGCTGAATTGAATGATTTAGTCTGGGATTTAGGACTCCCAAAAGATGCTGCCCAACTGCTAGGTTCTCGGCTTAAACAGAAAAATCTATTGTCACCAGGAACAACTTTTTATTGGTACCGCAACCGCGAGACACAATTTTTGAAGTATTTCAGCAAAGAGGAAGATTTGGTATTTTGCAACGATATATACGGAGTGATGGAAAAGTTTAAACTCAAGTATGATCCTGCTGAATGGCGGCTGTTCATTGATTCGTCAAAAGACAGCATAAAAGGTGTTCTTCTTCATAATGGCAACACATTCGCTTCAGTTCCTATTGCTCACTCTGTTATTCTCCAAGAAAAATACGAGAATTTGGCCCTGATTCTTCAGAAGATTCGTTATGATGAGCATAAGTGGATGATTTGTGGAGACTTTAAAATTCTATCCATGCTATTAGGGCAGCAATCCGGTTTCACCAAATATCCCTGCTTCCTTTGCTTGTGGGATAGCCGGGCCCGCGACCTACACTGGGGGAAAAAAGACTGGCCAATTCGGGAGTATTTGAGACCCGGTGAGAAAATGTTCTTCATGAGAGCTTGGTACCTCATGATAAAATTCTATTACCACCTCTCCACATTAAGTTGGGTCTCATTAAGCAATTCATCAAGTCCCTTCCAAAAGATGGTGAGAGCTTTCGGTACCTTTGCTCAAAGTTCCCCCGACTTTCTGAAGCAAAGCTAAAGGAAGGAGTGTTTGTTGGCCCTGATATAAGGAAACTCATTTCAGATGGAGCATTCGCTGAAACGATGTCTGAGAAGGAAAAAGAAGCCTGGGATTCCTTCAAGGATGTTGTTCTCAAATTCTTGGGGAACAGGCGGGATGAGAACTATAAGGATATTGTTGCCAGGATGCTCAATGCCTTCAAAGAACAAGGCTGTAACATGAGCCTGAAAGTCCATTTCTTGCACTCCCATGTGAACTACTTTCCCGAAAACGTGGGGGCGTACAGTGAAGAACAAGGTGAAAGGTTTCACCAGGACATCAAGGACGCAGAGAGAAGGTACCAAGGAAGATGGAACACCACTATGATGGCTGATTTCTGCTGGTTGCTGCTGCGGGAAACCCCAGATGAAAAATACGCCAAGCAGCGCACCAAGAGAAGCATTCGGGGGAAGAAGAAACGGGCGCACCAGGAGATTGATTGACCCAAGAATGACTTTAAAATCTAAACTGTGTTGACAAATATCGTGTTTTTACTAAACTTTGAAATAAAAAATTTGCTAGTTATTACCACAGTGTCGGATCTCATTTATTAGAATTTTATTTTCACACCATCGGGTGTTTGTCTTCATGTATTGCAATGGTGCGGTTTGCGTTTTCTATTCTTACATACATACCTGTACAACATTTTTTGCACATTTCTTTGCTTTGCTTTGTGTCTAACCTCGCTCTTATATGCTCAATGTTTGTGCACATGTATGTGGCTGTTTTAAGTGCAGTACCAAAAGGAGCTAAGGATCCGCACAATACAAGAGAACAAAAAAAGCGGAGCCTGGACTGACAAAAATAAACCTTGTTTATTGCGCCCCAACGCGTTTCGGCCACCGGCCTTCTTCAGGGGGTCTAAAAGAGCACACCTCAAAATTAAATAATAAACATATAGATTAAAACAACAACATAATGTAAAATACACTGTAATATATCAAAAAAATATAATATAATAAAAATTATAATAAAAATTAAAATCATATAGTTTTACTTAAAGCGTCTAAAGGGCAATCTATTAATCTGTAAAAATTAAATAAAAAGGACGACTACTGGATAAAAATATAAAAAAAATATAAAAAATTATGAAAGATAATAGATAATAAAAAACAATATTGAACTACTAAAAAGGAAGAGAAAAAGAGACGAGGAGGAACCAAAAGGAATAAATACCTTATTGTAATCAAATTGAGTATTATCCTGGATTGAACTTAGAGGATACTAACAGCTGACAATGAATAAATAAATAATGTAAGTGCACATTTAAATAAATAAATAATTAAATAGGTAAATATACATATAAAACAAATATACACAATTCTAAAACTGCCACTCCATATTGGTAAATATATAACCAATTAATAATAAATAATCAATTTACATAAACAGATGCACATAAAATGTATAAACAATTATAAAAACATGTTTCATACATAAGCATCATAAGGACAATTAAAAGAACAAATGAAAAAACATATGAAAAAACATATGCAAAAACAAGAAAAGCATGCAATTATGAAGTTATAAAAAGAAATTTATATTTGCAAAATCAAAACATCATAAATCGTGTACATGAAGGTGGAGACGCTCTTGAATTGAAAATCATTATATTCAACGTTTACATGAACAAAAAAGTTATCCTATACGGCACCTATAGAGCACTTGTTATTCTGTTGCCATATATCTAAAACGGTAAAGAAGGACCAAGGGCTTGTATGGGATAAAACAAACAGACCTGTTAAACAATGCAGTGAAATTAACTGCAATTGAAAAAACTGAAAAAATCTTCTTTCCCATGAGAGAAAACAAATAACCAATAAAAGTCATAAAAAGGCACACTGAATGCTTAAGAATGCAAAAATTCTTCCTAAAAAATTAATTCTATATTATGTGAAGAACCGGTTGTGAAATGTCGGCATCGGCACCTTTCAAATAGAATGTGATCGGCATCCTCGAAACTACACAGTAATACGGCGTGTTTCCGTATTAAAGGTACTAGCACAACATACAGAATTTCCACACGATCATGAATTATGTTGGCACCGCCTAACCAATATATTAGAGAAAGATATATGTGGGTAACGCCTAAATCAAATTAAAACCGCAAACCGCTATTTACTCCTACTTGCTAGGCTTGTCACTTTTTAAAAAATAGCCGAAAGTGAGCGCTCACATTGAAAATGAAATGAGCAAAGCTTTAAAAACATAAATACAGTATAAAAAGTTAACTAAACAGAAAAACTATTAACCTGCAACTAAAGCCTGTGATCGCGTCGCTCAGATAAAGAATGTCAAGAAATTAAACCTACCAAACACCAGCATTCTGTGCTCCTGCACTGCTGATAACGTAATGGCGGCTTCTGTGAACGGATGCCCAAATACCGGCATTTTTCCCCCGCCCGTATAGGTTAAAGGTCACTGAATCAAACGGCAAGTAGATGTGTAAATACTAAATAAAAGTGTAATTTATGTTAGATGTCTATCGATCAATTCTAAAAGCTATAAAACAAGAAGATCCAGAATAAAAATGCTGATAACATCCTGGGACATACTGTGATTGGACGCCAAAATACCGGCATATACCTGCCTGTGCAGGTATAAGGGACAATAACTTAAAAAAACAAATGAATGTATGAATACTTAACAAAAATAATATTATATGAATGTGCATCATACAACTATGAAACTATAAAATAAAAGAAAATAATATGTAAACAATAAAAAGCCATAAAGTAAAATGTAAATACTAAGGGGGCAAGGAAAGGAGGGAGGGAGGGAAAAGGGGGGGGAGGGGAAAGGAACGAGGAGAGGAAGGGGGGAGGGGGGGAGGGGGGAGGGGGGGGGGGGGGGGGGAAAGGAGAAGGGGAGGGGAAGGAGGGAAAGGAGGAGGGGGAGGGGGGGAGGAAGAGGGGGGAGGGGGAAGGGAGAAGGGGGGGAGGGGGAGGGGAAGAAGAGGTGGGGAGGGGGGAGGGGGGGGGGAGGGGGGAGGAGGGAGGGCGGGGAGAGGAAGGGGGGAGGGGGGGGAAGGGGGGAGGAGGGGGGAGGGAGGGGGAGAGACAAACGGGAAGGAAAGGGGGGAGAAACGTAAGAAGGAGGGGGGAAGGGGGGAAGGATTGGGGGTAGGGGAGGAGGGAAAGGGGGGGGAAGGGGGGAAGGGGGGAAGGGGACGGAGGGGAGGGGAGGGGAGGAGAGGAAAGGGGGGAGGGGGGAAGGGGAAGGGTGAGAGGGGGAAGGGAAGGGGGGAGGAAGGGGGGACCAGGGGAGGGGGAGAGGAAGGGGGAGGGGAGGGGGAAGAGGGGAGGGGAGGGGGGGGGAGAAGGGGAGAGGAGGGGGGAGGGGGGAAGGGGGAGGAATGAGAAGGGGGGGGGGGGGGGAGGGGGGAGGGGGGAGAAAAGGAAGAGAAAGATGGGGGGGAAGGGGGGGAGGGGGGGGGGGGTAGGGGGGAAGGGGGGGGAAAGAGGAGGGACAGAGGAAACGGAGGAGATGGGGGGAGGGGGGGAGAGGGGGGGAGGAAGGGGGGGAGGAGGGGGGGGAGGGGGAAGCGGTGGGAAGAGTAGGGGGGAGGGGGGAGGGGGAGAAGGGGGGGGGGGGGAGGGGGGGGGGGGAGGGGGAGGGAGGAGAGGGGAGGGTGAGGGGAGGAGAAGGGGAGGAAAGAAGAAGGGGAGGGGGAAGAGGAGGAGAGAGAAGAGAAGGGGGCAGGAGGAGGGAGGGGGGAGGAGGAGGGATGGGAGGGGAGGGGGAGGGGAAGGGGGGAGGCAGGAAGGGGGAGGAAAGAGAGGGGAAAGGGAAAGGGAAAAAAAAAGAAAAGAGAAAAAAAAAGGGAGGGGGGGAGGGAGGGGGGGATAGGGGGGGAGGGAGGGGAGGGGGGAAGAGGGAGATG